>CM066226.1:16383334-17583334 GCA_033675125.1 Athetis lepigone | reverse complement strand
TTGAGATATCAACGCACAATCCAAACCTCAGATCCAAAAGACGTCACGTACTATAACAATGAAAGGCAATATGAAAATGAGCAAACAATGCCGCAAAAAATCACTTATTTTTAATTATTGATGTCCGAGTGCAGACCTCAAAGATTCATGTTCATGACATTATACAGTAGATCAACTGATATTGACTCTCTCCAGCCGTCAACTCTGTAACACAAAATGTTGACTGCAATAATTATGTTGACAGCAACTTCAATTATTTTGACGAGCCTGTTGGTCTAGTAGTTTGTGACCCCGACTGCTAAGCCGGAGGTCGTGTGTTCGATTCCCACCCAGGACAAACTTTGTGTGGTGAGAGTGATTTTTTGCTCTGTGCGTACTTTATCAAGATATGTATAAATCTATAAATTATTTATGTGTGTATATCAGCTATCTGGTTACCATAACACAAGCTCTGGTTAGCTTGTGATCAGATGGCCGTATGTGAGTTGTCTCAATAAATTTAAATTTATTTAAAAACATGTTTATGCAACCATGTTAACCACGAATACGTGGCTTTATTCTGCGATATGAAACTGGCTGGTAAATACCATCAAAATATGTTTAAAAGTAGTCTTGTTAATAAAATCATAATTTATTAATTTCCTACAATCCATCTCGTTCAGCGCTGTCCAATAATTACACCGTTGAATTGATTAAACAATTTTCAATATGGAAACAATGCATTGACGCCCACGGCGTGCCTTGTTGAAATTTTAAAATTTCATAAATATGAATCAATCACCACGATCGGATTATTGTGAAAAATCAGAGCTGTCTTTTTAATTATTTTAAATGGATAAAGATTTTGATGGATGACAATAATTTGTACTAAAGTAATGTACCTACAGTTACTGAGTTAAACAGTAATATGTCTATAGATAGACTTGTTATAAATGTAGAAAATAGTATTTTGGAGACATTTTTATTTGTGTTACATTGTTTTTTTTCTGTCGTCTACCATGGTCTATTTGTTGTCAAAGACCACTGTCAAGACGTTCTCCAGGGTAACTTGTACTTTAGAGTTTCTAACCCGAAGAATACCGGTGGAACCCTATTACTAACATCAAGCTGTCTGTACGTTTGTAGAGAGTCACACTTGGAGAGTTCGTAACCTCACAGAGTGTGTATTTCTAGTACCACTACCACAACAAATCCTTAGATAACCTGATGTTTTATATTATTAGTTTTGTAAATAAAACACAACAACAAACTCAAAAAGCGAGCCCATAGTTTTCTCATCTCTTGCTCCAACAAACAGACGCAAAGAACCAGAAGACAACCCCACTTCCATTTACAAAATTATTCTAACTCGCTTTGTAACACAAGAACCGTCCTTTAAAACATCGGCCATCTTGCAAGTATAAGTTTCAAAAGCAAATGGATGACATAAGCGTCCCGTCCGAAGTGTTAAATTAAATTTACGATATGACAGGAAGGCTGTCTATTCCCTGCCGGAGAGCTGTGGGAATACGCCGAAGTGCAAACATTTTCGTTCCGAGGCGCCTTCTCTTCGTATAGTGATGGGGGATGTAGTGTCAAAGAAAATGTGCCGAGTGAGTTTGTCTGGTGTTTGGTAGAAAGGGAATGCTTTGGTATAGCTTAGCCTTCCTTGGGGTAGTGCTGTGTCTTAAGTTTGATGATGTTTATTTGTATTTTGTATTTTTGTATTTATTTATTCTAACAATAATCGTTGTGTAGAAAATTAAGTAGGTACATAGTAATCTATATATATAAAACAAAGTCGGGTTTGTTACAACACTTATAACTCGAGATCGGCTAGACCAATTTTCATGGTTTTTGGTTCGTTGGATTTGTCCCCGCCCCGAATAGCAGAATACATCTTAAAAATAATGAAAAATCGACGAGAACATGATTGTAAAAGATGAATTATTTTCCCCTATAGTCAATTCTAAATTCAATTAAAGATTGAAAACTTAACAGAACAATAGTACTAGGAGCGCAGTAATGTGAAGTGATAATGTGAGAAAATTTAAAATACTGAGATACTTAGTAGGTACTTAAATCAATCAAAAGTACTAGGCGCGCAGTTGTGTGAAGTGGTTAATAGAAAATGTGAGCGCAATTTTAAGAAAATATATGTTTATGAACTTAAATAATATCCATCCATACTAATATTATAAATGGGAAAGTGTGTCTGTCTGTCTGTTTGTCTTTCTTTCACGGCAAAACGGAGCGACGAATTGACGTGATTTTTTAAGTGGAGATAGTTGAAGGGATGGAGAGTAACAAACTTTTTGTCTCTTTTTAACACGAGCGAAGCCGCGGGCAAAAGCTAGTATTACAATAAAGTCACATGCAAAACAATTTCTACTAGTTAGCAAGTTAAAATCAATAGATATAATGTCAAGATAATTATGACAGATGATAAACTATTGAATAAATGATGTAATAATAATGAGATAAATAAAGTCAAAGTCACATAATTTATTTATTTTAGAGCAAAAATGCACTTTTGAACGTCATTTACTAAACAAATATGAATATAGTTGCTCATTCCAAAATGTTGTTTTATATGGAGAAGAGTGGGTAAGAAAGAAATAATAATTTTAAAAATAACGGTTAGCAGGGTCACAAACTACTAGACCAACAGAGGTCCGTCATATACTGCAAAAACATAACCCTTTCTTTTAACTTTATCGCAGTCGGATAAAACGTAGGTTCCTTAACAAAGAAAACTGAGGTTATCCACGCTTCAACGCTTTTAATGAATAGGAAAGTAGTATAAAAACCCATATCTTAATTAATTACGGAGAGAGTGAAAATGAAATTTTTGTACGATCACTCTTAAAACTTGAGTAATTGCTGAAATGTACGGTATGCATAAAAACAATGTTTATTCCAATTTATATTGATCTATGTACCCATCGTAGTAAATACGTAAAGATGGAACTTTGTATTTGACATCTAGGGTGATTACATTTAGTATAGTCAAGGCTTATTTTATTGGTAAGTATTGCAGAAAATTAAAGTTAAAAAAAATAGCAATTCCAGTCGCCATTTTAATGGGCCATACAGAAACTATGTGCTAGTATTCTATTTTGTAAAACTACATTGCTGTGAATTCCTTAAAAAACCCAATCATTATAGAGCTGTTTTATATATAGTTTTGTTTTGTACTAGAGACTCGTCCCAGCTTCGCATGGCAGTCACAAATCTTTAAAAATCTCGTATTTTCTTTACTGTAATATGCTTGTATTGTACACATAAGCCTCTTGAATTCCTCTATATATTAAAACAACATCAAGTACCACATCATACGTACGATGTACCCATGTACCGGACGAGCATATTGCCACGATGCCTGCACTGGCAATAATAAACACAGAAACAAGCCATGCAGCTTTCAAACGGGCATTCAGTAAGAAAACCAACCACATAATGAAAGCAAAACTATAAAAGAACCAGACAATGTCTCAGCATTAATATGCACGAAGCAAGATGAACGTGGCATACACCCACGAGCGTGGGCTAAGATTAATCTTTACTTACTCAGGAGCATGGTACTTTTATTGTTCTCCTGAAAAACGGCGCCATTGTTTCATCCCCTTCCCGCCCCGCCTAACAAATGCATTCGCAAACAAGAACAAATCCACGCACGCGACCTTAAGGCTGTGGTCATATTAGAGAGGATAGTGAAAGATTGTAGTTGAGCTCACGACAACCGTCACACGGCTCCTTAACCAAGCGACTGCCGACTGTCGGGCTGCTTTTGTCTTTCACGAATCTTCTTAAGTCTTTTATTGAATCACGTGTGTTCGAAGGATAAACATTATACCTTCTTTCCAGGTGTAGCAAAATGGCGAAGCAAATATCACATTTTTTTTCCAGGTAGAACGCAGGCAAAATGCTGAATTTGATAGTGCCCAAGATTGCGACCACGCCTCACACTGAAACAAAGAAGCACCAGTGTGATCAGGCCTTACGGGAGATACACATTGGCGCCGCATAATATGTTTGTGTTACGTCATACATTAACTAGGCTTGAGAAAATGTGTTGCCTTATACATACATATATTTTTGTTGGAAGTTTTACAAAAGATTCGGCAAAAGATTCGGCTTACCGTAGACTTACATTCATAATGTCTACAAAAATGTCTATACTGAATAATGAATATTTATGCTCATGTAATCATTTTGTACTTATATACAATCATTTCACTTTGCCAGCCATTCTAGTACTGGCCGCTGGAAATCCATTTACTGCCGGCTACCTTCTTTAAGTTTAGGATGCAGTCACGGGCAAAAGCTAGTTAGAAATATTATTTTAGGTCTCTGACGCATCTGACGCCTCCTTCATATTTTACCTGCCAAACGGTCTCATTCATCAAATAATTTTCAAAATGATTTTGTGGTGAGGAAATTATTGAAAATTTCCATCAAAATATACTACAGTATTCCCTTCATTCTAGCAAACATACGCCATCTAATGCCTAATCCTGCACATTAAAAAACGCACAAAAAATATTTAGTTACCTCCGCAAATTGTAGCTTCACATAAAAGTGGCTTCCTTGAAAAAGAATATCTCTGCGAGCAGTACATACTTGGTACCTTTTTTACAATGCACGTGCATAATTTGTCTAAATGAGCTTCCCGGAGGTGCCTCGCCGCTTTTATTCCGCTCCACTGATATTAAAAGTTGGTCAAATGTGCACCTCCATTGTACCTTTGGCTCTCATTGTTTCTATTCTATTCTAAGCGGAGTCTAGTGTTCTATGCAGCCAGTAAATTATTGTGGACGGAAAAGCTTGATTGTTTGTGACTAATTTTTACTTGTGCGTGGTTTTGTGGGGTTCTATTTAATAATGGGAAATGGGAATGTGGTATGTTAGTTATTATTTCATTATTTATATTTTAACCTATCAACGACCAAGCGGCAACCGGCTGTCATGCTGCTATTGTTTTTATATTGTGTCTCTAATCACTTTTGTTTGAAGGATTAGACTACGTTAGAAAATACAAAACAATTATTATGTAAGTGTACAATTCTCTTTGTTTTATCTCCTGTTAGTATTTTTTTTTTGGTGAGTGGGAAATCATCAAATGACTGCTCCCGTTCTGGGTGCGGCGGGAGGCCGTGTCAGACTTTTAGTGACTAAAACCCACTCATGTTCCTTCGGTTGCCCTTTATGTTCCAGGGTCACGGTAACTATTATAATCATTCCGCAACCCCGGTCCTGTTAGTATTCCGCTCCTGTAGCATTATGTTAGTCTTTCATTTTCGATAAATATGCAGCCACGATATAAGAGAAAAAATAGGTCGTGTAGAGTGTGTTACAACATTAAATACAAAAACTTTATGAAAATAAAATATTAGTCCTATACAAGTACACATAGACATCTTAGTATCTGTCCCTATTATTCTAATTTAATGATTCTAATATATATAATTATTATTGAAAAGAAGAATAGCATATAATAAAGCGTATTTGTCTACTACTGAACCCTGATCTCCTATCTACGCCTAAAGCCTGATAAATCCAAGCAGTAGTTACCGTATTACTCTGAGTGCCTACAAACATCAACGACTCGCCTCATTCAGAGCTGTAGACTAATTACTTACAATTTTTATCTTGTTAGAGAGAAAGTTAGTGCAGATAGAACTATTTATTCCTTTTTTTTTCTGTTAAATGTAGCGCTTTTTCCCACAAAGCAAAGAATAACTTTCTGTCAAAAATATCGGCAAACCCGTCACAGACGTAGTTATCATATGCAAGGTGCATTTTTTAATCTTGTTGCAATTTACAGCACGAAATATTACCATATAATTGCATAGCAGTCCTTGAGCGGCTACAGACGTCGTATATTTCTATTGTTGAATTGATATTGATCTGTGATATTTATGGAGCTATATTCCATACTAATATTATAAGTGGGAAAGTGTGTCTGTCTGTCTGTCTGTATGTTTGTCTTTCTTTCACGGCAAAACGGAGCGACGAATTGACGTGATTTTTTAATTGGAGATAGTTGAAGGGATGGAAAGTAACATAGGCTACTTTTTGTCTCTTTCTAACGCGAGCGAAGCCGCGGGCAAAAGCTAGTATATACTAAATATGCGTCTGTGTTCTTTTCTTTAAATTTAGTTTTGCATTTAAAATTCCTTAAAGGTGAATTTTATCATATTTTTGTACGTAGCAAAAGTTTTTCGTCTTTAACTGTCAGTTTTTGAGAAAAAAACAAAACACTCTTTCACCATAGTTATAAAAATAGAATAAAAATTGGCAAATTTTTGATAACATCTATTAGCTGTCATAAAATTGAAAACAATGATTGACCAGAACAAAAAGAAAACTTATAACATTATCAGTTCCAGGTACATCACTCCCACCACACAAAATCTCCAAAATACTTTAAACACATTTAACTACAATCCCAATAGCAAAACACTTCAAAACTGACCCAACCGCTTCAAAATTCAATACCAACTTTAACAATTTGAACATAACTAGACATACCATCGTTCACTAACTTTGAGCGTCTTACGCGGTCATCCCCACTGTTGTCAGGGGACCTATAATTCAGTTACGGTCGACCGGGGACCAATGGACGGGACCTCTATCTGAGTGTGAGTTTACATGGAGCAATTAAAAGTATTATAAAAGGTCTGTGCGTTATTATATGTCCTGTTTTATTGAGTGTGGACCTCTGTGTGCTTTGTTTTATTGTGGGCAGGCTGTGAGACTCTTGAGGACCACTGATATTACAGCTTCTCGTTTACTAGACGGCGATCTCATAAAAACATTTTTATAAATATAAACCCACCTTCTGAGGTATATAAGGGAAAAAGAAGTATAATTTTGGAGTTTATGGCTTTGCAAAATAACAAACAAAGTACCAACTTTCAAAATAATAGTAATTTTTCTGTTAGAAGGTGGTTTTATTTTTGTAAACAACTTTTTTTATAACACAAGCATCATATTAGTTTGAGTGGTAAACCATATCTATCTCTAATGATTTTTGACTGATTTTATAAATATATTTATCCAAAAATCAGGTATAAGATAATTTATATGGATTTATGACAGAAATATATTTAACTAGCTTTTGCCCGCGGCTTCGCTCGCGTTAGAAAGAGACAAAAAGTAGCCTATGTTACTCTCCATCCCTTTAACTATCTCCACTTAAAAAATCACGTCAATTCGTCGCTCCGTTTTGCCGTGAAAGAAAGACAAACATACAGACAGACAGACACACTTTCACATTTATAATATTAGTATGGATTTGTTTTATTTTGAAGCAGTTCTCTACTTCAAAAAGTTATGGCTTAGAAACCAAATGATCTTCCCTACTTATTATACCATGAATTGTATCGTATTTTGTATCGGTAGGTGTATGTACCCACTGACCTACTTACTAGCTTAATAAAAATCGATATCCACTTCCCGACTATGAATTAATGTCTGCATAATGTATCGAAAAACTTTTATCGTTATTCTATCGATGTTTTTCATATTATAGTTTTATAGGAACTGAAGTTTGTAAATAATTTAGTTTAGTTTTGCATTAAAATAACGTTGAAATAATATGAGTATATGATATTGAAAAATGTGTAGGTTTTTAGTTAGTGGCCTGATACAATTGAATTTTATTGTACTGTCTTACATTTATCTATTTATTCATCTAATAAATATTTTTACATTTATTGCCTTTCATTTAGGTCATTAAGAATAGAATCCGCTATTTGAGCAAAAAATGAAATTAAAAAAAAACATCAGGCTACATAAATATATAAATATAAAAATACACTCAAGAAGAAAAGTTGATTCGAAAAAATATCAAAATTCTAAAATTTCTCCTAAAGGGGATAAAATCATCCAAAAATAACCTGTAATACCACAAACGCTTATTGATATTTCTAAAATCTACGATTCATATTGAAGAGGGACCACAATCAAAGCAAACAGCCTCTTAGAGACACGATTATCGATAAATCTATTCATAAAATATTCTACCGATATTATTATTTATGATTCATATAAGTGGGCTCTTACCACTCATAGAGGTTAATAATAAATGATGTTATGATTTTTAAAAGCAAAGTATTATAAAGAATCAATTTTTTTCTTCAAAGTTATCAAAAATATTCAGCCAAGTCGTTTTAAACTTGTGCATTGATAGATAAGAAGTTAATACAATAAGGGCCGATTTTTCAATCGCCAGATAACTTTTATTTGAAGAGTATGTTTGACGTTTTGACAGCTTTTGTATAGAATATATGTCAAACTGCCATATTTATTCCTCGATAGAAGTTAACTGATGATTGAAAAATCAGTCCTTAGTAATGTGTTTTTATTAGTCGTTTATGACGAGTCTGTTGGTCTAGTGGTGAGTGACCCTGACTGCTAAGCCGGAGGTCGTGGGTTCGAGGCCCACCCAGGACAAACTTTGTGTGATGAGTATGATTGTTTGTTTTGTGTCTGGGTGTAATTTATCTATAATGTATGGATTTATAAATTATATAAGTATGTTTATTAGTTGTCTGGTTACCATAGTACAAGCTCTGCTTAGTTTGGGATCAGACAACCGTGTGTGAGTTGTCCCAGAATATTTATTTATTAGTGACTAGCCCACGGCTACGCCCAAGTAAATGTCAAAACATCTACCCCTGGGGTTGCGGATTATTTATAATAGTTACCGCGACCCTGGAACATAAAGGGCAACCGAAGGAACATGAGTGGGTTTTAGTCAGTAAGAGTCTGACACGCCCTCCCGTCGCACCCAGGACGGGAGCAGTCATTAGATGATTTCCCACTCACCAAAAAAAAAAACATCTACCCCTTAAAGGGTCGTATTTCCCAAAATTATTTCTTAGTGAATCCCTACTCTTCACAAAGAATACACCCTCCAAGTATCATGTCTCTAGGACCAGGTTTGGGCTGTGTGTTCCATTCATTCACCCCTGCAGTCAGTCAGACAGTTTAGCATATTTCTAGACAGATTGATTTCCCATCCGCATGAAAAAATGTATACACATGACACTGCCGATAGGATTTTAATTGCTATCTGAATGAATTCACAAAGGTAACATTGTTTGTATTATGTTATGCTAACATATGTATAATTAGTAAATAGTAATTCAGAATGTAACTAAAAGACCACGCTACCGCTTTAGGATTATTGCCTGTAATGGTAGTGGTGATTGTGATAAATAAATAAATACAAATGAGTCAACCTACTGCTGTATTTTCCGTAACCAAGAACACGTCGTTAATTGCCGTTCAGCACTGACTTTGTCAGGCGATAAAATAAAGATTATTTCATTACCTATTGGTGCCGGTTCTTTTATTCACAAACTAATCTAAATTTAAGTTAATGCATCTTTCTCTTTTCATTTTATTAAGAAAAGTGTTACACACAAATCTCAATATTGAGTAAGTGTTGACCTACCTCCCTACTGTTTAATTCAATATTTACATATTTTTGTTATAATTGTAATTTTTAATTTTTGTTATTTGGTTTTTAAATTTTAGACTTTATTTCCACATACTACTTCATTGATTGCAAGTTGTGGTCTCCTATAATTGAGGATGCACAAGGATTTGTATCTGTTGATGTTTTATTTTTAGCATGTAAGGTGTAATCTTTGTTGGAGATCCAAATAAATACAAATACAAAAGGACAGAAGATACATTTTAGTTTAATCCAGTCAAATTAGACAGCGCCTGAACATAATTGGCGTAAATATAGCCGCCATGTTTTCAAATCGCGTCTAAATTATCTATGGAGTGTCTAAATTTGACAGGACTTAACTAATATTTTATCTTCTGTCCTTTTCTTAATGAAATGGAAAGAGAAAGGTGCGCTTAACTTAAATTTAGGTTAGTTTGTAAATAAGTGGATCAGCACCAATATCTATTTATTTACTGTTAAATTTAACCCCTTCCCATCCGCAAAAATATGCACATGTGCAAGGTGCAGTAAATAAAAGCCACTTGCTATGCAAAACTAATACACAACACGTGTTTCGCCTTTCACGAAACATCTTCACGAATGTTAACTGTCGACAGCTAGGACAAAAAGCAGACGACAGACAGAAAGCAGACGCGTGACGTCTGGTCTTTAAGTTATTGTTATTGTTACAGTTTAGTGTTAAAAATCTTGTAAACAAAGTAATGTAATGTGATATTTATATAGGCTTTGTGTCACTATATACTATAAAACAAAGGCGCTGCCTGTCTGTCCCTATGAATGTTGAGATCAATAAAACGTATTTTTTTATTGATAGGTGTATACGTATAACAATCATGTGTATGATGTAGTCAATATAATCAAGAAGCTCGTAGAAGCTCCGATAACCTGGAGCGCTTTATGGTCACTAAAAAGTGGAAGACAAAAGACGTCGTGGACGGAGCCCCAAAGCTGGGCTGATCAGATAACAACAAGCCTCGAGATATCGGTCAGCACGGCCCTCCACGAAGGTGTGGACAGAAAACAATGGAGAGAAACTGTCATGAAGAAGTTTTTAGGGTTCCGTACCTCTAAAGGTAAAAACGGAACCCTTATAGGATCACTTTGTTGATCGTCCGTCCGTCCGTGCGTCCGTCTGTCAAGACTCTTTTTCTCAGTAACACGTCAAGATATCAAGCTGAAATTAATATCACATACTCAAATCTACTATCTCTCCAAGCAGTAAAAAAATCAAATTTCTAAATTCACGCAATAAAAAGATATGTCCGTTTATTTTCCATTTATATTGCATATTTAGACATTTGCAAGAGAATCAAAACCTATAGGGTACTTTCCATTGACCTAGAATGATTAAATTTGGCAAGAAGCAATGTCATGTAGCACAAGGAAAGAGAAAACTCCGAAAACCGTAAATTTGTTGTTTTTTTTTTCCAAAACCAGAAATGGCGAAGAATGTAGTGTACCTTTTACGGAACCCTCGTTGCGAGTCCGACCACACTTGACCGGCTTTTTTTTTCAAAGAAGTCCCGATGGAAAAGGAGGATGGTAAAGGAAAGCCAAGATTTTCAAAGATTTGTAACACCTGTCCAAAGCTGGGTTAGGTCGTCAGTTTATTTATAAAATTAACATAATTTTGTGTCTGATTTGCACGGTTCAGTTTGCACAACGTTACATAATATAACGACGTATACCTGATCTAATCAAAATACAAAGGTTTATGCTTTAGCTGGAAGCTAGAATCCTGAACCTAAAGCTGGTGGCATTAAACTTCAAAATTGAAAAGCATATTTAACTAAATTAATTAGAACAGCTAACAATTGAATCCACATACAACATACTCGATATTTGATCATCGCCGTAATGCAGTGCATTTATGTTCTAGATTTATCGTAATTTCAAAAACCTATAGAGCTTGTTTGAAACATCAAAATGCATTTCAAAGCCCTGAACATGGTTTTAAGCAATGCTGTTATGCTGATAACATAACTAGCTAAGTAATTATAATTATCCAAATTATGTTTATCTTTAAACAAAAGTTTCATTATTCGTTTTGAATACATTTTCGGCTTTGGTTACACTCTCGTACTGTATGTGTTTGCAATACGGTATTTTTACGGTTTTTTCCAAACTCTCGAGTTAAACCACGGGAAAAAAAACATTCAAACACCCAAAACCACAAATTGAAAACAGTCGAAAGAAACAATTCAAAAAGTACTTCTGTCAAATCGGGCCCCGAACAAAAGCAGTTTCAGCAAATCGCTCGACAAAGGTGCAGACTTAATTTTTTAAATGAACGGGCAGAGGAAGGCACGTATTGCAACCGCACTGCACTTTTTTACTCTGTCTCAAGTAAAATTATATTGCCAAGACTTGAGACTATTTGCTTAGAGCAGATGGCGCGAGTTATGTCTCAAAATGACTGCTTTTGTTTATGTTAAGTTGTATTTTAATGCCCTTACTAATAATCACTGTGTAAAGTTATGCAATGAATAAAGCCTGTGTAACCATACATTTTTTGACGTATAAACCTGTTATAACTTTATGCAGCGTTTATTAGTAAGGCGCTAAGTGTCTTAAAATTGTTATAACATTATCTAGACAGACGCTTTTTTCATGCTTTATTATTAATATCAAAAATTCTTTCTTAATGTTAAACGTAGGGGACGTTTTATGAGAAACCTTTGTTATATTTTTTTCTAATCTTTTTAGTTGAGCCCCAGAGCTAATATGTCAGTCAGACAGCTTGGACGTAAAATATTACAATTTATCTCCCGTTTAGAATTTTACGAAAGTTTATAAACTTCCTAGTAGATTGATAAACTTACGAATCTTGTTATTTCCGGTGACATATATATGTTACCGGCCAAACCCAATTTCAGGACAAACTAGTTTTGCCTAGGCTAAACTAGTTCTTCCTTAACTCGACTCGGACAGATTAGGTTAGAAGGCTAAAGGCCTTCGTGGTTATTTTTTTTAAACCACCCAGAAATAGGAGCCCCTGCAGCGGGGCTTCGTTGACCAATCTTAGACCTAGGTATGTTAGTTAGTGAAGAACTAGTTTAGCCTAGGCAAAACTAGTTTGTCTTGAAATCGGGTTTGACCGGACGTAACATATACACTTATTCATTTAGACAAGATACGACGAAATGGTGTGAATTTCGTAATGTCTGTACTGATAATTTTCACAATTTCATCACACTCTGTGTCCAAAGTAAAATTATATCGCCAAGACTTTTGCGATTGTTTATTTTGAGCAGATGTTGGGTTATGTCTCAGAACTGCTCTGCTTCTTATTGTTTTAAAGTAGTCTGGCTTTTATTTATTTTATTGCTTGAGCAGTAGTAGTGTTTATTTGTATGATTTATTATGTGTTAAATTGTCATAACATTGCCAAGATTAGATACTTTTTCAGGGTAATTAAAGTTAGTTTCTTTGTATTGGCCAAGACGTAACAAACTAAGGATTGTCGTGTCGTGATTAGCTATATAATAATAACAGTTTACAACTATGTATTGTTTTTACAACTTTAATAATTCAAATATTGTAAAGATCCGCCTCTTCTGTACTGGGATTTCTACTTGAATTAAACACTTTTAGGTTGAATAATTTTTTATTTGTAATTATTTTTCTTTGATAAAAACAAATACTTTGAATTTTAAGTAAAATTATATAGCCAGGATTTTTGCAACTGTTGGCTGAAAACAGATGGTGGGCTATGTCTCGGAATGACTATCTGCTTCTTATTGTTTTAAAGTAGTCTGTCTTTTGTTTGCTTTGTTTTGAGCAGTGTTAGCGTGTTAGTGCTTCTTTGTATATTATGTGTTAAATTGCCATGATATTGTAGAGGACTGGTTCTCTTCATATTTTTTTTTTTTGATTGATTTTGCACGCGATGCTACAAACTGTTGTGAGTTTTATAACTACTAGTTTGAAGAACTAACAAGTATTTTTTATTTTTATTTAAAATCTTAATTATCTAGGAAAACATAATCTATCGAAATAATTTTTAATCTGCAAAAATAAGACAGAGTCCTTAAAATGCTTTTGACTAATCAACACTACATGGCGCCTTAAATACAGATCATCAATAGACAAGCAATGTGGGTTTAATAGTAAACATATTGCACCTTCTGAGAGCACCTCAGCAGTCTTTTTGCTACCCTCAATATTGTTACTAACATTGAGACGGACGCGTGTCGCGCCAAAACACCTTATGGTTAGTGACCCAGAGAGCTTAACAGGACAAACTGTGTGCTGAGCATGATTGTTTGTTCTCTGTCTGGGTGAAATTTATCTATAATGTCTATGTATTTATAAATTATATAAGTTTGTTAACAGTGTCTAGTTAACATAGTACAGTCGCGGTCTGAAAGTTTTTACCACCATAAGAATCACAATTGCATGCACACATTCAGGCCACAAGTTCTAAATGTCTATTTCATGATAATTTATATTTTCTAATGACATGACAATCAATCGCTTTAGGTGATGCAATGATGGACTGACTACTATAAAGGTTTGATATAACCTACTTTGAAAAACAAATATTTTTTAAATAAGAATATTAAGAAATAATAAATAAAAGTTTTAAAAAAACTTTATTCAATATCTGGTATAACATCACTCCGCAGCTATGACTAATCTAGTTTTTTTGAATATTATTATAAAGAATTAATAATAAAAAAATCACTGAACTAAATCTTTATTAATTAATTCTAATTATCCCCAACGGTTTTACCCGCGTAGTTCCCGTTCTCTTGGAATTAAATAAAAAACATTCCTATGCCCTTGCTCCTTTCTCTGTACCAAATTTCATTTAAATCGTTTCGGTAGTTTTGGCGCGAATGCGTGACAGTCAGTTACTTTTGCAATTATAATAGTAGTATGGGCTAGTCCGGATCTACAGCTACGACTAATTTAGTTTTTTTTATAAGAATAGAAGGAAATAATAAATCAAATCTTAAAAAATCTTTATTGAATATCTAGTATAACATTACTCCGCAGTTACAAGAAGTGCATATGCAACAAGACACGTGCATTGATCAGTATTTCTGGTATCATTTTCTGGTCTCACTCGAGGCACTGCGTGATCTATGAGGATTTCTTTCATTTTGTCAGTTCTAGCGCTGAACCATAAGCCCTCTTAGAGCCCTAGAATTTTCGTAATAAGGCACTAATGATATAAAACTATGTCCATTTTCAAAGATTGTCCTTTGCTCCAGGGTTAAACTTGCCATTTTATTTCGATATGAATAAAAATATTTCGTAAAATTTTACTCTTGTCTAAACGACGTTTAAACGATGTTTATTGTCAAAAATGTCAATTCAACAAATTAAGAAAAGAGTTTCATCATCACTTAAGGCGAGATAAATAGACGTTACTAAGCACTGACTTTGGCACTATACCTGTCACTGTTACACAACTGCCAAACGTCAAGTGCACGAAAGAGACGAAACATGGCTAAGCCGAAGCCGTTGCTTAGTAACGTATTTGTTTTTCCTCGTTGTGTCATTTTGCATAATAACTTCTAAAAGGTAACAAGTAACATGATATGGCATTTTAGATTTTAATGAAAAAAGTGTGATATAGAATGTACTTTCAAAATTGGTAGACCTTTTCAGACCGCGACCGTACATGCTCTGCTTAGTTTGGGATCAAATGACCGTGTGTGTATTATTCCCGAATGTGTATAATTTATTTATAAATTTTGTTTCTAAAATGCTTAAAATTTCCATTGCTTCCCGCGTGACCCGCACTTAACCCGCACATCTCATATCTGTTTCGCTCTACAGCTCACATTGAGTGGAAAACTTTCATCGTGGTTGCTACTCGACAGACCTGCTCCAATCATTCGCCGATAACGTGTTAGAGCATCAAGACCTCGTTGTTTTATTACTACTCCACATTGATGTTAGGGATCTTTCGGATATTCGAGATAAAAAATATCCGTAACCGAAACTGAAATAAAAAAATCGCATAATTTAGGATAGGGACGGAGTGTTAATGATGATGATATATGAAAAGTTCTTATATACTTAGCCACGCGGGACCCTAGTATTGTTTAATATTTATTTTTACGTGGTTATTACGAAAAATACTTCAATAATATCATAACCGTAACTGAAACTATTCGAAATAAGTAAGTAATGGAAAATGTCAAATAAGTTCAAAACTTTGACCGTATCCGAAACTGATATAATTATTTTTCTTATATCCGAATCCGTATCCCAAATTTTATATCCGCAACATCCCTGCTTCTCAATCGTTCATCTTTGAGATCGTTTATATACCCTTGATCGATCGGTTTGTTCCCGTTGTCCCCGTACGCCGTGTCCCCGTCCTACGGGGACAGCGGTACTTCAATTAAATATTTGAAAATAGTTCCCGTTGTCCCCGTACGCTGTCCCGGTAGATTAATATAAAGGATTTAGACCTTGTTTTCAAGTAAGATTTTTTATTTAATGAAATGTCCCACAGAGTTACAGGACGTTAGTTTTCAATTAAAGATTGAAAACTTAAGAGAACAAAAGTACTAGGCGAGCAGTCGTGTGTCATGTGCGAAAATTTAAAATATGTGGTGGAGCACGTTTTCCATTTACCACTTCACGTTACTGCGCGCCTAGTACTTTTGATTGAATTAAGTAGTTAAGTGTGAAAATTAAAAATTACTGTGAATTTGAAGTTTAGTTTAGTTTATACATTAGCCGAATGTACGTTACGGGGACAACGGGAAATAAATTTAATCACGTCCCGCTGTCCCCGTGACGGGGATATGGCATTCGGGGACAACGGGAAGTCGGGAACAAACCGATCGATCAATTACTCATCATTGTCTCTTGTAATCTTAGGAATATTTTCCATTAATTAATATCTCATTTTAATCTACAAGATGTGGTTGTGTTGGCTGCGCGTCTGTTAATTGTGTTCTTAATATTTTGTTTGTTAATATCTTGAAATATTCTATGTTAAGTCTCTGAGGAAAACTTTTTGTGTGATAGTTGTATTCCTAAATTTTATTGATCGATTATATTTTTATTTATTTACTTCACGTACTTTCTAAAGTTTATCTTGGACATAATAGATATCGGCGAATTACAAAATCTGCACTTAGAAAGATTTAAGTCCAAAATTGCCAACACACTCTGAACAAGCGTGGTGATCAATGCTTGTGCCTTCACTGTATGCGAATAGGTCCACCCTGCTGTAGGTCAGTAAGAGGCTTAAATAAATTTAAATTTTGTGAATAAAAATACAAATTATTTTTACTGATTTATGACATAAAAAAACATTCAAGGCGTCAATTATTTTTTTCCCCTTATGTTCTCAAAATTTCTATGAGCAAAATACTAATAGGTACGTAATATTGAAACGTTAATCGAAACTTCAACCTTCTAAGTCCCTGTGGTCATTACGAGGGACAAATTATAGCACGTCATAAAGTTCCTTAATAAGAAATTCTGAAACGGTCACCCTTTTGTAATAGCCTTACGTTCTATTCTAACACACATATTATTTTTTCAATTGAAAAATCAGTACTTGGGGCGATATTTAAATATAAGTTTGTTAACGAATGCTTTGTCTAGCAATGTTTCTATGTCAACTTCACATAACTGTCAAACTATGATAAAAGAAAGAGACGGAGAACAACTAAGCCAAAGTACTTCTTAAGCAACGTCTATTTGTCTCTGCTTAAGAGCTGTTTTCCATTTCCCGGTCTTAAAAATCATTCGATCTTTTAACAGTAAATTAAACGGGTGCCCTCTATCTGGCAGAAACTTGTTTCTCCGAAACCTATTTGGCATAACTCACTTGGCAGAAATTTTTTTAAACGAACATTGTTAAGGTATAAAAAATATTTAACATAATTGTTTTTTGGCCTAATGTTTTTATGTCCGAATTTTAAATGGCATACTTTTAAGATGGCAGAATTGTATTTGGAATAATAACCTTTGTCAGAGTTACAATTTTGCATAATTTCGTTTAGCATAACGTTTATTTAGAGCGCCGATTATTTGGCATAATTTGACTTAGCATACAACGAAGATCACAGAATTTCAATAGAAATAATTATTAGTCATATTGAAAAAATATATATATTGTTTTAAAAAATCACTATGGTGTGCTACAAAAGTGAGTGACAGAAATGAATCGCTGCAAAACCGACTTCACGTAGTCTTGTCTGCCCTACCCCTAGAGTGTAATTTAAACCCGCGAAGGCGCGGAGGGGCGAGGCGGCCCGCGAGCTGAGGAGCAGGTGGTTTTAACGCACACCGCCGCGGCTGAGGCTGGCCGGCTTTGCCGGCCAGCAAGCCGAAGCTGCGGTGGTGGACGTAAAACCATCTGCGACGATAGGCTCGCGTGGGGCCGCCGGAGCCCCGCAGCGCCGGAGCCGTGACAGAAGCCATGCCTGCTGCATGTTGCATGCTTGCTGCATGTTGCATGCTTTCTGCATGCTTGCTGCATGCTTGCTGCATGCTTGCTGAATGCTTGCTGCATGCTTGCTGCATGCTGCATGCATGCCAAAAGATGATTCTGGCTGTGAATTTTCTGCGATATGATGGCATGGTTCTACTTTTGATTATTATGGATATAAAATATATGCCAAAAGATGATTCTGGTTTTGAACTTTCTACGATGTGATGGTTATACTTATTGATTATTATGGATATAAAATTTATGCCTAAAGATGATTCTGACTTACAAAATTATGCGTTTCGGTGTATGCTAAATGAGTGTATGCCAAACGATTTTCTGCGAAAAGAGGTTTATGCTATCCGTTGCTATGCAAAATAAAATTATGACGTAAAAAGTTCTGCTATAAAGGGTGGACCCAAATTAAACTCCGCCCATAGGTCCCTGGCAAAAAGCTCACATATTTCCCCTATTGTTCCCATAATTTAGCAAGGAAGGAAACCAATTAAAGTATAATTTTAGAACAGTGCAGTGTGCTGCTCTTTGTCTCATGTTTTAATAATTGCAACTTTGCGAGAAGTACTGGACTTCTGCAGAAAGTAGAACCCCAAATCCCGTATTCCCATATTTATTAAATCTCTATTTCTCTAATCAATTGATTCAATAAAACGTAAATACAGAAACAATGACACAAATAAAAATCTTCATTGATCTATAAACAATCTCCATTCTACTAGATGGGCCAACAATATTTCCAAAATAAAGATCGCACTACATTTCCTCGCTTTTGCCATCGTTTGCAGATTCCATAAAAAATATACAAAAGAGGATATGCCCCAGAACCTTTTCATTCACTGAGATAATAGCCTTTTTTTATTTTTTTTATTCAGAACGGTTACAGTTCGCTGAATTTTTGGTTCTCGCTGTCTTTATTTTAAATTTGTGCGAGATGCATCGAGGGTTTAAAAAAAGTTATTGTTCTCGCTGTCTTTATTTTAAATTTGTGCGAGATGCATCGAGGGTTGTTAAAAAAAGTTATTTACGCTGTTGTATTGCAGTTTGCACAGACGAATAAATTATTTGGTATATAGCCATTTGTTAATTTAAAACAGTGCTGCGAGTTCAAAAAGTTATTATGTGAACTACAAGTTGGTTATTTATAATAGGATATTTATTGGTTTGTTATTTGAAAGTACATTAACCCAAGTTGATGTGTATTTATAATCATTTCAATCATCTCACTTGAAGGGGAGGGACTTAAGGTGTAGAGATGGCACTGGTGCCTGCGTTGCAGTACATAAACTTAGAAACTACCGACGAATTAGTCAAGTGCCCAATTTCTAACTAGAGAGAAAAAAAAGTAACTCTTTTAAAGTCTATATGGCATTGCTCAAATCTATGCATAATCTAGTCTCTCTCTAATCAAAAGGCCCCTCTTCATGTCTGCCGATGCATCAGCAGATGCCACCTGCCGACGCATACGCCGACGTGTAGACGGGGTGGTTTGAGCGTCTATGGTAGGTATTTTGCATACGACAGACGTCCGACGATGAATCTGCCACGCATTGGCCTCCAATCCGTCTGCCGATGCATCGGCTGATGCCACCGGCCGACGCATACGCCGACGTGTAGAGGGGGTGGTTTGAGCGACTGTTGTAGGTACGGTATATACGGCAGACATCAGCCGATGCATCTGCCTCCAACCCGATAGTTGGCGGTTTTCGTGGCACAGATCAAAGGGTTTTTGGCGCGGAATCGCGGATGCATCAGTCTGATTGAAGTTGCGGTTGAGAGTGCACGCGTGCTTCTTGCGATTTCAAACCTACATTGCGCGCAAAGTTTACGGAAATGGCTAACAGTATGAGCACCGAGGAAACTTGTAAGTTTCTGGAGCTATATCAAGACGAAAACTGTCTGTGTGTGTATCCAAAAAATAAATACCACAAAAATAAAAATGTTTTTTTTTAGTCATTGTCAAATTCATGAACAAATAGTTTGTATCTGAATTCACAATTTCACACACAATAAATTACAAAATTAATCCTATTTGTCCTGGGACAACACGCACACGGCCATCTGATCCCAAACTAAGCACAGCTTGTGCTATTTTAACCAGACAACTGATATACTTATATAATTTATAAAAACATACATATCATACACCCAGATACAGAACAAACAATCATGCTCAACGCACAAAGTTTGTCCTGGGTGGGAATCGAACCCGTGACCTCCGCCTTAGCAGTCAGGGTCACTTACCACTGGACCAACCGGCCCGTTGTTGTAACGTTGTAAGTGTACTATTATTATACTTTGATTTCATTATTTACCTCGGTACATATTTCGATTAATTGATTGAGTTGAGGCTAATGAAACGGATGCTAACCGACTATCTAATCGTACTTTTAATATAAGTTTAGGTGGGTAAATACTTTTTATTTCCATTTAAATTAAAAAAATTAAGATTAGGTATCTTATCATTTGGTTGAGGCTGTTGAGAATGAATACTATGCAGTGTTGGCATTTATCGATTATTTTTTTAATCGATTACTTATTCGTGATTAAGATTGCAGCCATGATATTTTTTACAAAACACGTCATGGGTGTCGATTTCATGGTTTTTAGGGGTGCTAAGGTCAAAAATGAAGTCGATTTGAGAATTCAAGATGGCGGCCGCGACCTTTCTCACAAGATGCATCATGGGTGTCGTTGTCATGGTTTTCGGGGTGCTAAGGTCAAAAATGGGGTCGATTTGAGAATCCAAGATGGCGGCCGTGACCTTTTTCCCAATATGCATCATGGGTGTCGTTGTCATGATTTTTTAGGGTGCTAAGGTCAAAAATGAGATCGATTTGAGAATTCAAGATTGCGGCCGTGACCTTTCTCACAATACGCATCATGGGTGTCATTTTCATGGTTTTCTGGGGTGCTAAGGTCAAAAATGGGGTCGTTTTGAGAATCCAAGATGGCGGCCGTGACCTTTCTCCCAATATGCATCATGGGTGTCATTTTCATGGTTTTTTTAGGCCGCTAAGGTCAAAAATGGGGTCGATTTGAGAATTCAAGATGGCGGCCGTGACCTTTCTCCCAATATGCATCATGGGTGTCCTTTTCATGGTTTTTTGGGACGCTAAGGTCAAAAATGGGGTCGATTTGAGAATCCAAGATGGCGGCCGTGACCTTTCTCATAATATGCATCATGGGTGTCGTTGTCATGGTTTTTTTAGGGTGCTAAGGTCAAAAATGAGGTCGATTTGAGATTTCAAGATGGCGGCCGTGACCTTTCTCATCATATGTATCATGGGTGTCGTTGTCATGATTTTTTGGGGTGCTAAGGTCAAAAGTTAGGTCGGTTTGAGAATCCAAGATGGCGGCCGTGACCTTTCTCACAATATGCATCATGGGTGTCGTTGTCATGGTTTTCTGGGGTGCTACGGTCAAAAAAAGGTTAAAGGTTGCATGCGCAGCATCATGCTGAGATAGGGACCGTTTTTGGCCTCGCACAGGTATCTTTTTTTGTTGTATAGTTTCATGTTTTTTTTTGTTGTGTTATTTTTCTTTTCCTGTGTGTGACCAATATAAATGTTTTTCTTTCTTTCTTTCTTTCTATATTGGGAGAAAGGTCACGGCCGCCATCTTGGATTCTCAAATCGACCCCATTTTTTACCTTAGCACCCCAAACACCATGAAAATGACACCCATGATTTAATTGTGAGAAAGGTCACGGCCGCCATCTTGGATTCTCAAATCGACCCCATTTTTGACCTTAGCGTCCCAAAAAACCATGAAAATGACACCCATGATGCATATTGGGAGAAAGGTCACGGCTGCCATCTTGGATTCTCAAATCGACCCCATTTTTGACCTTAGCTTCCCAAAAAACCATGAAAATGACACCCATGATGCATATTGGGAGAAAGGTCGCGGCCGCCATCTTGGATTCTCAAATCGACCCCATTTTTTACCTTAGCACCCCAAAAACCATGAAAATGACACTCATGATGCATATTGTGAGAAAGGTCACGACCACCATTATGGATTCTCAAATCGAGTTAGTCCCCTTTCACAACATAAGGAACTTCGTTTCAAAAAGTCTGATTTACTAGTATATTTTTTAATTCATGTTCCTACTGTAAATTAATCGCACATTTTTAATCGTGATTAACGATTACGATTATAATCGTAATCACCAAAATTTTGATTATGATTAAATTAATCTTAATCACAAAATGTCGATTAACTTTTTAATCGTAATCATTAATCATTATTAACTTTTTGCCAACACTGATACTATGTATAGCCCGCATCCAGCACCTTCTTCTTTTCCATTTCTTTTTAATAACTCTATTTCGATGCACACTCACGTAGTAGTTAAACATACTAAATACATAAATAGCTGCAGCAGCTACGGTCTCTAGATTCATTTTTACGTACGTGTTGCATCTGTCGAGGATGAACATAGACTGAGCGACCTACATATGTGTGCACGGTTCGCACACATCATCAAAGGGTTTTTGGCGCAGACGTACGATGACTGTCCACACGTCTGCGGATGCATCAGTCTGATTCGGTCACTCGCTGCCCACGAGGGGTCAAAATTGTCTCGATCACTTCATTATTAGGCTTAAACATACCAGTAAATCTGCAACCATTGCTATCATTCACACAACTATCACAGACCACTTTACGACCTTCCTAAAAATTAACAACCATACAAACGTAATAAAACCTACTAAAATAAAATCCGTTCTTAACTTAGAGCAAGGTCTCGCTCTCCTAAAAGATAGTAACCTTACAGACTTGCTGAAACTAACTAACCCAAATACACTGGCTAATAACTTAATTAAAATTCTTCACAATTGCATCGCGCGTAGTACTATTACTAAAATGATTCCGTTAAAAAACAGAACACTTAAGCCATGGATGACTGTTGGACTTTTACGCTGTATACATAACCGAAATAATATGCAACGAAGACTGAGGCTCGACCCATTTAATGAAGTACTCAAAATTACGTACAAAAGGTACCGGAACTACTGCAACAGCATCATCAAAAAACAGAAACGTAAATACGACCGCGATCAACTCACCAAAGCACACAAAAATCCCAAAAAGACGTGGGAACTCATAAATAACATTACCCAACGAAAACCTAAAAAAGTAAATAGCCTAGATCTCTTAGAGATATCCAATGACCCACAGAAGTCTATTAACGAAGTGAATAATTTTTTCTCTAACATTGGTAAGCAGCTTGCGGATAACATCACCCCATCTTTTTCAGTAAATCTCAATTCATCTTACACACCAACCTCATCTTTCGTTCTACTCGACACAGACCCTTGCGAAGTCCATGATACTCTAATGAGCTTAAAAGTAGACAGCGCTGCTGGTTGGGACAATATTCCAGTTAGATTCCTAAAATTTGCTCACAAACAAATTGTCCCAATCTTAAGTTACTTGGCAAACATTTGCTTCGAGCAGGGACTTTTTCCGGATGCCTTAAAAGTAGCCTTGATAACACCTGTGTACAAGAGTGGTGATAGTTCAGACCCCTCAAACTACAGACCTATCTCAGTCCTGCCTTCTATATCTAAAATATTAGAACGACTCTTAAACTCACGTCTAATGAAATACATCTCAAAATATAACTTTCTATCCCCTTCTCAGTTTGGATTTAGACAGGGAAGGTCCACTGAAGACGCGGTTTTGTCACTAACATCTATTCTCGTTGAGAAAGTGGATGAAGGTAGTAAATGCCTGGCAGTATTCCTCGATCTCAAAAAAGCCTTCGACACAGTCTCTGTTCCCATACTTCTACATAGGCTCGAAGACATTGGAATAAGAGGTCCCCCCCTCGAGTTGTTCAAATCCTACCTGACTAATCGTAAGCAAACAGTAAAAATAGGGGAATTCATTAGCACAGAGGAAACAATCACGTACGGCGTCGGACAGGGTAGTGTGCTTGGCCCTACGTTGTTCCTTGTCTATATTAATAGCCTTTGCAATATGAATATAGACAGGGGTCACATTTTCTCTTATGCGGATGATACCGCCATAGTCTTCGCTGATCAATCTTGGGCAGAAGTTAAAAAAGCAGCTGAAATTGGTCTGTCAAAGGTCGCCAATTGGCTCAACTGTAACCTACTTACACTCAACGCATCCAAGTCCAATTACATTTGCTTCACTAAGTACTCACGCTCTCAACCGTCTCTCGATTTCCAAATTAAGATTCACTGCTGTGCCAACTCCCTAATACCTGATTGCTCCTGTACAATAATTGAAAGACTACAGTATACTAAATACCTGGGCATCATGATTGACCAGCGCTTGTCCTGGCACATGCATACTGAACTGATCATGAAAAGGGTTAGGAAATTAATCTGGACATTTAAGACATTGCGCCACATTGCCTCAAAGAATTTACTCCAGAGAGTCTACTTGTCACTAGCTCAGTCAATTCTTACATACTGTCTACCATGCTGGGGCGGAACAACAAAGATGAAATTTCTGGAACTTGAAAGGGCCCAGCGTTCTCTGCTCAAGGTTATGTTTTTCAAACCTTACAGGTTCCCTACTGTAACGTTGTGATTTTTTTGTTTAGTGGTCAACACTTGTTGCTCTTACTAAGCATATGTAAACGCGCCATAATGGGTCTATGTAATTGATCCTAATTGTCTTTGACATTTGTCTATGACACTAGTGCGACAGGCTCTTGTCAGATTTCCATGTTTGGGGGAGTATTGTTTTAAATATGGGTGCATTTATATTATTTCTGTTTATCAACAACGTTAAATGTTTTGAGGAGGTCGCTGCCTTCATCTTGAAAATAAATTGTCGTATTTTCTAATTTAACAATTTGCATAAAGCGAGTATATTTTCATAGGATTTCAGCAAATTGGAATCTTATAGACGAGAAAATCTCCCACATTGGAAAGGGGTAATTTAGTTTCGGGTGATAGGAACCCAAGGATTCTTTAGATCTTGGATCGAGCGGCGTCGGTCGATTCAAGGATGCATTTCGATGTGGATTTAACTGGCCGGCAAGGCGTCAGGCAGTCAGCCTGGACGAATTTAAATAATTGAAAGGCTTGTAGTGCTGCGTGCGGATTTTGTGGACAATCACGGGTAAGCTGTTTGACCATCAATCGTCTTATACGGGAAGATCGACAATCGACATGCGCTGGCGCATCTTCCCTTGGACTTGCATTTCTCATGCGTCTCGTTTTTTCAGCTGTGTGGACCAGCCTGCAAGCAGCACTGAGCCGTAATTTTATTGTGGATTGTGGCTGGGTGTCTCAGGTGTAAATCGTTTCCTGTGAAACACCGGTAAGGTTCTAGCCTATTGTCGTGATGGCCACGTGGAGCCACGCTCAGGATGTATTGTAGTTTGATCTAAAACTAATGCAAACAATGTTCTATTTCAGCCTGGGCGGGATTTTATTTTACGAAGAATTTATTCAAGGAAAGAATTTATTTTTAGGAAGAATTTATTTTGTCTTCGTTTTCCCTGTTTTCTGGATTGAGTCCTTCAACCCCGGTAGGATTGAAGAGGCTGTGCCACGTGGACTCGCTGACGAAGGGTCGGAAGGCGAGTTACCTTAAGGAATGTGTCGCAAGTACCTTTTATAAACATTTAACCTCTTTGAACAAGATAAATTCATTTACTTTTAATTACCAGTGGTGACATTATCCTACACTTTTAGATTCGTGTATTTAGTAGTCTGTGTAGATGGAATCCATAGCCTGAGGATCCACAGACTGAGCTAGAGTTTAAGTAGGCAATCTACTAGGCTACCGTTGCCGGTGAATCTTGGACGTTCCAACACGTCCACCTTGGAATCGCCAGGATTGACCCAACATTGTTTTAGTACAATATTGTATGAGTATTTAATTAGGAACTTTCCAGAAATTACCTTCTTGTTATTTGCAACTTGTTTTAAATAAATGTGTAGTTCAACAAGTTTTGAAATTTTATTATTATTTTTTACACCCAATTAGCCGAACCTCTTTCTCATTCTTTGTCAGGGTGGGAAGCCCGGGCCAACCCCAATTTTCCCCTCTGACAAATGGCGCCCACTTTATTTTAATTTTCTTGGAAAATTTGGCTGGTTGGGTAAAGGTCACCACTGGATTTTTTTTTGTTTTATGAAAACTTGTAACTTTAAATTTTAACTTTCAATTTAATAAGTGTGAATTAGTTTTATATCAGTGTTAATCTGTGATAATAACATTCCTTTTCTTTCCGGAAATCATTATTGTAATTAATTTCATTATTCACAAAGTTTACTTAGTGAAGGTTGGCCAGTCACATGTCAGAGTTGAGGTTATGTGGTATCATGCCTTTGAATTTTTAGTGTTTATTTGTATTTATTTTGGCTTCCTAAAGCAGAATTGTATTATTTTGCATGTGACTGGGGTAATTTATTGTGGTTTTTCCAAATATTTTATGGAGTTTTACTGAATTTTAACTTAGACAAATTTTGACTCTGGGATTACATTGTGAAAACTTATTTTGAAATTTTTTTGGTGTATTGCTGTACTGAGTACCACTATTTAGTGATTGTAATTGATATTAATACTGTGCCTGAGTGTACCTAAGCATAATTTTGTTGGAATTTTGGACATTTTACATTATTTGAGCAGTAACTTTTATTGTGACAATTTCACAACTTTATTCAAGAAATAAGTAAATTTAAGCAAATATAACTAAATATCTGTGAGTCACCACTGATAATTCGCGTTTTAGAGCCTGTTTTATTTTACTTTTACACACTTTTTAGCGACACATAGTAACTTTTCATATCAACATGGACCGCAGTATACAGTTTCACTCTCTCTTGAAGGATGAGCTTATGTATGAAGTTTCTATTCGTTCAGAGACTCCTGCTAGTACTGCTGAAGCCCTGCGCAAACAATTACGTGGTTTATTGGTAGAATGTCCTGCAGAGGCAGTTTTGGAAACTAATTTTACTCCGGAATCAGAACTTAGGATTATTCAGGAGAAGCTGAAGGAATTAGGTTCTGCTGTTGATAAGTATATTAGGCTGAAGGACAGGTACTCGCAGAACCGAAGCCGAGCCTTGGGCAGCCACTTGTACCATAGGGTCATCAGAATTCAGTCTGATGATCCCGCTATTCTGACTATTAAGTCAGAACTCAGCGACAAGCTGGAAGTGCTCCTGGGTAAGGTGGAGGTAGCAAGTACTCCTGTTCCTCAAGAAGTCAACCCTTTCTTCGCTCCTAAGGAAGTTTCTGTCGAGTGCTCCGGAGACAAAAATGTTTCGAAGTGGAATTTGAGGTTCAACGGCATTACAGATCCTCGGTCATTCTTAGAACGTGTTGATGAGTTGCAATTGTCCTATGGTGTCTCGGATGTTAAGTTATTTAATTCTGCTGCTCAATTATTTACGGAACAAGCACTGCTTTGGTACAGAGGTATCAGGGATCAAGTTTCCTGTTGGTCTCAGCTTAAGGAAATTTTATTGGAGGAGTTTGGCCCAGTGGACCATGATTATAGGTTACTAGGGGAAATTAGATCACGTACACAGGGAGCGGACGAACCAGTCCATATTTACTTCTCAATTATGACTTGTATGTTTGCTCGTCTCAAAAACCCACTGAGCGAGGACAGTAAATTAGAGATTTTGTTACATAACATTAGGCCTCAATTTTCACAACAGTTAGCGTTAGTACAGGTAACTTCAATCGCCCAACTTAAGGAACAGTGCCGGAAGTTAGAAGCCGCGCGTCAGCGGGCTGATTTGTTTGTGGAGCCGTCGAGGTCCAGCTCAAGTATGCTTGGCGCGGACTTCGCTTACAAGGGCAAGTCTAATAAGCCTGTTCAGGCGGTGGCTGCCTCGACGACTAACACAGCCAAGTCGGCCAGTTGTTCGTGTGCTGACACTAAGAGTAAGGGTAGGCAGTTTAAGAAGACCGCAAAGCCCATTTGTTTTAAATGTGGTAAAACCGACCACGATTTTTCGAAGTGCAACGCCGTGCCGAAAGGGGGCGCTGTAAAGTGTTTTGGCTGTGGGAAAGCAGGTGTTTTGCGGAAAAACTGTACTAATTGTAACAAAATTGAGAAACCTGACAAAGGAAATATTAACAATTCAAAAAACTTGTAAGGTTGAATCGTGGCAATTTAAATAATGATTCTAGGTCTAAATTTTATAGTTTTGGTTCCATTGCCACGGTTCTGTTTGCTCCCAGTACAAATGATATTAGACCTCATTTAAAATTTCAGGTAAATGATTTTGACATTTTTGGTTTATTGGACTCAGGTGCAGCCATTTCAATTTTAGGAAATAATTCACACTTAGATTTTGTCAAGTTTGGTTTTGATTTTCAAGAGAATTTTAATGGTACAAAATGTCATGTTGCAAATGGAGTCGAGGTACAGACGATAGGGTTTATTTTTGTTCCGGTTACTTTTAATAATATTACTCATGTTATTAAGTTTTTTGTTATACCCAACATAGTTTCACATGTTATTTTAGGGGTAGATTTTTGGCATGCCTTTCGTCTAGCACCAGAAATATTTGACAACATTGACTATAGAGTTTCACCAGAAGATTATTTTAAACACTCAGTAAATTCAGACTGCATTAGTACAATTCAATCGTATGAACATTTAACAGTGGCTCAAAAGGAGTTAGCTGATGCGATGGTTGAACAATTTAAGAATATTTCTTTTGAAGAAAAGGGTTTAGGTAGGACTACCTTGATTGAACATGTCATCGATACTGGTGATGCACCACCGATTAAGACAAAGCAATATCCTCTCTCGCCGGAAAAGAGAGCATTCTTAAGCCAGGAGCTAGATAGGATGTTAGCCTTAGACGTTGTCACTCCCAGTGAGAGTCCGTGGAACAATCCAGCCTTGCTTGTCAAGAAATCAAACGGAGATTGGCGGTTTTGTTTAGATTGTAGGAAGTTGAATTCGGTAACCAAAGGGGATTCTTATTCAATTCCATACATACCCCAGATTCTTGACAGCTTAAAAGAGGCCAAATATTTGTCTTCCATCGATTTATCATCATCTTTTTGGCAAATTCCACTGAGTAAAGACTCGCAGGAGAAGACTAGCTTCACAATTCCTGGCAGAGGTTTGTTTAAATTTAAGGTCATGCCATTTGGTCTTTGCGGCGCACCTGCTCGTCAGCAGCGCCTTATGGATCGATTATTCGACCATAACTTAACGAGCGATATTGTGAATGGCATGGTATTCTGTTTTATCGATGACATCGTAATTTGTAGTTCAGATTTTAACACCCACATGGTTTTGTTAAAACGAGTGTTGGACAAATTGAAGATGGCCAATCTGACAATAAATTTCACCAAGTCTAAATTCTTCAGGCAGTCGCTAAAGTACCTTGGTTACGTCGTAGACGAGTTCGGTTTGCGTACTGATCCTGAGAAGGTATCGGCCATTTTGAATTTTCCCACTCCAACAACTGCGCGGGAGGTAAAAGTATTTTTAGGTACATGCTCGTGGTACCGTCGTTTCATAAGAAATTTTTCAACAATCGCAGCTCCTTTGAACAGGTTGACAGCAAAGGGTAAAAAGGCACCACCTTTTCAGTGGTCGGAGGAAGCTGAAACAGCTTTTATTACCTTAAAGAACGCCTTGGTTACTGCCCCGGTTTTAGCTGTCCCTGATTTTGACAAACCTTTCACTGTTCATTGTGACGCTTCAGCGTATGGTTTAGGTGGTATGTTGTCCCAAACAATAGACAATTACGAGCATCCGATTGCGTACGTTAGCCGTTCGCTGAACAAAGCGGAGCGGAATTATAGTGCTACCGAACGGGAGGCACTGGCGGTTATTTTTGCAGTAGAGAAATTTCAAGCTTATTTAGGTTCCCGACCCTTCAAAGTGGTCACGGATCACTCATCGCTGAAGTGGTTCATGAACTTGGAGAATCCAACCGGAAGACTTGCTCGTTGGGGTTGCCGACTGTCTCAATTTGACTTTGAAATTGAGCACAGGAAGGGCTCTGACAACGTCGTTCCGGATGCATTGTCCAGGCTTATGAAAGTGGAAGCGGTGAATGATTCCGATGACGCAGAGAAAGATGATTGGTATGACAGGACCTTTAATGGTTGTAAAGCCTTTCCTAAAAACTTTCCCAATTTCTGCGTCAAGGACGGGAAACTCTATCGTTTCTGCAAGAGTAAATACAATCTACTGAGTGAATTTGATTGGAAGGAAGTGGTAAAGAAAGGTGATCGGATGGAAGTTATTAGGGCAAACCATTGTGAAGCTACTGCAGCACACTTGGGAGTGTTTAAGACGCACAGACGGCTGTGTTTAACTTATTTTTGGCCAGGCATGCATAAGGATGTCGTGGAATTCATTAAAAATTGTGACGTCTGTGCCGCGTATAAACATTCCACAAAGGCTACACCAGGCTTAATGGGTCAACCAAAGGTTTGCCATAGACCTTTCCAAGTAGTGTCTATAGATTTGGTAGGTCCTTTACCACGTTCCCGAGCTGGATTTACGTTTTTGTTAGTCGTAACATGTTGTTTTTCCAAATATACCTTATTGTTTCCGTTGCGTCGTGCAACCAGTGCTCTTGTGGCCAAACATTTTGAACGGGATGTTATTTTAGCTCACGGTGTCCCTGAAACCGTAATTGCAGATAACGGAGTGCAATTCACGGGATCGGAATTCCGGAATCTACTGAAACGCTACAACATTCCCAAAGTACATTATTGCCCACGTTATACGCCGCAGGTTAATCTGGTAGAACGGTATAACAAGACAGTTATGACGGCCGTAGCTTCCTACGTGGAAGAAAACCATAGGAACTGGGATGAGCAACTGTACCGAATTCAGTTTGCTAAAAACAGTGCAGTAAACGAGTCCACTGGGTTTTCTCCTTTCTTTTTAGTACATGGTAGGGAACCGGTCGTGAATGGGTCCTTCTACAGAGATACTGATGCGGAGTATGAAGTAGCCATGCCTCGCGACGAGTACGCTGGGGAGTTAGGCTGTTTGAGGGACATTTTTGGTCAGGTTCGGTTGCATTTGTTAAAGGCACATGAGGCTAACTCTAAATATTATAATTTACGCCGTAGACCGGCTAAGTTTTCAGTTGGGGATATTGTTTGGAAGCGCTGCTATACGCAAAGCGATGCAGCTAAGTTTAAAATGGCTAAGTTAGCACCCAAGTACGAGAAGTGCAGGGTGAAGGCCGTTTTGTCCCCTTTAGTTTACGAATTGGAAAGATTAGATGGCCATCCCATTGGGTCTTGGCACATGAAGGACTTGAAGAGTCACTAGTTTTTTTCGAAGTAGCTAGGCGATCCGACAGCAGCCGCATTGTAGTGTCGAAGTGATACGGCTGTGTGTGTGTCTGTATTCCGTGGACGCACGACCCGCCGTTATCACGCGAGCTCGTCGTGCCGCCACGGTTTACGAACCGCCAGTAGTTCATGGAGATGACTGCAGACGTTGTGGAGTTTAAATGGTTGACATTTAAATGCCGTTTTGATAGGTGTGGTGAACGGTTATATTCCGACACACTACCCTGTATGATTGATGAAGAAAGAATGAAGGAATGAAAGGTAAACTCGCTAAGCGCTTAGTGTTAACTAGATGAGGGATAAAAAGGATGTGTGAATGTTGTTAAAAAGAAAAGATTCGTGTGGAACGTATGGCTGTCTGTCAAATACTATCGCCAGTTACGGTTGTTGCGGAACCAGTCTTGTTTCCTACGGTTACCGGTACCGGGTTTGTTGTTTTGTTTGGAGTTTTTCGTAGGATCAAGATATATTGTTTTTTCTTCAGTATTACTGAATTGTTGTTTGATTCACTGTGTCAGTGGATCGGAAGGACGCGCGTCCGATAATTTTTTTCAGGTTTTGGTTCCGGCAACGTTTTTTCTCACATTTTGATTTTCAGGATTATTTTGTTCTTGAGTTTGGTGGTCGCGCTGCTCGAAACACATGCATGCGTGTTCGAGGGAGTCTAAGCGACGGTTTGTTTTATTTTGCCGATTTTTTGGTCTTGTACCAAAGGTTTTTAGTTTTGTCCCCGTGGAATTATTGCTTTTATGAGCAATTGTTTTCCCCATGCTGACCTGGGGGCAAAAAGAAAACCTAGAATGTGTCAGCTGCATCTCTTCCCGTGCAGATCGTAAGAGGCGATCGAGGGACATGGGCCAAGGAAGGAACTTGTGTCAAGTTATGTGTTTTTTTTACTGGTTCCTTTCCTGAACAAACATGCCCAGGGTTTTTGTTTGCGTTGGTTGTTTGGAGACTTGTTGGTGTTTTTTCGTTTTGTTTTTTTTGTTGGACTACCCATTGTTTTAACACATTAGTTTCGTTTTATTTAGTTCGCTGAGGGCAGCGAGCGGTTCTCCTTGGTCGAACCTTTCCCTAGGAAGGGGGGTATTGTAACGTTGTGATTTTTTTGTTTAGTGGTCAACACTTGTTGCTCTTACTAAGCATATGTAAACGCGCCATAATGGGTCTATGTAATTGATCCTAATTGTCTTTGACATTTGTCTATGACACTAGTGCGACAGGCTCTTGTCAGATTTCCATGTTTGGGGGAGTATTGTTTTAAATATGGGTGCATTTATATTATTTCTGTTTATCAACAACGTTAAATGTTTTGAGGAGGTCGCTGCCTTCATCTTGAAAATAAATTGTCGTATTTTCTAATTTAACAATTTGCATAAAGCGAGTATATTTTCATAGGATTTCAGCAAATTGGAATCTTATAGACGAGAAAATCTCCCACATTGGAAAGGGGTAATTTAGTTTCGGGTGATAGGAACCCAAGGATTCTTTAGATCTTGGATCGAGCGGCGTCGGTCGATTCAAGGATGCATTTCGATGTGGATTTAACTGGCCGGCAAGGCGTCAGGCAGTCAGCCTGGACGAATTTAAATAATTGAAAGGCTTGTAGTGCTGCGTGCGGATTTTGTGGACAATCACGGGTAAGCTGTTTGACCATCAATCGTCTTATACGGGAAGATCGACAATCGACATGCGCTGGCGCATCTTCCCTTGGACTTGCATTTCTCATGCGTCTCGTTTTTTCAGCTGTGTGGACCAGCCTGCAAGCAGCACTGAGCCGTAATTTTATTGTGGATTGTGGCTGGGTGTCTCAGGTGTAAATCGTTTCCTGTGAAACACCGGTAAGGTTCTAGCCTATTGTCGTGATGGCCACGTGGAGCCACGCTCAGGATGTATTGTAGTTTGATCTAAAACTAATGCAAACAATGTTCTATTTCAGCCTGGGCGGGATTTTATTTTACGAAGAATTTATTCAAGGAAAGAATTTATTTTTAGGAAGAATTTATTTTGTCTTCGTTTTCCCTGTTTTCTGGATTGAGTCCTTCAACCCCGGTAGGATTGAAGAGGCTGTGCCACGTGGACTCGCTGACGAAGGGTCGGAAGGCGAGTTACCATAAGGAATGTGTCGCAAGTACCTTTTATAAACATTTAACCTCTTTGAACAAGATAAATTCATTTACTTTTAATTACCAGTGGTGACATTATCCTACACTTTTAGATTCGTGTATTTAGTAGTCTGTGTAGATGGAATCCATAGCCTGAGGATCCACAGACTGAGCTAGAGTTTAAGTAGGCAATCTACTAGGCTACCGTTGCCGGTGAATCTTGGACGTTCCAACACGTCCACCTTGGAATCGCCAGGATTGACCCAACATTGTTTTAGTACAATATTGTATGAGTATTTAATTAGGAACTTTCCAGAAATTACCTTCTTGTTATTTGCAACTTGTTTTAAATAAATGTGTAGTTCAACAAGTTTTGAAATTTTATTATTATTTTTTACACCCAATTAGCCGAACCTCTTTCTCATTCTTTGTCAGGGTGGGAAGCCCGGGCCAACCCCAAATTTTCCCCTCTGACACTACCCAAATTCTTTACCAATCCTCAGACCTTCTGTCAGTAAGAAAACTTTACCTTCTCCATCTCATTTTGAGGAAACATAAATCCCTCCCGTATGACCCCACCAGATCAAATATAAGTAGCAGAAGGCGTTACTTGGTCGCTCCGTCTGTCCCAGTAAAATCTGTCTTTGCAAGGAGGCAGTACGCAAGGCAAGCCTCCCACTTATATAACCTATTGAATAAAGAACTGCACATTCATCCTCTGAAACTCCGTGAATGTAAATCAATTTTGACTGAATGGCTTAAAACTAAAACATATGACGACATTGAGGCCATACTTACATCGCTTGCATGACCTATTTGGCTGAGTTACCGTTAGTGGAGGAAGTTATACAAAATTTCCTCCGATCCCAAGACGTTGTCGCAGGGCTAACCTAAACCTAAACCTAAGCACATATTATTATTTCAAAACCAATCTGATATCCAATCCTTATACCTATCTATACAAACAAAAACAATTCGCACACTTTCTTACTTATTCACATACACTCATCCACACTCACAACACAACACGCACTCACGAACTCACACTCAAACACTACTCATACAAATCACTCACCCTAGTGCGCTCCTTTTTGTACTTTCCTTTTCTTGTTTATACTGCATAACTTTGTATAATGATTGTTAAGCGGAAGGGCGGAGACACCTAACACAAGCATCTTCTTGCTTAAAAGGTGTTCTCCAAACTTATTATGTAAAAGCAATGTGAAAACGCAATAAACATTTTTATTATTTTTATTATTTTATTATTATTATTATGATTGAAGTTGCTGTTGAAAGAGCACGCGTGCTTCTTGCAATTTCATACTCACATTGCGCGCAAACTTTACTGAAATGACTAACAGTATGAGCACCGTGGAAACTTGTAAGTTTCTTGAGCTATATCAAGCCGAAAACTGTTTGTGTGTGTATCCAAAAAATAAATACCACAAAAATAAAAATGTTTAAATACGTGTTGCATCTGTCGAGGATGAACATAGACTGAGCGACCTACAGACGTGTGGACGCTTCGCACAAATCCATCAGCGGATGCGGCGGCAGAACGTCTTCAGACGCATTGGCAGACATGAAGAGGGGCCTAAATAAGTATAAGTTAATGACTGAGGTGCTCTCTAGACAGAAGAAGCACATAGGTCAACGTAAACTTCTCCAGCTACCAACTGCAGCTCCATCCTAATCGGATCTCTGGTAATCCTTACTGTAATACATATTGTCAATGCGAAAGTAAGTATATCTGTCTGTCTCACTTTCACGCCCAAACAACTGGTAAATAAATTTTGGTACAGGTGTTTAAATGGCTTGAAAAAGGTCCTAGGATAGTTTTTTATCCCAAAAATCCCACGGAAACGAGAACTACGCGGGTAAAACCGCGGGGTAGCTAGAGTGATAAGTCTCTAAAAATCTGATAGTTTATAAACTGTCACATCTATAAAATACTAGCTCTATGCATATGCCAGCGTAAATTAGTTTGTCAGGCGCATTGGCCCGACAATCCTTTGTGTCATCAACGCAACAAAGTTATTCATATAAAAGTTGGTACATGCTATCTCGTCGCTGTTTTAAAAGTAACTGTGCCACATTCATTTGACCTATTTTGTTATGTTACCGCTGCATGAAAGGATTTTCTGAAGAATTCTGAAAATGAAAAATATCTTGTTCTTTGTTGCAGACAGGGTATATTCTAGCAGTTCTTGTTTATTATTCTTTAGGGCTTTTTTGAAGGATGCGATCTTATGAATTCGGTTTAAAGTTTAAAAGGTTTTTCGGTACATTAACGTAGTTTCTTCCTTTTTATGTTATAGTGCTGTAAATACTAAGGTTACTTTTACCGCATTAAATTTATGTTTAAACTTTCATTCATTTTGGCTAACCGTATAGTTCAGCAAACGGTCTTCGCTCAATCGATCATTTGGCTGAACGTTCTTCGCACATTAGTTCTTTCGGACAAATATCTCTTAGCAAAATCTATAAAAAATGTGATTCAGAGTTAGTTGTAAGTTACTGGTTGCTATTACTTAAAAACTTCGATATTTCAGTAGAGAAAATACGAAAATATAAATTGTAAATATGATATAATAATTCGCAAACGAATGCTAATTAAATAATTATTAATCATGACCGATACGCCATTTTATATGCATCGTTCAAACTTAACGGCTGGTGAATATTACAAATACGTTTTTAATTATGAATGTCTGATTAATATTGGCGCGTAAAAGATTTTCGTATCATTTCAATAACTTTTAAGTTGATGGTATATTTTTATACTCCTTTTTTAAAGCCAGTCACAGAGATTCATGGTCCCCTAGGAATTAAAATAAAATTAGTCGGCTTAGGAATGCGAGTTGGAATCATACACAAAACTGCGTTGAGACATCGCATCGCAAACATCTGCAAGCTCGCACGACTTTTCGCCAGACCTTGTTGAGAAATATGCAAAAACATACGCTTTTAGATGGCTCCACTTTGACAAAACAATGTGACTTTTAATTTAATATGTTTTCTACAGCACTTGGTAAACGAAATTCATCGTAAACATTTTTAAAATTATTTTCGTCATATGAGGGACATGATTCTTGAAATTAATACGCAACCGATAGTTTTCAAACTACTATCGTGATATTTGACATTTTACACTAGTTTCTTTTTTTGGCGTGGAGAAAGAATGGGAAAAAATAAGAAGCTAATTTTGGAAATTTAACCCCTATCTGAGTAAAATTGAGTGAGAAAACCACGGAAACTAACAAGTAAGTAATTTTTAAGGATATTCATAGAAATATTCCCACCCGAAAACTGTCATTGTGATGATGATATTTTACTAAAAAACAAAAATATTTAAAAACTGCTATTGAATACGATTGGATTTGGAACTTCTATATCCTATAATATTATTGTTTATTTTTCAATATTCCTATTCGTCAATGACGGTATGTATTCGTCTGGATCCGTTGTTTTAATGGACCTGGAATATCGTTCGATCATGTCAGCTTGCTTATTGAAAAAATATACGTGTTGTTAAAATAAATATACATTTGCGAGGCGGTCAATGACCTCACGTTGAGAGGAGAGTGGAGAATCTGTTTTTTTTTTACTATGCCTACTGCTCTAGTTGAATAGTTACGAAAAACTAAAAATCGATAGACAATACTTGGCTTTAAGCCTACTTTCGCACTTTACGCATAATTCCGCCCTTTAAATAAATAACGAAAATGCCATTTCGCGTGAAGCGGACATTGCTTTCTGTATGTTTCCCGCCATATATCTCGTTGACAGACTGACAGGCAGACATGCGATTTTTTTCTGAGAAAAATATCGTGGTTGGTGCTACGCATACCTTCTTCTTCTCTTGAGCACAATACCGCGATAAAAATTTGCAAAGCAGAAAATTGCATACCGAATTTTTGCCATGGGATATCGTGCGGCAGGACTTCTCCCTTCAGTGCTTTTAAATGTAAAAAGCTAATTAGTGAAGGTGTTGTCAAAAAATGCCAACTAGTCAGCAGCGCTAAAGCAACCGGTCCAAAACACATACAAAAAAATATAGGCTCTATGTAACTCTCGCCAGAGTAGCGCCATCTAAAAGCATATTCTTTTGCATATTACTTATTAGGAAGGTCTGGTGATTCGTCGTGTGAGCTTGCAGATGTTTGCGATGCGATGTCTCAACGCAGTTTTGTGTATGAACCTTACGGAAGTGTTGTCCCACCTACAAAGTTATGACGTTGCCGTAACTAGGAGGAATGTCTGTCGGTATGAACGACTTGCTTCTTGCAGAACATCTCATACGAAACTTCAATACTAAAGTTTCTTAGTTGCATTCATTACCAAGTGCTTACCTTACTAGAAATCGAGATCTCAAACATACATAACGCTTTGTAACAAAGTTCTATATATCTCAGAGGTGCGCTATCGAACACCTAACTTTAGTCAATAACGGTACTACTTTGATTCAAATCTGAACTCTCAATGGATGACAAGTTTCATCAATATCAGGTCATGCATACTGTGGGAAGCTTTAGTTCAGTTCAAAGTATGTCCTTTAAATGTTTTATTATTTATTTGTAATATTTATATAATAGGTATATAAATTGCCGGGTTACCAAAGTACAAGCTCTGTCTAGTTTAGTTTAGTTTAGCTGGGCTTGTCCGCACTTAGCCTCATAATTGGGCTATTGTGCGTGATTGACTGGTCGCCTATTTCAACCAACCCATACTTTCCCAGAATCTTAGCAAGCTTTTCAGTCTGCTAAAAATTTCTGGAAGTAACCCAGGGTGTTGGAGTAGTTCTGCCCGTTGTTCGGCCACACTGGTACACTCCATTAGGACGTGTTGTGGCGTTTCTTCTGCCTCTAAGCAACCTCTGCATAGAGTGCTGTCTGTTACTCCTATTGTGAATAGGTGCTTGTTCGAGGGACAGTGATCCGTTATAGTTTCTATAACGGTTTTGATTTTGTCCCTATTCAGTTTGATAAGTTTACGAACAAACTTCTTGGTCAACAAGCTCTGTCTAATTTGGGATCAGCTTGTTACATGTATGGGTGTAATTTATCTGAATTATGGATGTTTTTGTCAATTATATACTTAAGTATCTATATCTGTTATTTGGTTATCATAACACAGGCTCTGTCTTGTTTGGGATAAGATAGCCGTTTGTAAGTTGTCCCAGGGTTTTTTTAGCTTTTAGTGTTTAGTTGCAACTATTATTCATTAATTATTATAATTAATTGTACTTATTTGTTAGATCAGTTAATTCAGCTATATGCATTTTTATTTTCAATTTTGGATTTATGTTGTATTTTTTTTTATTAAAGTAATATTTCCAAGTTCGTAAGTATCTGGAATAAAAATCAGACCTTGGGTAACTTAAAAATTCTTGATTGCCTTTAGACTGCGAAAATTCATTTCAATTTAAATAACACTACAATAAAATTATAAAATTTATTTAAACTAATAACTTTCGCCCGCGGCTTTGCCTCATGAATGTCTTTGTATTTCCACCTCTACTTTACCCAATGAGGGATGGAATTTTCAAAAATATTTTCTTACTAGTTACCTACTCTTTACAAAGACCACAACCTGAAAGTTTCGTGTCTCTAGGCCTAGCGATTTGGTCTGTGCGATGATAATATCAACAGTCAGTCAATCAGTGAGTCAGTTTACTATTTTATTTATATTTATATATATATAGATACAGATGACATTCCGATGTCTGTCAATTTATTCTGGATGTGTGGATTTTGATGCGTATATTGGAGGGCGGCGTACACCAATTTATTTATCTCGTTAACGATGAACGAATTTCTGGGTATGTTTGACAAAATGTTTTTATTGTATAAAGCCATTTCGCCGTATTGGTTTAAATCATAAAAGTGGGTGTTTCACGATTTCGAATTTTCTCTTCGAAGAGGTGACTCATATAATATTAATGATTTCGCTAGTTTTATCCGAGTGGTTCCGGTTCCCCTCAGAAGTTTTGAGATAAAAACTGTTCAATTTTTTTTTGTTACACACAAACTAAAAATAATACTTAAAAGTTGCAAAATTTTTTTTGCAACTTTTATGTATTATTTTTAGTTGCAAAGGTGACTTTAATCTATAAAAGAATTTTCTTACAGCAAACCATAATTTATATATTTTTTTTATTTATTCCATCAACCAACATGTATCGTGTCGCTCAGCTACTAAGTTGTAGAGGTCTGATAGGCAGTCGCTCAAACACTGATATCCAGCTGAATTCGGTGAGGTTGGAAGCCAACATAGTTGGGTAAAGGCTAGGGAGATGATGATATAAATTCACATAGCTTACAATGTGAGCACTATGTTCTTTTCATTTTCTTCTGTCTGTCATTGACTGAATGTACTCTGGCAGCTGGCGTCATGTACGTGAACGGGCGCTGTCTGCTGAGACTGGTCATCTTTTAGCTGCCACAGTTATTTTAACATTTGTTTTGTTTATTTTAAAATCAAATAATCTCGCTCTTCTCCATGGGACCTCCTTTTTGGAACGAGCACCTAGCTTCACTTTTCTGATAGACTGACATTTTGACGATTCAAAAGTACCTGTAAATGGTTTATTTGAATAAAATAGTTTTGAATTTGAGTTTGAGTTTATAACCATAACTTGATAGTTTGCAGTGGAGGACATACTCATCTGCAAAACCAATACGTATTCTTCCTTAAACAACATGTGAAAAGTAAATAAATACATCAAAAACAACTATCTTATGTCTTTTCTAAGGTTACGGACTATTTCTGAACCAAATTTCATTTAAATCGGTTCTGTAGTTTAAGCGTGAAAGCGTTACAGACCGACAGAGTTATTTTCGCATTAATAACAATTATTAATACGGACAATGCCATTAAAAATGAAAAGGCGCAGGTAGGTTACCTATACGACATTTTATCTTTAAAAACGGCACACTAACGCACACATGCAATTAGACGTAAAAGTAGGATGGCAAGATTCAAGTATTGCGAGTGTACGGGTACGTCCGGCACCGCTCCGGCGTCGGACCATATTATGCACACCGGACAATGGCGCGAGGCAGACGAGGCGGAGAGGGGTGCAAGCAGTGCGGTGCCGCAGCGCGCCGCAGCGGCACCGCTCAGTTGTTTATACGGCATAGGCAAAAGTGCTAGCTCGTTGATAATAATCATATGTATATCATACGGTGCCGCAGCGGCGCCGTAAGAACTTTGCGACGCCGCACTGCTCGTGTGGCCGCCAGTGCGGTGCGGAGTAATGCGGTGCGGTACGTTGCCGCACCGTGTGGCCTGGCACTAACACTTCCAGCCAATGAGAAACTTTAGTTAAAAACAATGTTTACCTTTGATCCAAGATCAATGTGAAAACAACTCACGACTCCACGCTATCTAAGTATCTAGGTTACCTAGAACAATTTTATCAGGAAATTACTTTTAGTTTCCGACTTTCAGTACAAAACTTGTTTGTTTTCTGAAAGAAAATTTATGAGTAAGTCCGTATTGTATTTAAAATTGTTATTTATCTCTCGAAGCATTTCTGGACAATTGGGAATTACTGGGAAAATAGAAAAGCTATGTTTTATTAAATTAAAGAGGAGAATTTTTGTAACAATTTTCCTAAAAACGGAGTGACGAATTGACGTGATTTTACAAGTAAAGGTTCTTGAAAGGATGGAGAGTGAGACAGGATACTTTTTGTCACTTTCTAACTCAATCGAAACCGCGAAAGCTAGTTAATTAAAAACCTTTATAATAGTTCCCGTTCCCGGGGAATTTCCGGGATAAAAACTATCCTATGTCCTTTCTCGGATCCCAGACTATATCTGTACCAAATGTCATTCCAATTGGTTCAGTGATTTAGGCGTGAAGAAGAGACAGACAGACAGAGCCACTTTCGCATTTATAATATTAGTATGGAAGTACGGATTATGGAAGTATGGATAGTTAGAACGGAACTAAAGCTTCCTATTAAAGGTTTGCATGACCTGATATTGGTGAAACTTGTTTACTAAGAGTTCAGGTTTGAATAGTAATATCGTTGTTTACTAAAGTTAGGTGTTCGATAGCGCACCTTTGTGAGATATTCTTGATTTCTAGTAAGGTGATATTATTGCACATAGTAATGCAACTACGAAACTTGAGTCGATCTGTGAAAGAGCGAACCCGTCTTCCGCACTGAATTTCCTTAAGAGCTGAGCTGAACTAAAGAGGAGACCATTCATAGTTTTCACACCTTTTTTAGTTTTCTTAATAATATTTTTTTTTGACTAGCATCTATCGCGCAAAAGAGGATGGTTGCAACTTTTTAAAACTCATAATTTCTTACTGGTGCCAATTCATTTGTTAACCGAAATCAAAAAAAAAAAGGAGGAGGTTTCTCAATTCGACCGTATATATGCTTTTTTTTCACAAACTTAGCTTTTAAGTTCAGTGCATCTTTGTCTTTCCATTTCATTAAGAAAAGGGCAGAATATAAAATATTTGTTTAGTCAGTAGATAATTTAGACGCGATTAAAAACATAGTCGCTAAAAATAGGTCGATTTATTTCTTCTGCTTAGCTTAACTTATGTAATAAATACACAACAGAAGTGATAGACGGACTTGTACATCAATATTTCTCCACTGAAGTACTTGCGACACGTTTATTTATTTCGAAGTACCTCTGTTTTTGACGCTCATCTCTCAAAAAAGGATAAAAAGGTAACAAAAATCAAGATCACACCCACAAAAATATTCACATTCATAAACTCAATAGACCAGTCAATAAAATACCAATCTCGAAATCCAAAACGATACTACAGATCCACTTCTGAAACCGAAAAACCTTCCATTTTTATCCAAATGACATTTTGGCTCAGGTCGGCTTGGAAAACCCGAAAACCTCTATATATGATGGCAAAAAAAGAATGTCCTAGGTAAATCGACCCAAACAAGGTTATAAAGGTTCCCCGTCTCGCAAAAATTTGATTTGTAAATAAAGCCCCTTAGAAAGGACAAGTACTGGTACATTTAATTCAGAAATCAGTTGATTCGATTGTGAGTTCCTCGTTTGAGGCCTCGACGACTGTTTGGTGTACGTGTTTGGCCGCTGAGATTTGCCCAGTCCGGTCGAAGGATTTTCATTGTTATTAATATTTTGATGGGTGTTTCATACGGTAGCTTTTTAAGGTTAAAACCTTTCGACGACTAAGCAACAGCCGGCTGTCGCGCTGCCATTTTTTTCTATTGTGTCTCGAAACACGTGTGTCCGAAGGTTTAAATAACCTGATCTTTTACACAGTACAAAATAAAGTTACATAAACGAATATTATACTGTTTGAAAGAACAGGTTTTTCATTCTGACCGTACAAAATTACCTTAAAAAAGTACCGTCCGAAACACCCATCAAAAATAACTAGCTGTTCCTCGCGGTTACACCCGCGTTACGTTAGCTTTTTAGTTACTGCTTCGCTCCAGAAAACGGAAATTTTAGAAGTCGGTCCAGTAGTTTTGAATTTTTTTCGTTACATACAATAATACAAATATTTTCTCTTTATATTATTACTATAGAAGTATAGATTATGAAATTCCTTATTCGACCGGACCGGGCAAATCTCAGCAGCCGAAATGCTTAATACGTCGACTGTTTCAACTACGAGCATCGACGCTTAATCTGTTTGTCGAACGTATAAATTATGGATCACTGACGACAGACGTCACGGTTTTTGAATGGAGCTTTATCGATCGTGTCGTATCTTCTATACGTATAGAATGCGTCATTCATCGCTTCCAAGGATTTATATTATTCAGGTTTTCCTAAAAGAGAATCATAGTAAAATTTGAACTCTTACTATTTTAAATTAAACTGTAATACATAATTTATTATAAAATAGTCCAACCATTTTAGACATGTGTGACAGTGTGCTGAATTTTGTATACACCTAAAGATGTATGCAAAAATTCAGTCCATTAGGATTTTTTCTGTAGAAAAAACCTAAAATGAATTCGCACTATTTTCGTATTAATATTATAAATGCGAAAGTAACTCTGTCTGTCTGTCTTTCTGACTGTTTGTCTGTCTCTTCTTCACGCCTGAACCGCTGAACCGATTTGAATGAATTTTTTTACAGATATAGTCTGGGATCCAATAAAGGACATAGGATAGTTTTCAGCCCGGAAATCCCCCGGGAATGGGAGCTATTAATTCACGCGGATGAAATCGCGAGCAAAAGCTAGTGGGCTATAATGCAGTAATTTCAAAGGCCCAACCTCCCACCATGACGAATTTATTGGTGAGATTTTATAATTCAATTTGGTCTCAACATACCTACTCTTGAGCTTCTAGGATATTTTTCAGACACTCAAGTCAGTACATAAAACAATTTTATTGTACATCCTAAAATGAATGTCTTGTGAACAACACGATTTCTTTAGATAAGTGCTTCGTAATTGCTTTAAGTCTGTCGCAAGTAGGAAAACATTAGGCATAAGTAGGGTTTGTTTGAAATATTTTCACTTAAAAGCTTGTCTTGTTTGTGACGTTTTTCGAGTTCTATAGGTTTTATTTTCGATTCATCCACCTCTAATAATATTTTGATTATCAACAGATATTCAACGCAGTGGGTGCCAAAACATGGACGTCGTCGCCGAGGCCGGTCCAGGAAAAGATGGCGCGATGACCTTGACGCATACCACGAGGGTTGGTTCGAGGCAGCGAGCGATAAGGAAGTCTGGAAGGAGTCGGGGGAGGCCTTTGCCCAAAACTGGGACAACACAGGCAAGATAAAAAAACAGATATTTACTTATTATTATTATTTGTTTACTTACACTAATACAATACTTACAAATTGATTGACTGATTTTCTGAAAACGTGTCATTAGTATGCGTTGTCATTTATTTTATATCCCAATTGTAAACCAAAGTGGTCCAAATATTACATACATTTTAAAATATCAACTATCCTGCATACCTGAGTCTTTAGAATGTAATCGCACGTTTGAGGAAATTAAAAATTAATAAAAATTATTGTAAAACCAGCCACACTCATACATGTTTTTGTTACTGCTCTGCCTCACAGCTTAATTTTATCTATACTAATATTATAAATGGGAAAGTGTGTCTGTCTATCTGTATGTTTGTCTTTCTTTCACGGCAAAATGGAGCGACGTATTGACGTGATTTTTTAAGTGGAGATAGTTGAAGGGATGGAGAGTAACATAGGCTACTTTTTGTCTCTTTCTAACGCGAGCGAAGCCGCGGGCAAAAGCTAGTAAACCTACATACCATAAATAGATTACGCAACAGGCTAACAAACACACTCTTCAGCTTTCAACTTATTTATGTCATCAATTTATCTTATTTATCTTCAACGGTAGCTACAAATTAAAAGCTTGTACATAATTATGTAAATGTAACCTAGCTTTAATTTCATTCATTTGTAACGTATATCATTTTGTTCTGAACCCTTCAAAAAGTTTTAATTAATTTTTCAGACTAATGATGTTGCCATGTATTTACTGATGAACATAAATAAAATTATATTCAAAATATTAAACAAGAGCAATTTTAGACACGCTGAGTTTATCCCCAGGTTTGTATCTTAAGTACGGCCTACATTACTACAATATTACTGCAATTTATCTTCCCTTTAACTTGCAAATTGTGTTTGAAGTACATAGATAATATTTGATATACCTCCCTCTCGCTCTAACACGCAAAATTTAGTACGCGTGAACAGGACAATAATACCTACAACAGTTACGAAATTGCGGCATATCTAACGCGAACTCATGAAACAATTCTACACCCAAACATTAACATCGAATTATACCTACGTTTGTTGAAACTATTCCTGTTAACGTTAAGTATATCGTAAAGGGATGTACTAGGAGATCATGTCTGTATGAGTGGTATGGGACAACTCGTTGGCTACAGAATACGATAGTCCAGTGACTAGTGTCCGTGACAAACTGCTAGTAGTAGTGGTCTACTTTGTAACGAAGTTTCACGCACACATGCAAGCGATACCCACTGAGAATACTGAGAGGCCACACACATTGAAAGACACGGTTTCACAAATGGAGCGACAGTACAGATCATGCTTCTGTGTGTGTGGAGCTCGATACACGTACAGAGATATTGTGGTAGTGTTTGTAATTTCTGTCTTCAAAGTCCACACAGTGAATTTCGTTTCTGTTAGAAATGATGAGACCAACCGTGAAAATGGTTTAACTGCTTTGTGGCAATAAAATGCAGCCATCAAGTTCTTGCGAAAGATGCGCCCTGAGAATTGGACTATTTATTGAATTAGATGTTTTATGTTGTCTTGTTAATGGTTGTAGTAAAGTGTCAGATGCTAAAGTGGATCTTTATGATTACGATTATTGAAATTCTGCCTTTCATTTGGATATTTTGATCTATTTTTAACCAAATTCAAAAGAGAGAGATTTCAATTCGATGCGAATGTTTATTTTTTATACCAGGTGTATTTTATGGTCTTGCATAACCCGCTAGGAGATGATTCTACCCATTAAAACAAACCACTTTTATTATGGAACCAACTCTGAAATCGCAAAAAAAATATCAGCGGTTTCTAACAAAAGCTCAATGACCTCCGACCATAATACTAGGTGAATTTTTTGTCCCGTACCACCTGCTAGGAGATGATTCTACCCATGAAAACAAACAACTTTTATTATGGAACCAACTCTGAATATTTTTGTTTGTAAACAAAGCTTTGTTAATCAAATTGACATATTCATATTAATAAATTGTGATGTCCATGTTTATAGTTTTAATGACGTCGTCATTAGGGTTTTTTCCTCCATTATCAGTTTGTTTACAACAACCAGACTCGGAATCTGTAGGCCATTGTTCTATGGTAGGTCAGGTAATTGTGTTACCAACAAAAACAGTTAAAAACCAACATGAAAAAATAAATAAATAAATATCTCGGGACAAGTCACATACGGTCATCTGATCCCAAGTTAAGCAGAGCTTGTGTTATGGTAACCAGATAACTGATATAAATACTTATATAAATTATAAATACATACATTATTATACATAAATTATATCCAGACACAGAACAAACAATCATGCTCATCACACAAAGTTTGTCCTGGGTGGGAATCGAACCCACGACCTCCGGCTTAGCAGTCAGGGTCACTAACCACTAGATCAACAGGCCCGTCAAATAAAAAATAAAACCAACTTTATTTAACCAAGCGATCCAACACGTTCATTTCAATCCTAAACAAACTAAGTAAATCAAATTTAGTGTAACTAAAGATATTTTTAATAGAGCAATTATTAGCACCGCTCAGTAAATAACTTGACCAAACGATCCAATGTACTAAATGCTCGAAAAAGAACGGTTTCGGTTCGTTTCGGTTTAAAAGTCATTCAATATTAACTTCGGTAGAATGTTCCAGCAATAATAAATGGCAATCAAAAAGAATGAATGAAAGAGTTGGTGAATGAAAAACTCTCAGTTTTATATTCAGATGTTTGTTGATAAATTAACTGACAATTTGGGACTACAGTAAAAAACTGTTTTAGTGGCGTTGTGACTACGAGTCGGCAATCGGCGTATGTAACTTTAGTGCACTTTACGTATTTGTTCACTCTTGAAGTGACTTAGTAGTAAGATTTTTAATGAGTTTAATAGGTTAAGAAATAATATGTTATCGAATCAGGCGCAATTCATGACAAATAAATCTTAACATACATTATAATTATTTTATTTCGCCAGACTAAATGCTATAAATATCCTGGGACAAGTCACACACTTGGCCATCTGATTCCAAACTAACCAGTGCTTGTACTATGGTAACTAGACAACTGAATAAACATACTTACATAATTTTGTAATACATACATATTATAGGTAAAGCACACCCAGACAGGGAACAAACATTCGTGCTCATTACATAAAGTTTGTCATGGGTGGGAATCGAACCCACGACCACGATTTAATCTTCTACTATTACAGTTTTCACTCATTTACTCGTTCATTGACATAAATAAGGAATCTCAAAAGTAGTATACTTGACCTATGAAGTTAAAATTTTGGAGGAACTTACAGAAAGTAGACGTCAGCTAAGAATTTACGACAAAGTCTTTAACGCAGGCAAAGTCGCGGACTAAAATTAGTGTTCCGTAATTGTTTCTATAACGAGTATTTTCCTTCACAGCACTAGCCGTCAATTTCACAGTGAGCGAAGTAATGTACTTGCTATAAGAAGGAGTGCAATATATCAATGTAAGGACAGCGAGTAATGGAAGTGGTGCACTCGACAAGCGCCGACTAGGGACGCGCCGTCGCCACCTATTGTATGCTGTGCTTCGCAAAGAGTATACTACTTTTGGCTTTGGAGTTTCTTGATACTTGTTTTGAAATCTAATATTTGTTTAATTTTATAGCATGTTTTTAGTTAGACAATGTGTATGTTAATTGCAGTTCTCTTTATTTGTCGGGATTTTTTTATCGTGTTTGTATTTTTTTTTATCTCACACACGTACGGTACTTGGACCTCTATTTAATAGGAAAAAGGAATTGTATTTAACTTAACTGGTACGCGACTGCAGAAAGTTGAAATAGTGGATTAAACCTTAGTAAATTATTTCGTCTCTTGGTGCCCGAATCTGGTTGGCAATCGATTAGCTCTCTACGATTAAGCAAAACATAATATAATTGCAAAAAAGGAAAGTAAAAGTGATATGATTTCAGTACAACTGCTATGCCCCAGTGAAATATTATGAGGGTGATGTGAAAATTACTACAATTAAAACTTATTTACTACAAAATTCGTAACGATACGAAAAGAGTACTTGCCCAGATTCAAACCCACAACTTCACATGAGAGGTATTTATTTATAATCTATCAAGTATCAAGATTGTACAAATGCATTATGCACTATAAACATATTACGTACATTGCACTTTAACTATTTATAGATTCCTAACAGCTCCGGCTACTTGAATGAGAAATTAATTTGACAAATTGTCAAGTACACGTAAGCTGCTCTGATTAGTGGTTTAAATTCTTAACAACCATTTAATATACGCGAAAGCACTTGATAAACTGTCACATTCATTTTGTAATTATTTTACGTTCAAGTAACTATAAAAAATTCTTAGGTTCTGTCTATTTTTTCTTTCTATCACTATCTATTGTTTATTCTATTTATTTCTATAGTCTATTGTTTCAGGTCTATTTATTGTATCGACAACGGCCCCGGAGAGAAAAGTTATGCTTTACTATTTTTGGTGTTGATTACTTTTGAGTGATCAATGATATTTTAAGTAAAAAAGTGTAGATAGGTTATATGCAGTCAAAATGTGGCACATTAAAAGTTTGCCAATTGGCAAACATGATACTGAGTATCGCGTTGACATTTGACGTTTATCTCTTTTTCACTCGCACTACTTCAATCATGTCATCCTACTTTGACGTGTAATGTATGTGTGCGTTAGTGTGCCGTTTTTGAAGATAGAATTTCGTTTGGGTAACCTACTTTAACCGCCTTTTTTACTTAAAATATCATTGTTTTTAATATATGCGAGTGCGAGTGTACTACATGTTTTAACAATACGGTACTTTACACTATCATCAATTGACGTACTTTTTATGAGCTGTCAAAACGATATTCTCCCATAGATTTTGTATGGCAAAACACCATATACACCGTCACTAAGTAAACAACTCAATTGTCTATTTATTGATTACAAAGCATTTAAAAATATAATTTTAAGGTAAATTGAATATGAAACAGATTTTTAGGGCTTAAATTAGGAGATTTTTAGGGTTCCGTAGTCAACTAGGAACCCTTATAGTTTCACCATGTCTGTCTGTCTGTCCGTCCGTCCTCGCTTAGTCTCTGTGAAAGTTAGCACTAGAAAGCTGAAATTTGGTACCAATATGTATATCAATCACGCCGACAAAGTGGTAAAATAAAAATTGGAAAAAAACGTTGTATTAGGGTAGCTCCCCTATATGTAAATAGGGAAGTGGTTTTTTTTTAATTTCAACCATGACGTGTGATATATTGTTGGATAGGTATTTAAAAATGAATAGGGGTTTACTCAAATCATTTTTTGATAATGTTAATAATTTCGGAAATAATCGCTCCAAAAGGAAAAATCAAAGCGTCCCCCCCCCCTCTAACTTTTGACCCGTAGGTTTAAAAAATATGAAAAAAATCTGGAAAGTAGAACTTTATAAGGACTTTCTAGGAAAATTATTTAGAACTTGATAGAAAGAACAGTTTTTGTACAAAAAAGACAAAAAGGTTGTACAAAATAATTTCTGCGTACTTAGTATGTCAACGTAACAAATAGCCTTTTTTTAACTTATAAGTGGGAACACTTATTGTGACGGACGGGAAACTACGGAACCCTACATTGAGCGTGGCCCGACACGCTCTTGGCCGGTTTTTTTTTATAGAAACTATGACTCATATTTATTGGTTAATGATGTAAAATACCTCATTAGCGAAGATATTATTATTATACACCATTCTAAGTAGACTGGTAGAAAAGCCCAGATATTAAGTTCGACAATATGCTACGTGTATTTCTTTAAAGTTCGTAAATTTAATAATTAAATATAAGCAACAAAACAAAAATAAATCAAATGCCTTCGTTAATCGTAATCGTTTCTAACAGCCAACTAAAGCTAGAGTCGACCTTGAACACTATTTTTATTTCCAAATAATTGAAAGCAATCAATAAGAATGCGTTTAATTAGCCAGAAATTAATCCACCAGTAATGAACAGTCTGCTAATCAGTATCATTTTAGTTGGTAACACGGTTACATAAGATGAGTGATTAAAAACATAATGAATCTTACATAATTCCGGATTTACCTATTTCCATGAAATTATTTATTTATTATAAAAAAAAACTATGTTAGGACTTTATTTTTACCTAAATAATGGTAAAAATAAAGTCCTTATGTAATTGGCAAAAAATTGATAGAGAAAACAAAAATACCCGTAAGTTATCTAATGTGTGAGTTTATTTTGGTTTAGTTTGTTTTGACTATCTAAATTAGTTATTTATAATTAATTACTCTATTATGTGGGCCATCACTACATAGTATAAAACAAAGTCGATATCCGCCGTCTGTCCCTATGTATGCTTAGATCTTTAAAACTCCGCGACGGATTTTGATGCGGTTTTTTAAATAGATAGAGTGATTCTTAAGGAAGGTTTAAACTTTAACCATGAAAACTAAATAACCGTGAAATTAGACTTTTAGTCACTTTAAAACCTATGACTAAGGCATGAGATGGCAAGTAAAGTGATGATACAGTAAAGTTGTTATTCTATTTTACTCTTATATTAAAACAAACAATGCGGATGTTGACTATTTTACTGTCAAAAAGGAATAGGAAAAGCAAGAGAGCCAAAACACAAAATAGAGATACCTAGTAAAGGTATCTCTATTTTTGTGTTTTGGCTCTGTCTTTTCATTTTTTTTCGCGATTTTAGAGTTGGTTCCATAATAAAAGTTGTTTGTTTTCATGGGTAGAATCATCTCCTAGCGGGTGGTACGGGACTAAAAACTCACCTAGTATAATAATAAGTATACCACATCCACAAACAAAATCACACGATATAAACACATATTTCTACCCATAACCCAAGTTAATTCACAGATAACCTCAAACTACTCGTGAATAGTAATTTAGTTCACAACCCGAGGTACCAGGCTCACATAAATTATCGGAAGAACATTACCACTGCACCAATGGCATGCATGTACCGATCTTTGTCCTTCGTGTCTTGAGAAACTGAATAAAACTGGATATTTCTACTGACGATAACACTGTGTTTGGGTTTGATACTGATAACATCTAAGTAGGAACGGAGGAAGCTCTAGATTTCTCAAGTCGACGATAATTCTTACGTAGTTGTGCATTGCTGCATTTGTTAGTAGGGGCGTTATTGATAACTATACAAGAGGAGTAATGTGTGTTTAAGGTAACAATTTGGTCGTAAATGAATTGATAAAAGTTCTATGCCAAGAATGAAGTGCATTGTCAGGGACACGTGCCAATGTTTTGATATCAATTAGTTGAATTGTATTATTTTTGCCTTACTTAGCAATGTGGTTTGTTCTTTCCAGATCCCAATGAAAAAGACCAGAGAATATTACTTAATATCAATTTGTTCTTATCAGTTTCAAAGTAATGGAAGCAGGTCTGTCATCAATAATTATATCGACACAGTTTCAGTCTGACGGAAAATTTTGTAACACACGAAATCAACTATGACCTTTTTGTTCTGAGATCCTAACTAGTATATGAAGGCCTGTGCGAGATAATAAATGGTTCTAGTTCTGAATGTTTCAAACCAAAGTGACACCATTTTTTTACTTCAAAATCAGTCCCTAACAAATGTACCTAAATAAATATTACAATTTTACACTTATAGTCACAAAATTCCATCTGCTAGTCTGTGTGTCTATTTGTCAAGGCAATTTTTAATAAGGAAGGTTGGACGCATCAAGTTTAAATAATAATAAAAAACGTTACAATATCATAGGGTACGGCCGTTCATACACTTTGGCTTAATTCTTCGTTCAAACGTGATTTGAGTCACAATAGAAAGACAATAGCAGCGCAACAGTCGGCTGTCGCGGGGTTAAAATACTCCTTTGAAGTCTTAATTTTCTTTAAGAAATTTAAATCACCATGTACAATTTAATAGGTGATTATGTCAATTACGTAGATGGATAGGCAATATATACGTCACATAATGGTGTCTGTATGTGCTAGCCTAACCGGATATATCTGAATTACAGCAATGTATATGACCGATTTATCTGACCTCTATAACCCAGTTACTGGGCGACTCGATAGTCCGTGGTGAGACTGATTGTCAGATTTTCGGGATTCTGCGTGCACATAATGACTGTCAGAGTTATACGAATAACTGCCGGGGCTAACAGGGTATAGGAATGTCCCTTTATCAAAATCTAAACTCTAGGATACTGCGAAGTTTCTAATGAAAAAAACCGGTCAAGTGCGAGTTGGACTCGCGCAACGAGGGTTCCGTTAATGGAAAGTACCCTATAGGTTTTGAATCCCTCGCAAATATCTAAATGCAATATAAACCGCCCTATCTTTTTATTGCGATGATTTAGAAACTTGAGTTTTTCACTGCTCTAAGAGATAGCAGACCTAAGTGTGTGGATATTAATTTCAGCTTGATATCTCGACGCGTTTCTGAGAAAAAGGGTCTTGACAGACGGACGAACGTAATGACGGACGGATGTGTACTTACTACAAATTTACGAAATTTACCGTTTTCAGAGTTTTCCCTTTACTTGTGCTACATGACCTTGCTTCTTGCCAAATTTCATGATTCTAGGTCAATGGGAAGTACCCTGTAGGTTTTGAGTTTTGGTTCCCTTGAAAATGTCTAAATATGCAATATAAACCGCCCTATCTTTTTATTGCGTTGATTTAGAAACTTGATTTTTTCATTACTTTTAGAGGTAGTAGACTTGAGTAGGTGATATTAATTTCAGCTTCATATCTCGACGCGTTCCTGAGAAAAACGTTCTTGACAGACGGACAAACAGACGGACGCCTGATGTGAGCAAACTACAAATTTACGGTTTTCGGAGTTTTCCCTATACTTGTGCTACATGACCTTGCTTCTTGCAAAATTTCATGATTCTAGATCAATGGGAAGTACCCTGTAGGTTTTGAGTTTTGGTTCCCTTGAAAATGTCTAAATATGCAATATAAACCGCCGTATCTTTTTATTGCGTTGATTTGGAAACTTGAGTTTTCCACTGCTTTAAGGGATAGCAGACCTGAGTATGTGATATTAATTTCAGCTTGATATCTCGACGCGTTTCCGAGAAAAAGGGTCTTGACAGACAGACGAACGGACGGACGGACGGACGGATGTGAACTAACTACAAATTTACGGTTTTCGAAGTTTTTCCTTTACTTGTGCTACATGACCTTGCTTCTTGCCAAATTTCATGATTCTTGGTCAATGGGAAGTACCCTATAGGTTTTGATTTCCTTGCAAATGTCTAAATATGCAATATAAACAGCCGTATCTTTTTATTGCGTTGATTTGGAAACTTGATTTTTTCAATGATTTGAGAGATAGCAGACCTGAGTATGTGATATAATTTCAGCTTGATATCTCAACGCGTTTCTGAGAAAAAGGGTCTTGACAGACGGACGGACGGACGGACAGACGGACAACAAAGTGATCCTATAAGGGTTCCGTTTTTACCTTTTGAGGTACGGAACCCTAAAAACAAACAACTGTCTGTCTGTTTGTCAATATTTTCGGATGACCTGAAGTCAATCCGCGGTCAAGCTTGCGGCCTGACCAGGTACAGTAGGTACTTTAGTTTATCAGACCTAATACCAAACATAACGAAAAAAGGAAATTGTGGGCGTGGCCAGATTTATCAAACAAATGTGAATCAGTCAGAACAATGCATCTTACATCGCGTAAGCAAAGCTGACGCGACAAAGACATGTTTATGTCGCAGACACTTTGTATAAATGCATCATTTACAAAACGCCTCGGTTTTTTATTTACGGCGTAAATTGGCAAAATGTCAAAACAATCCGAATTCAAAAATAATAACCAAGAAGGCTATTCAAGTCGCATTGCTCTGAAATTTTGGCTTCAGCATTTTACATAACTGCAAGCGTTTACGCCGTATATAAAATTCCAAGGTATTATGTATAAGGCAGATTATACAAAATGCCTGCGACGTGTACAAAACGTAACAACAACTGCCTAGTAGTAACCCACCAGACACAACTCCCATCTGGTTGCAGAATCCTCCCATTTCAATAGAGTATGAGAGACTTAACTAGCCTGCCGGGGTTGCGGAATGTTTATAATAGATACCGTGACCCCGGAATATAAAGGGCAACAGAAGGAACATGAGTGGGTTTTAGTCAGTAAAAGTCTGACACGCCCTCCCGCCGCACCCAAGACGGGAGCAGTCATTTGATGATTTCCGACTCCGCAAAAAAAGGGGACTAAACTATTTGTTCTTCAAACATACAAGTAGTTTACACACAGCGGAATCTATAAACTTCTGCGATATTCGCCTCACTTCATGATGGTAGTTGAAATTTCTTAAATTAGTTACCTGTTCAAAGATAGCGAAGTTTTAATTCTAGCTGTCAAACTACTTGAAAGTATAAACGACATTATTGAAATGAGATTCTTTATTATTTTACTAGCTTTTGCCCGCGGCTTCGCTCGCGTTAAAAAGAGACAAAAAGTAGCCTATGTTACTCTCCATCCCTTCAACTATCTCCAATTAAAAAATCACGTCAATTCACAATGTTTGTTCTGGGTGGGAATCGAACCCACGACCTCCGGCTTAGCAGTCAGGGCTACTAACCACTACACCAACAGGCCAGTCAATTGCCTGAAATAAATTAATTTTAATTTAATTTAATTATTATCTTTTTATGTTTTTTTTTTATGGCCATCCTGGACAATTTTTCCTACCATATAAACCGCATATGATAGTTGTTCAAAAACAAAATTATTTTAAGCCCATTTCATAACATGTCCTTTCAACAATCTTTTCTTCAAAAGTTAGGTGACAGTGACAGTATTGCCAGATTACAAAGGCCGCCCCTACACACGTCAATCCAGATTGTGATAATGTGGCAAAATCGATACAAATCTTTTATGAAAAAAGGTGATATGGTTTAAATAAATTTTGGTTTACATTAATACGCAAGTGATACGAAGTTCACCGGGTCATCTAGTAAATATATATTTTCTTAAAATTGCGCTCACATTTTCTATTAACCACTTCACACAACTGCGCGCCTAGTACTTTTGATTGATTTAAGTACTAAGTATCTCAGTATTTTAAATTTTCTCACATTATCACTTCACATTACTGCGCTCCTAGTACTATTGTTCTCTTAAGTTTTCAATCTTTAATTGAATTTAGAATTAACTATAGGGGAAAATGATTCATCTTTTATAATTTTGTTCTCGTCGATTTTTCATTATTTTTAAGATGTATTCTGCTATTCGGGGCGGGGACAAATCCAACGAACCAAAAACCATGAAAATTGGTCTAGCCGATCTCGAGTTATAAGTGTTGTAACAAACCCGACTTTGTTTTATATATATAGACTAGCTTTTGCCCGCGGCTTCGCTCGCGTTAAAAAGAGACAAAAAGTAGCCTATGTTACTCTCCATCCCTTCAACTATCTCCAATTAAAAAATCACGTCAATTCACAATGTTTGTTCTGGGTGGGAATCGAACCCACGACCTCCGGCTTAGCAGTCAGGGCTACTAACCACTACACCAACAGGCCAGTCAATTGCCTGAAATAAATGAATTTTAATTTAATTTAATTATTATCTTTTTATGTTTTTTTTTTTATGGCCATCCTGGACAATTTTTCCTACCATATAAACCGCATATGATAGTTGTTCAAAAACAAAATTATTTTAAGCCCATTTCATAACATGTCCTTTCAACAATCTTTTCTTCAAAAGTTAGGTGACAGTGACAGTATTGCCAGATTACAAAGGCCGCCCCTACACACGTCAATCCAGATTGTGATAATGTGGCAAAATCGATACAAATCTTTTATGAAAAAAGGTGATATGGTTTAAATAAATTTTGGTTTACATTAATACGCAAGTGATACGAAGTTCACCGGGTCATCTAGTAAATATATATTTTCTTAAAATTGCGCTCACATTTTCTATTAACCACTTCACACAACTGCGCGCCTAGTACTTTTGATTGATTTAAGTACTAAGTATCTCAGTATTTTAAATTTTCTCACATTATCACTTCACATTACTGCGCTCCTAGTACTATTGTTCTCTTAAGTTTTCAATCTTTAATTGAATTTAGAATTAACTATAGGGGAAAATGATTCATCTTTTATAATTTTGTTCTCGTCGATTTTTCATTATTTTTAAGATGTATTCTGCTATTCGGGGCGGGGACAAATCCAACGAACCAAAAACCATGAAAATTGGTCTAGCCGATCTCGAGTTATAAGTGTTGTAACAAACCCGACTTTGTTTTATATATATAGATTATGCGTGTGTTTTATGTTTTCTCTGAGGTAAATTCTGCTTTAAGAAGTAAAGTATTAATCAAATTCCAATTTCTACTAATTTAGTTTTTATTGCTTGGCCAAAACGACAGGCCACAATGTCCCTACAAATTCGGTAATTACGTCTATTTTACATAATTTGCTCTATTTTTAAACAGTAATAAAAATATTCTTAAACTTTTCATTTTATTGACTAATACTGAATTACCTATGCAAATACTATTTTCAGATGTGTTCCTTTACTTGTGCTATATAACAATGTATTTGTTAAGTTTCCGAGACCACACATTGTCATTAATTAAAACACTAAAAGTAGTTTTATTTAGATAGTGCAGAACTCCGAAACTCTGAAAAAAAAACTCTCCGAACGAAATACTACCAATAACAAGTCAGTCTGTGTTTATGCCAACATAATTACTCACAGGACAATAATGAACCAAATTAAATTATCAAAGTACTAAAAGCAGTATTATTACATAATTACACTACATTAAGTAGTGATAATTTAATTACGTCCATTCTTTTATATGAATGGATACTTTTTTTTTTTTGGGGAATGGGAAATCGTAAAATGACTTCTCCCGCCGTAAAGGCGGCGGGAGGGCGTGTCAGACTTTTACTGACTAAAACCCACTCATGTTCCTTCGGTTGCTCTTTATGTTCCGGGGTCACAGTAACTATTATAAACATTCCGCAACATATGAATGGATATTTGCAACATACATACCAGAATAGGAAAAGACTGTTTAATTGTGATTTTAGATCCAAGTCCGCGAGCGATGTGTGTTAAAGAAATTTAGGCCATAAGCTTATGTAACCCGGGCCCTGGAACACAAAAGGCATTATAAGGTAAGTACACGTGAGGGCTTTAGTCAATAAAAGTCTATCACTCTGTTCCACTGCTACACTGCCACCCATTTAAACACTCAACCATTGCTGTCAACATAGTATAAAAACAAAGTCGGTTCCCGCTGTCTGTCCGTCCCAATGTAAACTTTTTTTTTGTATAGGCAATCATTAAATGACTTTCCCAGCCCTGGGCGGGGCGGGAGGAGTCATTTGATCTGGGTGTCAGAATTTAACTGACTAAAACCCACCCATGTTCCTGCGGTTACCCTGTATGTTGCCGCGGTAACTATTAGAACTTTTCCGCAACCTCGGCAGGCCCAATGTAAACTTAGACCTCTAAAACTCCGCAACGGATTTTGATGCAGTTTCTCGGAAGTCGCTAGTCCAACTATAATTTATAATCTACTAGCTTTTGCTCGCGACTTTATCCAAGTTGAATAATAGCTCCCGTTCCTGGGGGATTTCCGGGATGAAAACTATCTGATATCCTTTATCGGGTCTTAGACTATATCTGTACCAAATTTCATTCAAATCGGTTCAGTGGCTTAGACGTGAAGAAGAGACAGACAGAGTTACTTTCGCATTTATAATATTAGTATGGAAGTATGGATTGACAGATTTATTTCATAGACAAATTCCAACACATTGTTCGACGTTGTAGCTAAATAACTCCGTATGATACTTCAATACTTTAAACATACCTTTACAAAGGTCCCGTCAGAACAGACGTAGCGTCTTTCAAGAGACCACTAGGGACATTAGCAAATACTCTCTCAAGTTACCAGACGCTGTATGGAATTGATATTTATGCTGACATTGATGTATATTGAAGCTGAGATGTATTGAATATTGAAGACTAGCTGCTACAGTACTTTTTTCGCACTTTTCTAGAGTATAGTTCGATGTGTGAATAACCTTGACCTTATTAGTGTCATTTGAAAATTTCAGGTGCGTGTTGAATTATGTTTCTTATACTGTGACAATTTTTTTAAAATTAATCTTGGACAACACATTTTCGTGAGGAAATCTGGACTTTCAATTAATTTAAGTCTTGAATCGCCAATTTTCTTTAAATAAGCGTGGCCCTTCTTTGTTTTTGATGAGGCGTTTTTGCCCTTTACATAATAACTAGCTTTCGCCTGAGGCTTCGACCGCGAGAATGTCGTTACTTCCACCATCTATTTAACCTCTTATTTTTGGGCGTGGGAAATCATCAAATAACTTCTCTCGTCCTGGACGTGGCGGGAGGGCGTGTCAGACTTTTACTGTTTAAAACCCACTCATGTTCCTTCGGTTGCTCTTCATGTTTCGGGGTCACGGTAACTATTATAAACATTCCGCAACCATCTATTCAACCCCTTTACCGTTGAAATTTCCAAAAAAATATTTCTTAGTGATGTAAAAAGTGTCGTGATGGCCTAGTGGTTAAGGCGCCCGGCTCTCATGCAAGAGGTCGCGGGTTCGAATCCGGGCAAGTACCAATGTGACTTTTTCAATTCATATGTACTTTCTAAAGTTTATCTTAGACATCACAGACATCGGTGAAGGAAAACATCGTGAGGAAACCTGGACTTGTAGTTAATATAGGTCCGAAATCGCCAACCCGCCTTGAGCAAGCGTGGTGATCAATGCTCGTGCCTTCACTGTATGAGAAGAGGCCTTTGCCCAGCAGTGGGACAGTTATAGGCTGGTATTATTTATTATTAGTGATGTAAGAACACACCCTGCTTCATCTCCGTAGGACCAGCGGCTTGGGCTGTGCGTTGATATTTCAACAGCCAGCCAATCAGGCAGTCCGTTTACCATTTTATAGATTAACTAGCTTTTGCCCGCGACTTCGTCCGCGTGGAATAATAGTTCCCGTTTCCGGGGGATTTCCGGGACGAAAACTATCCTATGTCCTTTTTTGGGTCCCAGACTATGTATGTACTAAATTTCATTCAAAATTGGTTTAGTAGTTTAGGCGTGAAGAAGAGACAGACAGACAGACAGACTGGCAGAGTTACTTTCGCATCCATACTAATATTATAAATGGGAAAGTGTGTCTGTCGGTCTGTCTGTTTGTCTTTCTTTCACGGCAAAACGGAGCGACGAATTGACGTGATTTTTTAAGTGGAGATAGTTGAAGGGATGGAGAGTAACATAGGCTACTTTTTGTCTCTTTCTAACGGGAGCGAAGCCGCGGGCAAAAGCTAGTTTATAATATTAGTACGGATTAACTGTGGAACTATCTTGAGCGTACACAAAAGGATTATTGGGGTTGTATAAGCGTGACAGAGCTACATTGACCATGGTAAGAGCATCCAAAACAAATCCAATGGGGTTTTTTTTGATGGATAGGAAATCATCAAATGACTTCTCCCGCCCCTGAAGAGGGAAGGAGGGTCAGACTTTTACTGACTAAAATCCAATAAAGTCCCTTCGGTTACCCATATATGTTCCGGGGCCGCGGTAACTATTAGAAGCATCGACACGCCGTCGACACGGGTCTGATCCTAGTCGGGCGGCGAGCTACCTACCGCTCGCCTTCCGCAGGCCCACGCCTCCAGTGGCCATCATCTTGCGACTCTCGACAACTAAGCCTGGGTCTCTGTCCGGGGCGTGAAGCTTGACGCTGCCTCACGCGCCCCACCGCTTTCGTATCCAGCGTGTCTGCTTAGCAGGAGGCGACGGCTTCCTATTCAGTCTCGCCCCGAAGCATGGCCTGAACCAGCGCCGATCGCCTCTGCAACGACACGGTGGTGATTCGCCCAAGCGGGGCCTACATCCACCGTATGCTACACCGTGTCACGCAGGCGTCACTTCCGCCCGAATCCGACATAGGAACCTCCCGAAATGTCCGTGTGCGTTTTCCCAACTATATTGGGGTCGGCTTACAGCCGAACCGGATTCAGCTGGATACCAGTGTTTTACGTGAAGCGTCTGCCTATCAGATCTCCACAACCCAGTAACTGGGCGACGATACCCTTTGGTTTGACTGGTCAGACTTTCTGGCTTCTGAATACCCGTAGCGTCAAAGTTCTACGAATGACAACCGGGGCTTAACATGCTTTCCGAGGCACGGGATGTCAGTGTATCCAAGACAAACTATAGAAAGTACATATGAATTGAAAAAGTCACATTGGTACTTGCCCGGATTCGAACCCGTAACCTCTTACACGCGCCTTTATGACGACCCAGATGTGTTATTCTGATGTATAAGCTACAAATATCTTGCAAAGCCATCGGCCAATATTCTTTATTGTACACCAATAGGACAATACAAACAAATATGCAAGAGTACAATAGGCGGACTTTTTTCGCTAAAAAGCAGTTTCTATTAATACTATCATTTATATTGCTTGCTGCGGATTAGTTTTAAAACTGTGAATATCTTCAAAGGTATTTTTTGAAATTATAAATGACTTCCGCACAATGAAAATTACGCTAGGGGCATTTTGCGTTTTAGTAATTTTATATTATCTCCGGAACTACATGACCAATTGACATACTGTAAATGGCAAATCTTATCTGTATGATGTCCTTGTGATACTGAAATAATTTATTGTCATAAGAATTAATATTTTGTTGCTCAAATAATCAACCAAACGTAAGTATGCCGAAAAATCGTTTTTTTAATGCAATAAAAGAAGTATAAAATATAAAAGATAGATAGAGATATGGTATCGCGGACTTTTTTGTAGAAATAATTAAGACAAACCAAGTTGCCATACACTGTTTTTAATTTTAAGCAACTGTTTAGGCAGCGCACGCAAATAATTCTGTTTTATGATGTAATTTTTTCCGACTTGCTAGACAAAAGTTGCGATAGCTCGGTTAATATACATGTTATTAAAATAATTTATAACCTATAGCACTCAGGAATAATGTAGCTTTCTGCCAGTGAAAAATTTTTTGGAATTGGGCATTAGTTCCAGAGATTACCCCAAACATACAAACTTACAAATTTTACCTCTTTATAATATTAGTATAGATATAGGATGATGGGTAGCTTGATGTGCTGTCTGAGTTACATATGTTTTGTTGTTATAATCTGTGTGTTTGACAATGATAATGAAATTGTATGTAATGACAGTATGTTTTTTGTATGGTAGCCCCCTTAAATTATTATTTTATTCCGTTTTTTAGTATTTGTTGTTATAAGTGTCATGGTGGTCCGGAGGTTTAGGCCCGCCTCTCCTAGCAAGTACCAATGTGATTTTTTCTGAGATAAATGTACTTTCAAATAGTATTGGGCACCACTGACAGGCGGTAAACGAAAACATCGTAAGGAAACCTAAATTTTAAATTATAAGCTTGAAATCCCCAATCCGCCTTGAGCAAGCAAGTGGTTCATGCTCTAACCTTCTCCACGTGAGAAGAAGCCTTTGCTCAGAAGTGGGCACCTATAGGCTGAGAATGTTGTTATAGCGGCAACAGATAACTATCCAACTATCATGGTGCATGAGATACAGCCTGGTGACAGAAAACAAAAATCCAAAAAGTTTTAAGTTAATCCATAAAGAAATAAAAACATTTAATTTACCCCCTTTTCTCCCCCATGGTTGGGGAGTTTCCAAAAATCCTCTCTCAGTGCTCAGTTGCATCACTGGTGGAACCTACATACTAAGTTTTAAAAGAATCCAAAAAGAAATAAAAAAATTCAATCTACCCCCCTTTTCTCCCCCATGGGGTAGAATTTCCAAAAATCCTCTCTTAGTACGCGCCTACACCCCCCAATAAACACACATGCCAAATTTCAGCTCTCTACGACCAGTAGTTTTGGCTGTGCGTTGTCTGTCAGTCAGTCAGTAACGGAAGCGTTTTATATATACAGATGTAGATAGATAGGTTGGTATTTTTTTTAAATTCTTGCTTTAAACGGTCTCATTAAATAAAGGTACTATCCAGTTGGTCTGGATTCATCATCATTCATCATCCTCTATTATTATACTATTATGCCTGATTCGTGAAGAATAGTACAGGCTACCTATATAAAATCTCTCTGTGACGTACAAGAACAGAACTGTTACTATAGACACGTGAAGCTGGAGTCAGCTTGTCCATTATGACTGGCTATCATTGCACGTTTGACTGGCTACAGTGACTAACAAAATCATTTATCTGGCTCATGTATTATATTGATCTTTCAACTCTACACGTTATTTCTACATGTGACATCGTTTTGTAATCTAATAAAAAAAAAAGTGTAGCAATTAGAGCAGGTTTAGTTATGTATTCCAGAATATACTTACTAATCTGAATTATGCCTAGACTTGAGTAAATATTTTAGGTACTTACAAAGTAATGATTTAATTAATTTTAAATACCCAATATATTTTTTTGTAGGTATTTTTCTAAAACGATGCTGACGAAAGATCCTGCAGTAACATAGCTTCTGCGAGTTTTATTAACCGACTTCAAAAAAGGAGGAGGTTCTCAATTCGTCTGTATGTTTTTTTTTTTGTATGTTTGTTACGCGATATCTCCGTCAATTGTAAACGGATTTTGATGGTTCTTTTTTTTGTTTGATAAGTCATGATTTAGGGGTGGTCTCATATAAATTTTGTGGCGATCGGTTCAGTGCTTCTCGAAAAATTCACCAAGAACAAAAAAAAATTGACGAAATATTCGTAGACGATGTGTGCTTTGTCTTCAAGTTTCTATACACAGTCAAACATTGGGAGTCGACACTAAAAAGTAATAAATAAAAAACTTTAATAAAAAAAAAACCGCCTTCAAAAACTAAAAACCCAAAAATAACTAAAATTTCGGAAGTCGGTGGCTTCTCTTCTGCCATTCAATTTGTGTTGCCACCGACTTCCAAAATTTTAGTTATTTTTGGGTTTTTAGTTTTTGAAGGCGGTTTTTTTTTTGAAAAAAGTTTATTTTTATTTTTAGAGTTCGTGGACTAACACATACAGTTTATAGTGTAAATTGCTCATTTTATGGACAAACGAATGAATGAATTTCTTTGCTGATGATAGTTTTTAAGGTTTTGTAGCAGGAGTAGTACTTTGGACAGTCGTCTGGTGAAGTAAAACCACCATTTCTGCCGCAAAGTTGCACTGCTGTGTCCGGTTAGAAGTGTGGCGGTGTAATTACAGACATATGGGACATTAAATCTATGTCTCTAGGGTAGTGTAACGATTCTGCGAGGTCTGTGGTATTGCAAATGCTTACCAATAGCATCAGTCATCATCATCATTTTGTTTTATGAAACATTCGCAATTCTACTCTAAGATTAAGATAAAAGAGCTTCTTTCCATCTAACCGTTAAGCGAATACTACAATTTGTGATTGTTAAAAGTCTCCAGTATCTACCTACCAAAACCAAAATGTTTATAAACAATAATTACATTATTAATGAACATTGCTTTATCATTTATACATAATTGCATGAATGTCTGCGGGCTTATCAGTGGTACGCGACCCAGTGACTTGGTACGCGTGGCTAAAACCGGTTTCTAATTACAAATGGTGACCCATCACCTAAATATTATGATAGTCAGTGTGGAGATGAGTGATTTTAGTGATCCGTGTAAGGTGACTTTACTGCGTACTTTTGGTGCATATGATTTCGAAGCCGGAACTTTGTGATTGTCTCTCTTTTAAGAATCTTATACGTTGGATGAGAAACTCAGATATGAATATTTGTATGGATAGGCTGTGTGTCTGCCTGAGCAGAGACTAATTAAAATGCTTAGCAAAAAACTTTTACTTATACCAGGAAAATTTCTTGTTTGCGAATTCGATTTGTGGCATTTTTTTTGCAGTACAAGCTTTTTTTTTCATGTCATAAATGCGAAAGTTGAGACCAGCCTAATATATTCCTAAACACAATGGAATGGTACGATTCCTGGAAAGGCCAAGAAAGAGCCAAGCAAGACCAATTTTACCTTCATTCTGAGGCACCAATGAGGATCTGGACTGTGTCTTACGTCACATGAACCGGTAGAGAGGGAGTTAAAATTTTAATACGTTTTTATACCATATACTTTATCTCAACTATGTTAGGGTCGATTTTCAATCAAACTAAGCGACTGCCTTTCGCACCTCCACTAGCTCAAACAACTACTTATTAAACATCACAACACAAAACATTATAATTAGACTCATAAGGTTGACTTTTGTCTGTCGATGAGCTACGACTGACAACACGGACTAACAGCTTGGCACGAATGTTTTACGTCACCAACTTGCAAACTCCAGGCTACTATTCCAATAAAATACCCTCCAAGTTCAAAAGTTGACCTTTCATCCCCTGGACCAACGGAGCATTCAAGCATATTGAATGTACTTTATTCAATTTTGAACATTAACGACCTGAGAAGCAGATAATGAAAGTCAGTATGACGATTATAAAAAAAAGCTAAGGTTTAAATTAAAAACATAAAACTCGTAAAGAAGTAAGGTTTTAAATCTACTTTCTTTTATGATACATTTTAATGGCGTTAGATTATGAGACCTGAGACTACAGTGGCTTAAAGGTAATGAAGAATGGTATTACAGAATAAATCATAATATACTACCCAAATATCCGATTATTTATTTTAATAACCATAATAATGTTTTGATTGCCTATAATATTGTAACAAGTTAGTATTTATATACACCTGAAAGCTGATAATTTGTCTAACCACGGGCTATATACCTACAGTAATAGTAGTAGTACCCAGTAACTGGGAAGTAAATAGAAGATTGACGCTAGTTGCACATTTCAAACAGTAAGTTTCTATACAGAAGAATGAGCAAGAAACAACATGAAACCACTTCCGATCTGTCACCCCGTTTTGTCCCCATGGGGTGACAGATAGGGAAAAAAAGTTCGATCTGTCCCCCAGTTAGCAATGTGTGGAACCTGCGCGCCTAGTACTTTTGATTGATTTAAATACTAAGTATCTCAGTATTTTACCAACCATGGGGACAAAACGGGGTGACATATCGGAATAACCCTTTTAAAATCAATAGAAAACCAACATTTGATAACATAATTCACAAACGTTCATCCTCGCCTTTTACATTTTTAGTATTAAACCTTCGAACACACGTGATTACACAATAGAAAGACAATAGCAGCCCGACAGCCGGCTGTCGCTTGGGCGTCAAAAGGTTAAAAGGTAAAACTCAGGTGTAAGTTATTCTGTTTCTATGGGATAATCTTATAATAAATCTTTTACCTAACGTCTTTGCAAATGAAATCAGGGCAAAAACGAGTAATGTGTGATTAGCTATTTTTGTCCTACAATTTTGTCTTTTGTCATTTACTTTTTTATGCCTTTCTGTTAGGCTGTACCGTTCAATCTGTTGTCATAATATTATTGTAATGTTTTTTTATATCTTGTTGTGGTTAGCATAACAAAAGACTTTTATGTGTTTTTATTGAATTAGGTTTTTCTGTTAATCTAACTGGGAGATAAAAAAGTAGAATTTTTTTATTTTGTTTGTAGTTGTAGGATCAAAATGTTACGGAAAGCAAATACATCAATCTAGACCCAGATTCATGAGATAATTTTAAACTATAATTTTTTTTACTGTATATAGAAAGCTCATGTGTCATGTGTCGTGGTGGCCCAGTGGATTAGGCGCCCGCCCCTCGTGTTATGGGTTCAAATCTGGGCAAGTACCAATGTGACTTTTTCAATTCATAATATGTACTTTCTAAAGTTTATCTTGGATATCACTGACATTCCGTGCCTCGGAAAGTACGTAAAGTCGCTGGTTCCGGTTGTCATTCGTAGAACTTTGACAGTCGTTACTGGTTAGCCAGAAACTCTGACCAGTCTAACCAAGAGGTATCGTGTCGCCCAGTTACTGGGTCATGGAGGTCAGATAGGCAGTCACTCCACATAAAACACCGGTATCCAGCTGAGTCCGGTTAAGCTGGCAGCCGACCCCAACACAGTTGGGAAAAGACTAGGGAGATGATGAGAAGGCTTATCCTTTATAATACTGCTACGCTCTCATAGGTCGCATCGTAAGGTTTTATGACCTTTCTCAATTAATGGACTATTCAACACAAAAATATTGTTTTAACTCCAACCAGTACTTTCTGAGATAAGCGTAAATCTAACAAAACAAACTTTTCAGCTTTATAATATCGTTATAGTATTATTAACTACTAGCTTTTGCTAGCGACTTTGTCCGCGTGGAACAATAGTTCCCGTTCCCAGGGGATTTCCGGGATGAAAACTATCCTATGTCCTTTCTCGGGGCCCGGACTATATCTATACCAAATTTCATTTAAATCGGTTACGTGGTTTAGGCGTGAAAAAGAAACAGACAGACAGAGTTACTTTCGCATTTATAATATTACTAGCTTTTGCCCGCGACTTCGTCCGCGTGGAATAATAGTTCCCATTCCCGGGGAATTTCCGGGATGAAAACTATCCTATGTCCTTTCTCGGGTCCCAGACTATATCTGTACCAAATTTCATTCAAATCGGTCCAGAGGTTTAGGCGTGAAGAAGAGACAGACAGACAGACAGAGTTACTTTCGCATTTATAATATTATAATAGTTATAATAATATAGTATATATAGTGTAATATAGTAGGGATAAGCCTGGCTCTGTCACTAAGCAAGAATCAAGATTGCATGTATGACTAACGCACGTGTTAATAAGAACATAATTATGTCCAGCGTCCAACAGAGAGTCAATTATTGTCGAACAATATGAGACTAGCAATCTCAAAACATTTTCCTACGTTTATAATGCGGCCTTTTACTGTTATCGACTTTACTGTGGTCTGTTTTATCAGGATGTGTCTGAGAGCTGCTTCAAACATTTCCTTTCAAATTGATGTAATTTGTTTCTATATATAGCTTTTAGTCGTGACACGCACTGCACTTACAAAAAAAAAGTTTGTAATAGTAGTTACAAATTACCTTACAAAAAATAAAATTTATACTAATGTTTGTTTTGTTAAACGCGCTAATCTCAGAAAGTACAGGTTAAGACTGAATTTTATTTTTTGAGTTGTATAGCCCATTTATCTATTAAGGCTATAGGCTATATAACATCACGCTGTGACCCACGGGAGTGGAGTAGTGACCAAAAATGTTGGTGAAACTGCAGGGGGCAGCTAGTATAGCTATATTACTCGCGACTTGACTTGGGCATTTTTTATATGTTTGGATGTCAAATAAGCTGATTACTTATGTAATGTTAAATGGCCATCACTGCTTATAGACATCTGCAATAGCAGAAACCTCGCATATGCATCGCCATCTCAGAGATAAAGATGAGAGAATAGCAAACATGAGAAAAATAATATGCGTGTGTTTAAAAAAACAAAACAACCCCGTAATCAATTAATCAAATAACTTTTTTAATGATTTTAGCACCCAAATATGTCCGTAACGTAAACAATTAAAAAAGTTTTGATAGTCTATAAACTATTTACTCGTACCCATATGTGCATGTAAATAAAACGTAGTCAAAACAAAATACACATTCCATAATTCTTAGGATATCCAGCCTATTAATTATGGACAAGTAGGATATTATAAAAATATTGCATAGATTCAATCTAACGGTGCAAATGTTTTGAGGCTGGGCCATAATTTCTTTTCCCGTTTAATTCCATCTTTAATCCAGTTATTTACACAAGCTAAAAAATTACAATAAAACCTCTTTGTCACCATGAATAGCCAATCTATATACCTATACTAAACTATTTCTGTAACAAAACAATTACTTTTTTAATCCCTGAAAAAAGCAATCTCTACGCTACGAAAAAACGGCCTATATTTATAGAATTGTAGTTATTTATGTATACAAATAGATATAGGTAGATTGTTTATTTATATACAAATGCTATATATAAGGGGGTTTGAGACGGTTTGTTATCAGTGTGCATTTGAGCGTGAGTTGAGTAACTCGTTAGTGATAAAGTAAAGATGATTGAAACCATTGTTCCGGCGTTCGCTGAGTTGAGTGAGTTTGGGAGTGTTGGGGTGAGTTCAACTTAATTTATTGTTTTAAATTTTTGGTCATATTATATAGGGTTTTTTTTTTGGGTGAGTGGCAAATCATCCAATGACTGCTCCAGTCCTGGGTGCGGCAGGTGTCTGACTCTTACTGACTAAAACCCACTCATGTTCCTTCGATTGCCCTTTATGTTCCAGGGTCACGGTAACTATTATAAACATTCCGCAACATATTATGTAGGTAATGAAGATAATTAAATGCAGTTTTACTCACTAAAATTACATATTTTTTCGGTTATTTTAAATTATAGTCTTGCCAATCTTTAAGAAAAATTTTTAACAAGTACACTTTACTTTTCTTCGACTTTTAAAATACTTGGATAATCACAATGTGTTTTCTAAACAGATTGACACCGGTCATGAAAAATAATCATATAGTTTGCTAAATAGTGATTCTTAAACATTCATCATTAGATTTGACTCAAGCATAGGTAAATAGATGCTTCATCGTTTTACAATTGTTAATAGTTAATTAGCGCATAGTTAAACGCTAATAATCGTTAAGACCTTGGTAACTTTTACCCACGAAATCAAAAAATGAGTTTCTCAGTTCATTTGAACAAAAATAACGAAGTTAGGTCTCTAACTTAACGACAAATGCTCTAAAAGTTGTGAAATAATGAGTTACGACAGCGGCTAACCACGATCAACGGCTTTCCGTGCTTTTGGAATTTAAACCCCTAACTTCTTAAGCATCATCATTATTGTTGCGGAATGTTTATAATAGTTACCGTGACCCCGGAACATAGAGGGCAACCGAAGGAACATGAGTGGGTTTTAGTCAGTAAAAGTCTGACACCCGCCCCGCCCAGGACGGGAGAAGTTATTTAAGGATTTCCCACTCCCCAAAAAAAAAAAACACAACATTATTTAAACCTTCGAACACACGTGATTCGAGACACAATAGAAAGCAATAGCAGCGCGACAGCCGGCTGTCGGTTGGTCGTCGAAAGGATAATTGGTTCTTGCATCTGGGGGCACGGCAGTGCCCCAGCCAAGTCTCGAGCAAAGAGGGCACGGCCGTACCATCCTTTTCCCGAAGCGTTTCGCGGCTATTTCTTATTCATGAGGTTACTCCCGCCTATACCCACTATCGATACACTAAGAAGTCAACTAAATTCCCATTCTTCTTCACACAGGCGGGTGGAGAAGTAGTCTTCGCTACAGACGACTTTTTCGCAACATGCGAGAACATGATAGCAGACTCTGAACCGATATTTATAGAGGACAAGTACACAGAGTTCGGAAAATGGATGGACGGGTGGGAGACCCGTAGGAAGAGGATTGCGGGCCATGATTGGTGCATCTTGAAGTTGGCGACTAAGTGTGTCATTCGTGGTATGTATTCCTCTGTGCTTAGTCCTGTTTTGGGCATTTATAGCTAGTAAATATTATAAACAAATAAACAAGAATAAATGTCCAGGGACAAGTTTTGAACGGCATTCTGATCTCAAACTAAGCAGAGCTTGTACTATGGTAACCAGACAACTGATAAACTTACATACATAATTTATAAACACATACATATTATAGATAGAAACACAGACAAGATACAGTACAAACAATCATGTTCATCACACAAAGTTTGTCCTGGGTGGGAATCGAACCCACGACCTCCAGCTTAGTCAGTAGTCAGGGTCCCTAACCACTTGGCCAACAGGCGCGTCAATATTGACTGATTAGTTAAGTGCTCATTAACCACCTTTTTATTATTAATATATTATTATTAACCGACTTAAAAAAAAGTAGGTTCGCACTTCGACCTGTATGTATGAATATTTGTCCGCGATTATCTCGCGTTTGGATAAACCGATTTTGATGCGGTTTTCAGCAAAGTGTTTGTTACATTCAAAAAAGGTTTAAGTATATAGCACTAATGGATATTCGCATTGATCGCGTTTTGCTTTCTTGGATTGTAGATTTTTAAAGACGATTGTATGTTTAACCGCGATTATCTCGCGTCTAGCTATAGCGATTTTGATGCGGTTTTCAGTAAAGGCTTTGTTACATTCTGTAAAAGGTTTTGGTATATACTCGTAACACTAATGGATATCTCGAGACGTTGCGCGCATGGATCCGTTTTCATTTTATAAGATTACTAGCTGACCCGACAGACGTTGTCCTGTCAACTATGAATATTGAATTCGAATTGACATACTACCTACCCACTACCTACCCACTACCTACCCACTACCTACCCACTTCCTACCCACTACCTACCCACTACCTACCCACTACCTACCCACTACCTACCCACTACCTACCCACTACCTACCCACTACCTACCCACTACCTACCCACTACCTACTACCCACTACCTACCCACTACCTACCCACTACCTACCCACTACCTACCCACTACCTACCCACTACCTACCCACTACCTACCCACTACCTACCCACTACCTACCCACTACCTACCCACTACCTACCCACTACCTACCCACTACCTACCCACTACCTACCCACTACCTACCCACTACCTACCCACTACCTACCCACTACCTACCCACTACCTACCCACTACCTACCCACTACCTACCCACTACCTACCCACTACCTACCCACTACCTACCCACTACCTACCCACTACCTACCCACTACCTACCCACTACCTACCCACTACCTACCCACTACCTACCCACTACCTACCCACTACCTACCCACTACCTACCCACTACCTCACCACTACCTACCCACTACCTACCCACTACCTACCCACTACCTACCCACTACCTACCCACTACCTACCCACTACCTACCCACTACCTACCCACTACCTACCCACTACCTACCCACTACCTACCCACTACCTACCCACTACCTACCCACTACCTACCCACTACCTACCCACTACCTACCCACTACCTACCCACTACCTACCCACTACCAACCCACTACCTACCCACTACCTACCCACTACCTACCCACTCCCTACCCACTTCCTACCCACTGCCTACCCACTGCCTACCCACTGCCTACCCACTGCCTACCCACTGCCTACCCACTACCTACCCACTACCTACCCACTACCTACCCACTACCTACCCACTACCCACTACCTACCCACTACCTACCCACTACCTACCCACTACCTACCCACTACCTACCCACTACCTACCCACTACCTACCCACTACCTACCCACTCCCTACCCACTACCTACCCACTACCTACCTACTACCACATCAAAGAGACGTTCCTTTACATTTCAAGTGACATTTTACGTAAGATAATTCGTGTTTGACGACGATACGATACTAACGTCACTCAATTGTTTTTGCTTCCCGAAACCTCTCGACTAACACTTGAACTTTATGGTATGGTGTTAAAGCTCAAATTGACTCTACGTTTTAGTCAGAAAACGTTTGTATGGGAAAAAGAAAAGGGCTGTTTTTAGGGCTTTCCCGACAATTATTCGTTTTTTTTTTGCCGTATAAACCATCCTTGAACTACAACGAACATTTTAAAAAAAAAAGCAGCCAAATCGGTCGAGCCATTTTCATGCCAAGTCATGACAACGGAAAACGGGTTTCATTTTTATATATATATATAGATAAATAGTTTTATGTAGAAAGTTACTTCAGACATTGGACTCTAACTAAAGAGTAATAAAAAAGTAAAAAATAAAAACTTTTTTTTAAATAAAAGATAACCGACTTCAAAAACTAAAAGCACAAAAATAACTTTTTCGGAAGTCGGTGGCTTCTCTTCTGCCGGTCGATTTGTGTTGCCACCGACTTCCGAAATTGTTAGCTTTAACATTCTGAGCTGCGGGATGAAATGGATAAAATTTAAGAAAAATTTTTTTAATCAACAATGGATTAGTGACTGCTGAATGCGCTTAATTTAATTTCGGTACGTAATAAAAAAATTAGACACGAGCCAAGTAAAAGAAAGACAGTGAAATAGACGCCATTATTGTTCACAATAATGTAAAAGTTTATAAATACATTTGTTGATCGCATCGGTTAATGAATTAATTACACATAGTTATTAAAATTTGTTGTTTTAAGATAATTGAACCTATTATGAATGATAAGGATTTATCTACTAGGCAGGTCTGGCGACTTGATTATACAAAGAGAGAGAGAGAAAGAGTGTTGACAAAAGTAAAAAGTTTATTATCACCTATTCTAATATTATGGAGTGGTAAAGTTTGTGAATTTGTAGGATAACCTACACTGACCAATAAAACCACAAGACGGATAAAAAACCACATTTTTTTTAAGTGTCATAGGCAATGATATTAGAAGTAAAAAGGTGTAGTACCTAGATAGGTTACCTAAACGAAATTCTATCTTCAAAAACGGCACACCAACGCACACATACTTTACACGTCAAAGTAGGATGGCATATTTGAAGTAGTGCGAGTGAAAAAGAGATAAACGTTAAATGTCAACGCGATACTTAGTATCATATTGGTCAAATGGCAAACTTTAAAAGTGCCACGTCATTTTGACTGCATATAACCTATCTATATTTTTTTATATATAATATCATTGGTCATAGGCTATCTTCTCTGACATCTTGTTTAGTCTTACGGGAGCGAAGCAGTCACCATCAACCTAACATAACGCGTGTTAAACCGCGAGAAACAACTAATCTATATATATAAAAGAAAGTCCTGCTCACACACATTATATAACTCATTAGGTATATAACTCAAGTTTGTCAGTTATATAACTCATTATATAACTGACACATTTTATAACTCAAGAACGACAGAACCGATTTGGCTGAAAATTGGTGGAGTGGTAGCTTAGAACCAGGGGACGGACACAGAATACCTTTTATCCTCTTTTTTTAGTAACCAAAAATCTGATATAACGCGGGTGAAACCGCGGGGGACAGCTAGGTAAGGTATAAAGAAAAACAGCATTTTCAGAGTGCCTCTTTCTACGTCACGGTTTAGTTTCGACAAAAAACTGAAATTCCGATCCTTTAAATGAATAGTTTTAATAAAACTTTGTTTTTTATTTCAGGTTTACTGGTCGATACCGCATATTTCACGGGAAACTACGCACCGAAGTATTCTATACAGGCGGCTTGCTTGACGCCTAAAGGTATGTTTTTTTTTTCCAAAAAATTTAAAATTAAGCTGTAGTATTGATTGTACCTAAAAACAATTATAAAGCCACATCCGTACTTTAACGTGTAACTTAATGAAATAAGCCTGACGCGTTGGGTCACTATCCATATTAATATTGTAAATGCGAAAGTATTTCTGTCTGTCCGTCTCGCTTTTACGCCAAAACTACTCAACCAATTAAAATAAAATGGTGGTAGTAAGTAATAAAAAGTGGTACATAGAAAGTCCGTAGTTTGAGAAAGGACATAGAATACTTTTTATCTCAAAAATCTCACGGTAACGGGAACTACGCGATAACTACGCTGAACTAAATAAATAAAATATTTTACAAAAACATTGAATTAGTCTTTTTAGCACTAACTTGAACTAAGCCATTTTCCGTCTTTATTTCACAATTAAAGCAGTGTGACAGTGACAAGAATATTGTATGCTTGGTAGAACTAAGTGACAATACATAGCGTTATACAACTAGGCCTTAGTCTCTACGGAAAAACCCTTATTAGCCTATCGTATTATTCACCATAGCGAAAATATTTTATTTTCTCAATTCCTAAAGATAATTAATATCATAAATCTAGGTCTATAAAAACATCGACTAAATTACATAGAAGACAATAGGTAACCTTAAAATATCAGACTCCACCAAAACCTGATCATTATCCGTAAATCCTCATTTTACAAAAACATCCACATGTATGTACGTATGTTTCATCTGCCACAAGACCACACGAGTAGGTATCGTCAACAAAACCTTTAGGTGCTTTCGCAGTATTTTGCGCTTTCACTAAATAGTTATTGTAGTTACTTCCTGACTGACTGATTTATCAGCTCAAACAGTTTAAACTGTGTTTGATTTTTTAGCAGTCGATGCTTTTATGTTGTAAGAAGGATTTTTGGAAATTTCATCACTAAAGTTTGTCAGAATATTGGTAATCTGAATCGCGCAGATTGGTGGATGATGTCAAAAATACGTATTTAAGTTTATTGTTCTAGTGATCAAACTTTTTTTACCATTTAGTCAAATCACAATGATTGTGATTTGACAAAATGGTAAAAGAACAAAAAAAATGCATTGCTAAAATCAGTTCAGTTTAACAATAAAAACAAAAGAGAGACTGATACTTGGGGTTATGGGACATCACGCCCACGAAAAATTTGGCCTACGAACTAAATATCCACTTTTGAAAATGTCCATAGGTAAATTCGCCCGGATCAGTTTAGTTGATATCTCATTACCCGACGCTTGGGCATTTATAAGTAGTAACAATAATTCCAAAAATCATTACGTAATACGTACCAATTTAACCAGTGAACTAATCTCCTTAGTCAACTGTACTCACAGACCTAGTACTGGCAAACCACTTAGTTCTATCTCAATGAGGTGTGTCCTGGCAATTTGCCAACGCTATTTACCGGACACCCGTTATTTTTGCCAAAGGTCGTGGAAACTGAGGATCTTTATCCCCAGGACCTAATCAATCATATTGAACCGAGATAGTATTTCTAGTTTGTGAGCTTCCAAATTCTTTGTTGTAATGTCTTGCGTTCTTAATGTTAACTCAGAAAAAACGTTCAGATGTCGGGAAATGAAAAACTGGAAAAAGGCGTTAGGGTCAGAATAAAAAATAGATTATTGTATGATCATTATGACCTTCTGCGATGGGATTGTTTTTAAGATGTATGTTGAAAGTTTTTTTTTAACAATATGGCTAGCTTACGATTCTTTTGCGGATTTCATACGTTGATTATTTAAAATTAAATCTATAGTGCTTAATCTAAATATTACCTACAACTGGATTATATACTTATAACAGTGCATAATTACGATTAAAAAAGGCATTAATATACAATAATTAGCTATGAACATGAAACTACGAAACAGGCTATAATTCAGGCTATGGTAATTGGCAATAATGTACCTTCTTATTAGAAAAAGATTTTATTGTACGACTAATTTTAAAAAATCAAAATCAAAATAAAAAGTCAAGACATTTAATTAACTTAGACCATTCACAGTATTGCTTCTAAATGTGAAAACAATGAAGTAACGAAGCAATATTATATAAATTATTTTCTAGGTATGCCACTGCCATAAGATTAATAATCTTCTAATCTACTAATAGTCTTCATCTAAACTTGTCCTCAATATAATACTAGTCTCAATTATTTTCACTATTTTTTTTTTGTGAGTGGGAAATCATCCAATGACTGCTCCCGTCCTGGGTGCGGCGGGAGGGCGTGTCAGACTCTTACTGACTAAAACCCACTCATGTTTCTTCGATTGCCCTTTATGTTCCAGGGTCACGGTAACTATTATAAACATTCCGCAACAATTATTTTCACTATACAAACTAATCTACTTCTACTGTGACCTAGTCTCCTTCCCTTAGAGACACAAAGTTTTTGTAGTTTATAGGTCATTTGTGTTCCTAGTACAGTTTAGGCGTACCTTATGATACTCGGAGGACTAAACGAGTATCCTTGCCAAATAGTACTTTATATACCCGTTATAAAACAAGTACTAGTTATAAATAGTATTTAAAGACTGTATTTTAGAAAAAAAAATATTTGTTGATAGCAAATAGTGTTATTAGCGCTGTTTTTATTGTGAAGTAAGGACCCTTTCATGATGCGGGTGCGTTGATACAAGCCGCACACAAAATCGCCCGCATGCGAGCCAGGCACACGTGCCGCCAAACATTGCCACTTGGCCCGCACCCGCATCCGCATTACAATTAAAAGGTCTTTACGGGGCTTTTTTATGTTAACATTGAAATAATGTTATTTGAATGTGATAACTAAGTATGAAATGATTTTCTTCTTCCCTGACTATAAACCTTCAGGTAGACATTACCTAATAGAAATATGATATTTTAAATGTGCTCAATTCAGCCATAATGAACTACCCACGACAGAATTTGAATAGTTAACGCTAATTAATCCTAAATCTATTTTAGACTCAAGTTTGTGAAGATATTAAACAATTTTTAGTGGAGTATAAAGTGTCATTAATAAATTTAATTACTGAGGTGAAAGTGGGTAGACTAATTTGTAGATAAACCAAAATATTTTTTTCAACAAAGTACGACATCGGACAGCTTTTCAAAGAAATTTCTGAATCAATAAATTTAAAACTGACACAATACAAAATAAGTCACTTAAGACAAACACTCCAAACAAAACATTTCTATTGTTACAGAAGAAGAATCAATTCCAGCAAGAATTTCCAAAATGGGCTCGGCATGCAACAAATTCGACTTGAAACATATCGAACGACTTAAGTCGGACAAATGGGATGAGTTAGTGCCCGTAACAGCCCTACGGCCAGGCTACGAGGAAACCAGGCTCAATTTCCAGAAGGTAATTTAAACGATGATATTTTTTTCTATTTTTAAGCGCCAGAGGAGGAGATAATTTGCAATGTGGCCAGTACTTTTAATAAGTTTAAAACTGATCTGTTAAAAATACTTTCTAGGTTTCACCATACTTTTTAGACTTTATCTGTGGAATAGAATTGACGTTTGACAGATTTCGTATAGAAAAGGTTGAAAATTAATTCGCTAAAAATTTTGACGTTGCTTTTGCAGATAATGCAATATTATCTCAATCAAATTGGCATTTAGTTAGAAGATGGTATTTATAGTATGGTATTTCCGTACTACCTATTGCAGTAATTTAACGGCGTTGTTGTGAATTTTTATGTCTAAATGATATAAAAATATGACAGTTATCAAATTTCCTTAACTTTTTTCATAAAAGAATGCAATGTTTTAAATACTACTTTCTTATATAAACCTAAACCTTCGAATACACGTGATTCGTGACAATAGAAAGACAATAGTAATTAAAATGTTAGTATATTAATTAGCAATGATAATTATTTAATGTGGAAGTATGATTATTCGTCATAATTAAGCATAGTACTATTATGATTACCTGCGTACAGAACTAATATTATCTTAATGAGGAATTATCATGCTCTCTATTTGAATTTCTGGGAATCTGTTAACATTACACATTTACCGAGTTATTCGTAAATACGGTATTTCGAATTTCGGTTTATGTATGTTATCCTAGAATTATCTCAATTTAGTAGATTTTCCAGTAACAATAATGGTTCCAAGTATTATTCATAATTTCGTTTAGTGCCAACAATTTATCCTGCATTCTATGAAAGGTTGATAAACTAAACTTGGATTTATTTTAATTTATTTACTAGCAGTAAATAAATAAAATAAACTCTGCATATTGAACTTTAATTTTTACCAAAATAGAAGAGTCGAAATTTTCAAAAATCCTCTCTTAGGTTAGAAACTGAAGAGTTGTTTTGACTTTGTTTTTGAGTTATGCCAACTCCTTATATTTCCCGCGTAAATTGTACTCTTCATTTGTCAAGATGGCACGGCAAATATGATTCTCTTAAACGACATACCAATTTAAACAAATCCCCAATAAATATAGCATTGCTTTCAAATAGCAACTTTTCCGTAATTGCACTTCTTCTAAAATGGGTTTCTGAAAATAAGACGAATAAGACTTGTCTCTGTAGTGCAAACACTTTTAAAATTTATCTGATTCAACGTTGAAAAAAATAAGAGTTAGGGTATTTTCTTTATAAAGTAAAATGAACTAAAATGTTATACCATTTCGGAATACAAAATCTCTTCCGATACAACCTAACATAAATAAAATAAAAAGACAATTTCCAAGAGCACAGTAAATAACTATAAAATTAAACACAAACTACAAACATCATAAAAACAAAATTTAAAAACCAAAAAAATAGCCCCATAATTTTAAATACAAAAGTTTGAAACAATTTCGCAACATTCTCGCCTCTAAAACTAATTTATGGCACACTAGAGTGAAATTTTAAAATGCGAGACCAAATCCGTAGAAATTAAAAAAATGTTCACTCAATATTTTTCCTTTTTAGGTACTGAGTGATGACGCCTGGACACATATTCGCGTGAATATATTCCCTGATGGAGGTATTGCTCGCCTCAGGGTGTTCGGAGAAGCAAGACCCGAGCCACCTCCGAGAAATCAAATTATAGACCTAGTGTCTCTATTGAATGGGGCCTCTTGTCAAGGTACGTATCCCCTTGTAAGGATAATAACATAGGGAGACGTGTGAAAGGCGTTGAAACTAGCTTACAAGATATCAAGTTAATTTAGTTAGCAAAGGTGAAATATTAAACTATGATAGGTAAATCTTACCTATCATAGTTTAATATTCCACCTTAATGTTAGAATAAAACCCTTTCTGAAAAGATAAAAAGGAAAGCACTCTTTAATTAACCGTCACATTATTCTTGTCCATAGGTTTTTCAAACGCACATTATGGACACCCAAAGAACGTTATTAAGCCTTCAAAGGGGATATGCATGTCAGACGGGTGGGAGACAGCCAGGAGAATGGACAGGCCTCTAATCATCGAAGCCAACGATGACGGAACAATGAAAAGCACAGGTAAACAGAAAATCATCATTACAAACCAGACAGATTCACATAAATGAACAATTATTCAGTAAACAGTATCATTTGAGACCATTTCCACATTTCCGAAAATTATTGCTCGATGGTCATTTCATACCGATGTTTCTATGAAATTTAAATCAATGTAAACATTGAATTGCTTATTAAATTTTGGTTTGGTTCGACCAAATATTACTCAATTCGCTAGCACTTATATCATATTAATATTCAAATCAGTAACAACTAATGGTAATATTATTTTACAAAGGTCAAGAATGGGCCGTCTTCAAATTGGGCTTCCCGGGTAACATTAAGCAAATTTGCGTGGACACCAACCACTTTAAAGGCAATTATCCTGACTCCATCAAGATTGAGGGGGCATACTTGGGGCAAGGCAATTGGTACCCAGAGACAGATGCCAACTGGAGTAACATTCTGAAGCCTAGCAAGGTAAGGAAGTATTTTAATTAAGATCTCTACATATTTTTTATTTAGTTACCTCTTATTTGATTTATCTTTTGAAGACTTTTCCATTTTATTTCACATTTGCGAAATTACATCCCAATTTTTAACCCTGCAAATCTTCGCGGTGCCATTTGGCAAACATTTCTCTTCATTAGCAAGGGTAAATAAAACGGAAACCGACGCAGAGTTACCAAATCCAATTTATTAAAGCCTCCATTTTCAATTACAGCTATCAGCCCATAATGAGCACTGGTTCGACTGTGATTCGGGTGTCATCACACACATTAGGGTAACGATGGCACCAGACGGCGGTTTCAGCAGAATTAGGGCGCTGGGTTACGTCGACTCACAAATTGTTTGAAACTTAGATCTTCGGTTCATGAAGCAACTCTGCAGACGCTTTAAAGCTTGCTTATACGAGCGATTATTGTTATAATTGAAGACTTAAGACGCTACATTACCCTATACTGCTCGATCCAAAAATCGCAGTTATTTAACCAAGAACTTGAACAATGGTCTCTTAGTACTGATCACTTATAGTTACGAGGAAAACTGCAAATTAATTATGTTGCTCCACATTATTCCATAAATACCTCTACCTAGAGCAAATAGAAGACAAAATTGCTCGTGTAAGTACAGCTTATTCAACTTAAAATAGGAAATGTATTCGGCGCTACTGTTACCGACTGTACAATGATGCGGAAGCCAAAGGAGCAGTTACAAGGGCCATTGTACGTACAGCCGCGCACAGTGGTAGTGAATATGTATGTATAATAGATACTGGTTTAGATGCAGCCGTGTAGCAACACGTAATATCACAGTTAAAGCTCAGCGAAGCAGAAAATTGTTATAATGGTCTCATGTTTTATTCTATGCTGCAAGATATCATATATTAGTCGTATAAGCGTCTTAGAAATGGATTTTAGTTGCGTTTTGATTACCTTTTGTTGTATCTGCAGAGTTGTTGAGTGGTGTTGTGTAATGCCGTCCTGTATTAATTAGATGATTATTTTGTTGCCTAATAGAATTAGTGAACTTTAAAAAAGTGTAATGTACTATTGGATAGTATTAATTCATTTGTAGTGTTATATCTACGAAATGTTGTTTGTTTAAATCACGTATGAAGGTTATTTAACTTTCAATAGTTTAAAAGAGTAAAAATATCAGCTATACATAACGTAAAAAAGCTTCATCTTATATAGAGTTTGCTTCTGACGGATTATTAAATTATTACTTAAATATTGCTATTTAAATAATTATATTTTTGACAAATTTCTTGAAAGTAGCCCTACCAAAGAAAATGCCAATAGTAAACAGAACGTAAAGTTCTTTGTATTATTTAAAATAATTTTAGTTTGTAAGTGACGAAAATTAGTTCCTGATTACTTTGAAAGATATCATATTATGTATAATTAGTAAAAACTATTAGTAAAAATACAAAAATTGTAAGAAAACTTGTCAGCCGAAAAGTTTCCCTTCCATGAATATTCTATTGTACCATCTGAAATTATATTAAGTTTGTGTCTTTCAAATATTCAAAACCTAATGTTCAAGTATTAATAATAAAATAATTATGATTAAATAATGTCTTTGTATTATTTTTCGTCATTTAAAAATTATGAATCTCATAAACAATTTAGAGTCTGTTTTCAGACAAAATTGTGTAAAAAAAATTAATTTGGTTAAAAAACCGAACTTCAGCGTTGGTTGAAATGAGACTTGGATCATTAGTACCATACATTATCCCTTACAGAAATATGTGTCCTTTAACAATATTAGTATACTACTAATTCTCTTTACAAAGCAAATATATCCAATAAAAATACCCATATGCTTAACTCAATTTTTTATGTAAACGCCGTATCCACGAACTCACTAAAAACAACATCAATAAAACGCCAAAAAAATGTGCCATACAAAACGACCATCTGAATCCCAATATCTACAATTTCATGGAGATCGAATGTGTAACTCGCACCCTTACTTTATATTGCCACTATAAAATGGCAATATATTTGAGAGGCTTTTAAAATAACAAAATATCCACGACAATCCCTTGTGGGCTTTTAAGCAGCCTTGTGCAATCTCCTATATAATATCCGGCTTTGCTTGAACTTTGCACACGTGAATCGGTTGGAACAAACTTGCGGCGGATTGTACAGCTAGGGGCAAGCGATGGTTATGTTGGGGCTAAAACTTTGCAGCCATTTGCATCTCTATGCAAGTTCTCTCGCCTTTACCAGAGAAAGTGCTTGAACGATTTTTTTCGATCATTACAAATGCTGTTGAATAGGCGAGACGACAAAAAAAGTAATTAGTCCGTCAGTTAGAATATAAAAACCGTGGAATTAATTCTTTAAAATATAAGTAAAAGCAACTATTCTGTAAAAGAAAGTACGTTAAGTTAGCATAACGTATTCTTTAATATAATTACCTAAATCAAATATAATAATGAAAATGTTTCTTGTAAAAAATCTCATATTGTGTGAAGTCTACAGCCGTCAAGGCTTTATGCCTTCTACTTGGTATAATGAATATCATATAGGGTGAGGGTACCGGTTGTCAGCTGTTTTTTATGCTCTATTTTTTGTGAGAAAATCAACAATACGGTATTTTACACCATTAACCAATAAATGTAAGACATTATTTCTATAAAAGATATTCTAATTTAAGCCCCTAAAAATCTGGTATTTATTAAATTTACCGTGAAATTAGATTTTTAGATGCTTTGTAATTAATAAATTGATAGACAATTGAGTTGTTTACTTAGTGACGTCATAAGGTGTTTTGCCATACAAAATCTATGGGAGAATATCGTTTTGACAGCTCATAAAAAGTACGTCAATTGATGATGGTGTAAAATACCATATTCTACTATTTTTAAGAGCAATTTTCACCAAACTTAATACGTGAAAAAACTTGACATGTGGAACTCTGTTTATGTATATCTGTAACCTTTATTTATTGTTACATTTATTTCATTTATTGCTACATTTAAGGAACATAGTAAATTGTTGTAGCAATTTCAATAGCTATTTATTTTGAACACACATAATGCCTTCGGGTTTACGGAACCCACGTATCGCACCCCTAAAAAAAGACTAACGGCCTTCCACTTTAATCATTAAAAACTTCCACGATCATGAATTACCATTATTTCAACGGAGCTCTTGTTACAAAACCCACACTTTCGTGACTTTTATTACAGGCAAATGCCAATTACTCTCGAAACCCGATCCGATCAACAAAGCTAATTATCATTCATTATCTTGAAAGTACGATGGCCGCCAACTGGGGAGTCTACCCCAATATTTTAAATGATACAGCTCATATATCAACAGGGTCAGTGAAATGTGCGAAATTGTAATTTTGTGAAGCGAAGACGTAGACGACCTGAGTTTTAGAGATCCGTAGCTTAATATCTTTAAGAAATTCATATAAACTAGAACTTTGACTTAATCAATTATGGTACAAAATGTTTGCGTTACTTGGGTAGTAAAAATTGTACTCCAGACTTATTATAATAAGGTTCATATTTTGTTGCATCGAACTCGCAAATAATTAACCAAATGCGGCAAGTGAAGTTGCCGTTGGTCCCGGTTTTCAGTTGTAGAACTTTGACAGTCGTTACGGGTAGTCAGAAGCCAGAAAGTCTGACCAGTCTATCCAAATGGTATCGTGTCTGCCTGGTAATTGAATGGTGGAGGTCTGATAGGCAGTCGCTTCACGTCAACCACATCCGGTTAGGTTGGAAGGCTATTCCAAAATATTATGGAAAAAGGCTAGACAAATGGTGATGATGATATTGCCTGTTTAATTCGTAGTTTATTTTTAATGCCAAAAATTGTCTTCTCGTTTAATTTCGTCTTTCATTACGACTCCGCTCCAGTGGGTTGAAGAGTAATGTTATATAGCTTATACTGTTCCTCAAAAAAATGCTATAATATAAACAGAGTTGTTCTAATTAAATCTTCGAAAACCAATAGCAATGTGAAACAAAAATCTCGATTAAATAACAATTTCTATCTGTACATAAATTCAAAACAACTCACTCTCGACAAAAATAATAAAAAGCCCCTTACAGTGACACGTATTTTTATTTCTATAGGAGTTCGACTTGTGAACTCGACTGAAAATAACATTCTGTAATGAAAAGCTTGGAGAGTGTTCGAGTGATATTACTTTTTTCTCGATGCTAAATTAAAATCAGTTATTGGTAACGTATTCCGATACCTTTGAATGTAATACAGGAAAGGGAGATTCATTTGTATAATATTTATTTATTTAATTAAACTTTATGCGCATAATTATGTACAATGGCGGACTTAATGCCATAATTCTCTACCAGTCTACCCAGGGTGGTCCAGAGATTACATGGCAGGTGCACTAATAAAAAGAAAAAAGAAATCGAAAAGAAAGAACACATTTTAAATTTAAAAAAAGAATAGACATGATTACCTAATTATGTATATATTGACTTTACTCTGCTCATATGTTTTGAAAATCATCATCATCTCCCTAGCCTTTTCCCAATCGTGTTGGGGTCGGCTGCCAGCCTAACCGGATTCAGCTGGATACCGGTGTTTTACGTGAAGCGATTGCCTACCTGACTTCCACAACCCAGTAACTGGGCGACACGATATCTCTTGGTTAGACTGGTCATAGTTTCTGGCTAACCAGTAACGACTGTCAAAGTTCTACGAATGACAACCGGGACCAACGGCTTTACGTGCTTTCCGAGGCACGGGATGTCAGTGATGTCTAAGATAAACTTTAGAAAGTACATATGAATTGAAAAAGTCACATTGGTACTTGCCCGGATTCGAACCCACAACCTCTTACACGAGAGACGGGCGCCTTATCCACTGGGCCATCATGACACATGTTTTGAAAATGAATCCTCAATTATTCATTTTATATTTTTGTAATAACTACAGAAGATAATGTACTTGAAAGTTTCGCAGGAACCGATTAATGTCTTCAAATAAAATTTAAATAAATTTAAATAAAAATAAATAAAATAAAAATCTGTTTATTTTATCTCCACAAATTACATCAGAGTATAAAGTTGACAAGACAAGTTGTCGGAAATTAGTAATTTGTGGGAGATCTGGAGTCTAAACTAAGCCGAGGCCTGTACTATAGATCTCCAGGCCCCCCATTTCATAACATAGTATGTAATTAAAGAACTATTTATTTTCTACTTGATTAAATTTTACATTAGAAGACTGATTCTTCTTTCTCTGAAAGATCTGTTGTTTTTTGAAAAATATCTACAAATCTGTTAATACTTTTGTATTTTTCTGTACAAAAGCAGACATAATGTCTTAGGCATTTATTGCCAGTCAACTCAGAGTGGTAGAGAGAATATTTGAGAAAATAATGCAACAATCAGTAAATGTATGTCAACGGGGTCATATATCGCTACATTGTATGATAAATAATTTATCTTAGTACGGTCTGTCGCTTATTTAATGCTGTTACGCAATGCTGTAAAACATTTATTTTTATTTTTTTATACACTGACTCTAAGATTATGCAGCGAAGAAAGAACTAATCAAACGCTATTAGTAGTCCTAGGCCCGTATTAATCGACGTCACTCAATTCTGAGACGCTCTCAAGTTTATTGCGGTCCTTATTTTTCCTTTTAGAATGACAAGGACAGCAAGAGACTTGAGAGCGTCTCGGTATTGAGTGACGTCTATTAATACGGGCCCTAGAGACATAAAACTTAGAGGGTGTGTTCTTTGTAGTAGGTAGCCACTAAGAAAATAAAGAAAAAGAAGAAGAGGATTTTTAGAAATATAAATAAAATCCATAGGGTTGAAAATAAGTGGATGGAAGTCTCGATATATACGCTGGCAAAAGCTGGTCATTAATATAAAACTTAATGTTTCTCAGTTTTGTTATAATAAAAGCACACTGAATCCCATCCCTGTAATTAAAACTAAGTAAACCTGAAGAACATTTTGTATACACTTTGTATTTTAGTCAATAAATTGAAACGTGAAAAAAGAAAACCGTATGTTTCAATTCTCGCACCTTTATATTTCGACATGCACTAAGATTATAATTTTGGAAATAGGACACCTCTAAGGCTGAAAAAGTGGTTGGAAGTTCGACATACACGCGGGCAAAACCGCTGGTAAAAATTAGTTAGGACTAATGGCAAGATAAATAGATGAATCACGTACTTTGGCTTAGCTATGTTTCGTCTCTATCGTACACTTCACGTTTAACAGATGTGTATCAGTGACAGATATAGTGCTTAGCCAAGGTATGTGCTAAATAACGTCTATTTATTTTATTTATTTATTGAACTTAATGTACGAACTCAGAACATAGGCGGACTTAATGCCTTAGGCATTTTCTACCAGTCTACCTTAGGGTGAAGCAGAGATAAAACATAGTAGGTGCAAGAAAACGGAAAAGTTACAGGGATAAAATGAATCAATAAAATAGTTACTTAAATACATTAATATATATATATATATATACATCATACTATATATACAAAGTAGAGAGAGATAAAAATAAGTACATCTATACTAATATTATAAAGAGGAAAACTTTGTATGTTTGTTTGTTTGATTGTAATGAATAGGCTCAAAAACTACAGGACCGATTTTAAAAATTCTTTCACCATTCGAAAGCTACATTGTCAACGAGTAACATAGGCTATATAATATCACGCTATGTCTCACGGAAGCGAAGGAGTAACCAAAAACCTAATGTAACCGGGGTGAAACTGCGAGGCACAGCTAGTGTACAATACATTAAGAGTGAGATCAGTCTGCCAACTCCTTGAGCAAATGATCTCGAGCTTTTACCTGAAAAGTATATTTATATTTATCTTGCCATAACATTTGCAAGTACTCTTAAAAACAAAGTCAAAGTCAAGTCAAAACGTTTATTTCCATTAGACCATGGAGGCACTTTAGAACGTCAATTACATTTAAAATTTTTTTTGATTCTAGTCGCCCATTCCAAAAGGTAGATTTATATGGAGAAGAACGGGCAAGAAACTCCATACGTACTCTTTTAAAAAATATATGTGTTACAATATTTAGTATACATGATTACAATGTGAATATAATGTCAAAGCTGTCAAAAATTTACGTTAAAATACAATATGTAAACTAGTGTAAATACAATGTCAAATCTGTCAAAAAAGTAGCTAGTTAAAATATAATTATGTAACAAAAAATATTAGGTCTAAGTTTAGAAATGAAAACAAAACACTCGCCCCCTGATGTCGAAACTGAAGTCCAGAATAAAATATGCTCTCAATAGGTGCTCAACATACTCTCGATAACCCTAAGATAAGTCGACACGTGTATACATTGATAATGAAGTTCTAGAGCGATGCTCATCTGCTAATAACTAGAATTTTGTGGTGATACTGATACGGCAACATGATCGAATTACCTCGAACTATGGACGGTATGATTACAAATATGTACTGTTTGGTTTACTTTGAAGGGCTTGTTGACGAATATTCCAGAGGTTGAATTGGGCCAGTGAGTATCATGGTTCAAAGACAGCTGATTAGGCAGGCTTTCGTAACAGTTATTATTATTATTGAAAGGATCAAGGGTCTATTGCAGAAGGCGATTGCAGAAAGCTCTAGGACACGGCACGAATTGTCCAGAGGTTCTAAAGGTATCCTGTTTTCGACACCGGTGGGCCTCTATTTGTACTAGCATGTTTTCTTTTGTAACAATATTTAAAAAAGTAAATGATAGGTATATAGGTGAAATAAATAATAATAACAATATTTATTTTCTGTTTACAATTTATAAATCTTAATCTTCTTATTGCCGTTTAGTGGTATTTAGTACTACAAAACTACGAAAACTACATATGTTAGGTACAGCTGTCAATCTAACCGGACCCTGTCAAAGACCAGTATGACACAAGTTTTCTTGTTTATAGTAATTGTCAGAGTTTCTGAAAATGAAAAAAATGAAAATGAAAAAAGGTTTATTTGAATTTACAAGTTCTTTTTACATCAGTGGTGATTGAAGCCTCCTTGTAAGCGTATGAAGCCTGTATTAGGAGACTCCGCTCTTCCATACATTATTAGTATTTATAAAATACTTGTATATTTCTAAAAAAATCCTTTTTGTTTTTAAACAAGAAAACTAAAATAACTTCTAACTATAATGGGTTACATAAAAGGTTAAGCAAAGTGTAGATGAATGCTTGGAGTTGTGCGTGCATGTGTATGTTGTATGTATTGTGAATGTGGATGTGTGAGGGCTGTGTGAAGGTTGTGTGATGGATGTGTTAGGGGTGTGTGAGGAGTGTGCAAGGGGTGTGTGAGGAGTGTGTAATAATGCAGTGAGTAGATGGGATTAAGCACAATACTAATGATATTTTTATAGCAATAAAGCCTCCGTTTCTTCATGACTAAGTGATTTTATCCATTCGGTTAAAACCTTTTTGCATTCATGCCGTTTCATTTTGTGAATGTATATTTCTCTATTACATCTGTTGTAAAACTGAGCAGAGCGCTTTTTGTACTGCATGCTAGCAAATTTAGTTTTACTTTGAGGTACTTCTGCGATTAAGTCTTTTCTTCTTTTTAAATTTTGTTTGGGGTCATAAGGAAGGGATTTGTGTTTCTTAATTATAGTTTTAATAATATAAAGTTTTCTTACAGAGAGTAAGTCGCTGGTTTGGTAAAGACTTAGCGTTGGGAATCGTCTGTTTTTAAAATACATTAATTTTATTAGAGCACGTTGTCCCCTTTCAAGGTCAATAAACTTTGATTTGGCTGCTCCTCCCCAAATGGGAATGCAGTACGTTAAGACAGATTGCACCAAAGCTATGTATATTTCGTTTAGAAGGTTGCGTCTAGACGTTGAATTAGTACTGGGTACATTCCTTGGAGCAACATGCCTCAACGTCTTAAATATCCAGCTCATTTTTCTGATTCGTGTATTTACCTGTTCAAGGTGGGGGTACCAGGACAGTTTTTGGTCGACTATAACGCCTAGATATTTAGTTTGCAATACCTTTTCTAGTGTTGGGCATGTACAGCTATTTGAACCGTCACAGGTATGTACTCTTAGGTTTATTTCATTACCAGGCTGGGAACGATTAGATATACTGAAGCAGATATAATTTGTTTTAGTAGTGTTAAATGTCAACAGGTTGTCATTTAGCCATTTAGCTATCTGGGACATACCAGACTCAGCACTCAGGGCAGCAACACGCCAAGTCTTCCCAGTAAAAACGACAGCAGTGTCATCCGCATAGGAGAACACTTTAGCATTACTGATCCTGAGGTTGCATAAGTCATTGATGTAAAGGAGAAATAGCGTTGGGCCAAGGACACTTCCCTGAGGAACACCGAAAGTGACATCTGCGTCAATACTAACATATTCTCCTACTTTGACTTGTTGTTTTCTACTTGACAGATAGTCTTTTAAAAAATTTAATGGAATTCCCCTTATTCCTGCAGCTTCCAACTTGTTTATTAGGAGGGGAACAGAGACGGTGTCAAAAGCCTTTTTTAAGTCTAGGAAAACCGTTAGACACCTGCTACCATTATCCAGATTATCAGCTATAAGGGTGGTAAGTGCAGTAACTGCATCTTCAGTTGAAATTCCGTGTCTAAATCCAAATTGTGAACTACTAAGCGTACTAAATTTTTTGAAATATGTCATTAGTCGGTTATTAAATATTTTTTCAATTATTTTAGATATAGCCGGTAATATGGATATCGGCCTGTAATTGTTGACATCGTCTCTGTCCCCGCTCTTGTAAACTGGTATAATAATAGATTTCTTGAGTGGCGCAGGAAAGACGCCCTTAGCAAAACAAAGATAGGCCAAATGGGATATAATAGGAACAATTTCTTGGCCTATGTATTTTAAAAATCTAGTAGGAACATTGTCCCAGCCAGGTGCACTATCAGACTTCAGACTCATCAGAACTTTACCCACTTCGTGGGGATCTGTCTCTAAAAGAACAAAAGAATTTTTCTGAGTCGACAGATTGTCAGCTTGAGAAGAGTTGTTGATAACTGGGTTGTTAGCTGAGGGTTGAATTTTATTGGCCAAGTCTTTGCCTACGTTTGCAAAAAAATCATTAATATAATTTACAGAGTCCATTGGGCTTGCTGTAAGTTGAAGTAGTTCTATGTTAGGGCTTTTAATATTATTAGTGTAGGTTATTGTTTTAATATTTTTCCACAATAATTTATTGTTTGACACTGATTTTTTTAGCAATTCCCGTTCAAATCTTCTTTTTATTTTTTTTAATTAAATTATTACAGAAGTTACGGTATCGTCGATAAGTGATTTTTAGAACATCATTACATGGATCATATACCAGCAGTTATCCAAGGTTTTATGATACGCTTGCTATTGGGAATTGTTTTAATAATAGTGTTATTGTTTATGGATTCAGCCAGTTTGTACAATAACAGGTCAGTTAATTTATCTGGGTCATTACAGAACAACAGCTCGGCTATTTTGTTTTTTCTTAGATATTCTAGGGCCTGTTCATAGTCAATAGAGGACGTGGTTTTGTTAACAGTGTGTTTAATCTTTAGTTTTTTTAATGCCAAAAACGTAGTATAATGGTCGGTGATAGTGCTATCAAGAATAGCAATGGATACTGAAACTTTTCTTTTATTTATTTTAAGCATAAAGTGGTCTAAACAGTTCAACTCACGGGTAGGCAGAATATGACCAGGAAGTATGCCGTATAATGATAGCATGTTCAAGTAGTTCACTCTGTTTTTATAGTCTTGAATCAGTTCATTGTCTTTATTTATCAGGTTAATATTAATATCTCCCGCTATAATTATGTTTTGCTGGGAGTTTAAAGTGTTGAGATGTGTACTAAGGGACTCCAGGAAACAATCTGTGTTCGTGTTGGACGGGGAACGGTAGATACCTAGTATTATATTATTGAATATATCCAGCTGAAGGCAGGAAGCTTATGCCAGACTTACTTCTCTGACCTTGGGTTTTAGTGTTTTTTTTATATAAACCACTACGCCATCATTTTGATTTAGTTGACGCGTGGTATGAAAAGATAGGTAGTCTTTGAGTTGAGGAATTGGTTTGTGGGATTGTAACCTGCATTCAGATAAGATAATTATATCAGTTTCAAATTTAAGAGTTGCCAATAAGATTACGAAGTCTTCAAAATTGCAATTTATGCTTCTTATATTTTGTGACACAATTGTCAAATCATTTTTTGTCACAATTATGTGATTATGTAACTCAGTACTAGTACACTGGAAACATCGCGCGACTTCGATATCATCTATCTCAGTGAGAGTTTGTAGGGTGTTATCCATAATATATGGTGAAGTATTGAATAGACGTCTCTGCGATATCTGTGTATAGAGAGTTACAGTCGCATTTAATAATATCAATTATATTAATTAGATGATTGTCGAGCGGTATGTAATATTGTATTATTATTAATGAAATAACGTGAGGGTTTGATAAACAATAGTAAATTAATTTTATTTTTGTGGTGCGCGGGCCACAAATTATTATATTAGTTATGAATAGTGTGTTTGTTTGTATGTGAAAATCGTGTCGAAATAAAATGTTAAATATTAAGAAGTAAATTGTAAGTATATTTGTAGAAAGTTTGCAACATATTAACACTTTGGATTTAGAGAATGTGTTGTTTGGATAAAAATCATGGGTATTTACGTTTAATGTGGACAATAAAAATGTGGAAGACAGGTACTTAATTAATAAAATTATTTTAGGAGCAGTGCTTATTATGCTTAACTTATGTAATAGGTGATTGGGTATGAGGTGTATGATTGTGTTTGTGTGTGACTCGTATGAGTTTGAGTAAGAGTGAGCACAACAAAAAAAGCTTGATAACAGCAGGCTAACTATGAGATGATATCCTAAAACTAAATATTTAAATACATTTTTGGGAAAACATTTCATGTAACATAGAGTGGGCGTAGTTATTGTGATAAACATATTAAGTGAGTATATAGACAAATTATGTTGTATATAAATGAAGCATAGTTGGGTATTACAGGCTTCTAGTCAAGTACTCTGAACTAGTTTATGTACCTGCTCTTCACTTCTTATTATAATGGTGGGTGAATGTTCGTCCTTCTTAACATATACCTTTCCGTAAGCAGTCCAACAAAACTTGTATGCTCCTGATTTTGTTAAGTCTCGGGCCAGGAAATGAAGGCGGGACCCCTTGGCAGTGAGATGTTCGGATAAAAATATGGGTGTGTCTTCTTGCTTTCTAAATCCTAAGAGTTTGCAGTTCAGTCTAGCCTTGTGTTTTATTTTTTATGCCCTGCCCATCTTCAAAAATTCAGACTTCAGAATGGTGGAGCCCGTTTCCACTGAAGTGATTTTCACTTAATCAGTTTCTGACTTATGACTACCCGTATCAACTGTCAAAGATTTATAAAAACAAGATCAGATGTCCACCGATTCATTGTGTCCGATGTCTTTTTATTTATTTACTAGCTTATGCCCACGACTTTGTCCACGTGAAGTGATAGTTCCCGTTCCTGATCATATCCTTTTTCAGGTCCTAGACTATATCTGTACCAAATTTCATTCAAATTGGTTCAGTAGTTAAGGCGTGAAGAAGAAACAGACAGACGGGCAGACAGAGTTATGTACTTTCGCATTTATTATTATTAGTATGGATTTATTTTGGTTAGCCAACTTACAATTGAATGAGTTGCATTTGTAAGTGCAACAATTACTTAAAAGCACTCACTCTACTATACTAATCCACTTTTATACATTAGTATGAAATAGTCTTTATTATCCACATTAAACTTTAGAACCTAAATATGTAAAGTCATATTAGTAAACCCGGTTTCGAATTCACAACTTACACGACAAAGTTACGACAGTAACTTAAAATTAGTAAAATCGCGCTCCCAAAATTAGCTAAATAGCCCCGCTGTTCATTTCACGCTTCCCAAAAAAGAGACAAAGACTACAAAAATAGACACGACAAATTGTATTTAGAACATCTCTAGTAACATATCTACCTACAGGTGTCTACCTTGACGTACCTCTATAATTGCCACTTGCGATCCCATGTCACACCCGTGTCAAAGTGCCGCCATTTGCCTGAAATATTCCCTATAAATTGGCTTTCATAATGCCGTGACGACGGTTTATCAATAAACCCCTTGGGTTCTGTAGGTATCAAACGTTAAAATTGGTTTTTTTGATTTCATATTGCTCTGTTGGTAGAGGATTGTGTACGGAATGCAGTGCTGAATGGAAAGAATTAGATATTGAAAGAGATTTTTTTTAGATTATATATTGACTAACTTTTGCCCGCGTCTTCGTCCGCGTGGAAATAGCTCCCGTTCCCGGGGGATTTTCGGGATGAAAACTATCCTATGTCCTTTCTCGGGTCCCAGACTATATCTGTGCCAAAATTCATTCAAATCGTTTCAGTGGTTTTAGTGTGAAGAGCAGACAGACAGACAGACAGAAAGACAGACAGACAGACAGAGTTACTTTCGCATTTATAATATTAGTACGGATTACTATAAAAGCATCAGTTACTGCATAGACAAAATGACTGAAATCATATTTCAGTCTTAACGTATAATGGTAAACTGACCGATATATCAACGCACTACCCAAACTGCTGGACCTAGAGTAATGCAAGTTGGAGGGTTTGTTCTTTGTAGTAAGTCCACTACGAAAGGGATTGTTGGGAATTCCAACCCTAAAGAAGAACACAGTTCATGAAAGTTTTGACATCCACTCGGGTGAAGCCGCGGGCGAAAGCTATAGTTATATATATTATAACACTAGCTTTTGCCCGCGGCTTCGCTCGCGTTAAAAAGAGACAAAGAGTAGCCTATGTTACTCTCCATCCCTCTAACTATCTCCACTTAAAAAATCACGTCAATTCGTCGCTCCGTTTTGCCGTGAAAAAAAGACAAACATACAGAAAAACAGACAGACAGACACACTTTCCCATTTATAATATTAGTATGGATTTCTTGATTTGACATGCGCCCTAACCACTCAGTCAAGGCGGGACATGTCATGGAAGAGATTGTGTCCAATGTGACAATTTTACTTTTACAAGATTAATTTGCTTCAATTTCACAGTCATCGATAATAGAAACATACATATATGTATAGTGAAAAAACTAGGACCTATGTATATATTTTTAAAATCTTCAAGTTGAAAGAAAGAAAACCAATTTATTCGTGCAAAGTGCGCTACAAAAATAAAAATAAAAACTTATTATACTATAAACTATAAACCTTAAAACTTAAGACAGCAACATTTGCTTTGAGTGAGCTTGGTGATCATGCTCATGCTTACTTTGTATGAGAAGGACACCCTTTGTCCTGCAGTGGGACAGTTTAGGCCGGCCTAATCTATGATGCCTATATTTATTTTTACCTTATTTAAAAATGGAATTAAAATATCGGAAAACTTATTTAAAGATAATGAAACATGGCAGATACATAGCAAAAATATTTTTTTTTGTAATAAAAATCGTGAACATTGACATTGTAAAAATGGTGGAGATTGACGTACAGAAAAATATTGAAAAAACATCTAAGAAAAGTCTAGCTCTTTGAACGGAAAATATGACCCAATAATAAGATGTATAACAAACTAGACATAATAATATGATTGAAAATTCGATGACAGAAAAATAATCTGGCACTGTCAGAAAAACCACTTTATACATAAAATTACATTTATCATATTCATCACATCTTCAAATTGAATTTGCGGACGATCACTTTGTATATAATAAGATGACATTAAAAAAGTGTTTTTTTTTTTGTGAAGATATTCAATCTTTTCTCGGAATATATGAATTAATATTAGAATATTACTTTATTGCCCCTTTTGAAATATAAATAGCACAGTCTACTTTACGCAGTACGTAAATAGAACCGGGCGATATGAAGGTACTCATGTACCTAGTTCTCTTCTTATATGCGTAAGGCTTGCTCAAAGCAGGTTGCCGATCCTAGACTTATGACGATGCTTTTCTATTAGTAAATTCAATGATAACTAAGATAATTATCTACATTTATCTTCTCTTAGGCAGCGACCAGACAACAACGCAGAGTCTGAGACGCAGTGGTCTCCTTCTGCGAAATAGTTATCGCGCAGATGGAAGCTCCGGAAAGAGATAGGGAGATCTTTTGTTCTCTTCCGGCCCGCAGCAGACGCAACAATTTATTATTCTACATTATGAAAATTTACTGATACCTATTTAAAATTTTATTTTTATTTTATTATCACTTTATTAGTTTTAAATAATCTGAAACATTTAAATTTTATTGTCAAAGTAATTTCATATTCATCATCATCATTCATGTTATATTATTTCCCTTACACCAAAAAAAGGCACATTAAAATGGCATTACAAAATAAAAATGAATATAGATTTAATTTTTTATTTAAAACTATGTACTTTAACTCCATTCACTATAATTGACATGAAAATTAAAATTTCAATAGCTCCGATACGCATGAACAGTTTTTTTTTATCCGAGTAGTTCCTATACCTAGTCTATTCTTGGTCATTTATACATATATACTAAAATTATAAGTAAATGTAAAAGTTTGTATGTGTGTGCCGATTTTGTTACTCTTTCACGCAAAACTACTGAACGTATTTTTATGAAAGTTTACAGTAATATAGCTAGAAAAACTATACTCTACATAAATCACAAAAATATATAGGCTATCTACGTGATCGATATCTACGTGAGCGAATACATAACGTAACGCGGGTGAAGCCGCGAGGGACAGCTAGTTCATTAATACTTAATGTATGGATAGATTTTCGTAGAATTAAAATCCAGCCACTATTTACACAGTGAACCGTGAAATTTCTTAGAAGTTGTTTCAAAAACAATATGATACTCAAATTATTTCGTTACGTCATCGTTTACAAAGACTTCTACAATGTCTACAAAATGGTCACAGGGGAAATTACCTGCCAATGGCAGCACTATTTTTGCGAAACGGATATATCGATATAATATTTTATACAAAAGAAGACGAAATTTTGTTTAGCAGAAACCTGAAAAGGGGTATAGATGCAAGCACATGAAGCTTATACAATCTGTTAAAAGTTGATATCTTCGTCTTTGTTGCTAAAGACTTTAGGTTCAAGATTGATTGCGAAAATTGTACAGTTTCATGGGGCTAAGTTATATAAGGTTTTACCATCTCGGGCCCAGTTGATTGAGGGGAGACGGACGTTCCCAAGTCCGCAACCCCTGGACCCATATAGGGGTGCCAAAGGAGGCCAGCGTTCCTATGATGCCCGTTGCGTCTGCTGCGGGTGGGAAGAGAAGAAAAGATCTCCCTATCTATTTCCCCAGCTTCCATCTACGCGATAACTGTTTTTGATGAAATGAGAAAAGATCAAGACTCTATAACTGTAGAAAACTATTTATTTTAACTAAATTAACAAAAGACATTGCACTATGAAAATTATGAACGTAGAAGAAAATATTTGACAAGTAGACGCAATGATATAGGACTGTGCGTATTGCTATTCAAATGGACTAGACATACCGCATGTCTGCGTTTCTCCCAACAGTTCTGCAGAAGGAGACCACTGCGTCTCAGACTCTGCGTTGTTGTATGGTCGCTGCCAACTAGAGCCTGAGAGCGTGGTTCAGCTCCTCTTAAACGGCAAAATCTGCCAGCGTATACCGTGCCGTGTCCTTCCGACAGTCAATGCAGTAGTGAATGCTCTCAACCACAACTCCCACCTTATGCGTGTATAGAAACAACACAATTACTTCATAATTTTAAGCTAAATCCACCTCACATAGGTACAAAACAAATAAAGCGCCGTCGACAGAAACGGGTTTGCCAATTAGAACTAGTTATAAGCCTGAGTAAGCACTATATTTCGCTCTGTTTCACGAATGGATATTGCGCCAAAGAAAATATTTACCGCTTAAAGCTTTTGAGCTCAACTTGTTTTTCCTCTAACGCCCGTACGTATTTTCCTTTGGAATATTTTTCCGCGTTCTGTCCCGAAGGTACGACCATCTGAAAATACGGATCGCTGATAGCAGAGTTTATTCTATTAGAGAATTCTTTGGGCAACGGCTTGTATTTAAATTCCTTTCCTTTGTTTTTTGTATAATCGGATAAATCGCATGAATACACGACTTTCCGTCTTTTTTTAAAGGAAGTCGAAATTGTTTGATGACGGTTTTGTGTGTTTTATTTGTAAGTTGTTGTTAGGTAGCCTTATCCTTTTTTGCTGGTCATTTTTAGAGTTTAGTTAGGCTAAATACATATTTATTGGTATTCAACAACAACCTTTATAAATCATATACAGAATGCATCGTGATGGCACAGAGGTTAAGATATCGGCCTTTTATAAATGAGATTCTAGGCAGAAAATCATACGAGTACCAATAAGACTTTTTCAATCCTTTGTACTTTCTAAGTTAATCTAGGATATCATTGGCATATCTTGCCTCTAAAACCACTTAAATAGTGTTTCGGGGTTATCATACGTAGATCTTTGGCCCAGTTACCAGAAGCCAAAAAATCAGACCAAAGAATTATAGGTCAGAGAGTCTAACCAAAAGATTATCGTGCTATTTAGTAGCTGGTTTCCACGTAGAACACTGGTAGTCAACTAGACCCGATTAGACTAAAAGCCGATTGTAACTTAGTTTGGAAAACGGGTGATGATGAAAACCATTGAATACATATTCAGGGTAATTTGAACAATAATAATAACCTCATAAGTCTCTTAGTATTGCTTTTGTATTGCTAGTAATAGAGGAGATTACTGGGTTTATGGAAATACCAAATTTTGTAAACAGAGTTATACGAATTCATAGGACATAAGTTATTGTGTATGATATTAGCAATTCAGTATTGTTAGGTAATTCGTGTTTTATTTAGGCTAAATAAGTTACCTGATAAAAAAGGTACTTATATTGATAACAACAATTAAATTTATCTGCATTTATTGAGTTTAGTCTGTTGTAACGAGTCACAACATGGATCTTTGTATAAGTTACATATATCAGGCACCTTATAAGAATTATGTAGAATAGATACTACTGCTACAAATTAGACATTTTTCTAATAAAATATTAATTGTGCCTAATGTTTACTCTGGAGTTGTATTCCTACATAAAGTATGTGTTAGTACATAAAATAGGAGTTATTATGTAGCATAGCAATCCAAATAATATAATTTAAGGTCTGTTACGATCTATACTAGAGAGAGATATAACATTGCTTATAATAAGCAGTTCGGACAATACACTAGACGGTCCATTGTTGGTCTTGCCATTCAAATCGTACTGTTGTAGGGTCTGGGTACATGTGTATGAGAATTATGACCCTTCTGTGTTATTATGACGAAGTCGCATGTTCACTGAAGTAGAAAAAATAATTTGACGAATACCTTGTGAATTTGATTTCGATTTTAGGAATGTAATAAAGAATTTGGAATTGATTTTCTATTGTCATTACAATAGGTACGTAACTGTTGATTTAAGATGTCAAACTTCTTAGCGAAAGCTAATGTCAGTACAATACATTGAGTAATTTATTCTATTATACTTCAGGCTTCGTCCTCGGGATTAGCAAATAACACATGTAGTACCGCCTAGTGGTTCGCCAGTCTCACACTATAGTTGAGGGTAGAAAATAAAATTAAAAAATAAATTCACGTCAACAAGGCAGTTGACCGACCCGCTTGCTTCATTCGCTTTTTAGTGCTCGCCACGATCACACGCTCGCGTCTCAAAAGTGCTAATTGTTTATTCCAAGTGCTTATCCAACATGCCTAAACGGAAACGAGGAAGATTACGACATCTGCTGCGGTAGTTCAAGAAATTAAAAAAGAAAGTGTTGCGAAGATGCCGTAAGTACGCTGAGTCGTTCCAACTCGCTTGATACTCGTTCCCGCTCGGAGTCTCCAGGTCAGTCATTGTGTATTTATTGTTTATTAGTTTTATTGCTGCCGTACAAAGCCCGTTTAATAACGAGCTGGCGATAAATAAGTCGCCATAATGCATGTCCATTAGGCAACGATTTTACTTGCCTTATTTACTTTTCCATACATATCAAGTGTATCAAAACCTTTTTGTCACGGTTTTATGTTTACTAAGAAGTAACTTGTAGATACTTACTTATACAGTGTGTAACTGAATTAATGCACTTTGAGAAAATAGTTTGTTCAGAATCGTTTACTGAATCGATTTTTGTTATTTTTAATATGGGTAATATTTTATCCCAAAAATAATTAAAACTACGTACATTGCTGTCACACTTCCGCTGTACAGTCAAAACAAACTAAAATGGATGAAATACCTACTACGCTAGACCCTTATGCAAGTGCGACGGTGTGCATGCGTAAATTTGTAATGTGACTATAATTTTCTCCCAAAATCTGTACAACAAATTAATAAAAAAAAAAAAAAAAAAACACTGTTTTAAACATAATAATAAAAAATCAGTGTATGTATTATGATTATAACATAATATTCTAATTTGGGTGTCTGGTGGTGTGCGTTTATTCCGGGACATATTGTATACAAATTTTTTACAATACATTTAATCAATCTTAAGAAAAGTGTTGACTAAATTAGCTAAATAGGTTACATTTCATACCTATTGGGTTTAACTACCATTCGTAGAAACTCCTACGATATTTTAAGAAATGTTATCTTTGCAAGTTTACCTACTCAATATCAAAATAGAATAATAGTTATGCGAACAGTATTTTAGGACTGTTTCTTAACTAATTGTCAATAAATTAGTGTGACTCAATCGTGATATTTTACATAAATTTTATAATAAAACATAATTTTTATAATAAAACATTACTTACACCCACCCGTGATAGTAATAGTTACCTAGCCGGGTTTGCGTACTTCTCTGGAGTTGTACTACCCAATAAAAGCTTTGCGGACAGTATTCTAGGACTGTTTCTTAACTAATTGTCAATAATTAGTGTGACTTACTTGTAACATGGTACTTACACAACTAAAGATTATTATAACTTGGAGCTGTACTACCCGACAAATTAGTCTTGCGAACAGTACTTTGGTCTGTTTCTTGACTAGTGTAGGTCAGTAATGATGACGTAGATGGGTTTGCGTACTTCTCTTTGGAGCTGTACTACCCGATAAATTAGTCTTGCGAACAGTACTTTGGTCTGTTTCTTGACTAGTGTAGGTCAGTAATGATGACGTAGATGGGTTTGCGTACTTCTCTTTGGAGCTCTACTACCCGATAAATTAGTCTTGCGAACAGTACTTTGGTCTGTTTCTTGACTAGTGTAGGTCAGTAATGATTACCTAGATGGGTTTGCGTACTTCTCTTTGGAGTTGTACTACCCGATAAATTCGTCTTGCGAACAGTACTTTGGTCTGTTTCTTGACTAGTGTAGGTCAGTAGTGATTACCTAGATGGGTTTGCGTACTTCTCTTTGGAGCTGTACTACCCGATAAATTTGTCTGGCGAACAGTAATTTGGTCTGTTTCATGACTAGTATAGGTATCGGTGGTTTTCAGATCAAGAAAGTAATAACAACGTTCCAAACCTACTTGACGGTATTGTTGATTCTGAGCCATGTGCGGAGACGCTCGTCGACCCCGTCCCGGAACCCGACGAAGAGTGCCCCCGCCCCCTGCCGCCACCCGCCGCCGCTAGCGCCGTGGAGCCGGTGACAAATACTGAGGAGCCTGAGTCAGCTGATACGCTAAACAGTACAATACTCGAAATACTGGGCGAAGATCCTACTATTTCGAATATTTTCGGCCCCGAAATTCATAAGGACTATTGCGGAGTAATTGAAAACTAGTTAATGCTCCTGTATTAAATGCCAAAATTAACGCGGCTATTTCCGACGTTAATGCCAAACGCGACAAAAATGTTGAAATTAGACAGAGACAAGTTTCTACTAATAACAAAAATGTCAACCTACCGATGGTTAATTTTTATCTAGTATATTTCTAGTGTCTCAAACAAATGGCAAATATAGTATCATCCTAAATTTTAAAAGAACTTAAAAAAATTTATTACAGCTGATCATTTTAAAAAATGAAGGTCTACGCACAGTATTAAAATTAATAACAAAAATAGATTTAAAAGATGCTTACTATTTTATAAGTATTCATTATAATTCAAGAAAATATTTAAGATTTAAAGTTCAACAACTGTACGAATTTAACGTTCTACTATTTTGCTTAAGCACTGCCCCATATACATTCACTAAAATAATGAAACCTACTGTCCGGTTACTACGTTTGGCAGGCCTAATATCTATTAATTACTAAGATGAGTCATACGACAAATGTTTGTACAATACTGTACAATCTAAGAAATTAATTACATCTCTCGGATTTTTAATTAATGAGGATGAGAGGAAAAGTTTAATGATACCTAGTCAAGTATGTACATTTCTAGGTTTTGTTTTAGACTCTGAAAACTTCCAGATCACGTTACCCTCGGGAAAAATAGTTCGCGTCAAATCAGAAATTAAAAATATGCAAGATACGTGAATTTGAACAAATGGTCGGATTACCAGTTTCAGTTTTTCCGGCTGTAGAATACAGCTTGCTATGTAATAAACTATTTGAACGCGTAAAACATTTAAACTTAAAACCTGATGATAACTATGATAAATTTATGAATATATCTAGTGTGTTACTACCTGATCTAAGATGGTGGTATGATGCAATACATATACCGTTTTGTAGCACGATACGCATGATCTGAAAATTTTCTCAGATGCCTCAAATGCGGGGTGGGGGGCTGCCTGTGGCAAAGAGAGGGCTAGCGGGTTGTGGAGTAATCAAGAGAAGACACAACATATATAACTACTTGCGGCCTTCCTTGGTTTAAAAGTATTTGCTAAAGATTTAAATAACTGTCAAATTTTACTCCTCATCGACAACACTACAGCCGTCTCTTACATTAATAGGATGGAGGTATTTCGTTCCCCCACCTCACTGACATCACTCGTCAGCTATGGCAGTAGTGTGAATGTCGCAAATTGTACGTCATAGCTCATTACATTAGCTCATTAGACAATAACACGGCAGATGCCGAGTCAAGGCGGACTGGGCATACCAGGAAATTGTCTCAACGTATGGGGTACCTCAGATAGACTTATTTGCCAGTCGAATAAATACTAAATACTCTGCCTAGATCTCCTGGCACAGAGACCCCAATGCAATGGCAGTTAATGCATTTTCAATTTCCTGGGCCGATATTTATTTCTATGCTTTCCCACCTTTCTCTGTCGTTTTAAAGATACTGAGAAAGATAATTACAGATAAGGCTAGGGGCGTACTAGTCGTACCACATTGGCCCACAGCTACTCAATTTTTAAAAAAAGCCTTTTATTGTCTGATCCAGTTGTGTTTAAGGCAAATGCAAATCCAATTTTATGTTTCAGTTCTAGCGATCGCGACATATACACCAAACTTAATTAAACCCCGGTGGCAGGGAACTTATGCAGACGGCGTGGGTAAGAACAAGCGTATCTCCGTCAGCAGTTAATGTGATGTTGGCGTCTATTTCTGAAAACTCCTATAAACAATATGATGTTTACTTACGGCGCTGGTATGGTGATTTGTATAACGCTTCGATTCCACAAATAATTAATTTCCTAAACATTCTCTATGAAGAGGGATATCAATACGGGACGCTTAATTCTTGTAGATCCGCGTTTGCCCTACTCATGGGAAATAATTTAGGAGAAGATGATAGGATCAAAAGGTATTTTAAAGGTATATTTCGGATACGTCCTCCTTTACCCAAGTATGAAATAACATGGGATACTACAATAGTAATAAATTATCTCAGCCAGTTTTATCCCAACGAAACGTTATCCCTTGAAAACCTTTCGAAAAACTTATCACTCTCATTGCCCTTTTGACTGGGCACAGAGTACAGACCTTGTCAAAGATTAATTTTAAAAACATAGAATTGTCCCCTTCTAAAGTAACTATCAAAATACCTGACCTCTTAAAAGCAACACGCTAAGGATGTTTGCAGCCATTGTTAGTGTTACCGTTTTTTGAGGAACGACCCAAAATAATATGTCCTGTCTTGACTTTACTTACCTAACTCGAAAAATCAAGCCCGTTGCGAAAGAATATTGACTCCCTCTTCATAAGCTTTAGAAAGCCTTACAATGCTGACGGTTCTCAAACCTTGAGTAGGTGGATAAAAGACGCCCTGCGCAATAGCGGTATCGATGTGAACATGTCCACCGCGCACAGCACAAAGCACGCCGCTACATCCGCGGCTCTTCAGCTGGGCGTCAGCCTAGATCGAATAAGAAAAACCGCTGGATGGAGCAGCTCATCAAGCACATTTTGGTTCTATAATAGAACCATAGGTAATGTCAATAACAATGGAAATGATTGTTTTGCCAGAACAATTGTAGACAATAACTCAAATGAAGGTTAAGATAAGCTGATTTATAATTATTTTCTTATATCTGTTTGTAAAATTGAGAAATAAACAAAATATTTCACACTACTATCTCTAAAAGTCTACATGTGTTATTTGCTAATCCCGAGGACGAAGCCTGAAGTATAATTAATGATTAAACGAACTTACCTGTACGTGAAGTTCTATCATAATTATACGAAGGCTTCGTCCGAAGGGATTAGCAACCCTCCCTCCCATTAGTTACCCCATTTATTGTGTGTGAAATATTCAAGATGCGGCTACTCTCTAAACTAAATGAAGCAAGCGGGTCGGTCAACTGCCTTGTTGACGTGAATTTATTTTTTAATTTTATTTTCTACCCTCAACTATAGTGTGAGACTGGCGAACCACTAGGCGGTACTACATGTGTTATTTGCTAATCCCTTCGGACGAAGCCTTCGTATAATTATGATAGAACTTCACGTACAGGTAAGTTCGTTTAATCATTAATTATACCATCTTTTGGAATCAATGCTGCCTATCTAGAGGTGATGTTATGTTAAAGCTAAAGATGTTACTTCCTGCTCTCATTCTATTTTACTTCGGTTTGGTGCAACATATTTTACTCTAACATGTTGTCCTGTCATGTAGATTAGATTTTTTTTTTTTTTTTTTTTTAGATTAGATTAGATTATTTATTTTTGCAGAAAACACTGTTACAATGGTGTTATTAAAAAAAAAAATACATGTTTCAAGTGATTCTACCGTAAGGCATGCAAAATGAAGAATCCTGATTTATATCAGAATTAAGATTGACATTGATATTAATTAGGTATAACATTTGTTTTAAATATTTCAAGATATAAATTACTGGAATGTCCTTCTAAAAGATAAAATAATAAATATAGATTAAAAAAATTAGATATTTAGTAATAATAATAGGTATTTAAATTATTTCAATGTCATTCTTAGAGTTACGTTACATTATAAGATAAATAAAAATTATTCAAAGATACATGCATACAATTGTTATTAATACTATTGTTGTTTAATTACTGATGTCACTGTGAGGTCTTGTTTGGGAAAAATGTCTTTTAAGTAGTCATTTAAAGTATAGTAACACTTTTTAGCTAAAAGGCTCTTTAGATTTTTTTTAAATAAGACAGTATTCATTGCCCTGATTGATTTAGGCAGATTATTGTAAATTATAGGAGCCATGCGAAACACACTTTTGTGCATTAAAGCTGTATGGGTTCGACGCACATAAAGGCGAAATGCGTCACGTTGTTGCCTATTATTGACTTCTGACGCCAGTGGAAACAGGTTTAGATTGACCTTAACAAACATTGAGACCTCATATATATATAAGCTTGGGAGAGTTAGAATGTTATGCTCCTGGAAAAACGGTTTACAGGTTTCAATTATTTGAAGTCCAAACATAGCCCTTATGCACCGTTTTTGTGCCTTAAAAACTAAATCAATATCAGTAGCATTTCCCCAAAAAATTACACCATATCGTAGAACAGAAGCAACTAGGCCATGATATGCCGTTAACAAGGTATTGATACTAGAAATCTTTTTTAATTCATGCAGCGCATATACTGATTTATTGATTTTTTTGCATAAAGTTTCAATATGAGCTTTCCATTTTAATTTGTTATCCACGATGAGACCAAGAAATTTTGTAGATTCCACTGCAGATACAGGTTCACCCTTATAGTTAATCTGTGGCATAGTTGCATTCACACGCTGTTTAAAGTGGATTATTTTCGTCTTTCCTATATTTGCCTTCAGATTATTAATGTCAAGCCAATTAATGATTGCATTTAAGGTACTACTTATATCCCGCTCATAGGTTGATCTGTCATTACATTTAATTGCAACAGTGCTATCGTCCGCAAAGAGTGACATTGGGTTTGAATTCGTATTTGGCAAATCATTTATGTACACTATAAAGAGTAATGGTCCCAATACACTTCCTTGCGGGACACCATATTGTATTTTACGTCCCTTTGATAAGTATGTATCCTCCATCTTAGTACTAGTATTAAGCCTGTTAATTTGTGTATACTGAATGCGGTTTTTAAGGTAAGTTTTAATTAAATTTAAAATGTTGCCTCTAATGCCATAGGTCTCAAGCTTAGATAATAGGACATCATGTACCACGTGATCAAAAGCCTGTGTCATATCCATAAATATGGCGCAGGTTGGTATTCGCTTGTCGACATTGGACGTTATAATTTCCAGAAATTCATATATCGCAAGATTGATACTTTTGTTTTGTCTAAATCCTTTTTGTTCGTTAGCTAAGATGTTATTGGTTTCAAAATATTGAACAAATTCATTGTATATATATTTTTCCAAAATTTTCGAGAAGATTGAAATTAGGGCAATAGGTCTATAATTATTCATGTTCTCTTTAGTATCTTTTTTATGAACCGGTTTAATAATTGCAACTTTTAGTTGTTCAGGATATACACCAGTTTCTATAGATAGGTTTAGAATGTAGCTAAGGGGTAGCGAAATACATTCCGCTACTAGCTTAATGACTTTAGTGCTTATGCCGTCATAGCCTACACTCATGGTGTTTTTTAAGCCTTTTATAATCATTTTTATGTCGGCTGGCAAACATGGCTTCATAAAGATTGAGTTAAGTCTAGATGTTAGGTATTGCTTATGCTGATCTTTGTTTTTAGTGTTGATTGGTGTTATCTTATCTACAAAATAATTATTAAATGCGTTCGATATGTCATACGGATTTGTGACAGTCTTATTATTTAATTTAATACATGGGATATATTCTAATGGTCTGTTTTGCTTTGCAGTATTAATAGTTTGCCATACAGCTTTTGCTTTATTACTTGAATTCATAATGTTGTAATTGTTTTGTGCTCGTTGGGTCAAATACACTATCTTCTTTAGTCTTTTGGTGTATTGCCTCAGTTTTAATTTGTTGTCTGCATTACGAGTTTTCCTATATTTCCAAAGTAGTTCACGTTTTTTAGCACTACAAGTTTTAATACCCCGTGAAACCCACTTGAGCTTCTTGTGGTTGTATACGGTTATAATTTTGTAGGGAAAACAAAGGTCATAAAATAACTTAAATATGTCAAAGAAAATATTATATGCTATGTTTGAGTCACAAGTATTATACATGTCTGCAAATGTCATTTGTCCTAAATAATATTTGAATTTTGCTTGATTTTCCGCAGAAAAATCCCGTCTCCTGATTTTCCAGTGCTTAATTATACATATATTTTTGACTTGACATCTTAACAATTGTGCGGTATGATCAGACAGCGCTAGGTCAATTACTTCTGACTTACATTTTTTTCCAAAGTTATGGGCAAAATTGTCGATACATGTTTCGCTTACACGTCTGGTAGGTTCTTTCAATTGTAAATTTAAATTATAATTTAGTAATAAGCATTCAAATTCGTTCGTTAACTTATTCCTATTTAAGATATTAATATTAAAGTCTCCAGCTATGACAATATAATGTTTATGATAGTGTTTATGAAGTAAAGTTAGGACCTTATTCAGTGTATCAAAAAATATATCTATGTTACTAGGTAAGGGTACTCTATATACACAGACAATAACAATTTTGTAGTCTGTCAACTCAATAGCACAACACTCAAACGCTAAACAGACTGCACAGCTTGTCAGTGTCGATATTTCTTTGCAATTATGCCCATTTTTAACAAAAATACAAGACCCGCCTCTTTTTGAATTAATCCTAGAGTAACATGATTCCAAGTTATAGTTGGGAATCAAACAAGAATTTTCAAGCCCAGACATCATGAAATGCTCGGTGAGGCAGATCACATCAACTTGTGTTTTTTTATCTAGTAATTCCTGTAAACAAACTGTTAACATATGCGACTTTGTACGCAGCCCAGCAATATTTTGGTGTAGAATGTTTAGATACTTAGGGGCGAAAAAGTGATTCTGATTTTGAGAATTCTTCACCTGGCAGGTTTTCTTTTACACTCTCTGTATTTTCTTGCTTAATTGCATACAACAAGTCAAAGAGGTCACTAAATATAACCTTCATACCATGATTTTTTAAGGATCCCGATCGTGTATACATAGTACGATGGTAACTTAGATTCAGATTAGAGTCTAAAAGATATGCGTACTCATGAGTGACAATGTCCATATATAACATATTGTTGAATACTTCTAGTCTAGAGTTGTACAGATTATTGTAATTATAATAATGATTAGATTTAAATGTTGGTAATGTAATTGTAATATTAGTGTTTTTAATGTTCTGTAGTACATATCTAATGTTAGTTATTATATCATAATAGTTATTTGTCTTTCTAAAGTTTTCTTCACCAACCATTATTATACAAAAGTCATTTAATGTAAAGTTTGACAGCTTAGCTTGAATATCCTGTAAGAGAGTATTTATTCCGACATTTGGTGTCAAATAATGTAATATGTGGTAGTTTCCTAGGAAGTAGTCTTCCGCTAAGGCCAATATATTATTGCTTTTATTTGCACTAATAATACAGATATTATTTTTGACTATGGTCTGCGAATAAGAAGATATGTTTCCCTCATTAGTCTTGACAGGTGGCTCCATCTGTGCACTGGAATGTTGTACTGTAGTATTCTGTTGATCTGTATTACTTGTATTCATTAAGTTAAACTCTGTTTGGGTTTGCTTGTTACTTCTTAGTTCTATTGTATGTTTTGTACATTTTTTAGGGGTTTTGAGTGGGGAATGATTTGGTGTAGTAGACAGAATTTGTTTGTATGCAGAATTTTTGCGTATCAGATTTTCGTTCTCTTTTTCTAACGTCACATTTCTCAGCACCAAAGAGTCTATTTCGTTATTAGCGCTCAATACTTTAGCATTAAGCTCATTAATCTGTTTTTTCAGTTCGGTAATGATATCAACATCTTCATCCTCTGATATATCAGGAACACTATGCATGGTGCCATCTAGTGTGTGGTTGCAGAAACTATCCTCTAGATTTGTAACAGAGTGCGCTCGGGCACGTCTAATCGTAATGTTTTCTGTTTGATCCATCATATTTGCGATAGTAGGTTAAGTAGTTAAGTGGTTAAGTAGTCTTGATGTAATCCGATAGATGTCAGCTTTCTCAAATTTTAGTGAGATGACAACTGTTATGTTAAAATTTGAATCATTGAAAATTAACGAATTTTAATTTTGCACTTATTTCGATTAGCTTCGATATCAGTGATATAGAAACTTGTACCTGTTGTAATTCACTATTGAGGGCTTCGTGATTTGGTCCAAGTTCTGTATTAAACTGTTGTCACAGATTTGTTTACGTTTTTATACCCTGTAGTCTAGAGAAGAGACAAGTGCCTTTAGTCTTGAGAAGCACTTATTACCTTCATCAGAATGTTTTAGGTGTTGTATCTGCTGACTTTAGTTGTAATTTTTCACTTATATTGTAGTTTTGTCATTGAATAATGGATTTACAGTTTTGTCTTCACAGTTTGATCATAAAACTCATTGGTATCACTGTCACTTATAGTTTTGGTTCTAACTTCTCAGTTTGTTAAGAAAAAACATTGATATCACTGTCACTTGGTTATTACATAATGTTTTAGAGGTTCACTTAGTTTTATTTACTATAACACACTAAAAGTATTTTTTAACAAATTTTAAAACAGAGCGATGTTTATTTACGTTGTAGTTCGCGCAGCGCCATCTGGTGTATCCACTGTTTTCTTTTTTAAATTGATCTGACTAGTATGTATCGTCTTACCAATCGTTCCATTTAAACTAAAACTTACTTTTACTTACATTATGATAATTTTTAATGAAATAAATATATTTAAAAACCACACATACATACACACACATAGAAAGAAGCAATAACATAACTACACGTTCAGACTCAGACTACTCCCTCCATCTTTAAAAAATAAGACATTCCTTCACACAAGTCACATTTTCCTGTATCGTGGGTGCGTTTACATACATATAAACTCACATACACAAACAAACAGAGCCAATTCACAAAGCTTTTTGCACGTGACTGGACTTATTCCGTCTTATTACAAAACATGTTCTTGGCCTTTATTCAGTTTCATTTGTACCGCGGTCTCTTTGTGGGTAAAACCTTGCAGGTGCAGTTCCTGGTGTCCCCTTGAGCTGAAAATTTGCACGGTAGTTCAGGTTCCATGACTATGCATTTTCTTAAAGTTGGATTCTAAATCTTCGAATTAAATAATTAAAAAAATTTTTGGGTAAACACATACAAATTTACTGCTTTTGGAGCATTTCCTTTACTTGTGCTACATGACAATGTTTCTTGCCACTTTTATGATTGTAGATCGAAAGTATCCTATAGGTTTTGATTCCCTTTCAAATGTCTAAATATGCAAAATAAATGAAACATAAACTGCCGTATCTTTTTTTGTTGCTTTGAGAGATGGCAGCTGAGTATGTGATATTATTTCAGCATGACATCACGACGCTTTTCTGAGAAAAAGGGTTTCGAAAGACGGACGGACGGGCGGACATCAAAGTGATCCTATAAGGGTTCCGATTTTACCTTTAAAGGTACGGAACCCTAATAATTAACAAAAAATTAAATATCTTGAGTTTATATATAACGCCAAATAATTGGCCAAATTTCTCTACTAAAAGAAATATTAACAGTTCATAAAACCGATTTTCAAGCTTTTAAAGGGGTCTGTAATAAAATATTTATGTAAACGTTTGTTAAAATTAATAAAGGCAAACTTATTAAGTATACCTACTACGGTTTTTATTTTTATACAAGAGATTACAATTTTACTACAAATCTATGAAACAACAAATTAAATGATATTATAGAGTCTATAATAATTAGAGTGTTTACTTTTAAAGCAGAACATTTTTGTCAGTTTTTTTACGCAACGGGAATGAAACAACGGAAGCAAAACATACAATATTGCAAATTCGGTTGATAGAATTTATTTTATTTTACTACAAAAGTTATTTTTGTTTCTTAATTGCCGGTTTTTTGACTGATTGGGATTGACGTGATGGCCTAGTGGATAAGGGTCCCGCATCTCGTATAAGAGGTTGTGCGTTCAAATCCGGGCAAGTACCAATGTAACTTTTTCAATTCACATGTTGTATTTTCTAAAGTTTAATTTGGACATCATTGACATCCCGTGCCTCGGAAAGCACGTAAAGCCGTTGGTCCTTGTTGTCATACGTGAAACGTTGGCAGTTAATACGGGTAGTCAGACGCAGACGCCAGAAAGTCTGACCAGTCTAACCAAGGGGCATCGTGTCGCCCGGTTACTGGGTTGTGAAGGTCTGACGGGCATGCGCTTCACGTAAAACACTGGTATCCAGCTGAATCCGGTTAGGCTGGAAGCCGATCCCAACATAGTTTGGAAAAGGCTAGGGAGTTGATGAATTGCCGGTTTTTTGACTGCGTTGTTCCTCCCGAATTAATATTCCGTTATAAAAGCTTCGAATACAAAACGAAAAGCATGCGGTTCGGTTCGGTTATTGATAGTGATGCAGAAATCTGCATTACTATCAATAACTGAAATACGTGCACCAACACCTTCATAGGATTCCAAATTTGTACTAATATAATATTATAAATGCGAAAGTAACTCTGTCTGTCTGTCTGTCTTTCTGTCTGTCTGTCTGTCTTTCTGTCTGTCTGTCTCTTCTTCACGTCTAAACCACTGAACCGATTTGAATGAAATTTGGTTCAGATATAAGTAGACTGGGACCCGAGAAAGGAGATAGTCGGAGGAGGAGAAGGAGGTATTCTTTCTTTGCCCTTTGTGTCCAGGGCCGTGGTATCTCTTTCGAACAGCCCGCAGCCCCGACAAGAGTGTTCCAAATATCCCACTTCATAATCTTGCTTAGAATTACGTTTCTCAAGACCCAGGCGTAGACGTCGAGACGCCTACCGGCCACCGTAGGCGCGGGCTAGGACCAGGCCCGCGCCGACGGCGCGTTAGTGTTCCACGCGCGCCTCAAAGAGAAGTCAGCACGAGAAGGGATCCAACAGGGCCAACGCCTGCCGGGGTTGCGGAATGTTTATATTAGTTACCATGACCCCGGAAGATAAAGGGCAACCGAAGGAACATGAGTGGGTTTTAGTCAGTAAAAGTCGGACACACCCTCCCGCCGCACCCAGGACGGGGGCAGTCATTTGATTTTTTCCCAATCCCCATGAAGAAAAATACGTTTCTTAAAAAGATAAATTATCAGCCGTGTTTACACCGCAGCAGTCTTAAATAATTATGATCTTCTGCTTAAGTGTTTTATTAGGGGCTCAAGTGATTACACAACGTATATTTTGTATTATACATTCATTTAAGTACTGTTTTTGCAAAGTTTAGTTGTTAAGAATTCGAAGGGAAACGACTGTTCGCGGTTTATATTTACGGAGTTATAACCACCCTCCTGTTTTTATGCATTTATTCTATGTATAATTTTCAAGAGCTTGCGCATAGAGTAAATGTTAAAATAACCAACGTTCAATACTCAAAATTAATAAACAAGTACTTTTAATTGACATGGCTATTGATAGTGTCCGATTCATTTAGATAAAATGCTATTTATTTAGACACTCTACACTTAAACATTACGAACTTTTTAAGCAAACAAGACTAACCATTTAAGTATAACTTTCACTTAAAATAAAACCACAATCGGTCCATGACTGTATTGTAATCAATAAGCAATTTCATTACGATTTTAGAAGTAGAAATTGACTGTTTTTCTATTACCAAAAACACTTTGTCGCCATTTACGACACTTAGGGGAATTGGGCCATTCTCGGCTAAGGGTCACATTTATTTTTTTGTGTTTTTTACTTGTGCCATTGAATAGTAAGCATACTATCTATCTAATGTTAGCAACTACTAGACTACTGCCACCTATAGATACCTATCTGCAGTAAAATTAATTAGGCAATACAAAAAAAAACCTGATTTTGTCGGATAGATTATCAACTAATTTTAAACAGGTATTTTATCTTTTACACATTCAAAAATGACGGTGATTCAGTGTATTGAAGTTTCGCGTGATTTCACGCCATGCGTCCATCACCATCGAAATTATAAGATAGTATTTTTATTAATTAGATTAAGCGAAAAATATATCCAGTGTTTTTGGACGGTCTAACCAACTTCGACAGACTATACAGAACGGCATTTTTTTTTAATGTAGTCTCTCGTCATCCTTATTTTTCACCCATGACAAATAAGCATTATTGTAGTAACAGTTACTATAGGTAGACTAGCTTAACCTAGTTTGACATCGGCCGTGTGTGAATTGACAAATTGACACAATATACTTTTGAATGCGTGTATTGCAATACATAGCTAAAATGTCTCTCTTCAAACAAGCACGCAGCGAAATTGTTAGTCAATGAATTTAGTTCGAACGAGCTTTATAAAGACCTCCACAGTTCCAAACATCTTAGTTTTATTTTCGGCCTCTCAGTTAGTATTTTACTTAAAGAACTCGCTAACTAGTTTTCTTCAACTGCAATCCACAGCAAACTTACTAATCACAGTACAAACGTTCTGCAACGAAGTTCGGTGTGACGCATCGAGCCCGTCTTGGCACCTTGCCCAATGGAACGCCAGTTACCCAAACATCAGCTCTAAGATCGCCCCTACGTATCGCCTCGCTTTTATGTCTTCCTAGTACTTTGTTTGGCATTGCCTTGATTGCGAAGCTGTGATAGCCTAGATTGGCTTTGGCAGTTCAGGTCCCATAACCGTTTGCATTCGTAAGTCTTGTGTTAAGCTGTGCCAGTAACCAACTTCATATCGCTGTTATGTGTTAAGATGACCTGAGATTGTTGTATTTATTATGGGAACATGAAACTTAACGAGCAACGAACAAGTTTATAAAATATTAAGGCCGCTAATTTTTTATTAAATATTGGATAACTAGTAATTAGTCACCGGTACTTTATCATAGAATGATTCTCGTAAGTACCATGAATATTCTCAAAGAAAAAAAAATACTTAGGTGTTTTTTGAGCCAATTCTATTATTTTATTCTCTACATAATCATTATTTTTATTGTTTTTTTTTTTTTTGCATTATTTTTTTGCTAAACTACATAAACAATAACAATAATACATCTGCATAAACGCCCGTGGATGCGTTTTTGGTGTGTTGGACCATGCGTGTTTTCTATTCCATCAGAGATACTTACAAGCAACTTTAAGACACGCATTCTCGCAACATGCTGCGTGATGCGTGGCAGTGTGATAATCGACTAAATTATATTAAAAAAAATCGTTTCTTTTTGGATTTTATATGTAGTCATATTTTTCTTTATCTATTACTGCTCTTTTTGCGTTATAGAAAAAAATCTGTTCTATCTTAATTTCTCAAAATATTGCATCATAGCTTTATTTCACCACGTTTAGCAAAATCCCTAACCAGCCCTCATCCATCCGCTACTCAAAAACACATCAACATGTTTACCACATTCCAGGTTTTTTTCTTCCCTAATCACCTCATCACGGAATAAGTGCGCGAACGAGAGGTCGGGAATTATCCCCTGCCACTAATTGAGCTTCCCTGGTCCCCAGAAACAGTCCCCTGTCTTCTCCGTCCTCATACATTTTTCCTGCGAAGCGACCCGGGCAATTTAATCCCTGCATTTACGTAGTTGCTAGGCGAATTACCGAATAAATGCGACCCTCGGCGTCTTAAGACAGGTACTACTTATCTTGTAAAAGGTATTATGTATTCTGGAATTAAAATTTGGTGAGGTATTTTCGCTGTAATTGTTGTGGTAGGTGATTTATTTAAGGTTATGTGATTAAACAGTCTTTTGGTAAAGATTTTGTGGAGGCCTAAGTATTTTTAAAGTAAAATTATGTTGTGAGAGGAATTAAAAGGTGCAGGTTTTAGCTGACCAATTGGTCGTTTTGTTTAAAAATTGAATTTAATCATGTGTAGTGAATAACTAAGTGGTAATAAACTAACTTTTAGAAATGAATAGAATGTGTCTGTTTGAGTTTTTGTTAAAACAGCTCTACAATATATTTTTATCATGGTATTATTGTACTGTTTACCAACTTATTTATTTTTTTGCATTGTTCAAGCATGGTGATCAATTATGCTCGTGCCTTCCTTGTATGGGAAGAGGCTATTGCCCTGCAGTAATAGGCTGGTACTATTGCTGTTTAGGTAATAATGCAATTTGCTAAGGCATTCCTTAGCTTACGCCATATGCCAACCAATAGTTTGAACATTTCTTGGAAACGATGACCTTAAAATCGAAAGGTCTCAACCCTAAAACTCTCGAGTTTCTTAACACGTTAAACTACGTAACAGAGTCAGCACAATACATCATGTCGTACTAGGAAGGTAGAATGGTGCAAGAATATAGACATACGGTTTTCTATTTTCACGTTTCAATTTACTAAGTACTAGGACAATGTGTAAACGAAATGTTCTTCAGGTTTATTTAGTTTTAGTCACAGGGGTGGGATTCAGTGTGCTTACTTTTATAACTTTAAGCTGATAAAGTGACAAAACTGAGGTGACTGTTAGTTTTTATTAAATACTTGTTTTTGCCCGCGGCCACGACCTCCTGAATTTCTGAAATTCCATCCCCTATTTTAACTCTTAATTGTTGGAATTTCCAAAAATCCATTCCTAGTGAACTTACTGACAGGTTGACTGACTATTGACATATCGGACTGTCCAAACCGCTGGTCCAAGAGACATGAAACTTGAAAGGTGTGTTCTTTGTACAAAGTAGGTAACCTCTGGAGCATCGACGTGTCCTCGTAGAGGCGATCGGCGGCGGTGACCTCTCACGCCCGGCGCTGGTTCAGGCCATGCTTCGGGGCGAGACGGAATGGGATGCCGTCGCCTGTTTCTGCGAAGCAGTTATGCTAGTGAAGGAAACGGCGGTGCGCGAGAGGCAATGACGAGCCTCTCGCCCCGGACTAAGACCCAAGCGAAGACGTCGAGAGTCGCAAGACGACTACCGGCCACCGTAGGCGCGGTTCTGCGGATGGCGAGCGATGGGTAGCTCGCCGCCCAGCTAGGACCAGGACCGCGTCGACGGCGCGTTAGTGTTCCACGCGCGCCTCAAAGCGAAGGAGTCAGCACAGGAAGGGGCCCAACAGGGCCAACGCCTGCCGGGGTTGCGGAATGTTTATAATAGTTACCGTGACCCTGGAACATAAAGGGCAATCGAAGGAACATGAGTGGGTTTTAGTCAGTAAGAGTCTGACACGCCCTCCCGCCACACCCAAGACGGGAGCAGTCATTGGATGATTTCCCACTCACCAAAAAAAAAAAAAAAGTAAGTAACCGCTAAGAAAGAATTTTTGGTAATTCCAACCCTAAAGGTGTAAAATAGGGGATGGAAGGATCGAGAAAGATCGTATAAAATTCAGGAAGTCACGAATTAAATTTAACTAGAGTCGAAAGATTTTCCAACCCCGCATAGCACTAAATACTTAGGTACACGTAGAACATTTTACTTATCACGGTGCCACAGTGGACACTCGAGTACGAAATGATTATCTGACGACGTGGTTACGGTTGCCACCACACACTGTTGATTGTATGCAAGTAAGGCTAACTTCACTGGAATAATCTTACAAGAATATAATTTAAGCGGCCTTTTTATCTTATGATATTTTTGCCATCCCGGCAAACATTTCGTCTAGTTACAAACAAACGTTACCAGGGGTTATGAGAATCTATCTCAATTAAGAGACAAAGACTTGCCAGAGCCTATCACCGGGATAATAATCGCAGAACAATCTTGAACTTGTGATGGTTTCTTGAAATGCCATGTTGGCTCTCTGAGTTTCTGATAAATAGTTTCATTTCGAATTTGATACTTTAGAAATACTCCGAGAATAGTAATTCTCTTCTTTACTCTGCATATCCTCACCCGTCCAAAATATTAAAAAATTACCCCGTTTAAATAAATAAACAAAACCAAAATCTCATTACCTCTATTATCCATACTAATCCATACTAATATTATAAATGGGAAAGTGTGTCTGTCTGTCTGTCTGTCTGTCTGTCTGTTTGTCTTTCTTTCACGGCAAAACGGAGCGACGGATTGACGTGATTTTTTTAGTGGAGATAGTTGAAGGGATGGAGAGTAACATAGGCTACTTTTTGTCTCTTTCTAACGCGAGCGAAGCCGCGGGCAGAAGCTAGTATTACATATTATATACACGATGAATGTGGGACGATTACTAAGTAGACACATACTTCAAGCAGGATATAAGTAAAGTGATTCGTCCGTAATTGGATAGACCGACACCAACACCAAACTTTGGACAGTTCGTTCGGTGTTGTGCTAATTCTGTGCACACCAAACTCACCCTTTAGTCGGCAAGTTTCCTAATCGAAAAGAAGTTGTAGAAATAAACGGTGAAATACGTAACAACTGGGAACATTATTTTGAGAGTTAATTACTTTCTGAGAAAACCTGGGCTTAGCTGTACTAATGTTTGTTGGTAATTCTATTATTATAAACTAGCGACCCGCCCCAGCTTCGCACGGGTGTTACAAATCTTTAAATTTCCAGCTTTTCTTTACTATATTAAGCATGTATTATAATTATAAACCTTCCTTAAGAATCACTCTATCTATTAAAAAAACCGCATCAAAATCCGTTGCTTAGTTTTAAAGATCTAAGCATACATAGGAACAGACAGACGGCGGATAGCGACTTTGTTTTATACTATGTAGTGATGTGTAAATATCTCTATTTGTCTTTCTTTCAGTTTGTCTGGATGGATTTTTTTATGTAGTAAGCTCTAATCTTATGACACTCTACCCTTAAATATTATGATACAAAAACTTTAGAATTCATCCTGTACATCAAGGTTAGGTTAGGTTAGGTTATAGTGGGAATTATGGTAATACGTCGCCCACACTATCTCCTTGCGGAATCAATCCGTACTTATAATCTATACTAATATTATAAATGGGAAAGTGTGTCTGTCTGTCTGTTTGTCTTTCTTTCACGGCAAAACGGAGCGACGGATTGACGTGATTTTTTAAGTGGAGACAGTTAAAGGGATGGAGAGTAACATAGGCTACTTTTTGTCTCTTTCTAACGCGAGCGAAGCCGCGGGCAGAAGCTAGTATTATTATAAACGCGAAAGTAACTCTGTGTGTCTGTCTGTCTCTTCTTCACGCCTAAACCACTGAACCGATTTGAATGAAATTTGGTACAGATAATATAGTGTGGGACCCGAGAAAGGACATAGGATAGTTTTCATCCCGGAAATCCCCCGGGAACGGGAACTATTATTCCACGCGGACGAAGTCGCGGGCAAAAGCTAGTAAATGCTAAATCTGTGAAAATTTTAAATTAAAAAATGAGTACATGAAAAATCTTATGAAACCTTCAAAAGGAACTTGCCAAGGGTGAAAAAAAAATTAACCTGTTGACGACCAAGCAACAGCCGGCTGTCGACCTGCTATTGTCTTTCTATTGTGTCTTGAATCACGCGTGTCCAAAGGATTAAGATAAAAAATTAAACACAAAAATTCTTAAATAAAAATAAACCTTTAATCATATACCAGAGCATTGTGAAAGAGGCCGAACAGAAGTGGCAAAAACTTTTGTCTAAATACACTGAAGGCAGTTCTTTAAGAGTCGAGCTTAAGCTTTGTCTTTTGGCACACTCGGATTATACACTTTTGGAAAGTTTATTATTAATGTTTGAATTTTTCGGTTATATAAGTATTTTTTCTGCTAATTATAAGTTTCAACTTAAATCATTTGTTCATACTAATATTAATTAATTATCTTTTTCTCTTATCTAAATATTTCTTGTTCTAGTAGTAGGTGATCCAGACTGCTAAACTGGTTTGTCTAGTGATTGGTTACTAAGCCAGAGATTTGATCGATCGCCCATCGAGGACAAATTCTTTCTGTGATAAACATGATTGTTTCTTCTGTGTCTAGGTGCAATCAAACTCTCAAACTCAAACCATTTATTTCTAATAGACCATTTAAAAGGCACTTTAGAACGTCAAAAACAAAGTAAAATGAATCTAGTTGCCCATTCCAAAAAGTTGATAATTTATTTATGATCAGCTGATCCCCGCGGTTCCACTCGCATCTTTGGTAATTACTCCGCTCTCTTAGGGCGTAGCGTGTTGTTATTTAGCCTATAGCCTTCCCTGATAAGTAGGCTATTCAACACAAAAAAAAAACACGATCCAGTACTTTCTAAGATTGCATTGAAACAAACTCTTTAGCATTATAATTTTAGTATAGATATGTATGTGTTTACATATTACTAGGTGTTCCCTCGGTTACACGTGTACTTTGTTACTGCTTCAATCCATAGGTCCTAGCTTTATAATCTTATATATATAAAATTCTCGTGTCACAATGTTAGTTACCGTACTCCTCCAAAACGGCTTTACCGATTTTCACCAAATTTTATAATAATATGCATATTCAGTAGGTCTGAGAATCGGCTATTATCTATTTTTCATATCCCTAAGTGATAAGGGTTGTTCACCCTTAACATTTTTAACGCAGGTGAAACTGCGGGAGGCAGCTAGAATTAGTATAGATAAGATTTTAGAGAATGTTGTTTGTATCAGTACTCTGGTTTCCAGGAAACAGGCTCTCCCTAGTTCGGAATCTAGTAGAATTTTCCCAAGATATTTATTTATTATCTTCCTGCCCTTATCCGATTTTGCGGGTCAGCACAACGCGTCTTCCTGACAACCGTCATGTTATCACTCACACTTTCACCTTCATATCATGCTTCACACAGTCCATCCATTTTTCTTTCATCCCTTAGCATTCGTAGTCATAACTCTCTCACAAGGTGACGATGATCTCGGAGTTTGTGTCGGCACTTGGCATTTCTTTTCATAGGTATTCAGTGAGAAAATGCCGACTGCATGCAAGGATTAAAAAAAAAAACTTAAACTATGATTTTAATATTTTACTTGCATAATAAACACATTTCTTTACACAATAATTTCATGTAACACACATACATTTTTTAACAATATACTTATTTCTCAATCTATCTATTCTATACTAACATATGAATGCGAAAGCAACTATGTGTCAAGTACTCTTTACTCCTAAACTTGGTATGGAGCTCAAAGCCGAACAAAGAGGTATACTTAGACTACATTGAAATTCACGACGATTTTGTCAACGTCCGGGATCGCAAAATCGCAATTGAAAACTATTGACTACTAGAAATACGAAACTCTATTTGTTACATTTTGTTTATAGATTGGAACTTGAAGAAGAACTAAATGCTAGCCCATTACTGTTCTACTGTATGACACATACGTCCTCTTCTAACACAGAATGGTAAAAGCATTCATGGCGACGGGTTGACAATTTCAATCTTATAGTATATCTTATATTATGTAGTTATCTTATACTTATATAGTACTGGTTTCCTTACTATGTTTTTCAATGTCATTGATAAACTAGAAACGTACACAAAGAGTAGATGATATCATAATTATTAGTTTTTACCCGTCCTTGGTTGAGAACCCACAACTTTTGCTTCGAAAAGAACCTAGATTGTTTCCTAATCGGAATTTACATCTGCATTTATTATAAATGACACTAATGTAAATCTATATACATAAAAGAAAGTCGTGTTAGTTACACATTTTACAACGCAAGAATGGCAGAACCGATTTGGCTGAAAATTGGTGGGGAGGTAGCGTAGGACCAGGGGACGGACATAGAATAATTTTTATCTTCTTTTTTTAGTAACCAAAAATCTGATATAACGCGGGTGAAACCGCGGGGGACAGCTAGTGATTTATATTTATTACCCGTACCATAAGGAGGGTTACATTTTTAAGTCTATAAGTATTATAAAGTTGGTATTATAAACTTATATTTGTGACATTTCACACAAGTTCATGTTGAAAATCAGTGTTAGGCAGTTTTGGCCTGTTATTTTTTGTGTTGTTAATAATAATAATAATAAACCCGCAGGGCAGCTTGTGGCGAGCTGTTGGGCAGTAGCGACCCCGCGGATCTGACCTCCTGGGAGACCCTTTGTTCTTCATCTCTGGCTTGCCTTAACTGGCCGGCCAGAGTGAGCACTGACGAGGAACAAGGCTCCCACCTCACTCTTGCCTTCATTGGCTGGTTTGAGTGGAGATTCGCAAGAGCAAACGTGCTCGGGGGAAGGAAGTATTCCAGTAAGATGCTGGTAGGGATCTTGACCGTACTTCCGGGATTGTCCTGATAGCCGTGGAATACCTCTCCACTCCTCAAGCACCTCGATATATTTTGCCCCCTTGTCGCTACGTCACTATGTGCTAGCGGCCGTTTTCGGGGGCCCATTTACTGAGTGTGCAAGTCACCCTCTGCCATTCTATCAGTGTATACAACCATTGGTCAGGCAGGGGCCATAGTCGCTAATAGTCTTAGGTAACAAATCCACCTCAACAACCCAAACCCATAGTCCAATACTTTCTTTATTCCATGACCTGCAATAGACCACCACCAACCGGGGGTTGACCTTAGGTGCACTTGAGTGGTGCATATAGGGATAATCGCCGGTTGGTGTCCCACTTCATATTATAAAGCTTTATTTAAGGGGCCTTTGCGAGTTGGCTTCGGCCCCTCGTACGCCTTTCAAAGGTCCGGGACCCCAGGGTCCCGAGAAACGTAAAGTTTATACAAAATAATAATAATTTATTTGCTCAAGTAACTAAGACTCAACAATTTTGTTAGTATAACTTAAGAACTATGTTAATAAAAAAGTGACATTATTGTTACAAACACAAAACATAAAAACATGAAAAGCTGACTATGTCAATTTGCACCGTGACTCACCCCCGTGTCATTCCGTGAGAAATAGCACCGCAGCGATTCACGTATGTGCAATCCAGTCGGCTGGCAATCATATTTAGAATACTGTTGGAGCTACCCCGCACCCTCCACACCAGTGATGCACACCTTTTGCGCATAGTAGTGTAAAAACAATCTACATGTGCATCGGCGAACATCCCTGATGCGCTATAGAAAGGGGGCAGCCCCACCAGCACCCGAAACGCGTTGTTAAATTGAACACGGAGGGCGCTGTACGATCGCTGCGTGTACCTGGCCCACAAGCTGCACGTGTAGAAGGTAGTGCAATAAACCCTAAAGAGAGTAATTTTTACTTTTAATGAACAACGTGCAAACCTGCGAGCCAACATATTCGATCTTACCGACAACGCCCTCCGCTCACGCTCAATATCAGAGTCATCATCGAGAGCAGGTGTTAATATATGACCGAGATATTTGAAAGTGGAAACACGTTTTAGCGGCGTTCCATTTAGCTGCACCATTGGCATATTTTGGACGTTTTTACGACCTGCTTCGAATACCATGATCTCTGACTTCTTACAATTATACAACAACCCGTGTCTTTGAGCATAATCCTCACAGATATTGACTAGCCTTCTAAGGCCACAGATTGATGCGCTCAGCAGCACCATGTCGTCTGCATAGCTAATGTTATTGACGCAGATCCTGTCAATGTGACACCCAACTCTGGTGCTACTGAGCTCACCAATCAATTCGTTTACATATAAGTTGAAAAGCGTTGGTGAGCACAACCCTCCCTGCCTCACCCCGCATTCCAACTCATATGGACGAGAAAAGCCTCCAGCCCATCGTACAGAGTTTGACTGGTTACTGTACCAGAATTTGAGAATGTTTATGAGACCTATTGGTAGTTTCTCATCTTCTAGCTTCTTCCAGATCAAATCATAAGTAACCAGGTCAAAAGCCTTTGATAGGTCGAGAAAGCAGGCGTAAACCGGAGTATCACGCTGTGTGTAGTAATTGACAGCATGCTTAAGGCACAGCACTGCACTTTCTGTCGATAAACCAGGTCGGAAACCGAACTGATTGTCGTGAATCTTAATATTACTGTTTAAGTGTACATTAAGCATGCTGTCAAACACCTTAGCTATCACAGTAGCCAGCGATATGGGCCTATAGTTACTGATGTCAGCGAGGTCGCCAGTCTTGTTTTTAACAATGGGCACCACTACAGTACGCATCATATCACTTGGCAGGTAACTATGGCTCACACAGACGCTGTACAGCATTGCCAGAACACGGGCCAGGTGTGGGCCACCATATTGCAGGTGTTCGATGCTCAGCCAATCATGGCCAGGGGATTTACCCCTCGACATTGATGTAATTGTCCTGGCAACCATTTTGGCATTAAATTTAATTCCTATTTCCATACCGGGCTCAGCATCGAGCACCGAACTAGAGGGTCCTAAAGGCGACTTTACAAAGAAATGCTGCATAAATAGATTGGCAACCTCTTCCGGTTCTGTTTTTCCACCCACACTCACAGGGACACCAGATCTGATTTGCAACTTCTTAGTATGCTTCCAGAATCCGCGAAAGTCATTTTTATTATGATGAGAGGCGAGAATATCCATTTTAACTTGGTCTTCGTGGTCGTGGTCTTGGTTAAAAAACCTTTTTATTTCTCAGAAGGAAATGCGGGTCAATAATAAAAATTATTTCAAGACTTTCTTATCCAAGTTTCTACAATCGTCGTAAGTCACGGCACTGAAGTACGGCGTAAAGTTTACGACAAAGCCTTTTACCTACTTTGAAAAAGTTTTCATAGTAATTGTAAATCCACAAATTGTAATGCAACCATAACTGTTTTATTGGCCTTTGAAAAGTTTTGGTTAAAATAAAGTGGTGCCAATGATGATGAAAAGGAGAAATACATATAAACCATATTAGAATCTTAAAATCGACAAAAAAACCATGAAAAAAAAATTATATTACTTTAGTTTTTAACTTAATTTTATTATTAAATTGGTGATGTAGCTGCAACATTATTAAACATTATGTGCAAATGCTAACTAGCTAAAAATTATAAACACAAAAAACTTCCTGTTGTTTTTTGTACACAAAATATTTTGAAAATATTGTAGGGTTGGCTTCATTTATGGAACTGTGTTCCAATATCGAGTGATTTCTATGGATCATAGTTAATCCAAACATTAATATAAGTCAAGTATTTGTAAGTTGGTACATTTTAAATTTAGATTTATTTTAAGTATAGATTAATAACCTTTTACAAAACACAACAGAAACAGCAAAATATCTTTATACAAGGAAAGAACAACGTCAACTTAGATGCCAACAGTATCAATTTTACAAATTATAATAATTCCCAACCTAAACTATTGAACCAAATTAATGACACATACAAACCATCCTCTAAAAATGCCAGCAGAAACAAACCACGAAAACCAGGTAAAATCACAAACCACCATTAATTTCGTCAAACATTTAAGCCAACCTCAGCCAACATTATCATCGGCTAATCCACTAAGTCCCACTATCAGAGAGCGAAGTACTTTAGATAATTCAAACAAGAAACATTGGAACAACATTGTTTGCCCAGTTTTAATGGCCAAATATTGGTGTTAAGCGCACTCGGAACGTGACTACGGGCGAAACTCAGCGATACAATTGGGTTAATATAATGCTGGATTACGGTCCTGGATAAATGATTTCGGTGCACCAAGTCAGCATTCATCTTAATGGTGGTCTCATCACTCTTTTCCCAACTAGGTCGGCTTTTAGACTAACCAGATTAGATAAAGATAAAGATAAAGATATATTTATTGCATAACTGTGTACATAGGTTCTTAACAGTAAACATTACATTTCTAGAATCAACAGTCTACCCAGGTCGGATATGCAATATGAGAAATTAGGTGAAAAAATATACTAAACTTAAAAAAAAAAAAAATTACTTTTTATCAAAAAACTCATTTAGGTTATAAAAAACATTATTTATTAACATTTTTTTAACTTATTTTTAAACATTTTTCCTTTTAATTGCTTAATGGCTGGTGGTAGCTGATTGTACACACGAATGGCAGTAACATAGGTACTTTTATAATACATCATATTGTTAATGACTGGCAAGTTAATATTATACTTATATTGCTTCCTAATATTTCTCTTTGAATTGGATATTAAATCAAAGTACTGCATATTATTTTTTACAAATAAACATATTTCAAGTATGTAAATACCAGTCAGAGTCAGGAGACCCTCCGTTCTGAAGACATCTCTTAGTGAGTCGGTACTGTAAATATTTAACATTGTTCGAAGACATTTTTTCTGGAGAATGAACGTAGATTGTACATTTGTGGAGTTCCCCCAATATATTATACCATAAGTCAACAGTGGGTACACAGTTCCAAAATAAGCACTTCTAGTAACACTTACATTCGTAGTTTCAGCCAGAACAGACAATGCATAGCAAGCACTGGATATTTTTTTATTAATCTTTTCTATATGTGCCTTCCAGAGATTTAGATGGATACTAGTGTTTGGCGTGAAGCGACTGCCTATAAGACCTCCAGAACCCAGTAACTGCGCGACACGACACCCCATGGTTAGACTGGTCTGACTTTCTGGCTTCTGACGGCCCGTAACGACTGTCAAAGTTCTACGAATGACAACCGGGACCAACGGCTTTACGTGCTTTCCGAGGCACGGGATGTCAGTAATGTCTAAGATAAACTTTAGAAAGTACTTGCCCGGATTCCAACCCACAACCTCTTACACGAGAGGCGGGCGGTAAGGCGAGACTGGTAAGACTACCCGTGACGATTCTCAAAGTTCTATGAATGAAAACCGGGACCAAAAGCTTTTCGTGCTTTCTGAGGCACGGGATGTCAGTGATATTGAAGATAAACTTCAGAAAGTATATGAATTGAAAAAGTCACATTGGTACTTGTCCGGATTTTAACCCAAAACCGTTTTCACAAGAGGCGGGCGCCTTACCTACTAGGCCATCATTATTTTAGCATTCAATTTATTGGTAACTTCTAGAAAGATCGCAGGACGTTCGTTGACTTGTTAAGGACGGTCCAAATTAGTTTCGGCTAGCCAGAGCTTAAGATGACCTTACGAGTGATCTTGTTGGATAGGATTTTGAAATGTTTCATCTAATTTTGAGTCTGAATAAATTCAGATGCTTTATTAGATTTTTAAGATATGCAAATGAAATTTTAAAAAATAAACCCAAAATGTACAAATAAAAATAATATAGAATCAACCACCACGCAACGTGTATTTGTCTAACTATTAGTGTTATACTATTGGTAACTATCCTAACCATATCTACAAAAATCAGCATGCTACGAGGTTTACAAAATAATACTATTGATCTGTACGTAAATCGTGTAGCAGTAAACAAAACGTCAGATCACTAAACCAATCCAAAATCAGAGGAATAACAAAACTAAATGATAACAATGTAACTGACAAGACAAATGAGAAAACAACAAAAGAACGACGACATTGAAAATAATAAAATAATATGTTGACATTAAAAGAATAATAGACAAGAAATTATACTGGATTACGAATAGCTGACGAGTCAAGAGCGCCCTGAGATTTGGCAACAATGATGGACCCAGGAACACGACAAAAGATTCAACATGACAGATTTGCAATTGATTTTCCCAACAATAATACCTACTGTCTTTTTACAAAGGGAGATGAAAATAATGAAACGTCCCTACGAGTCAACGTAAAAATATATTCTTTTGAGTCGAATGTCCCGAAGAATTAAGATTGATTACCTCGCTTGCCTGTCTAGGCGCGAATTTATTCTATTTTTAAGTGGAAAAGGCCTCTCAGTGTCCTTGTCATTTCCAAAAATTTAATGAGATTTTATAACTGAGGAAGATTTGGCCGTATCTTTGTTTTTAATCGCTGAAAAGGGTTAAGTCGAAAAGATATTGTGATAAAAATCACCCGGAATTTGTTTTTGGTTGAAAATTGACTGTGAATGATGGTCTTTTAATGAATGATTTTTGTGTTATCTTACTTTTCCTATTACAAAAATGGCTATAGAAAATTTACAATGGGTTTTAAACTAAGCTATGTTATTAGAAGTTAAATCTTAATAAAAATATTATCCAACAACCTGTAAAAAATAATAAAAAAAACGTACCCGAAATATAATTAAAGATTATTATAACTTTTCCTGAAAGCTACTTAGCTCTGCAGTCTTTCTGCTTATTATACACACAACCGGTCGTACGTTTGAATTAAGAGATAGTTTCAAAGATTCTGTAAGGACAATTAAAAAGATTATGGAAATATAGGCGTAACTTAAGTAAAGTAAAAGTTGAAACTCATGATATTCTCGATGATATCCAAGTTTCCTTACTGTTGTCTGTGATGTCCAAGCTATACTTTGGAATGTCGGATAAGAAAAAACTGAATAAGCACAATCGAAAAAATAATCCCTAACATTTTTAAACACATCACAGCGTAATCGAAAAAGAGTGGCACAGAAAAAAGGCCCTGTACGTGATTTTAGCGTGTCATCAAATACAGCTAAACGTAAATTACGAGTGGAATCAGAAAAAAAAAACCCGTAACGTTAACCCTGTGCTGCACACTCGCTAATTGCGTCCGCACCCATTCGTTATGTATTTCACCGTGTTGAATTTAAATAAAATTCGTTATTTCGTGACCTGTGAAGGGTTGTGTATTATTATGTTTGTGAGGGTGGAGAAAATGTAACGCTCTTTGCGGCTGTGTAAGCTATGGATGTCATTTACATTGATTCACTGTCATCAGATTGCTGGAGAGCTGTACTGGACAGGGTTATACCACGGTGCGCCATATAGGCCAACCTGGCCTGGTTTTAAGGTAAGTGGCCCTGACTCCGAAGCTGGAAGTCATGAGTTTGATTCTCACCTAGGACAATTTCTTTTTGATGAAACTGTTTGTTCTGTGTTGTGTTTTGTTTTTCGAGTCCCGTACGGTACATCGATTTACCCTTGGACGATATAACTGTTTACAGAAAGCATGGTTCACCGACGAACGGTAATACGAGAAAACCATTAGATAATACCATTATTTAGCGACAGCACGTTTCGCTGAATAACGCTACATAGAATGAATGGTTGGTCGATACCAAGATTTGCCAATGTCAAGCTTCGCCGGAACACGCTTAATCTAAATAAACCTTAAATAAAATAAAATAAATCTATAAGTCGTTCTACGCTACGCTTGCTTCAATGCCTAGCTTTCATTGATAGATGGATGGATGATAATAGCAACCCTTCGAAATGGTTGAGCTAAATAGATCCACGAATGATCCACGTGTCGCACTCACGTGAACAGACGCTGTCAGTTAGTATTAGCCATCTCGTAAGTGCCATGGCTTAAATATTTATTTTTTCGAATGTTTTTATATTGTTCTTTATTTATATTATTTTCAAATAACGTTTTGCATAAAAAAATAAAGCAATCACAAGTGTTACCAGGAATGAAATGTTCAATGCGTTCTTTTCCATAGAGGACAGATCAATTCAAAGTCTACACAATTAAAAGTAAAAATAAAAATTGTATAATAAAATCTTGTAATGTCATTAAGTTTATTACCGTACCAAAAACAAAACCGTACGAAAAACAAAATCGCACGAAGCTATATCTGTTTGTGAATCTTCTTAACTACAAAATGGATTTGAATATCTTTAACAAATAGAGTGATTCATTAGCGACGTTTATATGCATACAGCAAAGTTAGGCCTTTTGGCCCTTCGTAAATCTTTGTTTTTCCTTGCTACACGACACCCTTGCAAAGCTGAAGCAGCTCGCTAGTACATAATACAATATAGTCAAGCGTACTTATATTAAAACCCCGTGACCATTAGTCGTCTTGACAGGTTCCCAGAAAAAATACAGAACAAAAAAATACAACTGAAACAGAATAATTACATCACTTTCAAAGAAATTTCTGTTTAAATGGAAGCGTCGGTAATTTGTGTTTTTTTCTTACACTTAAGTTAACCTTTGGGGCACATAATAATCAAAGTGCCTTTTTTAGACAGGTATTTTAAATAATTACTGTAAAGGAGCACTTAATATACGGTCTGATAGCCCAGTGGATAAGGCGCCCGCTTCTCGTGTAATAGGTTTGCGGCTTCGAATCCGGGCAAGTTATACCAATGTGACTTTTCAATTCATATGTACTTTCTAAAGTTTGTCTTGGACATCACTGACATCCAAAGCCTCAGAAAGCACGTACGCCTTTGGTACCAATTGTCATTCGTAGAACTTTAACTTTCGTTACGGGTATTCAGAAGCCAGAAAGTCTGACCAGTCTAACCAAGGGGTATCGTGTCGCCCAGTTACTGGGTTGTGAGGGTCTTAAAAGCAGTCGCTTCACGTATAACACCGGTATCCAGCTGAATCCGGTTAGACTGAAAGCCGACCCCAACATAGTTAGGAAAAGGCTAGGGACATGATGATAAGCACTTATAAAGCAGCTGTTCCCCTTGGTTAATCTCAAATGTTATGTTACTACTCCACGTCCTGAGCTCGTGACGTTAGATGTATTTTACTATTCCTCAGAAATCTGGCTGAGAAGTTCTTTCAAAAGTAACTGGTAGTTCTAAAGATCTATTGAATTATTTAAATTCTTGTTTTATTTAAATAAGCAAACAAATCTCTTTGGATTTTCTGAAGTGTATCTTAAACATCGCAGAAATCGGTGAAGGAAAACGTCATAGGGAAACCTGGACTAAAATTATTGGCAACTAGGTTCATGTTTTTAATTAAAGTTTTAAGTACTTCATAATAATCTCATGTAAATTTTAATGATTTGCTTTAGTTAAGTCTTGAGTGAGTGCTAGTGCTCTATATAAGAAGAAATCTTTGCTTTGCAGAAAAAATCATAGGCATAAAAAAACTACAGCGAAAATATTCTAACTAATAATAACATACAACATATTTTTATAATACAGCACCAAAACATCGCTATCTTTATTTCGCAGACAACCCGCATCAGAGTTTTGGAGTTATTCGAGCGGAAACGAACATACTAACCAGAAGGAGGTCAGTAACGAAGATATCCCACAGGTAGCCGAATACATGAATATTAAAAGTAAGGAAGTAGTGAAAGGATTGAATTTGGAGTCTAGCGTAGAAAATCAGAGATTTACAACCCAATGTTCGTAGCTGAATGAAAATTATTTATACAAAGAGCTAGAGTGTTTTTTTGCAATTTAATCTGACCCTTATCAGTGTTAGGATTTGTTGAGCATTTTCTGCATTTTTGGTTTATTTTTACCAGTAAATTTTTGTACGTAAGTGTTCATATGTGTATATTGTATGTGAGTTTCTTTGAGACACCATGACTTCTAAATGCCTGTACATTAGAATTCAATCGTCTCGAGTAACATAGGCTAGTAATTGGTTTACTATTTGCTGTGGTTGTTGTGTTTTTATTTTATTACTTGATTACTAACTGTGACCAGAGGCTCGTATTAATAGGCTTCGATAAGGACAGAATTTTATACAAAGTTTACCAAAATTAAGTTTAGTTTAAGTTTTATCTTCATGAGATTAAATTTCCAAAGAAAATCTTACCTACAGTAATAAAAGAACAGCATGTAAAATATTTACTAGTAGTTATCTACCGTGGTTTCTCCCGCGTTATTATAATAAATAGTAAATGATAATAATTAATCGTTGTTATTTTAAATGTTTAAAAACTGCTCCGCCCCCGCGGGTCGTAGCGTGATCTTATGCAGCCTATGTGTCAATCTGATGGATTAGCTATAATACTATAAAGCTTTATCAAAATCCGAGGTAATATTTGGCATGGAAGAGTTACGCAAACAAACACACATACAAACTTTCACATTTAAAATATTAGCAAGGAAGAATGTAAATATTGATAGTTTATTATCGTATTATTGACTCATCCCAGCTCCGCACGAATAACCAGCTTGAACAAAATAATCTCTAACAATAATATTTTATAGGTAAAACTGTAATCAGGTTATTTTTTTAAAAGCCTGCCAGCTCCGGAAGCCTTTGTGTCCGACTCGCACACAAAAGCTTTTGTTCTTACAAGATTTCTGTAATGTTTAAGTAAAAAACTATTTACGGTGTATAAGGCGTCAGTAGTTTCAGAAAAAAGAGGAGAGAGGGGGCAAAATTCTATTTTCTTTTCTACTAAATTATAGACTCCTTATCCAAGAAAAACTTTTGCTAGCAAAGACATCATCAACAGCTTTAGTTTTCATAAGGTTTCTCCCACGGTTTTAGTCGCGCTATGTTAGGTTTTTAGTTATTGCTCCGCTTCTGCGGGTCATAGTGTAATTTTATACCGACTATGGGTTATTCTAAGATATGTATAACCTTTTTGCTGTAAAGTTTTATCAAAATCCGTTCAGTAGTTTTTGCATGAAAGCGCCTGTTTCATATTCTTCTGACAAGTTCTGATTAAAATATCTGGCAGATAAGTTCATACTAAGTCTATTCCATTTTTTATTTATCTTGTAGATAAGGACTATTTCGAGGTTGTTAATCAGGCCCTGTTAGGACTTTTTATAAAAACCATGTACACATAAACATTATTCCCATCATAAGTAAATTACACAATAACACACATTCCTGCCTACATGAATATTGAAGGGGATAATAATATAAAGCTTTAAGGGAAAGTCAATACGGAACTTGGGGCGGGAACATCAGGAGGCTGTCAAAGCATTTCCTGTATTTCAGAAAAAAAAAACATGGCAGAGAAATCTTTGTAGGTATTGCATGATTAATTATATTATTGCAAAGGAATTTATTGAGGTAGAAGGAAAATGGAGGGTTTTATTGAATTTTTGTGGTGGTATTTTTTTTTGGTGAGTGGGAAATCATCAAATGACTGCTCCCGGGTGCCTCCTGGGTGCGGCGGGAGGGCGTGTCAGACTTTTACTGACTAAAACCCACTCATGTTCCTTCGATTGCCCTTTATGTTCCAGGGTCACGGTAACTATTATAAACATTCCGCAACCCCGGCAGGCGTGGCCCTGTTAGGCTGTAGTTCCAGTCCGACGCGGTCCTGGTCCTAGCCGGGCGGCGAGCTACACATCGCTCGCCATCCGCAGAACCGCGCCTACGGTGGCCGGTAGTCGTCTTGCGACTCTCGACTATTGATGTTTTATTTCAGTGTTGTACAAATTTTAATACAAATATAAATATATAATATATAATAGCTGTTTTTCTGGGTCCTGCTTATTTTCACGTAAATTTTTATTTCCAGTAACGGGACAATTTTTTTTAAAAAACATAGGTAAATCAAAAGTCTACCGTGGAAACATACTTCTTGTATCAGAAATATCGACAGTGCAATATTTATTAATAAAAAAAAAAACTTAGACTCGGGCACATGAATTAACAACGTCGTGTCGCTTTGCGAAGTGTCGTATATCCTTCTTGGAAAACAGCGATATAAGATTCCCTTCGGCCAAAACCCTTCTGAGGAAAATGAAATAATAAATTCGTTACCCGCACCACAATCGGCTTGTTTGTGTTGTTACGCGTCTTCACCTGCACGACCTTCAAGGTCCAGGTGACCTTAACACTGATATTTGTCGATCTACTCTACTAGAGTAATAAACAAAATAAATAAATATTTTGTGACAACTCACACACGGCCATCTCATATCAAACTAAGCAGAGCTTCTACTATGATGACCAGACAACCAATATTATCGTACATATATAAAATTATCCATAAATATTTTAGATAAATTACAGACACAGAATAAACAACCATGCTTATCATACAAAGTTTGTCCTGAGTGATAATCAAACCTACAACCTCCGGCTTAGCAGTCAGGGTCACTAAACACTAGACCAACAGGCCTCGTCAATGCATCACACTCCAAGCCTGGATTGTCGCAATCGCCCAGTCTGTCAGGCCGCGCGCTGCCCGATTGATTTTATTAACAAACTACTCGAAAATTCGTGGACCAAGCAGCGTCAACTCGTTGACGCCTCGGCGTTCACTCGTTGACCGCGGGTGGCCCACTGGTTGACCGCGGGTGGTCCACCCATCGACAACGAGTTGACGCCGTGCATCGAGGCGATGCGGGGTGGCTGCCGGGTGGCTCTAATGAGCTATGAGACTGGGCGATTGCTCAGTCACTGGTATTTTGATTAGACTCAAAGTTGAACCTACCATTCTTCGAATAAAAGTTATTTAAAAAACAAAGATTGAAGTTTTCAGATTCAAACAATTCAATTTGAGTATTTAAAAAAAGAATTTATTCCGTTACTTTTTAAAAAGTCACTGTTTAATAATAACTTTTCTTTATAAAACAGTGACTTTTTAAAAAGTAACGGAACGATAACCCAACATTTAGTATTTAGATAAGTCCACAACGTTTGGCGATCCAACGGTTTATGTTAAAACCAACACGGTTTATCTTAAACCGTTTACAATGACCACGCGATCTCTGTTTGTGGTAACTTCTGTTTACATCTCGTGTATTTATTCTAAACTATTTACCTAGTTGCTACAAAAGCTTTGGAATAGTAAATTTTAAAATGTCATTGTTCGGAATTTTCATGCTAGGAATTTTCTCAGTGTCCTTTTTGTGTTTAAACATGTTTAAAATGAAATACACAAACAAAACTGTCCTTGAGATAAATTTTACGATTATTATTTTCTTTTTACTTTGATTATAATTATATTTATTTTGTAAATTGGACTAATACGATATTTATCACCTGTCAAAACGCGACTCTCCGATAGATTTTATGGCTCCAACACTATATGACGTCACTAAGTTCGTCATTGAGTTGTTTAACTCAAGTGTCTATTTAATACAAAGCATCTGAGAATCTAATTTTACGGTAAATTGAATATGAACCAGATTTTTAGGGCATATGTATAGTTTTTATAGAATAATAATATTATTTATAGAGATTTTTTATATAGAGAGTTTCTTACATTTATTAGTTAATGATAACTAATAAATTTAAGAAACTAGCCCAAAATACCCCATTGTAAGTAGTAATACCTTTTGTAAAGAATCTCGTTCTCCAATAAAACTCTATTTTTTATTGCAAAGCTGCGGAACTAGATTAAAGATAATTATGTATATGTATAATTACAGGCATATAAGACGTCTTTGTCTCTGAGACGATTATGCGACTGCAAAATGAAATATTATAACTAAAAGCCTACCCCGGTCAGTGTCTATTTTAACATTAGGTGGGCCGACAACTTCCTGTATGATTCGTTCATGATTTATTTTGATTCGAAGAAAATAATGTTACTACAGCTAACAAAATAAGAAAACACACATAGGTACTGATTTTTTGTTACTGTAACTGCCCAAGAAGGTTAAAATTTACCAACAGTCAATTTAAAAAATTCTAAAAACGTCCTTATTGTTTGAACTTCAAGGAATAAACAGCCTTGTTTTTCCTTAATCTTCATATAAGTGGAGCAAGCGACGACATTAAACAACATTTATATAACATAATAATAAATAAACAAAGTACCTACTAAACATAGTTTTACTATGAGTTCGTGAACGCAGTCGTTCACGCAACAGTGCTGTTGACCTTTTATTCTTATTGATCGTACGCTTTGAAGAAAGTGGGTTTTGGCACGTATTTAATCGATTGACAAATAATCCATTTCTCTTAAAATAATGAACACATTTTGATGGTCCTAGCCTCCTGCCGGGGTTGCGGAAAAATTCTAGTAGTTACCGCGGCCTGGGAACATAAAGGGCAACCGAAGGAACATGATTTTAGTCAGAAAAAGTCTGACACTACCTCCCAGCTCCCTCAGGGTAGGAGAAGTCATTTAATGATTTCCAATCCATGAAAATATGGGCCTATTCTTACAAATTGCTACTTTGCAAGTCGTTACGGGTAGACAAAAGCCAAAAATCGGACCAGTCTAATCAAGGGGTATCGTGTCGCCAAGTAACTCGGCTGTGGAGGTCTGATAGGCAGTAGCTTCACATATAACACTGGTATCCAGCTCCAATCCAACCAGCATGAAGTATCAGCACGAAGTTGGAAGTCGATCCAACATAATTGGAAAAAAACTTTTTTTCAAAAAAATAATAACCGCCTTCAAAAACTAAAAACCCAAAAATAACTAAAATTTCGGAAGTCGGTGGCAACACAAATTGACTGGCAGAACAGAAGCCACCGACTTCCGAAATTTTAGTTATTTTTGGGTTTTTAGTTTTTGAAGGCGGTTATTATTTTTTTGAAAAAAAGTTTTTATTTATTACTTTTTAGTGTCGACTCCCAATGTAGATATAGAAACTTGAAGAAAAAACACACATCGTCTATGAATATTTCGTCAATTTTTTTTGTTCTCGGTGAATTTTTCGAGAACCACTGAACCGATCGCCACAAAATTTATATGGGACTACCCCTGAATCATGACTTATCAAACAAAAAAAGAACCATCAAAATCCGTTTACAATTGACGGAGATATCGCGTAACAAACATACAAAAAAAAAAAAAAAAAAGAACATACAGACGAATTGAGAACCTCCTCCTTTTTGAAGTCGGTTAAAAAGGCTAGGAGATGATAAATACCAATGAAACACCAAATAAATCAAAACATTACTATCTGCTTCCATATTACTCTTCAAAGTTGATAGAATTTTAAATGACTACTAACATTAATAAATCAATCACAATTTTCAGCAGTTGGATCAAAAATGACTGTTTATTTTGAGGTCGATATGAATATTTTATTTCTAATTAGTTATTAATCGGTCGTTGATTCTTCATAGTTATTGTAATTAACGTGATTAAATTGATCAAATTATCTTGTAGTAATTTGAAATTGAACAATTGACATCCACCTACTAATGTTATGTTAGGATGGGGTGATGGATATTTGTTATTCTTTTACACTAAAACTAAAACCAAACGACGTTGAAATTTTACATTAATATTATTAAGCTTATACATAGAATACAGAACATCATACTACAACTCACGAGAATAGATAAGTGTTGTAGTAAATTAAATTTCCCGCCTTCACTGTGTCAAAATTATTATTGAGCGTTCTTGTTTTTTTTTTCTTTTGTCTTACCCCGATCGCGCCGATACTCTCTATGAAAAGTTTGTGTTTTTTCTTAAATAAAAGCCCTTGTTATTTATTTATTTATTTTTACATTTTAGGAAAGCTTACAGACTAATAACATTGTAATAACAGTAATATATAACTTAATTGCTAATTACAAGCTTCCACAGATGATTATAAAAAATGAATCATTATAGCCATACAGCGTTACCTTGTCTAAATGACACTACCCAAATTATATAAATATTACACTATACGGTTAGGTGCCTCGCTAACAAAAAAATGAATTTGCTAAAAGCTTCCTAACTATATTTGCATTTGTGCAAAACAGGTCAATGTCAGGATCACACGTAATCTCGTTAAAACTGCGACTAGCTCTCTGAAAGTATGCATTACGCCTGTAATTCGTATTTGCATGAGGTACATGTAGAAGTGGTCGCTGTCGCAGCCCCATCTGATTAGTGCGCAACATTAACCCGCGAGCACTCGCGCTATGAGCATTTCCCTCACGGTAAATTTCAAATTCCTGCCATTTATTGATTTGTTTATCTGTATTCGTCATTTGCCCGCTAGCTGAGTTTTATACTTTCCCCGTCCTGCTCATAACAGTTTTTTCGTGTTAGTTTGCATCAATCGCTCAGTGGAGGTGGTTTGTTTAGCCGAGTCACGTCGCGCGGGGATTTACTCATCGCGCGAGTGACCACGTAAGTACCAATTTTTAGTTGTTCTTTTATTTTGAAATAGTATAATACCTAATTTAAAGACTTTATTGTTGAATACTGGTTAACAATGAGTTTATTATGCAGTGAATTTATAAATATAACCATATATTTACAGATGAATAGACAAAAACAACAAATTTAGGCGTGGATACAAGAAGATGATTCCGAAGACATCGAAGAAGAGGTAGGTAGGTTTAGAGCTGATAATATTGAAAGTGATGAAGAAAGTGAGCACAGCGATCATCACACTGATACTGAGCAGTCATCAACGGAAGATGATGACGGTGAGAGCTCTCCTATTCAACCTAGAATATTTATCGGCTATTATAACAAAACTAAAGGAGGAGTGGACGTGGTTGATAGACTAAAAGAAGAGTATTCAGTGGCTCGAGTAGCGTGCAAATGGCCGCTAAGATTATTTTTTTGTATCCAGAATATTACCGGGAGTAACAGCCAAATAAATTATAAAGAAAATAAAAATTCTATTATTTCTCGGACACGGTACCTAAAACAATTAGCTTTGCATTTAATACAACCACATAATAATATGCAACGAAGATCTACTATGCAGAACCTTTCTTACCCTCTTCAGCAAATTATTAAACGTTTTACAAATAAACCCGGCACTTCAGAGGCTGTGAAACCTGATGTAACTTGCGCAATCAGTCCGAGGCGTGAAAATCGCAAGAAAACACGACTTGTTTTACGTGTAAAAAAAAATATGCACAGAACATGCTTTTACTTTGTGTGACCTATGTGAAGCTCTTACATATGATAAAGATTAATGTTTTATTGTTCACTCCCAAATTTTTTTGGATTAAAGTAATTTATTTTTAGTTTATACCAAAAGTGCACTTAAGAAATGCTTATTTAGTTTCTGAATTTGTTTTTAAAATATTATAGTATAACGGCTGTTATATATTAAAAATAAATATTTAATATTATTTTACAAGATTGTTTTATTATATATTAGCAGTAATATAGATAATTATACTATAATTTATGTCCTTTTTGGCTATTTATAAAACGTGAGCAAAATGCTCTATACGCGAGTGCTCGTGTAAGTTTTAAAGGCGCGAGTGCTCCCGGGTTAATTTAGAGACTAGTTCAGGACAATCTACTGAGCCATTTGCTATATTAAGCAAGTAGCATACATCATTAATATAACGTCTACGATGAAGTGGTAGAAAATGGTACCTTCTGCATCGGTGAGTGTAATCTACAGATACTTGCTTTGCCCTGTAATCAAGGTACTTTAGAAACCTTCTCTGGATACCCTCAATACGAGACTTATAGATCTCGTATTGGGGGTTCCAGACTTGTGATGCATACTCAAGGTGGCTGCGTACGAACGAACAATACAATACCTTGATCGGTTTAAGTGATCGGAAAGATGTTGAGGTCCTCATTATAAAACCAAGTGCTCTTGAAGCCTTATTCACTATACTATCAATATGCTGATCGAATAATAGCTTGCTGTCTTGTATAATACCAAGATCCCTAATACTATTCACCTTGCCTATATTTATATCGTGAAGCTTGTAAGTGACATCGATAAAAGACTTCTGACGGGTAAAAGTCATGTGGAAACATTTCGAAACATTCAGTTCGAGCCTGTTACGTCTACAGTATTCTTCAAATCTATTCAAGTCGCTTTGCAACAGGTGTGCATCATAGATGTCTCGTACAACTTTATGAACCTTCATATCGTCAGCATAGAGCAATATATAACATGATTCAAAACACCGCTTCACGTCAGCAATAAAAAGAGTAAATAAGAGGGATCCTAAAATTGAACCCTGTGGAACTCCAGAGGGAACAGAACTCCAACCAGACGTGTATCCCTGAAGTACCACAGCCTGCGTTCTATTATCAATATAAGAGGAGAACCAACGATACAAATCTCCGTGAATTCCGGCTTTTAACAGTTTCTCTAAGAGCAGCCTATGGTCAATACGGTCAAAGCATTTACTGTAATCAGTATAAATGACGTCAACTTGTGCGCGTTGTTCCATACCTTTGGATATAAATTCATGGGATAGGATTAAGTTAGATGTAGTGGAACGCTTCCTAAGAAAGCCATGTTGTTCATCACCAAAGCCACACTTCATAGCAGCGTATACGTCATTAAATACAATGCATTCAAGGATTTTTGAGAACAGACATATCTTAGATATAGGTCGATAATTAGAGATATCCGACTTGTCACCTTTTTTAAATACCGGGGTAACAAATGCCGATTTCCAAATTTTTGGAACTATGCCTTCCGAAAGTGACCGCCGGTATGGTTACACAGCCTTTATTCATGACATAACTTTACACAGTGATTATTAGTAAGGGCATAAAACTTGATGATTGAAAAGAGTGTCCATAGAGTTTCTTGCTTGTTCAACTTACGTTTTGGAAAAAGCAACTGGTTATTTCAACTTTCAGACGAACCGACAAACTCTGACAAATAATAATTTCCTGTAAATAGTCTGAGTGAAAAAAATGCTTGAAGTTTTACTAGCTTTTCGTTGACATGCAAAGCATTTGACTTATTAAAGAATTAAAATTACAAAAAATCCGTAGGTACTAATATTATAAATGCGAAAGTAACTCTGTCTGTATCTTCTTCACGCCTAAACCACTGAACCGATTTGAATGAAATTTTGTACAGATATAGTCTAGGACCCGAGAAAGGACTTAGGATAGTTTTCATCCTGGAAATCCCCCGGGAACGGGAACTATTATTCCACGCGGACGAAGTCGCGGGCAAAAGATAGTATATATGTCTAAATTAGAAGTTCTCAGCTGTTATTAAATATGTAGCCTTGAAAGTGCTAACAGCATTACATAAAACTCATACATTCATAATACTTATACATATGTGGCAATGTTTTTTCTATGGAAGAAAAATCCGTAACTCATGTTTGAGCCGTCTTTGAAATGTCGGTTCTATTTAGAACAAAAAATATATCTGAGGAACAGTCACTGAATGTTTCACTTAATTTTGTTACTGAGACATTTGTTATTACGTATTTATTCATATCATGAACGACCGTTAGTGTTCCACGCGCGCCTCAAAGGGAAGAAGTCAGCACTGGAAGGGGCCAACAGGGGCACGCCTGCCGGGGTTGCGGAATGTTTATAATAGTTACCGTGACCCCGGAACATAAAGGGCAACCGTAGGAACATAAGTGGGTTTTAGTCAGTAAAAGTCTGACACGCCCTCCCGCCGCAACGGCGGGAGAAGTCATTTAATGATTCCCAACTCCCCAAAAAAAAAATGTTTGATTCCAAAAATATCCAATCCTGCCTTGGCTGTTGTTATTTTTCTTAAAAATGGTTTACTGCAAACATCTGCCTGCTGTCACAAAACTCAATATACATAGGTTGCAAGATGTTCCCGTTTTATCAAGAGACCGCGTATCGACTTTTGTACTTAGCATAAATTTGCATGTCAAGATATACATACTCACCACTTGTTTATGCTAAACATGAGATACCCTTTAATATATGCGGTATATCGTTAACTTGATCAAGTTTTCTGCGAGATTGATCTTGCTGTTTACAGGAGAAAAAATCATGAAAGCATAGGCTACATGATATATAAAATTATGTTCCATAATATATATAATGTTGGTTTGGTGGTTAGTGACCCTGACTGCTAAGTTGAAGCTCGTTTGATTCGAAACCGTGACAAGTTTTGGTGTGATGAGCATGAGTGTGAGTTCTGTGTCTGGGTTAATTTATAGTCAATATATAAATAAATATATCAGTTGTCTGATCTCTTAACAGATACACAGACAAGCTTTCAAAGATCCGTATACTTATAAATCAAGTAATTTGTCATTTTGTACGCTGAGAATACGGCGAGAAAGAAAAGTTTTTTCGTTGTGACCGTACAAAATTAGCCTAAAAATGTATTCCTCAATATTAATGATATTCCTGTTTCGACCGGAGCGGGCAAATCTCAGCGGCCGAAACAACCTATTAAGCTCTCTATGTTGGGTACGACCTGTATAATTATTATTCTATGTATGTTTTTGTATTTCTCAGTTGGACTAAGTGCTGCTTAAAGGTCATAGCTCATTACAGCCACCCGGCAACCACTCCGCACCGACTCGCCTCCTGCGACTAGTATTCTTTATATGGACTTGTATGGGCATGCGCTCACTATATCAACTTCGTACAGTCACCGGATCGCCTCGGTTATAAGGCGAGTCGGTGCGAAGTGGCTGCCGGGTGGCTGTAATAAGCTATGACCTTAATCGAGTCAAACTACAAATTAATTATGTTGAAGTAGTATCGGACGTTAATAGTGTCCGAGCGGTCGACAAGTTTACATTTCCTTCAAGATCATTTCACATCTAAATGATAGTATAATAACAATTAAGTTTACAGCAAAAAAATATCGTTCATCATCATCATCAGCCCAAAAGCGTTCACTACTGGACATAGGCCTTACCCAACTTGAACTCGATCACAGTTTGAAATATATGGTGAGCGATATTCTTGTGCTAACATTTTGCAGCGTACTGTGACATGAGAGTTGTAACCTTTCAACAACCAAGCGACAGCCGGCTGTCGGGCTGCTATTGCCTTTCTATTGTGTCTTGATTACGTGTGTTCGAAGGTTTAAATAGCAAATTGCATTCTATTTACATCTTTTGCATGTCTGTGTATTTTTACGGTCGGGATTGTACATATTGCATCCAAAGCTGTGATTATGTTCTAGCTGAATTCAAAGTATATTATGTAGTACAACACAACCGCAGTGTTTATCAGATCTTCGCAACTCAGTTACAGGGCAGCACGATATGCTTTGGTAAGGCTGATTGTCAGACAGTTGTCATAAATCTATAAAATGCCTAGACAATTTGAAATGTTTCAAAGACCACTTCTTCGTTTTCCTAAATCTGGGGTGGAGAACTTCAAATGGAAAAACCCAATAACAAATCATTAAGCCTTATCTACTAAAATTAATTACAATTACTTTTCAATTTATAAGAGCTTCAATTAATTTCGCTAAGATTATAATCTTAGAGCATTTTGAATATTTTCAATTCTACACTGTACGTCACTTAGCAATTTGAACAAAACATTGAAAGGTCTTTAAAATAGTTTCAAAGCTAAATTTTCATAAGGAAAGAGATCATTAGGGTAAGATTAAATTCGTTAAGGTACAAGTGAGCTAATTTTTTTATTGAGCACAAGGCGGGGTTGTGCTCCAAATCGAGGCGAGGAATTGTAAGCATAGTTTTAAAATGTTTACACGTGTGTCTTTGTACACAATTATATTCCAGGAATATTAAATTGATAAAAATCATGAATAAGAGTTATAAAATGTTACACAAAATTTGTAAATATGAAGCATGGCTTTATCAATTCAACCATCAAATACTGATGGCCTCGACGGTGGTTATAAAATAAAAAGGATATAAAAATCATGAACCTTTAAACGCCTTTTTAGTCCGCGACTTCATCTACTATCAACTGACTATCACGCTGACCACTAGGTTATTAGCTAGTGCGTTTACTAGCTTTTGCCCGCATTAGAATTTGACAAAAAGTAGTCTATGTCACTCTTCATCACTTCAACTATCTCCACTTAAAATGTCACGACAATTCGTCGCCACGTTTTGCCGTGAAAGACGAACATACAAACGCACAATTTCCCGTTTATAATGTTAGTATTAGTGTGGATATGGATACTTTCAATGCAATCAAAATAATAAGTCACGCTAGGCATACTGGTTAATATTTTTGTCACGCCACGAGATCCACGTAATATTTTAATTGTACTGATATGAGACGGTGATAAGTACTGTTACCAGCCGAAGGAGAATTCAACCCTCGACTACGTGACTTGGGTCTTAAGCTATGTCATCTGTCAATTTTAAATAACTTTACCTCCATTAATATTTTATTACACTCCATTGTTTTATCCGCGTTATAGTCTGCGCAGACGAAGGACAGCGGTGGACAAAATGTCCGCGACGTATTTATTAGTACTACAATAAGGTTTTACTTGATCCATGCAATATCGCCCCTTGCCTAGCGGACTGCATGCGGGCTTTAGCGGACCAAAGCAAACTTAAGGTCATAGCTCATTAGAGCCACCCGGCACCCACTCCGCACCGACTCGCCTCTAGCTAGCATTCCTTACACGGACTTGTATGGGCATGCGCTCACTATATCAACTCCGTAGCGTCACCGAATGGCCTCGATTATAAGGCGAGTCGGTGCGGAGTGGGTGCCGGGTGGCTCTAATGAGCTATGACCTTTATGACAGTAATAATAAGAGAACACCGCAGATATTTTCTCCGCCATTGTCCCTCGTCTGCGCAGGACTGCTCCGTTTCTTTGGGTCGTAGGGTAATGAATGCTGTTTAGGTAGGTTGTAACCACAGAACAGTTAAAGATAGTTGCAACCTTTCCTGGTCTATAAGAACGGGCTTAGACAGCTTCATTAAGAAACGAGGGATGTATAGTTCTTGTTCGATTGTTGGTCAACTCTTCGTAAATGGTTGGACCGAAATGGATGGAATTATGAGTGTATTTCAACTAATTCGTAGTTGGTCTGAAAGCACACAGGACAGGTATGACAGGACGTCTGAAGAATTTGCTAGAATTATAATAATAATTTATTTTTTAAACCAATTTGGACTTGCACTTGCAAAGATTCGCACACTCAAACAAACCAAGTCTTCAGCCTTGTAGTAGGCTTGATGTTATTATCTTAAGGTAATCCACGATAAGGTAAATAAAATTTAGAAGAATCGATTAAAACAAACACATTGATTACAATTCTTTATTAAAAATTAATTGAAACATCCAGTCGATACAAATATGGGAACATTTATTATAATATGATTTCAAAAGAAAAACATTTTATCACGGCTACAAATTACAGTTGAATGCAAAATGTTTTTATAAAGGGAACACTTTATATTTTTCGTATTTAAATGAGCAGTTCTCTGATTTCAAGCAAATTCTTTATTTATATGTAATTAATTTATTATCATTATATTTTGCCTTCAACTGTAATCATCACGTAACAATTTAAATTCTCATACACCTTATATTGGTCACCGCAGTAAAATAAATTAAAATAAGCAATTCAGTATTTACTTATTCACTAGTTGTTCCTCATTTACAATTTCAAAATTAAATTACACTTGTAAATATTTACAGCGTTAATGGCTAATATTATTATAGTAATTAGTTAATGTAAGTTCTAATGCTCTGACTTTAACAAACGACTTCTGTGAATAAGGGCTTGTCACACTTTTTCAAAGTATACTGCGCCTTTTTACCTGGTAGTTTGAAACATAATGCTAAAAAAATATAAAAGAAATGTATTCCAGAGGCCTTGAAATTTAAAGTCAAGCTAGGAATTTACAAAAAAAGAACCACGCTAAATGCATAATTATGAAATATGAAATCAAATTTACGGTAAAATAAAAAAGATTCAGCTTTACATGCATTGTTTGAATAATAATCTACCTAAGGTAATATACGAGATTTTAATAAAATAAGGACACAATTAATAAAGTCGTATTGAAATAACAAATTTCTGCTTTGACAAAGAAAAGTGGAATTATCAAAGGACAAACTTCCAAAGAAATATTTATTAAATTAGTCGAATATTTGGAACTAATTAACTTTCAATTACTTTCCTAAGATCTCGTTACTAATTTATACCTTTTAATAGGTCGATTGTAGCGTATTTAAAGACCTTATAAAATTCTACTTATACAAATTATTTACAGTAAAAATACACCAATTTTACATTCAAAGCAAGCATACTTAAAATATGACTTAGATTGATACAAAAACGTCACTTACTTGTTTAATACAAAAGTTAAGTAATGTTTAAATTACTAAATATTCTGAAATACGCTTGTCATATAGAGACGAACAATTTTGATAGAAATAAAATTTTAATAACAATATCATAATTTACAGTCTCGATTTTTTTACATCGTTAATTTTTTTCTTGGTTTACTTAATACTAGTATCTATAACACTAGAATGTCTAAAGCATTATTTTTTACAATTTTATTTTTAATATTAATAAAAATTTCCTCTATCCTAATCACTTCACTGGTTATCAAGCGTTATCACAAATGCCGTCGGAGCTACCTTAGTACACTTTTCTTATTAGACCTACTTACTCTATAATATAATCCCTATATATTCTTGAAGCACATTAATATTTACATTACAAGATAAATTTCAGAATCTTCATAAAATTATATTATTATGTCTGAGTTATTATAATAATACAGTGTTTATTGTGGAGCCGAATAATGAATAATGTTAGGTTCTGTGTAAATTTAATAATTATATAAAAATCATTTGGTGATTATATTGAAATTCGAAGTTATTTACACAAACGCATTTTCTTTCATAAAAAATGTAACAAAATTAATCACACACATTGGTAATAGATAAATAATAAACCAATATGCAGAAGCGATTGAGCGTGACGGGAGCACCCGCGGCTCACACGTTGCGAGCTGTCACGTGTTCCAAGCACGTGTTTGAGCGGAAATTTGCGTAATTTTAACTCCCTTTGTAGAATTTTCTTTCGAAAGCGTTTGATGTTTAGGAAAAATATGTTAAACCAATAAGAGTGTTAGAAAATTATGTATTTTTTTATGAAGATAGCGACGAAATAGATAACACAGTTATCTTGACTGTAAACTGGCAACTTGTCTTATTTCGATGTTTTGAGGATTTCACGTTGTTATACTTTCGTACCTGCATGTGACATTAATTTGCATAACTTACTTGTCACAAAATGCTATACTTCACTAAGTAATTTTTGCTAAAACTATTTTCTGCAGATTATCAAAAATAAGACAGCACTAGTTCACAGTCAATAATCCGTGAATTAGTGATGAAAAAACTTAATAGCACACAAAAAAAATACTCATCAAGACAATGAAAAGTTTACCCAGTAACCATGACACATGCCAAAAGAATGACCAGTATATTGACGAGCGGTAACGTAAGCGGAGCGGAATCGCCGGCGGCTGCGAGCGCGCTTGCGGCCGCTTCCACACATTGGCGGTAAGCGACGTGTTCTAAGCACGTGATAGCGCAGAAGTGTTGGTGAGCGCAAGCGCCGTCGCACGACTCTGAGCTCTCGTGTCGCACGCGGTACGCGCGTAAGTACCTGATGGAGAGATAAAAGGGTTTTTAGTTTTTAAAAAATAAATTTGACTTAGCAGCTACAAGGTGTAATAATAAAAAAAATGGGTTGTGTGTATGATTATTTCATTACTATATTTTTTTTTTTAGCAAATACAATTAAAAATTCCCATAGAAAAAATCTATCAACAAAACAGCTACTTCATAAAACTTCCACTTACTTGTGAAATATATTAGTCTCATGCGGCGTGCCTATCTGCAGCTTATCAGCGAGATTGTGCAGTGATATGGCGGACACCTCGTGCAGCCCATAGTACTGGGTCAGGTTGTACTCCGCCGTCCATTCTGCGAGGTTACGGTTCGCGGCCGCCAGGTCTAGGAAGTACTGGGTGTAGTCCAATACCTGGGAACAAAGTTGTATGTAAATATTTTTAGATTGCACATTTAATTTAATGTTATTTTAATGTCAAGCACCGAGCTGCGTCTGGCCATACCACTAATCTCGCGATGGTGCTGTGTTAATCAATAAACTATAAAAAAAGGTATTGATTGGACAACATAAGAAGAATGTTTGGAGAGGTCAACTGTACCTGGGGTCAAAACAGTATGTATGGAAGATGATTACATTGGTACCTAGGTAATCTTCTAGATTAGTAAAACCTTTCAGAGAGGTTAACTAAATGACTAGGACCGTAAACTGCCAGTTGGATGGTTGACATAATTAAGTCTGATGGAATCTGATGTTTACAGATGGCACAAAGCAACACGCTATGGTTGATTGAGGGTAATCCTATAACCAGAAGTAAATGATGTTGATGATGATAAAATGACGTACAAAAGTGCTTCTAAAACAAAGAGTAATTTGAGTTTGACGGTCCAAAAAGAAGATTACGTGGAGCTTTAGCACATTTCAATCAAAGGTAACAAGTGAAATAAAATCAGTTGTACATCGAAAATTTGATTGTGAATTTTATATGCCTTTTGAATATTAAACATCCTATGAATCTATGATGTAAAATAAATTATTTTGATTTTGTGAGTAAAGTACATTGATATAAAGGGAGATATGGAAATGAGAATTGGTTTTAAAGTAAATAAAAATGTTGATGTAGGTAACAAAGTGTATTTTAACTATACGAAGCGGGAATCATCACCACAAAAATAAAAAATTAGAAACAATGTTATTAGAGTATGAGAACGAAAATGGAGTGAGTTTCTCATTCTACATTATACAGAGAAAATCAATAGGTGTTGCGTTTTATAGACCACTGCAAAATTCTGTTTGCGCGATGCAGGATTAGACAGTTTTAACATTATGCAAGATGTCGCCATACTTTTTGTTTTTGTAAAATCTGTACGAATCCTGTCTAAAAGAACATTAATTCAATAAAATAAGGATGAACTTACCTTCCCAGTATTGGTATCAAACTTGTAAAGTCTAAGACCAGGGTTGGAAGAATCTGAGGGGTCACGGTGTGGGCTTACTGAGGGAGCCATAAACGTCCAGGATACTGGTCGATCTAAACAAACAGAAATAATTATAATTAGTTAATAAACGCATAGTTTTTGAAGCTATTTACATGGCTTAGTTACTCCACTCTGTTTTATTCGCATTCAATACTTTATATCTATAGTTACTGCTTCGCTTTCGTTGGTTTAAGATCCACTATGAAAGCGTAGTGTTATGAATCGTTTTATGTGTCTGATAAAACTAACAATCACATTAAAAAAAAATACTTTTCCAATCCCAGGAGTAGCTCCAGAGATAAACAAACGACAACAATTTTACAAATTAACGCGCTTATTTACAGAAAACTTACAAATTAATAAACCCTATAAAATAAACCAATATTATACTAATATTGTATTGGAGGCCTTTTTTTTCCCGCCGTAGGCGGGGCGGGAGGGTGTCAGACTTTTACTGACTAAAACCCACTCCTTCAGTTGCCCTTTATGTTCTGGGGCCACGGTAACTATTATAACTATTCCGCAACTTCGGCAGGCATTAGCCCTAGAGGGTCCCTTCACGTGCTGACGGCTCTGTGTGGTGCGCGTGGAACAAAACGCGCCGTCACGACACGGCCCGACTAGGACCAGGCCCGACACGGGCCTGGTCCTAGTCGGGCGGCGAGCTACCCATGGCTCGCCGTCCGCGTCCGCGTCTATGGCGGCCGGTAGTCGTCCAATTGTGGGACAGTATAGGATTAGAAAAAATACTCATAATATAACAAAACTGTTATTTTTTTTCTGTAAAGGGGCAATTCTTTTAAAATACCCAAAAGACTTAATTATTTTGATTAATAAGAATTATACCAGTTAGATTGGAATATTTTGATTAATACTGAACAGTATTTAATTCTTATTTGAAAATAGGAGAGCAGAAGACTAAATACTTGAATGAAAATGCGGTGAATACTAGTGTCACACGATAACACGGTCCAGTAACTCTCGTTGTGGACTTATTCATACAAATACCACAACACCCATGAGTTATCACCTTCGGTTGGGCTGAATTTTCAGTGCAGATAAAATCTATATTTGTTCCATTGGATGACAAACAAGATATTTGCGTAGCCAGGTAATGGCTTAAGTGGACTCTCCTTTAGACGATAAAAGAGAGTTCGTATAAATTCTCGTCTTTCTCCCAAATTCTTAGTCGCAAACGCTCTGCAAAATCTGCTGACTGCAGATAAGAACGCTACAATGACCGATGTCCAAAAGCTCTCTGATTCAAAATCTCCATGATCTGTTGGCTATTTACCCTAAGCACTATTCGACGAATAGTTATTAGTTATTACTCAAAGTTATTACTGAAATCTGAGATGTCAAAGGCATTGCTGACGTGTTCCCAGCCCACAACGACGATTTGTCTGTTGTGCCTGTAATTACATTGGCATCTAAACCACATAATATTAGTACTAATAACATACCAAAAACGCCTGGAAGAACCATTGGTCGATAATGGCACTCGTGAAAGATATGCGACAAACGCAAATTGGTAGATATATGCGTTCAACCTATCCTTACATACGGCGCTCAAACATGGTCTTTGAGAGGTCAGCAGGGGTTCAAGCATGAGGTTTTCCAAGGCATAATGAAGCGAAGCATTTTTTAAATCAAATTAACAGACCGGATTAGAAACACAGAGCTGCGCTCCAAGACACAAATCGTCGATGTCACTCAAAAAACGTAAGCGGGACTGGGACTGACATGTCTGCTTCATGTTGAACAAATCAATGGCTAAATTAACCACAATGTAGATTTCAGAAAACCTCCGACAACATCGCGGCAGACCCTGGCAATGATGGCGGAAAGAGCTCGATGTTAGGGGGCAAGATTGGCCTACTGAAGAAGGGGAGGTCATTGCCCTGGAGATGAGTATCACAGACTTATAATACATACCCTTGTAATTAAAAACAGTATCAACTTAAAATAGAACCTAATTGTCAAACGGACATTCAATTATGGAGGCTATTAACGTGATTATTAAAATTCCATTTCCGTAGCAGTTCAAATAACAAACTTTTATAGCTTTAATTTTCTTGACAAACATTACAGTTTTTATTTAGTACTCAAATATTAGAGAATGGAACAGCCATAATGAAAAATGCTTGACAATAAAACATTTTTAGTCCACTCTAAATCCACTAATTTCGTTGCGAAATTTTCGTGACAACTACCAGAGACACAATTCCAGAATTTATTGGTTCCCGAAAATGTCATCTCGCTGCCGATAAACCGGTTTTACGGTAATTATTCGAGTGCCAGGTTCGAGCAAATAAAATGTCATGGCTTTTGGTGTATTGAGTAATTTGCTGTTAACATTATTTAATTGTTTTTGGCTATTTTATAGTTGGTATTGTTAGTTTTTAAGGTCCCAAAAGGTAAGGTCCCATTACTAAGACTCCGTTGTCTATTTGTCTGCCTTTTACCAGGACGTATCTCATGAACACATTAAGACTAGACAGTTTAATTTTTTATAGATGATGTATTTTTGTTGACGTTGTAGTAACATCAAGAGTTTTTTTTTTGCCATTTTTTGTCGATAATGGTACGAAACCCCCCAGCCCAATATTGACCAACATTTGGCTGGTTTTATTGTCTTAGTGTTTCATATCAGTCATACATTTTAAAGAGTAAAAAAACGCATCAACTTTTTCTGAATTATTATTTTTATTATTTTTTTTTATGATTTTTTTTTTGCATTTGGAAATAACCTTCTTCCTATTCATTTTTATCTATATCTATTCGAAGGCCACCTAATGATTTTAACATGAAATAACAATCACAAATTATCACATACAATAGCAACGAGAATAATTTAAGTTTGGATTTATATTTCTTTGCTCTTTCTCTCCATAATAATCCTACGTTTAAGAACGCACCACTTGCAACTTTTTGCCTAATTATCCGACTCTTTGACAATTCCTAAGTGCCTGCAACTAGCTTCAATTTTCTGTCCTGCTGCCTTCTTGGCTTTTGAATGGTTTGTGTTAAATAAAAAATACTCTACCGACCAACTATTAACTTTGAATTATCGGCTTTTCTTTGAATTAATGTGCTTGTAACACACTTTAAAACCTTCCTTGTGAATATCTCTGTCTATAAATAAAAACGGCATATATGTAAGTCTCTCGAAAACTCGAAAGTTTATAAATCTATCACAAACAGATACACAGACAGATTCGATAGGGGACTCGGTTTTATAATAATTATACAAGAAAAATATAACAGATCTGAAATTATATCTTCCAGACAAAAACACAAAAATAACAACAAATACACCAAAAACAATATAATAATTGAATAAAAAGAGACAATAAAAAATTATATACAACGACATTACTGACCGCCTTTTGTTTGCGACTGTATCGTATGTAAATAATCAGTGTACACTCGCGGACACTGTATAATGAACGCCGAGGATTGCTCTTGTAGCGAAATGCAAATGAAATGATAAATATATACCTCATTCAAATTATCATGAATCATACGGACTTCAAATAATTATTTTGTGCATCCGTTAATTACTTTTCGCTTCTGTTTTTGTTAATGGCAAAATATAATTTGTATGTAGGTGGATGTTTTTTAGTAGTTACATATTTTATTTATCTCAACACATCTTTTTTAGGGTTCCGTACCTCAAAAGGTAAAAACGGAACCCTTATAGGATCACTTTGTTGTCCGTCTGTCCGTCCGTCCGGCTGTCAAGACCCTTTTTCTCAGAAACGCGTTGAGATATCAAGCTGAAATTAATATCACATACTCGGGTCTGCTATCTCTGAAAGCAGTGAAAAAATCAAGTTTTTAAATCAATGCAATAAAAAGATACGGTGGTTTATATTGCAAATTTGGACATTTGCAAGGAAATCCAAACCTATAGGGTACTTCCCATTGACCTAGAATCATGAAATTTGGCAAAAAGCAAGGTCTTGAAGCACAAGTAAAGGGAAAACTCCGAAAACCGTAAATTTGTAGTTAGTTCACACCAGGCGTCCGTCTGTCCGTCTGTCTGTCAAGAACCTTTTTCTCATAAACGTGTCGAGATATCAAGCTGAAATTAATATCACATACTTAGGTCTGCTATCTCTCACAGCAGTGAAAAAATCAAGTTTCTAAATCAATGCAATAAAAAAATACGGCGGTTTATATTACATATTTAGATATTTTCAAGAGAATCAAAACTCAAAACCTATAGGGTACTTCCCATTGACCTAGAATCATGAAATTTGGCAAAAGGCAAGGTCATGTAGCACAAGTAAAGGGAAAACTCCGAAAACCGTAAATTTGTAGTTAGTTGACATCAGGCGTCCGTCTGTCCGTCTGTCTGTCAAGAACCTTTTTCTCAGAAACGCGTCGAGATATCAAGATGAAATTAATATCACATACTCAAGTCTGCTATCTCTCAAAGCAGGGGAAAAATATAGTTTCTAAATCAACGCAATAAAAAGATACGGCGGTTTATATTGCATATTCAGATATTTTCAAGAGAATCAAAACTCAAAACCTACAGGGTACTTCCCATTGACCTAGAATCATGAAATTTGGCAAAAGGCAAGGTCATGTAGCACAAGTAAAGGGAAAACTCCGAAAACCGTAAATTTGTAGTTAGTTGACATCAGGCGTCCGTCTGTCCGTCTGTCTGTCAAGAACCTTTTTCTCAGAAACGCGTCGAGATATCAAGCTGATATTAATATCACATACTCAGGTCTGCTATCTCTCAAAGCAGTGAAAAAATCAAGTTTCTAAATCAACGCAATAAAAAGATACGGCGGTTTATATTGCATATTTAGACATTTTCAAGGGAATCAAAACTCAAAACCTATAGGGTACTTCCCATTGACCTAGAATTGTGAAATTTGGCAAGAAGCAAGGTCATGTAGCACAAGTAAAAGGAAAACTCTGAAAACCGTAAATTTGTAGTTATTTCACTAAAAAACAAATTAACGGAACCCTCGTTGCGCGAGTAGAACTCGCACTTGACCGGTTTTTTTTTTATTTTGAAAGCCAAATACAGAACGCTGAATGACTGCGATGCGGCAAACCCTTCTCCAGACAAAATGAAGGCTATTAATACTAATTAAAACGTTCAAAATCGAATGGCAACTATAAGATGAGTTAGTCATAATAAATAATAATAATAAATAAATATCCTGGGACAATAAATAATCAATATCAAACGTGGGTTAATTAGGGTAAGTTTTACCTAGCTTAAAAACAGTGAAACCTGTGTGAGTATTATTGTCAGATTTGCATAATTTGCTGATAGTACTAGAAAATTTGTAAAAGAATTTGTCCTGTCAAAACTACCATAAAATTACTGTCTGACAGCAGCATGGTTATTCTGAAGTTGCCGTCTGAAAGGTATAGTAACATGCACATGAGACTTATTTTTGTCTCTGGAAAAGCATCTGGAGATCTCTGCGGTGAATACTAAAAAGCAAGTAGACCTTCAGCTTATTCGTCATACAGTAACACAAAAATAATCAATACTTAAAACTCACACACGTTACATAGCAGATGGAATACCAAGAGTACAACATATTGTTTCACCGACTCTGCATTCAACACACGTTTACAAATTACGCACGTGTCTCGTACGCGTTCGGATACATACACGTAAAAGCACGACAGCTGGCCACACTCATTCTAGCAAAAACGTAATATCATCTGAAAATAACGCAGGCGAGAAACGCCTTGCGTTTTAAAAAGTAAATGGTAAGAGTCAACTAAGAAAATTGGATTACTGTAACACTCGCGGAGACGAGAACCACTTTCCTGAGCATACGTTGTTGACACAGTCTGTTTTCTTTTAATTTCCTATTTTAGGTACGACTCGAGTTTTATATCGCAATGAAACTAAGCGTAGGTATATCGTTGTGAGCAATGATATTTAAGTAAAAAGATTTAGAGTTACTAATACGATATTCTATCTTCAAAAACAGCACACTAACGCATACATACAATTAGATGTCAAAGTAGGATGACATGTATAATATCAGCCTATAACGGTCCTACTACAGGGCAAATGCCTCTTCTCATACAGAGAAGGCACGAGGATTGATCACCACGCTTGCTCAGGGTGGTTTGGCGATTTATGATTTATATTCACTAAAGTCCAGGTTTCCTTACGATGTTTTCCTTCACCGATGTCAGTAAAGTCCAAGATAAACTTTAGAAAGTGTATTGTGAGTGAAAAAGACACGAATATAATATGTGACAATTATAATTTGGTCAAATGGCTTTAAAATGTCAAATTTAACTTTTAATATTATTGGTTGTGAGTAAATTTAACGGCACGGCGGTGTATTTTGTGTTTGGCGTTAGTATTCGCCTCCATATATCAACAATTTTCGACGCCGCGACGCCGGCTACGTTTGAATTTTCATGAGGAAATAGAATTTGTGTGTAATTTACGGCGAAGACAATTACATGAAACTGAATATTTGCATGGCCTACAAATAGTTGTTGTGACTCTGGATATTTGTGTATGTGGTTATTAAGTGACATGACACAGGAAAAAAAACAAACTTTGATTCTGTTAATCTAGTCTATGAATAAAATCTATAAACAAAAAACAGAAGGAAATGTCGAACGAATTCGACATCATTTCGATAGGTAAAAACTTCAAATACTTTTTAACTTCCTGATCACAGTCAACAACAAACAATTTACAAATAATCTGATTTTTATATTACTTTACATGTGGTTTATTTTGAGTATAGAATTTCATAAGAACAGCAGGACAACTAATACTTCTAATTTATATATATATATGAGTTTTAAATAGCCAAGCCACCTTGAGCGAGCCAGTCGATCAAGAATCGTGTCTCTTCTTTATAAGAAGACTTTGCCAGATTCAACTGGATACCAGTGTTTTACGTGAAGCTACTGCCTATCAGAAGAAGCCTACTTACTGCCTAGCAGTAAGACAACAATAGGGTGTTACTTATATTATCATTATAATCTAGAAACCAATTTTACTCTACCTTCCTTTTTACTCACCATTGTCATAAATAACCCGGAACGTGTCAGCATGTAAGTGTCCGAAGAATTGTCCAGCAATGATCTTGGCATGACGTCGAACCGTTCGTAGGTACTTCGCGTTGGCATCTGATGACATGTCGTAAGGATGCCGGGAATCCGACCCTGGAGCTGCGTGGCCGACTATGTATACCTGGGAATAAGGGCGTAAGTTAACATTGATTTATATGTAAAAGTTAATTAAAACGTATGCTTAGGGGAAAAAAAGTGTGCAAGAGCAAGAATATATGGGGCTCTTCTTAAGTACATAAAAAGCCTTTTTAATAATATAGTTATTACATTACGTCATCCTTTGTAATCATCATTAAGAATCCTGGTAGTGCATAATAAAAAGGTAGAAGAGTGTAAAGCTTAAAGATATTATAATATTTTAGATATTATAAGATCAAGAATGATATTCTTATAGTATATTTATTTTGATATAAGCCTTTATGTCAATCATATAAATAAGAACCTAATTTATAACGACGAGATTAAAACCGTACCATTTAATTTTAATTTTGTCAACTAGAAGGGTTCTAGAGGGAGGCATTGGTTGGGTATTCCGCCCTAGATGTGGCAACACGGGTATACCAGACATATCATCCCACACTAAACGCCATCTAAATTAGGTAGGTGTCTTTTGTGTGGGTGTATATTATTTTGTGTATATGTCACCGGAAAATAATAAGATCCGTAAGTTTATCAATTTACTAGGAAGTTTATAATTTTTCGTAGGATTCTAAACGGGAGATAAATTGTAATACACTCGCGAGCAACCAAATCGACTCAAGCTTTCATTGCGCACACATGAATCAATTTTACAAAATCTACACGTGGTATTCATGACAGCAATATGCCATTTGAATGCCTAAGATGAGAACTTTAATTTGGTGTCATTATTATTGACATCCATCCATAATTTTTAAAATTAATAATGTCTAAATATAAGTGTAGGCAAAAAGGAAAATTTAGGACAAAGGGTTGGGGTCTGGTGTTTTACAAATAAAACAAAAAATGATGGAAAAACATAAAAAAGTTATTTAATCAATATTTGGTATTGCCTCCCCTAGCTCTAATTACAGCCTGCAGCCTGTTTTTCATCGACCTTATTAATTTTTTGACAGTCTCTTGAGGAATGCCGTGCCACTCCTCTAATAACGCTGTTTTAAGTTCTTCCACGCTTGAAGGTACTGGATTTCTAGCCCTTACTCTTCGTTTGAGGTCATCCCATAAGTGCTCAATGGGATTCATGTCTGGACTTAGCGCAGGCCAGTCCATTGTGCGTATTTCGACTTCTTCCAGAAACTGTCGAGTGATCCGGGACGTGTGACAACGGGCGTTGTCGTGCATTAAAACGAAGTCTTCGCCAATAAACCCTGCGTAGGGAATAACATGGTCCTGCAATATGTCGGTGATATACCGATCAGCCGTTAGCCCGCCCCCACGGCCTCCCCCAGGCACGAAAACAAGCTCGGTTTTTCCTTCTAAGGAGATCCCGGCCCACATCATGCAAGAACCTCCTCCGTATGCAACTGTTTCAGCGAAACAACATTGTGCAAATCGTTCACCCGGACGTCTGTAGACCCGGCCTCTTCTGTCACTTCCATGCAGACACATTCTGCACTCGTCAGTGAACAAGACTGACCGCCATTGCGCTATGTCCCAATCGACATGTTCTCGAGCAAACTGCAGCCGCGCTTGTCGGTGACCAGCAGTCAATTTGGGGCCTGTCGCAGGCCTTTTTGGAGTTAAGTTGGCTTCCTTCAAGCGTCTCCTTACTGTCCACTCGCTAACAGCCACCCCTCGTACACGTCTCAGTTCTTGTTGCACATCCGTTAAATGGCGATTGCGCAACGAGGTTGACACTATGAAACGGTCGTCTCTTTCGGAAGTGCATCGGTGGCGGCTGGTCCTTGGTCTCCGAGTAAAGGCACCTGTCTCTTGATATCGTCTGTATATCCTGGATACAGCAGACTGGCTCAAGTGGAGTTGGGTAGCCACTGCTCGCTGACTAAGCCCTTGTTGCAACAGGGCAACAGCTTGAGCGGCTTCTTCAGGTGTGGTATCCATGTTCTTGTACAAACAATGAATGTAATTTACGGAGATGTGTACCTGTCAACTTGTGATAAGCGACTGATGAGGGTAGCGGGTTGCGGGGGGCTTTTATAGCAGGGTAATTAGCGCAAGTCGTGGGTAGGCTATTGAACAAACTTACTGTATCGCTCAATTAAATTGCGTAAGTGAATAGGGTTTTTTTTTTGTTAAGGGTATTGATGCGCATTTGAAAGCTGACATCTTAAGCTTTCAAATGACATATTGCAGTCATATATACCGCGTGCAGTTTTTGTGAAATTGATGCATATGTGCGCAATAAAAGCTTGAGTCGATTTGGTTGCTCGCGAGTGTATTTTACGTCCACATTTTCGTAAATTGATAAACTTACTGAACTCACTCGTAAAATAATAAGTAAGCAGTAACCAAACGCTACGCGCGATCTGATTGGTTGACACGTCGCCACGGAACATAAATAAACCAGTTTGCTTGTGCGTTTTTATTAGTTTTAAATGTTGAACTGTGTTGCAACTCAAAGAAAACTCAACTCACTACATCCGTGCCCGAGAGGAACCAGGCATTGTTGCTTCCAATTTATAGTTTGTCAAGTCTGATTATACCAAAGTCTTTGGACACAAGCGCTGCCACTATGAACATTGACCAATCAGAGAGCAGTGTATTATTTTACGTATTTCAAAGATGCGTATATTTAAAAGAGTTTCTGTGATTGGTCGAACCATTTAAAATCTTACGAATAGATATCCGTTACTTTATAAATTTACCGTATGACGTCGGATATTGATAAATTTACGAAAATGTGAACGTAAAATATTACAATTTATCTCCCGTTTAGAATCCTACGGAATTTTATAAACTTCCTAGTAGATTGATAAACTTACGGATCTTGTTATTTTCCGGTGACATATATATGTATGTATACTATTTTATGTTTATTTTTCCGCATTTATTAGTAAAAACATGAAGTAAAGACATGATTTCTCATAGAGCCACCAAAAATGTATCTTTCACATTTCCGTAACATCCAAAAGGAAATATCTTTGTAAGTCTTACTGAGACATTGAGAGCCACTGGTACACGCGCTCCGATTGCATAAAGTTGTGTGACGTAAATTTTTCTATTAAAGCCGAATTTATATGCGAGCATAAAATTTTATCTCTTACTGACGCTTTCAAAGTCTGTGCACCTTCCAGTAACAGTTGCAAGACTGAAGACGGGAATTTTTATAACGATTTTTGTGAATTTTGTAGGATGTTGTATTTGTAAAATGTTTGGTCGAATCGGTTATTTAATACAGATAGAACAGAACAGATAAGAAATTATTAGCCCCTTTTTTCTGAATTCACAAACAACTGTGTTTATAATGTCGATTAAATACTTATTGTTTATTTTATCATGTAAACAAATATTGTACTAGATAGCTGTAAACATAAACAAACTTGGTACCAGCGAAATTCGTGGAATGGAGAACGAAACATATACTCTGTAAGAAACTTACAGGAATCTTTATAGAACATAAAGAATAAAATATTGATGATCAATAGTGATATTTTTTATCTCTATATTTTATTTTAATGCTGTTGACTATCGAATAACCTTGTCTATAAAACGTAATTACAGTCTGAAGACTTTAATTCCTGACGTCAAGGCGATGGCAGATAAAATGGCAGAGGTTATTAAAACGTTGGAGGACATAAAACATACTAGGTATGGAAGTGACTTGCCGGCTATTAACCCCGTAACTGTCCAGAGATCGTTTAGTACTAACAATAAAGTAGCCGATTAAGACTAAGCTGTTATAATTAAATGTTTTATGTTTTCCATTTCATTACTTTAATGGAAAACATGAACTGGCTTGTTGGTTAGTGGCTCTGACTGCTGAGCAGGACCCAGGACTTATCTATCTACATACGTATATAAAATAATAAACTGACTAACGAAACGAATGTTAAAGACTTGAAAATTGGTGGGTATGTTCGTTGTGCTAAGGATTCACAAAGAAAGGATTTTTTGGAAATTCTATTCTTGGAAGTTTTGACTTCTACGCGGGCGAAGTTAGTTTATTTATGAACTAGCTGCTGCCCGCGACTTCGTTCGCGTGGAATAGTTCCCGTTCCCGCGGGATTTCCGAGATGAAAACTATCCTATGTTCTTTCTCGGGTCCCAGACTATATTTGTACCAAATTTCATTCAAATCGGTTCAGTAGTTTAAGCGGGAAAACGTAACAGACAGGCAGACAGAGTTACTTTCGCATTTATAATATTAGTATGGATGGAAGTATGGATTGTAAAAGTTTGAATATCAATTTGTAATGTAATTGTCTAGTTAATCTTAAAATAGACTCTGCCTTTTTAAGGATTCAAGAGTCATGTAATGGTGAAGTGAAATGGGTAAGATGTCACGTGATAATTTTGTATTCAAATAATTCGTAATAAATGGATAAGTGTTTCAGCAATTACCTGTTTTCAAACAATATTATTACCGAATTTCTTTTACCTAACCTCATATATTTGGTTTTAGTCTTTCTATCCGTAAATTCCCTTTATTTATTTCCTTGAGCTGCTATCTAGATATTCGACCGAATCGGAGGATTTTTGCTCGAACATTTCCACGTAATATTTTTGCGTCAATAAAACAAACAATCGAACATGAATTGAATGGGACAAAGCTACAGAAGGGATACTTTAATAAAGAAAGCTTTCGAGTGAAGATGCCAATATCGAATTGTCTTCACACTAGGGAATAAAACAGAGTTTTGCTTGGTATTTATAATTATCGGAGCATTTACATTTTGAGATTAGTAACGATATAGGTGGAGTGTTATTGTTGAAGATGGTAATTAATATGAATAAATACGAATGCTATATTTGAATCATAATTATTTTTTGAGTTTGGAAATATGTTCTACAATAATTACTTGGCGAGTTTCAAGTCGGGTAATGTCGATGGTAATGGCAACACTTTAACGATGTCTTTGATAATGCAGATGTCTGTCACATAGACGGCGAAGAACACATGACTTGTTTGCTTGCCATCTAACAAAGGAAAAACTTTCTCTAACAAAAAAGTAAATTCAAATCCCAGAATCTCTCCATTGAACCGTTAAATACGCCATAGTCGTTTACTCAACCTTCAAACCCAACTATTGACAACCCTTTCAAGAGCTAAAAACCAAAAAAAGGTAGTGTGAGCTACCGAATAAAGAGCCTATACATTTTTATATACTTACAAAATTGACTTTAAATCCCCAGCTCAGGATCTATTGACAGTACGGGTGGAATAAATTGAATTTCCCCGACCCTGCCTACTGACAAATCAGAAGTCAGTACACCCGTATCTTTGAGTCGAAATGTGTTTGGTAAAGCCTTTTTGTCTTTTATGACGTCATTACAATGAATGGTGATAAGGCTGTTGTTTAATAAGTGGTATTGGCGTTCCATTGATAATTTTGTTAAAAAGGATGAGTGCATTGGCTTGAAAATTAAGGTACGTGATTGGGAGTAGGGCTGATCAATTTTTGTTTAAAAGGCTCAGAAAAATTACATAATACTTGTTTTCTTTATCGGGAAGTACATAAAGTTGCAAATATGACAGTCGTTACGTGGACTGGGTATCCCGCCACACTATTCCCAACCACTAGGACTCAGAAAGTCAGAATCAACAATGAAGTCCGTCAGAAAAGCGCCGACCAATGAAGCTCAATAAGTCACGGAGAAACAACTCAACTGTCTTGGATCAAACAACAAAATTAATCAGAAAAGAACAGCGGAGGAATAAAACAATGTTGTCGTAAGAATAGAGCCGTTACGAGTAGTCAGAAACTAAAAATTTTGACTGTCGGTTGAACCAAGAGGTATCATGTTATTCAGTAAATGGGTTGGGTTGTGCGAGTTTGATAAGCTGTTGTTCTATGTAAAATACTTGTATTTACCTAGATCTACATATTTAGACTGTAAGGGAACCTACATAGGTGAGAAAAGACCAAAGTAATGATAAATTATCATCTCAACACCATTAAAATGGTGTGTTTTTTTTATATTATGCAGTCTGACGGTTTGAGTATTTAATGCGGCCTACCCAAATGTCCTTACTTTGGTACTGTTCGTCAAGGTGTTGAGCTGATTAAAGTTTTAGTTGAGCTAAACGATTACTGACAAATGCTTGCACTGTCTGGACAGGTCCACTCAAATCTGTGTGCTTCTCTCATCTAGAGAGTACCTCAGACAAACCTTCATGGTTCTCGCACATTTTTGACCAATACGATTGTATGGACTTTGAAAGAGACTTTGACCTCTGAGTTTGTTTCGGATGTTTCTTCTCAGAGCAGTCCAGCTACGAAACACCGGCCCCATCGTTCGCTTAATTAAAAAAAAAAAACAATATTGACGTGTAAAAGTGTTATGTTTATAACCTATTTACAAAATAAATATGATTTTACTGATTTTGAAAAATGATGATGCATTAGAAATTCGTCAAGCATCTCATTTGTCGAAATCACACTCCAAACGTTAGTTTTCGATTAACTCGAAACATTTCTCAACATCAAAATTATTCCGTCACCTTTCACAGTCAGAATATATTAGCGGAGTTATGTGATTTATACAAAAAGGGAGCATTCTTGACTATAATTACGCACGCGACAAAGATTGATGCTTTAGCTGCAGAAACACACCTATTTATGAATCAAAATAATAAAATATGAGAGCCTTGTTATTTCTGAAGTGATTCAAGGGAAAAAAATGTTTGAGAATCTGTATGTAATAAATATAATAATAATAATAATATTATCAACGTATCGGCGCAACGACTGTCGGATCAGGTGCGTGTTATCCAGCGTAATCATATGTTGGATGACACTGTGCTTGATCGCCTGCGAACGGAAATGCAGGGAAGCCGTGTCATTGCCCCTCCGTCACAGACTGTGAGTGTTGAGCCTGTAATACCAACATCCAGTCATAATGATGAGGGGAGTGATGACATGGTTTCTCAAGTAAGTACCCAGTGCAATGATGAGTTAAGGAGCGCTTTGGAGGGTGCGATTCGGGAGTATCGATCTGTTCCCCCCGAACTTAGACCACGCTTACCTCGCTTGCCCATGCATAACAAAAATAGGGCGCTGGTGTGTGCTCTGGATTCGCAGTTATCAAATTATTTTGATGACTGCGAAGACCTCGTTGATGTGCATTCGATTCTGTATTGTGCGGCTGTTGCGGTATGTCGTGTAGCTCATGTCAAATTCCCTAATGATGACAGAGCTACACGACCGAAACCGACTGTACCGGCGTGGCAGTACAGAATTGAGAGGCGCATTGACGAGGCCAGAGTGCTCATCGGCAAACTTAACTGCTTCAGAGAGGGCAATACTCGCCCAAGAGTGATGCGCTTTGTGAGACGGGCATTCTCGGGGACTAATACTAGTCCTCGAGACTATATGTCTCGGGTCACAGAGCGCATCGACTTTCTGAAGCAGAAGGTGTATGCATGGGCAAGCCGTATTCGTAGGTATAAGCGACGTGTGGATCGATACGCTCTAAATCGTACTTTCCAGAGTGATGAAAGGTGGGTGTACAGAGCTTGGGAGCGACCGATTCAAGGTGTGTCTGATACGCGCCTACCGGATGATGACGCCATGTGCTCATTCTGGCGCAGCATCTGGTCGGTGCCTGTCCGACACACTGAGGGCGATTGGATTCGGGGGATTGAGCGAGCGTGCGAACCGATACCAGAAATGGGGGCAATTACAATCAGCCCCCAAGATGTAGCTTGTGCAGTTCGTCCGTTGCCTAATTGGAAATCTCCAGGCCCGGACGGACTGCACAACTTTTGGATAAAATGGTTGAGAGGTTCGCATGCTTGCTTGGCTTCCCGGTTCCAGTCGGCCTTGGAATCAGGATCGCTGCCCCAGTTTCTAACAACAGGTATAACCCACCTGCTCCATAAGTCAGGTAGTACCGCGGAACCCAAAAACTATAGACCGATCACATGTTTACCGACGGTCTATAAAGTTCTTACATCTATTTTGAGAGTCAAAATTAACAAACATATAGAGATTAATAATATCATGTCTCCCTCTCAAAATGGATGTAGGAATGGGTCCCGCGGTACTAAGGAGCTACTCCTGATTGATATGGCCATCAACCAACAGGTTCGCCGATCCCGAAAGGACTTGTCGACATGTTGGATAGACTACAAGAAGGCCTATGACTCTGTGCCACATGCATGGCTCACGAGGGTGCTGGAGTTGTATAAGATTGATGCAACTCTGTGCACCTTCTTGAAGTCGTGCATGGGGCAATGGAGGACGGTGCTTCGCTATCCAGGATGTCGACACTTCCAGAGGAATAGCGAACCGATAAGGATTGAGCGGGGCATATTCCAGGGTGATAGCTTGAGTCCGCTTTGGTTCTGCCTGGCCTTGAATCCGCTAAGCACATTGCTGGAGGATTCAGGTCTAGGCTATCGGTTGAAGAGAGGAGGTCAGGTAATATCTCACCTTCTTTACATGGATGACCTTAAACTGTTTGCCCCCAATGATTTGCAACTGATGGAGCTACTGAAGGTAACAGAAACTTTTAGTAGTGCCATCAGGATGGAATTCGGTGTGGACAAATGTGCGGTCATGCATGTCAAGCGAGGGAAGATTATGGAATCTGCGGGAGTTCAACTCTCAGATTCCATAAACCTTAGATCCCTTTCTTCAACTGAGACATACAAATATTTGGGTATGTTGGAAGCGTTAGGCATTAATGTCGCTGGCGTGAAGCAATCATTGAAGGAGCGCTTCTTCGGCCGCCTGAACAAAGTTTTAAATAGTCTTTTGTCAGGCGGAAATAAGGTGCGCGCCTTTAATGGTTGGGTCATGCCGGTGTTGATGTACTCTTTCGGCATACTCAAATGGACTCAAACAGAACTTGACGCCCTGGATAGGAAGGTCCGTACATTGTTGACGGCATATCGGATGCATCACCCGCGATCATCAGTGATGAGACTGTATATCCCACGGAAATGTGGAGGACGAGGCTTTCTTAATGCTAAGTCTCTCCACAACCGCGAGATATACAGCCTCAGGAATATTTCCTTAAAGCTGACGTGGGGATGCACCGAGATGTGGTCACTGTGGACAAGGACCTCACTCCGCTCTCCTTAGGTAAAGAGAACTGGCGCAAACCTGTAGTACTTGAGACGAAGGATCGCGAGGAGGTATGGCAGAGTAAGGAGCTACACGGACGGTTTTTCCGGGCCCTACATGGGCCTGATGTAGACTTTTTAGCGTCCGTATCCTGGCTGCGATTCGGTGACCTATTTGGGGAAACCGAAGGTTTTGTCTGTGCAATTATGGACGAAGTTATCATGACGAAGAATTATCGGAGATTTATTGTGAAGGATGGTACGGTTGACATATGTCGGGCGTGTCACCTGCCGGGAGAATCAATACGACACATTATCTCTGGTTGTTCTCGTCTAGCTAACGAAGAGTACTTGCATAGGCATAACCTCGTGGCCAGGATTATCCATCAGCAACTTGCTCTGAGATACGGCCTCGTAGAATCTGAAGTACCGTACTACAGGTATGTGCCCGACCCAGTTCTCGAAGATGGCAATGTCACATTGTACTGGGATCGATCCATCATCACTGACAGGACTGTTGTAGCAAACAAACCTGATATAGTGGTGGTGGATCGATTGGAGCGGCGCGCAATGCTCGTTGACGTTACGGTCCCGCATGACGGGAACCTCGTGAAGGCCGAGAAAGATAAACAAATTAAGTATATCGACTTGGCTCGCGAGGTTGTCGACATGTGGGATGTGGACTCAGCGATCATTGTGCCGATAGTTGTTTCTGCCAATGGCTTAATAGCCAAGAGCCTCGATCAACATCTAAAGAGGCTCTCGTTAGGTGGCTGGATCAAGCGCTTGATTCAGAAGGCAGTATTACTGGACACGGCACGCATTGTCAGGAGGTTCCTTTCTCTGGAGCCCTGACCACCGGTAGCTTGGACCCTGTTCCCGATACCGGTGGGCCACTAAATTTTATATTTTTAAATGTTTTTTTTTTTTTATAAATTAATATTTAAAAATGTATTTTTTATGTTTTAGAAATGAATAAAGAGAATAATAATAATGTTACATACAATTACATAAAATGGATTAAAAGGAATAAACTAAGATGTTAACAAGAGCCGCACGTAAAACAGCACGCCCAACACCTCCGGACCCGCCGCTCAGCTCCGCCTCGCCGCCGCCGGAATCCAGCCCCACCGTGAGCGCTGTGACACTGGCCGTGGCAGTTGCGTCGAGCTCGAGCGACGAGTACTTCTCTCCGCCGACGTCGCCACCACCTGTTCGTCGGCGGGGAGGTCGCCGGCCGCCGGGGGGCTTGGGACTTCGAGGCCCATCGGCCTCTGATAGGGTCCCCGCTCCCGGTGGAAGTGCGCGCATGAAATGGACCCACTCCATTAACGAAAATGTTATGCGCGTATATTTTGGGGCTACAGAGGGGGGAAGTAACCTGACTGCGTACCGTGGTCGGATGCTCTCTCTGTTCCAGGTGCTTGAACCGGCTGTCAATGCTACGGCTCAGCGACTGTCGGATCAGGTGCGTGTCATCCAGCGTAATCATATGTTGGATGACACGGTGCTTGATCGACTACGTCTCGAGTCACGGAGTAGTCCTGTCACGCCTGCTTCGCCAGTGGATGCGGTCGCCGTGCAGCCGCAAAATTTAGGTAGTGGTTTGCCGCGACCGCTCTGCGCTGGTGGGATGGATGATAATAGGTCTATATCCGTGAGTACCCAGTTCAGTGATAAATTGAGGAGTGCTTTGGAGTGTGCGTGCCGGGAATATCGCTCTACACCGCCCGAGCTTAGACCGCGATTACCTCGTTTGCCCATGCACAAGAAAAACATGGCGCTGGTGTGTGCTTTGGATTCGCTGCTGTCAAGTTATTTTGATAGCAGCGAAGACCTCGCTGATACCCACTCGATTCTGTATTGTGCAGCTGTAGCAGCGTGTCGTGTGGCTAACGTCAAATTTCCCAATAATGACGTAGCCACACGGCCAAAATCAGCTGTACCAACGTGGCAGTGCAGAATCGAGCGCCGTATTGGTGAGGCTAGAGCACTCATCGGCAAGCTTATCTGCTTCAGGGAGGGCAATTCACGCCCTAGAGTGATGCGCTTTGTGAGGCGGGCTTTCTCGGGGACTAACATTAGTCCCCAAGATTATTTGGCCGGCGTCACAGAGCGTATCGACTTCCTGAAGCAGAAGATCTGTGCGTGGGCAAACCGTATTCGTCGGTACAGGCGGAGAGTTGAGCGGTACACTCAGAATCGCACATTCCAGAGCAACGAAAGGTGGGTTTACAGGGCTTGGGAGCGACCGGACCAAGGTGTGGCCGATGTGCGCCTGCCGGATGATGACGCTATGTCTTCGTTCTGGCGCAGCATCTGGTCGGTGCCCGTCGGTCATGCTGAGGGCGACTGGATTCGGGATGTTGAGCGAGCGTGCGAGCCAATACCAGAAATGGGGGCAATTACTATCGGCCCCCAAGACGTAGCTTGTGCAGTCCGTTCCTTACCTAATTGGAAATCTCCAGGACCGGATGGGCTGCACAACTACTGGATCAAATGGCTTCACAGTTCGCACGTTTGCTTAGCGTCTCAGTTCCAGTCAGCCTTAGAGTCTGGATCGTTGCCCCAGTTTCTGACAACTGGAATAACCCACCTGCTCCATAAATCAGGTAGTACCATGGAACCCAAAAACTATAGACCGATTACGTGTTTACCGACGGTTTATAAGGTTCTTACATCCATTTTGAGAGGTAAAATTAACAACCATATTGAGAATAATTCTATCATGTCTGCCTCTCAGAATGGATGTAGGACAGGGTCCCGTGGTACTAAGGAGCTGCTCCTCATTGATATGGCCATTAGTCAGCAAGTTCGCCGTTCTCGGAAGAATTTGTCAATATGCTGGATAGATTACAAGAAGGCCTATGACTCTGTGCCGCATACATGGCTCATGAAGGTGCTAGAGCTGTACAAAGTAGATGCAACCCTGCGCACCTTCCTGGAGTCGTGTATGGGGCAATGGAGGACGGTCCTTCACTATCCAGGGTGTCGGCACATTCGAGAGAATAGCGAACCGATAAGGATCGAGCGAGGCATATTTCAGGGCAATAGTCTGAGTCCATTGTGGTTCTGTTTGGCCCTGAACCCTCTAAGCACATTGCTGGAGGGTTCAGGTCTAGGCTATCGGTTGCGCAGAGGCGGTCAGGTAATATCTCATCTCCTTTACATGGATGATCTGAAACTCTTTGCCCCCACCGATTTACAACTGTTGAAGCTACTGAAGGTAACAGAAACTTTCAGTAGCGCCATCAGGATGGAATTTGGTGTCGACAAATGTGCAGTCATGCATGTAAAGCGAGGGGAGATTGTGGAATCCGCGGGAACCCAACTTTCGGATTCCATACAACTTAGGTCTCTCTGTTCAACCGAAACCTACAAATATTTGGGTATGTCGGAAGCGTTGGGCATCAATGCTGCCGACATGAAACAAACGTTGAGGGAGCGCTTTTTTGGCCGCCTGAATAAAGTTCTGAAAAGTCTTTTATCAGGCGGGAATAAGGTGCGCGCCTTCAACGGTTGGGTCATGCCGGTTCTGATGTACTCTTTCGGCATACTCAAATGGACTCAAACCGAACTAGACGCCTTGGATAGGAGGGTCCGTAGTCTACTGACTGCAAACCGGATGCATCACCCACGGTCGTCGGTGATGAGGTTGTATATCCCACGGAAGTGCGGTGGTCGAGGTTTCTTAAACGCCAAGACCCTGCACAACCGTGAGATATGCAGTCTCAGGGAGTATTTCCTATCGGCTACTGTGGGGATGCATCGGGATGTAGTTTCGGTGGACAAGGGCCTCACCCCGCTCTCCTTAGCGAGCGAGAACTGGCGCAAACCTGTGGTACTGGACACTAACGACCGCAGGACTGTATGGCAGAGCAAGGAGCTTCACGGACGCTTTTACCGGGTCCTACATGGGCCCGATGTAGATCTCCTAGCGTCCGTGTCCTGGCTGCGTTTCGGTGACCTCTTTGGAGAAACCGAAGGTTTTGTCTGTGCAATAATGGACGAAGTTATGATGACTAAAAACTACCGGAAATATATTGTGAAGGACGGTACGGTTGACATCTGTCGGGCATGCCACCGTCCCGGAGAATCGATACGTCACATTATTTCTGGGTGTTCTAGTCTGGCTAACGGAGACTATTTGCACAGACACAATCTTGTAGCCAGGATTATTCATCAGCAACTTGCTCTGAAATACAGTCTTGTGGAATCGGAGGTGCCATACTACAGGTATGTGCCCGACCCAGTTCTTGATAATGGCGATATCACACTGTACTGGGATCGATCTGTTATCACCGACAGGACTATTGTTGCCAATAAGCCTGATATAGTGGTAATAGATCGATTAGAGCGTCGCGCAATGATTGTTGATATTGCTGTCCCGCATGACGAGAACCTCGTGAAGGCTGAGAAAGATAAGCAGAACAAATATCTTGACTTAGCTCGCGAGGTTGTTGACATGTGGGATGTGGATTCAGCAATCATTGTGCCGATAGTCGTGACGGCCAACGGCGTAATAGCGAAGAGCCTCGACCAACATCTTAGGAGGCTCTCGCTGGGCAGCTGGGTCAAGGGTCTGGTTCAGAAAGCGGTACTCCTGGACACGGCGCGCATTGTCCGGAGGTTCCTTTCTCTGGAGCCCTGACCACCGGTAGCTTGGACCCTGTTCCCGATGCCGGTGGGCTACTATTTTTTATATTTTTAAATGTTATTTTTTATATTAATATTTAAAAATGTAATTTGTATGTATGTTTACTTAATAAATGGAATAATAATAAAATTTTGTGGGGACTGACATTCGTCCCCAAGATTATATAGCCCACATCACAGAGCGTATCGACTTCCTGAAGCAGAAGATCTTTGCATGGGCAAACCGTATTCGTCGGTACAAGCGAAGAGTGGAGCGCTATACTCTGAATCGCTTATTTCAGAGCGATGAAAGGTGGGTATATAGGGCTTGGGAACGACCAGACCAAGGTGTGATTGACACGCGCCTTCCAGATGATGATGCCATGAGTTCATTCTGGCGCAGCATCTGGTCGGTCCCTGTCAGTCACACTGAGGGCGATTGGATTCGGGAGGTTGAGCGAGCATGTGATATTGTACCAGAAATGGGGGCTATTACCATCAGTCCCCAAGATGTTGCTTGTGCAGTCCGTCCGTTACCTAATTGGAAATCTCCAGGGCCGGACGGGCTGCACAATTTTTGGATAAAATGGTTTGCAAAATCACATGTTCGCTTGGCATCCCAGTTCCAATCAGCCTTAGAGTCTGGATCGTTACCCCGATTCTTAACAACTGGAGTCACCCACCTGCTCCATAAAACAGGTAGTACCACGGAACCCAAGAATTATAGACCAATAACTTGTCTTCCCACGGTCTATAAAGTTCTTACATCCATTTTGAGAGCTAAAATTAATAATCATATTAATAATAATTCTATCATGTCTGCCTCTCAAAATGGATGTAGGAAAGGGTCTCGTGGTACTAAGGAGCTGCTCCTCATTGATATGGCTATCAGTCAGCAGGTTCGTCGTTCTCGAAAGAACCTGTCGACATGTTGGATAGATTATAAGAAGGCCTACGACTCGGTGCCACATACATGGCTCATGAGGGTGCTGGAGTTGTATAAAGTAGATGCAACTCTGCGCACCTTCTTGATGTCGTGTATGGGGCAATGGAGGACGGTCCTTCACTATCCAGGATGTCGACAGATCCGAGAGAACGGCGAACCTATAAAGATCGAGCGAGGTATATTTCAGGGCGATAGTCTGAGTCCGCAGTGGTTCTGTTTGGCCCTGAATCCTTTAAGCACACTGTTGGAGGGTTCAGGGCTAGGCTATCGGTTGCGAAGAGGCGGCCAGGTCATATCTCATCTCCTTTACATGGATGATCTGAAACTCTTTGCCCCCACCGAATTGCAACTGATGAAGCTACTGAAGGTAACAGAAACTTTCAGTAGTGCCATCAGAATGGAATTTGGTGTGGACAAAATTAAATGTGCAGTCATGCATGTAAAGCGAGGGGAGATTGTGGAATCAGAAGGGACCCAACTCTCGGATTCCATACACCTTAGGTCCCTCTCCTCAACCGAAACTTACAAATATTTGGGTATGTCGGAAGCGTTAGGCATCAATGCTGCTGACATGAAACAGGCGTTGAAGGAGCGCTTCTTTGGCCGCCTGAATAAAGTACTAAATAGTGTTTTATCAGGCGGAAATAAGGTGCGCGCCTTCAACGGTTGGGTCATGCCGGTTTTGATGTACTCTTTCGGCATACTCAAATGGACTCAGACTGAATTGGACGCCCTGGATAGAAGGGTCCGCAGTCTGTTGACCGCAAATCGGATGCATCACCCACGGTCATCGGTAATGAGACTGTATATCCCGCAGAAGTGTGGTGGTCGAGGCTTTTTGAATGCTAAGACCCTGCACAACCGTGAGATATGCAGTCTCAGGGAGTATTTCTTAAAAGCCGACGTGGGGATGCATCGGGATGTGGTTTCAGTAGATAAGGGCCTCACCCCGCTCTCTTTAGCAAACGAGAACTGGCGCAAACCTGTGGTATTGGATACGGCTGACCGCAGGACGGTATGGCAGAGCAAGGAGCTCCACGGACGCTTTTATCGGGTCTTACAGGGCCCGATGTAGATTTCTTGGCGTCCGTATCCTGGCTACGTTTCGGTGACCTCTTTGGGGAAACCGAAGGTTTTGTCTGTGCGATAATGGACGAAGTTATGATGACGAACAACTACCGGAAATACATTGTGAAGGACGGCACGGTTGACATATGTCGGGCATGCCACCGTCCCGGGGAATCAATCCGTCACATTATTTCTGGGTGTTCTAGTTTGGCTAACGGAGACTATTTGCACAGACACAATCTTGTAGCTAGGATTATTCATCAGCAACTTGCCTTGAAATACAGTCTTGTGGAATCGGAGGTACCGTACTACAAGTATGTGCCCGACCCAGTTCTTGAGAATAGCCATATCACACTGTACTGGGATCGATCTATTATCACAGACAGGACTATTGTTGCCAATAAGCCTGACATTGTGGTAATGGATCGATTAGAGCGTTGGGCAATGATTGTTGACATAGCCGTTCCACATGACGAGAACCTCGTTAAAGCCGAGAAGGATAAGCAATCCAAATACCTTGACTTGGCTCGCGAGGTTGTCGACATGTGGGACGTAGATTCAGCAGTCATTGTGCCGATAGTCGTGACGACCAATGGCATAATAGCTAAGAGCCTCGATCTACACCTAAGGAGGCTCTCGCTAGGCAGCTGGATTAAGGGCCTGATGCAGAAGGCGGTACTCCTGGACACGGCGCGCATTGTCCGGCGATTCCTTTCTCTGGAGCCCTGACCATCGGTAGCTTGGACCCTGTTCCCGATGCCGGTGGGCTACTATTTTTTATATTTTTAAATGTTTTTATTATTTTTATAACAATATTTAAAAATGTAATTTATATGTATTTAAATGAAATAAATGGAATAATAATAATAATAATCCATTTATTTCAGGCATCGGAGGCCCATAGAATAAAATACATAGAATAATCATAAACAGTAATAAACTAATACATATTTTAAAAACAAAACTAAAACTAATGCACACGAAGTGTCGGCGTCGTGTTTCGCTGACTGGTGTCATGTAGGCGGCCACGAAACCGGCGGTACACAACACCTTTCGGCCAGAACTCTTCCTTGAGGAACTTCTCGAGATGGTGTGTCGGAACGCGCACCACGAACGACTTGAAATTCGTGTTGCGACGCGGCTCCAACCTCTCGACCCTCAAGGTCCAGTTGGTCTTCACGCGCACGTACTCCACGATCTCTTCAACCTTCGTAGAGTGGTGCAATCTGGACACGTAGAGCAGCGTTGTCGGTACTGCTGGACGCAGCAACATGTTGGGTCCTGCCAGCGCAGTACCACACTGGTTCCGACAAGGAGGCTTCTTCTTCTTCTCAACCTTGATGAAACCATCCTTGTCGCTCTTGTCCTTCTCTGGACCCTGCCTTTTTGGAACCTGTTTTGGTTTTGACAGGCTCCGTTTACCCCCTTTCGCTTTGTCCGCTAATTTAACCTGCGAGTTTAGTGGCTCCACAGACTTTTTAGCGGCGGCTGCAATTGCTGCGTAGGCTCGTTTGGGGGTCGCTGAACCTACACACGTCGTCGTCTCTACCGGCGTCGAGGCAGGGACGGCCGCGGCACACGTTGCAACGCATGCATTCTCGGCAGCTGGTGACGCACTCGAGCCCGCCGACTCGAAACTGCAGATGGAGGCGTTTTGCGCCCCGCGACGCGTGTTCACGAAGTTGTCGCTAGGTGACCTACTTGCAGAAATCGCATTGCGCAACAACACTACTTCTGCCCGTAGATCACTGATGGTGTTGTTGGACCCCTCCAGCTGACGCTGCATCTCGACCTGGCTTTGCTTCAGGAGTGTGATATCCTTCAGCAGCCTGGTGACATCTACGTGGTCGAACGTGACGGGAGGCAGCTTGTGCAGATCCTTCGCCACGAATTCAGGCACGTCGTCCGGGTCGGTCTCCTTCAACAACGTAATGATGTCTTGGAGGCTCTTCTCTGTGCCATCCCTTCGACGAGACGGCATCTGGCTGAGTTTGCCGAGCGTCGTGAACAGCAGCAACTTGGCACTGCTGATGTCATCCTCCTTAAACGATGACTTGCAGATCTGCAAGATGCTGACCTCGTCCATGTAATCGATCATAATCATAATCATAATCATAATCATAATCATTTATTGCATCAAATATGGTGGTTACAGGTCTTAAAACTAAATGGATACGTTTCACATATTCGGCCAGTTTACGGCATGCAATTGTATAAAAATAGGTCAAAAGTTGATAATTTATTTATGTCTATAAAATTTACAATTATATTTCTTAAAGAATTCATCAATTGAATAAAAACATTCTTGTACCAACCACTTTCGTAACATCACGCAAAATTTCCTGAAGGGCAGTTGCGTAATTGTTTTAGGGAGGGCATTAAAAATTAGTGGAGCCATGTAAACGCAGCTCCGCCGAAAGAGTTCTAGCCTAGGAATGGGCATTTCAAAATCTAAATGTGTAACTTTTCGCTTATTCCTGTTATCATTTCGTTCAAACAGTACCATGTTAGACTTTACGAACCTAGCAATTTCATAGATATAAATGCAGGGGACAGTCAAAAGGTTATGCGATCTGAATATAGGCCTGCAAGAGTCGGACCATTGTAAATTGTAAATTGTACGAATACATTTTTTTTGAGCAATGAACACTCTAGATATTTGGGAAGAGTTTCCCCACACGACTATACCATATCGGATAACAGAACAGACGCATGCGTGATACACCATTAAGGCAGTATGCCTCGAGGTAATGTTTTTAACCTTTTTTAGAGCAAATACAAACTGGTTAATTTTTTTTGAAACTCTTTCAATGTGATCCCTCCAAGTAAAGTGCTCATCAAGTGTTACACCCAAGAATTTTGTAGTACGTACTTGCTCTATGCTGCTATTATTATATGCGGCATTGAGATGTACATGTTTCGTTTTAAACGTTTTAAAATAAATCACGTTAGTTTTAGAGATATTTAATTTTAATTTATTAGTATCTAACCATTTTATAATGTCATTTAAAGTTGCATTTATTTCAATGTCATAATTTTGTTCATCATTACACTTAACAATAACTGTTGTATCATCGGCAAATAATACACTTTCATGCTTTATTGACTGAGGTAAGTCATTAATAAACAATAGAAACAACAGAGGCCCCAAAATGCTGCCTTGAGGCACTCCAGAGTGATTGGTTCTCGCTTCAGAATCAAAATTTTCGAGACTGTTGGATGAGCTATTAAATTTTGATATCCTAGTAATCTGTTTTCTGTCACTCAGATAAGATTGGAACCATTTTTTTGCTGGACCTCTGATACCATATTTTTCCATTTTTTCCAAAAGTATAAAGTGATCAACACGGTCAAACGCCTTACTAAAATCTAAAAATAATGCACAAGAAGGTATTTTACTGTTAATATTGGTCAGTACTGCTTTTACTAATGCATATATTGCCAAAGTAGTCGATTTATTTTGCCTGAAACCGTATTGTTGCATAACAAGAATATTGTATTTATTTAAAAAATTAAGCACTCGCCTGTACATAATTCTTTCAAAAATTTTTGATAATATGGGAGTAAGTGCAATCGGCCTATAATTATCAACGTCTGTCTTTGGCCCTTTCTTGTGCAATGGTTTTATGAGAGACAGCTTTAACCTGTCAGGAAAATATCCCTGTTCCAAAGAAATATTAATAATATGTGCCAGTGGTGATGATATATATTGGGATACCTTTTTAACAAGCTCAGTTGTAATGTTATCATAACCAGCCGATTTTGTATTTTTTAACGACATTATAATACGATGTATCTCTAAGGCATTGGTGGGTTCAATAAATATACTATTATTATTATTATTTATTTCTACATTTTTAATGTCAAATATATTACTTATATTATAAAGAGTAGAACAATTATTAATATTTTTATCAATGTCAACAAAGTGATTATTAAATTTATTAGCGATGTCCAACCCAGCTGTTAGTGTTTTACTATTGTCAATAATGTTACTGATATATTCCCTTGACGGTTCGTTACCCATGTTACGCCTAACAATATCCCACGTAGCTTTAGCTTTATTACGTGAAGAGTGTATGTGTCTTTCATGACACAATGATTGAAGGTTATTCATACACTTCCGTAACATATTTGAGTAGATTTTATACTTTTTCTTATTTTCATCATTTTTATTTAAATAATATTTATACCGTAATGATCGTTTCGTCTTGCAACTACTCTTTATGCCTTTTGTTATCCATTTAGGTTTACTATAATTATATTTATTTTTTACTTTAATACAAGGAAAGCATAGTTTATAAAATAAAGTCAATAAGTCATGAAATTTATCAAAGGCTTCATTAGTACTTGTTATATCATAGACTTCACTAAAGCTAAGGCAACTTATACATTCAACAAATTTATCGACATTCTCTTTATTCAAATCATTAGTGGTCAGTATATAGTAGTCAATTCCAATTGGTTTGGTCATTTTTTGTTCAATCATAACTACTTGAGCTGTGTTATGATCAGATAGACAAAAATTAAAAATTTTACCAGTTACATTACAAATGTTGCTAAAAATGTTATCTATACATTTATTAAGTCTAGTCGGTTCATGAATGTGATGGTACATACCATGATTAAGCATCAATTCTTTAAATGCAGTGCTATTTTTATCAGATTTTTGCAAATCTATATTAAAATCCCCACAAATTACTATATCTTGTTTTTTATGCTGAAGTTTTAATAGGATTTTTGTTAAGTTATCAAAAAAAATAGTGATATTTGAGTTGGGTGTTCTATAAACACAAAGTACAATTAATTGCAACTGTTTTATTTCAACACCACATATTTCGAAATGCTTATCAATTGCAAATTCTTTGATTATGTCAAGTTCAGTACTTTCGTAACCCTTTCTGCATAAAATGCACGTGCCTCCCCGTCGTTGCTCTATTCTCGAATAAATGGCACCTAGGTAAAAATTATTTATATTCAAATATTTTTCTTCATTACTTTTTATGAAATGCTCACTTAGACATATTACTAATACATTTTCATTCAAATCACGTAACTCACGAAGTGCTACTTCTATATCTTGTATTTTATTTAAAGCACCAGCAATATTTTGATGGAATACTGAATACGAGTATTTATTTACGAAAAAAATCAGTTGCTGATTGGTTAACTGAATCTAACGTCTTTTTGAGTGGCCGAAAATAATAAGGTATTGTACCTTTTTTCGGCTCTATCGCCTCATTTTGTGGTACTGTTTGAATATTGGAAACAATTCGCGGGGTTTCTTTGTGTGAGGAAAAATAGTAAGGTATTGTACCCTTTTTTAGAGCTACTTTATCATAGCTAAGACTCTTTCGAAAATTACTAGAACATGGCAATACTGTGTAAGTGTCGATACCCTTTTTGAATGTGTGGTTGTTATAAGAAAGAAATTTATTGTTATACTGAGCAACATTTATGTGATGTATTACTTGCTGTGCAACATCTTGCATTTTACCTGTTTCTATAAAAGTACAGTTTCTATAATTTCGAATTAGTAGCTTTAGCTGACAATTTAGTTTTTGTTCATTAAGGTGACGATTATTAAATACATTTACAACAAACACTTTGCAATTTCTAAGAAAATGTAAAGCTATAGATAATTCTGACATAAGCTCTATTGGATTTGAATCATTGCTGCCTGTCATAATGACTACATTATCACTTTTACATAATAAATTAGCCATATTACTACAGCCTGACAAGACATGTTTAGTTTTCGCATCTGGCTTTATCAATGACTGTATTTTATAATCCCTAATTATAAGTTCGTTTTTATTCTTAATTAATGTCTGTACGATGCCCTTTCCTTGGTTGTCAGATAGTAAAAATATTCTGCTACTTTCTTGGCTATGTTTCTGATTATCGTCAAGTGTCTGTGGTTGATGAACAGTCGGACAGTCTTCGTTAACTTTTCCCACATAATTATTACACTCAATAGGTTTAGATGCTTTTGTCTGTGTGTGTTTATCCTCGTAAGTTGGTAAAGACACCTTGATACATGAATTATCAAAATTAGGGGACTCTAGTAATATATTTGAGCTCATAATGCATTCTTCTTCAGTATTACTAGATGATTATATTATAGTATTACTAGATGATAATGCATTCTTCTTCAGTATTACTCGATGGCATGCTTTATGAATGCCAGAACTTCATTGGCTATGAGCGTTTGAGAACTCATAGCAGAATCCGGGCAGCGGCTTTAGCCGCGCAACTCGCGAATATAATTCACACTGAGCAGCGCAAACGCGACCGTACTCGACCGCGCATCGCAACCGACAATGCCTACGCATTTTCGTTTTATCATTTTTTGATGTGAAACATCTATAGCCGCATGTAAAACAAATTTCTGGCGTGGCGACTGATGCCGTGGCAACGCGTCGCCACGCTATATGATGGTGTATATATACAGTCACAGTCTTGTGTACTGTGTGGCGATGATGTAATGTCGATGTTTCACATCTGCCAAGCGTCCCGTGACGGCTCACTTTTTTTTTTGCTTTTTAGTGTAGCACCCAAGAAGAGCAGGCTCCAGTCGATTTATATCAACATTTATGTTTCGTAATTCCTTAAATGTTGTCCTATTATAATTATCACCTACAAGCTCATACATGTAAGTTTAATATTAAAAATTTTAAAGTTTTTGAGGATTGCAGGATGCATGTTGTTACTCTTTCTCGCAATTAATGCTATCATCTCCCTAGCCTTTTCCCAACTATATTCGGGTCGGCTTCCAGCCTAACCGTATTTCGCTAGACACCAGTGTTTTAAATGAAACGACAGCCTGTCTGACCTCCACAACCCAGATACTGGGCGACAAGGCACCCCTTGGTAAGACTGGCCAGATTTTCTGGCTCCTGACTACCCGTAACTGTCAAAGGTCTACAAATGTCAACCGAGACTAATGGCTCTCCGTTTCCGAGGCACGGGATATCAGTGAACTGAAAAACTTTAGAAAGTAGACATGAATTGAAAAAAATACCAAACGACTTTCGTTGCTAAATGTTCTAAATAAAGCAGCTCCACGGTCCGACGCGTCGCAATGTAGCAACCACCTCACATTACGATACACGAACACTCAGAACACAATTTACATGAATCACATCATACTTCACGAATCTACGACCAAATCATAGAAAATTATGTTCGTAGTTGATTCACTGTCGACCACACAATACACCATTGCTATTTACGGCAGTGAATTACAACCGACTAACAATGATTCATAATTGTGGACGAGGAATTCATGTCAGTTTGTTTGAACCTGTGGAGGTTTTAGGTACTGAAGTGCTTCTCGAGTACTTTTAGAATTTTCGAGTACTATTCGAATCGAGTACTTTTGACGCGGTTTTGGAATATTTTTCGAGATTGTTTATGGTTATTTTGTGAGTCTATTTATTGTCTATCGAATTAGATAAGGATCTAACAGCTTTATTCATTTTTTGTAGATAGAAAACCACGATTTTGTATGAAGGCGTCGGCTTAGTTTTCTGCATCTGAGATTTTTTTGACCGGCCCGTTGGTCAAATATCAAATATCAAATCTTTATTGCATTCCATATGTAAAGAAAGTTGTTACAGAGGTTAGATAAAGAGAACAATATGGACCCTGTCGGGCACAGCAAAATTAGAAGAGAGGAAGAGGGCTAAATAGTTATTATTAGAATTAGTATTAATTCAAATTAAAAATGTATTAAATTAATAAATGAAATATGTGATTTAATTAGTATTTTATTGTATATATTATTATATTATTTGTTATTAAGGTAATTTTATAAGTTAGGTATTTATATATTTTATTTTAGGCTTAAAAACAATTCATTAACATTTTGATTTTAAATATATTTATTATCATTAAAATTATGTTATTATATTAGTGGGTATTCATTTTATTTAGCAATCAATTTGTCATCTAAAAACTCCTTTACTGGTCTAGTGGTTAGTGTCCCTGACTGCTAAGCTGGAGGTCGTGGGTTCGATTCCCACCCATGGCAAAACTTTCTGTGATGAGCATAATTGGTTGTTCTGTGTCTGGGTGTAATTTATCTATTAAATAATATGTATGTATTTATAAATTATATAAGTATGTTTATCAGTTGTCTGGGTACCATAGTATAAGCTCTGCTTAGTTTGGAATCAGATATCGTGTGTGAATTGTCCCAGGATATTTATTTTATGTACAGTCATTGTTATCTATGGACATAAGCTGATTAAATGTACGTAGTCTTAAACTTAACGACTTTTCTCATTCTTGCAAACGCGGCTGATAGAAGCAGAACTGTGAAAAAGTGAACAAAACCGTTAAAAACCCGAATGGAAATAAATTAGTATTTGTAACAGTTATATCTCTCTCCTGTTACCTTATTTGGCTGTGCCCTACAGGGTCCATATTGATGTCATTTATATTAAACCTTCGAACACACGTGATTCGAGACAAGATGTAAAGACAATAGCAGCTCGACTGCCGGCTGTCTCTTGGTCGTCGTAAGGTTAACCAAAATATACTTAAGGTTAATCAATAAAAATATTGAGTACTAAGTAAGTGTGCGTATTCCCTAAAGAGAATCCACTTTAGCTGAACAACAACCATTCTTATCCAACGCTAGAACTAAAAGTCCGATTCGACGCATACAAATTACAAACGGTACTTCAGAAACTTCCTTCATAAATATGCGCACTTCACCCGGCTCCGTTTCAAAACACGGTTCTAACGAGGAGTACTACATAGTGGTACTAGTACCGGAATGCCGGAACTGTAGGAAGTCCGGCCGGACCGGCCCGGACCGGGAGGCCGCCCCGTAATAAATTACAGATTAGAAAATCGTTAATCTAATCGCTTCGCCTTAAATTGCTGTTGGAGTTTTTTAGTCTGTTTGTCGAATCGAGTGGGTATTTGATTTTGTTTGGGTTTTTTAGATGTGGCAAGTGTTGATTATGTTGACTGTCGTTTGTGTGAAGCTACGATTTTACTTGTGAAAGTGATTTTTAATACATATTTGCAGACATTAATTTGATTTCATTTCGTATCTATTTATGAGCATGATTTACTCTGCGTCTAAGTGTAATTTATATGTATTTTTAAATTATATAAGAATGTTTATCAAATGTCTGTACTTCTGTAAAATGGGATCAGATGATCTTGTGTTAGTATCCAGAATATTTATTTATTAATTTATCGCTGTGTGTTACTCAGGTTTTATTCATGACACAACTGAGATTTATTAGTAACAGGATATTACTATAAAAGAAAAATAAATCGATCTGCTTGTTTGTTATGCTATACCACCTAGGTAAAGACTTTTGACAAAATATCGTACCAGACAAAGATATGAGATACTTTTTATTTGTCTTCGACTCCAAATATATCCGACATCCATGTACGAAAATTTGTAGATAACAAGTAGTTGTACAAAAATAAGAAACAAAAATGTTATTAATCCAAATTTCACGGTCTTACCATAACAGCTACTCCCAAACGCAAACATGAATAAACCGCATACATATTTTATCAACAACGTCTATTGATATTTGAAAACAAAAGTAAAATATAACTGAAAAATCATGGCTATTTACAAAACAATGACTACACAAAACCCGCTGTGCAAAATTTACATACTTAGCAAATATTTTGTTTGTTCGACGTAAATCGGTATGTTTTACAATAGCACTGTGCTCCAAACGGGAATTGTTTGGACAAAATTTCGGGGTTTTCTGAATTTATTTTTTACTTTGTATGCAGTACTTTATTCTTGCTTATACTCGTATGTGAATGGTCAATTTATTTTAGATAAGGTTAGTATGTTAAGCTTTTAGAGTTATTACTAGTGATCAAAATAGGTAGGGCAGATTATACTGAATTTTTTTTTTAATATTCTGGGACATCTTACACACGGCTATCTGATCTCAAGCTAAGCAGAGCTTGTGTTATGGTAATCAGACAACTGATATACATACTTGTATAACTTTTTAATACATACATATTATAGATAAATATCACCCAGACACAAAACAAGCAATTATGCTCATCACACAAAGTTTTTCCTGGGTGGGAATCGAACCCACGACCTTTCAAATTTTCGAGAAGATACATAGAGTGGTTAAAACCGCCAAAATATATCTGTATCTTTAGCACTCAGAAACAGTCCTGTTACATTATATTTTGTGGCAATACTGTATTTCCCATTAAAATACTAATTGTGACTTCTGATTAGTTTTAAAATCACACATACTAAGATAAAATTAACTTCACTTTGCAAGTGCTACTAGGAATATTAGTTCTGCTTGTTACGTTGCCTGTTCAACACACACCCACACACTCGCGCACACACACACTAATATACAATGTGTATGTAGATAAAATATTAATAATATATTTTTGCTCGTATACCGTTTGTCGTCTAAATTTAGAAATGTGATAAAACCACTTCCAAGAATACAGGTTTAATATGTTATGTTATTTAAATAAGAGATGAAATTGGAATGCTGTTAGAACGCAGGGGTTTCGGGGTGTTGTGGAGGAGGGGTTCATGTGTGTAAAACCCTTGCTTAAACAGCTTTTACGTTAAGTAAAACTTTGTTTACATCAAATTATTTTTTTTTTTATGAATATAAGTACGTAACCACATCTACGTACGTTATTGCGATATTGTATATAAAGTCTCGTCGTCCGTGCGTCACAGCCTCAGGTTCAGTTGAAAACCAGCGTCAGGCTCTAGGTGTCTGGCATTTATGCTGAACTGGACCTATTTTGGTGCAGCCATGGGGCACAATATAGGTACCTTTTAGTTTTTTGTTTATTTATTTTTTTAGTTTTTATTCTTGTTTTGTGTGTATTGTGCTTGTGCCAGTGCTGTACCAAATAAAATCTTTTTCTTTCTTTCTTTCTTTCTAATGAGGAAAGCTGATCTTGACCAATATTTGTTTATTACTATAATATAGTATTGAAATTATTGTAAAATTGTCTCACCTAAGAAAGATTTGCTGATGCTATAAAAACAGTGACATCCAGCTCAATCGTGGAGTGCGCAAGGAACGCCACTAATAGAAACAAGTGGAGAGAAATCGCAAGGGCAGCTACTAAAGACTTTACGACCACTCTGTCAAGAGTGCACGATTAAGAAGAAGAAGAAGAAGCAAGATTTGCTCAAAATTTCATGCATTAATCCAGTGTTTTCCTGTGATTTGATCGATCGGTCAGTAAAACAGTTGTTAGTCTTTTTTTTTTTAACGCAAAAAGATACTTTTTTGAATTTAAAACGCTATGTGAGTGTGTTTGTTTGTCTGTAAAACCGAAGCTTTTAAACGGGTGATCGAGTAGGTTATATAACGATGGTTTTAAACATGATCCATCAAAATAGGTTCAACTCTTTTGTTAGCTAGAGTCGCGATCTTAATAACTTCGGGGGTGAGGATTTTTTTAATTACCTTATAAAATAATAAATAATATAATTATTTTCCAAAATAACATTTCTAAAACTCACCATTTCCTTATTAGTAGTAGCTGTAACGAGCACCCCATCAAGCCATTCCCACTGCTTCTTCGCTAGCGCGCTGTTTGAATCCCGGACGCTGAACAAATTTGTGTTGAGCGCCACTATCCGAAGCTTGCTTTGTTTCTGCTCTATCGTGTAGTAACCACCTGTTTTTGGAGATTTTTTATGTGTTTAGAATAGTGTTAAAAGTTGGTGAGGGGTAATTGATGAAGATTTTGTGAGTGGTTTTGTGATAAAGACCAACCAGAACTCCTATTTTTAACCGACATCAAAAAGGTTTTTTTTCTGTCTTGTTTATATCGACAACGTTATAATCTTGTCTAGATTTGGAATAAAATGTTTTTTTATTGTTTTTAATTTGTGGAGGTCTATTTAATAAAACTTAAAAAAAGTTGTCTCATGCTAGAAATTTCTCCTCTATAGTAATGAATTTAAATACACATTGAGAGTCTGTATTAAGCCAATTTTATATTTAACTGCCAAATTTCGGGGTGATTTGTACTCAAGTATGAGAATGCGCAAGGCAGGACTTTATTGGAAAACAACAAAAGAAAGACTACATTCAGCATCATACCATTATTCCATCAAGTATTATTACAAACCATAAGACCAACCACCACCTCAATTTTTCCTCTCAAAAACAGCACAAATTTCTATCAAAACACCATCGAATATAGATCGAGCCAGCCAATCCAAGTAGCAAGCAAGAATAATGCACAAAGCGAACAAAAACGCCCAATACGCAGTTTCAAGCAACTCCGTGTTTCTTATTTCCCGTCTACGAGGAACTTTAAACTTCCACAAAGCGGACTGGCAGTAACTTAGAACTGATGGCAGAAAAGTTGGGCGTTCCGGTTTAAAGACATCAAAACAATCACCATATTTAAAAAGTCTGCAGTGCTTGCCGTTGCGTCTAGAATAGGTAATGGTGTTACTACACTACTGACTAACATTAACAAACATTAAAAAGGAATTTAAATAAATAATCAGTCTATTTAAAAGTCTGCACTCACTCCTACTTCAGTTAATAATAACAAACTTTTATTGATCATAATTTAAATAACGCTTTCCATGATATTAAACGTTCTCTACAATTTATTCTTAGTTATCAAATAAAATTTCTGTTTCAGAAAGCAGCAAAAAAAAAGTCATTTGATGATTTCCCACTCCCCCCAAAAAAAAAGGCCATGCTTTTTAAAAAAAGTTAAGCATACCTTCTATTTTCGTACGCCTTGCAACTAAATCTAAACTGTGATCGGAAAAAATGCTTTCTTTAAGTGTAGAAGCACGAACCAAAACACTTTATTCTTAACAGAATCTGTCAACTTCTAACATTAGTTTGAAAACATTTGTAATAAACATTTAAGATATTTTTAAACGTTTAAGATGTTTATAAATATTTTAATTATTAGTGTGGGAGCACCATAACACAGTCTCACGGATCTGCCTAGCTAATTGCAGGTCGTATTATTTTGAAGGATTACAGCAGCATCGTATCTTGTGGGCTTTATTAAAATCTAGTTTCCTAGAGCGCTGATTTTAATTGGATTTTACCTCGGTTATAATAATGTTGTTGGTGTTTTTATGAACTGATTAAGCTTATAATAGTGTGCAGAATATGTTTATAATTGTGAGAAAATTAAAAAGAGGGACAGTAAATACAAAGAGTAGTACAAATAAATGGAAATCGATAGAACACTTATATGAAGGCAGGTCTTCTTATTAACTTTTTTATTCACACACTGTTGCAGCGAAACTGCAGAAAAAAACTGTAGGTTTATTTATTTATTTACACTTTATGCACAAAATTTATGGTCAGAGGCGGACTCAATGCCTTAGGCATTCTCTACCAGTCAATCATCGGTAGTGCATTTGTTCGGTAGTATGAAGTATTGGTAGTGCCATAGGTTTATTAAGAGCATTATTATGCCGAGATATAAAATTAATTCACAATTATTTTTTTACTTGAATCAGCATTATAAATTGACAAAGACTACTAACTACTAACTCATTCATTGGATAACACACTTAATCAGTCACTCACCACTTACTCTACCATTCACCCACTCACTAGCTCACTCACTAACGCAACCATTCTCTCACTCACTCACAAAATAAACTACTTACTCGCCTACTCTTTCTTTTACTTTTCCACCTATCTACTCACAAACACATTAATTCCTCCTTACTCAAAAATTTCTTCAACCCTCATAAAATACCCACCATATTTGAAAGTCTGCAACGCTTCCAAGGGAAGCCAGTGCATCCACAAGTTGGTGAGGCTCTCTGAAGGCGCGGGGTCCAAGTGACCCAGCACTGGGAACACGAAGTGTGAACTAAACGTTCTGCTCAGCAGATCTGTCATGTTTCTGATGGCTTGGATCTTGTCATCCTCGTTCCCTGTGTAACGGGCGGCTATGATGTCACTGGAAATAAATGTGGTATTAGGTGTGTGGTATGAAAATTTATTTTAAAGCCTATACTGTCTGCCGGCAGGGAAAAGCCTTAATCATTTTCATTGGACTCGATTTGATGGTACATGCTAAAGCTTTTAAGGAAGAATCAAAGTCGTCTCGCTATGTTCTTGACGGTTAATCGTCAGACCAAAAAAAAACCACTTTCATTATTTTTGTTTTCATTCTCCTCTTGCACTTTTACGCCAATATTGGTGACTTTCATGTCCCATAGGTGATAATTTAAAAGTTTTTTTAAGGAGAAAGTTACAACTACTTTGGACATGATATTGAATCATGATGATTAGATTAACTTACACGTGTGGTGTAAATGTAAGTTGGTGTATAAATAAATAAATAAATAGATATTAGCATTAAAGTAATTCTTCATTAAGTAATCAATAAATAACACATGGAATTTTTACACCAGAAATGACAGTATAGCAAAAATAACCTTTAAGTGGAAAGTTAACGCTACATATTCAACTTCTTTGAGTACCAGTAAACAAAACTAAAACCTTTATCAAACTCACCCAGTCCACAGCACGAATTCGACGTTTTCTGAATGCCGTGTGCGCATGTACCGCGCAGCAGACTCGATCAGCTCCAATGAGCTGTCGCAGGAATAGTCTCCGAAACGGCCCAGCGCTCGGTGGTGGCCTGAACTGCCCCGTTCGTCTGCTCGGCGACAATCTATAGTAGATGACAGGTTAGTTTTTGTACCACTTCATGTATGAATTGACTTGTAAGGCTGTCGCGCGTTACGCGGACACGGCTGTAGCGAGTGGCCGCTACCGGCTACACGCGTGCGACGCGTCTATGCTAAATATATGAAAAAGTATGTTTAGTGGCTGGCACTGGCCACTATAGTGGCCTGTTGTCGGTGGCCCGTTTGCCGTTTGAATCAGTTGCATAATTAACGGATATTTGGTAAATAAGGTACTATACTTTAAGTAATTGGGATCGTGGTAAAAGTTTGCCTTTGAGAAAACGTCTTCAAATGTTGTCATATTAATAAATGTAAATGACATCAAAAGTAAAAAAAACTTGCAATTAAAAAAATGGATCTTTATCTTAATTTAAATTATTACGCTTCATGTAAACAAGCTTCTCTAAGCTTCCCTTTAAGTCGTAAATAAAGAGTTTTTCTCGGTTTTCCTGTTACACAGTCTAAGCAAACTTAAGTTCCGGTTTAAGCGGTTCCTTCACAAGTAAATAACTCGAGAAACTTAGAAATAGTTAACATTTTATACCTACGTCTTCTAGTGTCGCCTTGTGATGTATAAAGAGGGTCATAGTGGAAATCCGTTATGTGCCAAAAGTAACCTGGAACAAGGAGAAACATCTTGTTAAAATTAAAGCTTTGTAAAGTGTCAATTAACAGTCAGTTAGAACAACATAACACTAGCGACCCGCCCCAGCTTCGCACGGGTATTACAAATCTTAAAAAATCCCGGCTTTTTTCTACTATAATAAACATGGATTATACATAAAACCCTTCTTCTTGAATTGCTCTTTCTATTAAAAAAACCGCATCTAAATCCGTTCCGTAGTTTTAAAGATTTAAGCATATATAGGGACGGACATCGACAGCGACTTAATTGGTTTTGTACTATGTAATGAAAACCAACGATGCCCCTAGAAATAAGTTCGGAGCACTTTCTTGAAGTTAGCGGTAAGGCGGAGGTGACATTTAGCCTTTGTTCGTATATACGGACACTAACTCTGTAATTAATATTATTAGAGTTAATAAAGGTGGTAAAAAAAGTAAAGTCCTCCAGTTTAAATAAATGAGATTTGACATATATATTTTAATTATTCGAAGAGATTAGGACATGTAAACTTTGATTGTGCAATGTATTTGCAAAATTCAGGTTTTTGCTATAATTTTCTCCACCAAATTTCAGACACAGCAGCTAATCTTAATTAATATACACAAAGATTTATTAGTACAAAAGTGTGAGGATAAAACAGACACGGAGAGTGAGATATAGGGATATTTCTCACTCTCCGATGGGACGACAACACGACACGCCCAAAGGAAGACAACGGTTTGATGTGCTATCCAAGTAACGCAATGAAGATAGGTACTTAAAATATAATGTACTAAGCTTAGTAGAACATAAGATACATACATAATGTATTACTTAATGTACTCAAGAAAACGAGTAAATAACTTTAGTATAACCTACCTAAGTACCTTGTAACATTTTCTCAGAAACCCCTAAGTGATTTTGTATTCAAATTGTTCAGTGTTCATCCTACGTCCACTTTATCTTATAAGATTAAAAGATCGTAGTTCCAAGAAAAGGTATGTGAGGTCGGAATATATTCCTACTTATTACAATACGGTCTATATTTACCTTTTCTAATATTACTGAGACAGTTTTTTGGATATTGGACTTTATTACGAGTGGATTAAAATTCTTTATACAATATTTTCAACTTGATTGGTTCAAAAACTAGGTATTTTTGAATTAAGAACTTTGTTGCAGTCTAGGTTAAGGCTTGCTATTGGCGGGTGATGTCAATACATTAAAGTTTGAATATTTTTAATGTCTCCCAATACATTTTATTTTACAGTCATCATTATCTTTTATCTTAACTTGAACTTAAAATGAAATCCATACTAATATTATAAATGGGAAAGTGTGTCTGTCTGTCTGGCTGTATGTTTGTCTTTCTTTCACGGCAAAACGGAGCGACGAATTGACGTGATTTTTTAAGTGGAGATAGTTGAAGGGATGGAGAGTAACATAAGCTACTTTTTGTCTCGTTCTAACGCGAGCGAAGCCGCGGGCAAAAGCTAGTTAGGCTATAAATAACATAACGGATAAACTATTGTACAGTAATATAGTTTTTTTTTTTGGGAGTGGGAAATCATCAAATGACTGCTCCCGTCCTGGGTGCGGTGGGAGGCGTGTCAGACTTTTACTGACTAAAACCCACTCATGTTCCTTCGTTTGCCCTTTATGTTCCGGGGTCACGGTAACTATTAAAAACATTCCGCAAGCCCGGCAGGCGTTGGCCCTGTTAGGCCCCTTCCCGTGCTGACTTGGAAAACTATAGCGCCGCCGACGCGGGCCTGGTCCTAGCCGGGCGGCGAGCTGCCCATCGCTCGCCGTCCGCAGGCCCGCGCCTACGGTGACCGGAGTCGTCTTGCGATATAGCTCAATAGTCAATATTCAAATCGTTTATTATTATTATATCAGAGTAGCACATAGTCTACATAACATCACACATTAACCCACGGGAGTAGAGCAGTAACTAAAGACCTACCATGGTGCGGTGGCCAGCACGTACAGAATAAATCCCTCCAAAGATGAAAAATTTTGATTTGATTTGAAACTTTGATTTGTGGTGCAAAAAAGGGTAGAGTATAACGTGTAAAGAGCCCATACTTTGAACCCGATAACACGTTACGTGATTTTACATTAAAACAGTCTACACATTCAGTTAGTCTTATGAGACTTATCTCAAAACAGCGTTTAGCTTATTTCATAGAAGATCTGTCTTAACTGATGTTCTGAGAAATGTTTTCGGATATTAGAAACATCAACTAATTCTTAGTTTATTTAGGTAAGAAAATTACTTGGTGGTTTTGCTTTCAGGAAGACATTTTAGTTATTTTTGTGTTTTTAGTTTTTGAAGGCGGTTATTTTTTTTTTTTTTTAAGTTTTTTATGTAAGTAATCTTTGAAAGCCTGTACTATGGTTACTCTTACTATCCAACAACTAATATAGTTATATATATAAATACATATTATGTGGTCTGTTGTCTGCTCACCATAGTACAGGCTCTGCCTAGTTTAGGACCATAGCCGTGTGCACCTGCGATTTTACTAGCGTTCTTGGTCACTGTTTTGCTCTTTTAGGCCATGGCATCGTAAGTGGTCTATCCAAAACAAAAAGATTTTTTTCAATTTGGACCAGTTAGTTCCTGAGATTAGCGATTAGCTTTCAACCAAACAACCTCTTCAGCTTTATAATATTAGTATAGATAAATTACATACCATACCTAAAATAGAACGAACTTTCATGCTCATCACACAAAGATTTATCACACCCTAGACCAAATTGCCAGTCAGTTATTACTGCTTTAACAATACCGTTGCTGGGTGTTATAGAATATTTTATGGTAATCTTGTCTTCCGAAGCCTAAGTCGGCTGGCAACATCTGGTTCATAATAACAAGGCAAAAGCATAGATCTCCATGCTTGCTCAAAGCAAATAGGTAATTTTAGTCTTACGTCTATACCAGTAGTAGTGTGCACTCTATTATCACATTTAAACCTTCGAACAAACGTGATTAGAGACACAATAGAAAGACAATAACAGTGCGACAGCCGGCTGTCGCTTTATAGTCGAAAGGTTAAAATAAAGCTTAATATTAAGTTAAAATTTTATTTGATACTAACTTTAATACAGCTTTTAATTGTCAAATATTTATTTCCACTCTCAAATCGTTTATTTTATTAGTAATTACATCATTTAATATAAATAGACACATAAGAGCGCCAATTAAGAAATTAATCAAGTTACCCTATTCAAAAAAATATCATGTTATGAAAAATTGGGCAAGAAAGTCTGACCAGTCTAACCAAGAGGAATCGTGTCCCACTCCCACAGTCACTGGGTTGTGAAGGTCTGATTATAGGCAGTCGCTTCACGTAACACTGGTATCCAGCTGAATCTAGTTAGACTGGAAGCCCTAACCAAGTTGGAAAAAGGCTGGGCAGAATATAATGATATCGAGTACTCTTAATTTAACCATTATTTCAAAGCATTTTGTTGAAAAATGAAAATTTTTACACACAAGTATTGAAGAACGTGATCTTGTTATTATTAAACTGACTTGTACCTTAACGTGTTAATACGTCATCAGTTTTAATACCAACCTTAATAATTTCAACATCAAAAATCATATTCGCAAAATCAAAAGAATATAATATTTATTTGAGTACAGTTGTGTTTACACGTCCATAGCAAACACCTTGTAAAAGTGTAGATTTTCGTCGCGAAGTTAGCCGTATCTATACATACCACAAGCCAGAAAAAAATACAGTGTATAGTCTAATATATAAAGAAAAGACTTACACAAAAACAATTCACAAATGTGGTCTAGTACTACGAAAAAAAAATGCTCAAAAAGACCTCGAAAAAAAGTTATCGTCTCGAAGTTCTCAATTTTTTCAGCGACAACCATCATATTTTTTATATCTATAACAAAGAAAATTATATAAACTAAAGACATACCTAAAACTTTTGAAACACAGAACTGTATTTATTTAAATATTCAAATAAAACTGCAAAATTGCTTACATTTTTGCGGATTTGCTAAAATATTTTCGACCTTATTTCTATTAATTCGATGCACCACCGCGAATAGCTACTTACCGCGCCTTAATGAAAACCAGATTTATAAAGGTGACAAGAAGCGAAGCGTAAAAAGTGTTTAACCTTTTCGTGGCACGAGTGTAGATACCTTCTATATTTTTGTTCGATATTTGCTTACGTCTTGGGTGAAACATTTGGTTCAGTTCATGTTCAGTTTATGAGACATAGCACAAATATCACACACGTGTATTTCATATAATTATTTGGTTTACGTGTATGTATTTATTTAATTGTGTTTTGTTTTTTGTTTAGATTAAATAAATAAATATCCTGGGACATCTTACACACGGCCATCTGATCCCAAGCTAAGCAGAGCTTGTGTTATGGTAATCAGACCACTGATATACATACTTATATAATTTTTAAATACATACATATTATAGATAAATAACACCCAGACACAGAACAAACAATTATGCTCATCACACAAAGTTTGTCCTGGGTGGAAATCGAACCCACGACCTCTGGCTTAGCAGTCAGGACCACTAGACCAACAGGCCCGTCAAAATAAAATAAAAAGATTGAGTTAAGTGTTTATTGTTGAGTAGCTTTCCGCGTAGATGTCGAAACATCGATTCCCTATTTTACACTTTTAAAGATGGTATTCTTAAAAACCATTTCTTAGCGGATATTTACTCATATAGAACGGATATTTACTCTAGGACCAGCGGTTTGGGCTTTGCGGTGATATATTGACAGTTTTTTTTTGGGGGAGTGAGAAATCCTCATTGACTTCTCCCGTCCTGGGCGCGGCGGGAGGGTGTGTCAGACTTTTACTGACTAAAACCCACTCATGTTCCTTCGGTTGCCCTTTATGTTCCGGGGTCACGGTAACTATAATTATAAACATTCCGCAACATATATAATACAAAATAGTCAGTCTACTATTTTGTATTATACATAATAGGTTATCGTTTTTCTTAATATCGTTATCGCTATAGGCAGTACGATAATGCTCTGAAATATTCTTACAAAACATAAACGTTAATTACAACGTAACACTTCGCTATGGGGTCGAAATACTGAAAATGGCTTTAAAATTTTTCGTTTATGTGTTATTATTAAGTGAATTTTCTTTACTAACTTTATTTGTGCGCGTTACAAAGTTAACATTCAGCTAACAATGTGGTTAAATTATAATTTTAATGAATTACAAGAAACCTGAATATTTTATTTCAAATTTACTAATAATGTATATAAGAAGTTAAAACTGGTTGCGAGTTCCTAGAATTAGGATCCCGTGGAGAAAAATGAGTAACAAATTCCTATAAAATTGGTAAAACTACAAGTTTGTTTTGCTTGGTTTATGTTGAATACATTAAAATTAGTAATAATGATACAAACTATGAAAAAAAACCTTTTGTAACAGACCAAAAAGTCCTTTAAGAAACATAACTTCAAAAACTACTTCCCAACAGTACTTACAATTTTTTTCCAAAAAATAATCAGATACGCTACGTAACTCCAATTAGGCCAAAAAATACGCAAAGAAAAAAGTGCTCCAGTTTTCCCCATCTCCGGAGATTATCCTAAAGAAAATCATGTTGTAGTAATTCGTCGGAAATTTATCTGCAAACCCGCATTGGGTTAGACGAGGCAAAAACATCTGATTAATGACGCCTCGAGTCAACTGATGAACATGTTGAGTATTCAAACATGGGGCGAGGAAGTTGAGTCACTGGATGAGAATGGTGTTTTGTGTTCGTCAGTCTGTCGGTCAATAGACTGTTTCTAACAAACTGTTATGTGTGTGTAAAGAGGAGGCCCGCAGATAAGGGCAACTATGCGGGGTTTATGAAATTTGCATAAATTCCCGCGGTCTTCGGCAAAGGTGTGAGAAGGAACAACGGGGTGGTATTTTTGTCAGTAAGAGTCTGACAGACTCCTCTGAATCCCCGGGAGGAGAACATCCAGGAGAGAGGATTTTCTAACCCGTAAAAAAAAGGTAAAAATATCTGATTAATGACGCCTCGAGTCAACTGATGAACATGTTGAGGATTCAAACATGGGGCAAGGAAGTTGTGTCACTAGAAGTGAGTGGTGTCTGTCTGTTTGTTTTGCTTTTTAACCATCCATCCATCTCCCTAGCCTTTTTCCCAACTATGTTTTTTTATTATTTCAATTTCTTTTACTGAGTGGGAAATCATCAAATGGCGTCTCCCGTCCTAGGCGGGGCGGGAGGGCGTGTCAGACTTTTACTGACTAAAACCCACTCGTGTGCCTTTGGTTGCCCTATATTTTGACGGGCCATTTGGTCTAGTGGTTAGTGACCCTGACTGCTAAGCCGGAGGTCGTGGGTTCGATTCCCACCCAGGACAAACTTTATGTGATGAGCATAATTGTTTGTTCTGTGTCTGGGTGTAATTTATCTATAATATGTATGTATTTAGAAAGTATAAGTTCAGTTGTCTGGTTACCATAGCACAAGCTCTGCTTAGCTTGGGATCAGATGACCGTGTGTGAGTTGTCCCAAAATATTATTATATTATGTTCCGGGACCACCACCACCTTCACAGTAAGTGATCAAATTATAATTATACTAGCTTCTGCCCACGGCTTCGCTCGCGTTAGAAAGAGACAAAAAGTAGCCTATGTTACTCTCCATCCCTTCAACTATCTCCACTTTAAAAATCACGTCAATTCGTCGCTCCGTTTTGCCGTGAAAGAAAGACAAACATACAGATAGACAGACAGACAGACAGACACACTTTCCCATTTATAATATTACTAGCTTCTGCCCGCGGCTTCGCTCGCGTTAGAAAGAGACAAAAAGTAGCCTATGTTACTCTCCATCCCTTCAACTATCTCCACTTTAAAAATCACGTCAATTCGTCGCTCCGTTTTGCCGTGAAAGAAAGACAAACATACAGACAGACAGACAGACAGACAGACACACTTTCCCATTTATAATATTACTAGCTTCTGCCCGCGGCTTCGCTCGCGTTAGAAAGAGACAAAAAGTAGCCTATGTTACTATCCATCCCTTCAACTATCTCCACTTAAAAAATCAAGTCAATCCGTCGCTCCGTTTTGCCGTGAAAGAAAGACAAACAGACAGACAGACAGACAGACACACTTTCCCATTTATAATATTAGTATGGATTTTTAAAACACTCGCTCTTGCTCATATGCATTTGTCCATAGAAAATTATTCTTTTAAGTTAAAGAAATAAACTAGTTACCACTCTATGACTATACAAATACACACACACATCCTTTAGCAATAAAACCATTCCGAAGCAACCGTAAAGTGCTTCCCTACAGAAATGTACACCTTAGTAATGTAAGAAAGTTGTAAATGCCAGTCATCACGACCAATAGCCGACACTTCCGAAGTTCATTATAAACTTCTCCTTCTCCAAGTCATGGTTCCGTTCCCTGGTATTGGTGAAACAGAAACAATAGCAACAATGTATGTATAGTTTTGTAATTCGGCCGCTGTTTTGGCTTTGAATTTCTGCATTTTGTTTATTGACCGAAATGTCCTCCGAAAAGTAAAAAAAGACTGGTGGAGGCTTAAATACATGTTTGAAGTCATTAAAATAAAGAAGTTTTTCAAAGGTAGTTCTTCGAGATAACGCGCGCACACTCATTGTGTTACTTGTGAGTCGTTTGATTTTTGTCAGTACCATGTAGATACCAAAATAAGCGCTGAATTTTACCCTTGTCATTGGAGAGTATAACTAAGTCATTTATCTATATAGACATACCAACATTTGCGCGTACGTACGCTTGACCGCGTAAATGTCATTATCACAAATGCATACAAAGTTGCTAGTTAAGTGTTTCCTTTTTTGGTGATGGTTATAGACTTTGAAAGGGTAAACCAGACAGACAGACGGTTTCAATCGCACCTACACGTATAATTTTTTTGTCATAAAAGCGTGTGTGTAGAAGAGGATTAGGCTATTCTTATCGATGCAGAATGCTGATCTAACCGGTAAAACAGTTGTCTACCCAAGCATCTATTTATAACATTCATAAGAAAAAAACCTTAGCTCTTCAGTCAGATAAAAACTTTACAGAACTAACAAAATTTTTTTTCTAAAGATTTTTCACGAACAATTTCAAAGTAAGAAGAGTAGATTAAAATAATCGATTTACTAACTTTGCCCAACTTTCCGTCTTTGATCATTTACAGTGCATCTTGATAAACTTATCTGAAGCAAAGTGGGCTTGAACTTTGTGTCACAGACAATTTGCTCCCCGGTATTCAGAGGCGGGCAAAAGGGCGATTCGTTTTGTAAAAGAGTTTATTAGTTCTACGGTTTCGTGTATTTTAATTAGTAGCTGTCTCCTGTTAAATTAGGTATTCAGTTACTACTTTAGTGAGTCATACAGTCATATCAGTACATAACGATTGTGGCATGCATTAATTTTGGATTATGGTACAGGATAATGTGTTGAATGTCTCAAAGAGCAGTCAGCACGTGAAAGGGCCCTCTAGGGCCAATGCCTGCCGGGGTTGTGGAATAGTTCTAGTAGCTACCGCGGGACTGGAACATAAAGGGCAACCGAAGGAACATGGGTGGGTTTGAGTCAAAGTCTGACACGAAAGGCGAGAGAGGTCATTTGATGGTTACCCATCCATAAAAAATGATTAGAAATACATCAGTGCGGATCAGTAACTTGGGGTGGACTTGGACGCTTGGGAGCTGACTCAAGCGGCTTCGGTTACTTCGACTATTCGACAGTCGTAAGCACACACAAGGCTTTCACACTAGCACACTAGTCTGTCTACGGGTAGCTCAGAACGAAATGTCAGAGTCATCCTACATGAACATTTGAATTCAAAAAGTCACATACATTACAGGCGGTTGTTTAACCACTAAACCAACATAACACGCTTCCCATTAAAATACATAGTAGAAATAAAACACTATCTTTACCCAGAATATTGGTGTGTATCAAATCTGGAGATTGCTTTTTCAACTAGTTCTACTTATTTGATTCCAATGACACTTGGCATACGCATTGAGTTCCCATGACAATACACTATTATGATAATCTCAACTTGATGACGAGGGTTTGACGATGGGGTTATTAGAGATTATACACTCCCTTGAGTTTCGGCTTGTTTGTTTATATTGAAGAGTCGCAAACAAGCCAAAAATCAAATTAGAAGCTTGAAAATTATAATATAGTTTTAATCACAAACATTGTTAAATTATTTTAAGCTTCCTAGTGTTAAACATATATTTCACAAATTAATTAACACATATGAAAAAGAAACTTGAAATCTATAAAAAGATACGAAATGTCGCAATTAGCTGATTAATTTTTATCAGTGTCGGTCAATAATTTACCAGTCGCCTCAATTAAATAAAAATAGAATAAAATGACCACAAAATATATACCAACAATCTCCAAAAAGATAAGACAAATTAAAAATAAATAACTCAAAAATCAGTACAGTACACATCCGACCAAAAAAACATACCCACGCCCAAAACGCTATATTTTCTTCTACATCCACGTGACATCCCATGAGAGACGAGTTGGCAAATCTCGCTGAATTCAACTCGCGAAATAAATTAGACAAGCGATTTGTATTTCTAGCGGATTAAATTGTCTTCATTTATTAGACAACCCCAGAGGCAGAGTGTCGTTAATTTGTTCAATTTTAATGTATTCTGTTTCAAGTTTTCTTTTCTATTTTAATGTTGAAATGTAGTGGTAATTTATCGTTGGTTACGGATTGTTAAAACAGATGCTTTGTGTAAAATTTAGTTTGTCAGTTGACTTTTAGATTGATGTTGTGTTATTGTGTATTTAATTGTTTTTTTTTTTAATGTTGGCGTGAGCAGAGTGATTAAATTATAAGACATAACTTTGCTACTAGAAAATTCTGAATGAAAAATTGTCCGTTACTTGTCCTTTTTTGCTTGGAAAACGAACATGTTATCTAATTTCATTCTTTAGTTGTCTTCTCTGTAATGCTATCACTGACTCCTTTTCCTTTAATCTCATTGCCTTTCTTCTTCTTCATCATCCATACATTATTTATTCTTTCAGTAATATGTTTCATCCCTCCTCTTCACATGCCAATACCAAGATTTGTTGTGACATTGTGACATGCCTCGTGTTTCTCCGTGTAACCGAATAAATCCTAGACAGATTGAAAAAACATTTCGCATCAAGGCCAACCACAAATGGATCAATAATACAATTTCAAAGGACGCAAGAATACCTAACGATTGACACATTCTTTCTTTGTAACTGCCGCAAAATTGTTATTAGAAAAAAAACTTTTTTCAAAAAAGAAATAACCGCCTTCAAAAACTAAAAACCCAAAAATAACTAAAATTTCGGAAGTCGGTGGCAACACAAATTAAATGGCAGAAGAGAAGCCACCGACTTCCGAAATTTTAGTTATTTTTGGGTTTTTAGTTTTTGAAGGCGGTTATTTTTTTTTTTGAAAAAAGTTTTTTATTTATTACTTTTTAGTGTCGACTCCCAATGTTTGACTGTGTATAGTATCTTTCAAAGTAATTTATTTTCAAAATAAAACTACTTACAATCTTATAAAACGAAAATAGAAACTTGAAGACAAAGCACACATCGTCTATGAATATTTCGTCAATTTTTTTTGTTCTTGGTGAATTTTTCGAGAAGCACTGAACCGATCGCCACAAAATTTATATGGGACCACCCCTGGATCATGACTTATCAAACAAAAAAAGAACTATCAAAATCCGTTTACAATAGACGGAGATATCGCGTAACAAACATACAAAAAAAAAAAAAAACATACAGACGAATTGAGAACCTCCTCCTTTTTTGAAGTCGGTTAAAAATGATCATTACCATCATTTCAGCCTATAAACGCTCACTACTTAAGCAAATTACTACGCAAGCAAATTGATTATGATCATAATATTTTTTATAATTAAGTTATCGATCGTAATGTATGTAAATAGCAAATTTAAAATTTGTTCCGAAATGTATCGGTCTATATTCAAACATTTTCAACAAAATTTTGGAAACGAATCTTTTTCAATTCTAAAACAGCAATTCAAAATAAGAAAAACTTTTAAAATGGCCGAATTTATTCTATATAATTTATAAATTTTCAAATCAGATAATTTTACTGTCGGGCCCGAGCGTGTCTGCCGCGGATTATATTCATGACACTAACGATATTTGCCAAGACGTTATTATAGCCTTTGATGCTGACATTTTACGATAATACGAAGCACCCTGCACGTATACCTACTATAATGTTTATGTTATTACAACATACGACAATAGATAACATTGGAAAGATTCCAAATTGCCTAGAAATATACTTATCTACATAAAAACGAGCCTTAAATAAAACATTTTTCTGGCATATTGGTAGGATAAAGAGATATTTTTCTCGAAATAATATTAAGTTTTGGCATACTAAAGTATTCTAAAAATAGATCACATTTTACAGAAGAAATGTCGTATCGTTATAAAGTAGTACTGGCATAGAAATCGGTCTAAGCCTACGAATAAATCAGGCTCATTATTAATGTCTTAGGATATCCTCGGATGAAGAAATTCTATATCTCAGAACACAAAATGTTTCTGAAAACAATGCTGTAATATTGTTAGTTTCTATTATGCCGTTTTGAACGTCCATTTCAAGTAGGTGTGCAATTATGTTTCGCCAACAAAGGAAGCAGAATTTTAAACGCCATCAAAATGTCTTCGCCTTGACATGCGGAAAATGTTTAAGGGCTGGCTAAAAAAATATTTAAAATAAACTGAAACTTTAAACTTGGAATTACAGTAAAAGGCTACTAAGTTGAAATTTGAAAAACAATAATTAAATACGTACAAACATATTATAGATAAATTACACCCAGACACAGAACAAACAATCATGCTCATCACACAAAGTTTGTCCTGGGTGGGAATCGAACCCACGACCTCCCGCTTAGCAGTCAGGGTCACTAACCACTAGACCAACTGGCCCGTCAATAGAACATACATGCATAACATAGTAGAGAAAAGCCGGGATTTTTAAAGAAATGCATGCATTATAATATGTATTATAATGCATGCAATATGTTCATAAATGAGAAGGTAGGAATGAGAGTATTTGCTTCCAATATCTATTCCTAGCCGTAGTTTCGTTTGCGTTAAATTAGTTTTTTTTTAATCTTACTTCTGGCCATCCCTTGAGAACAGCTCATGTTTTCGAGATAAGTTTTTTTTTCTAGACTCTTATAAAATTTATCTTATCTCAGTAGTCGAGGCGTGAAAGAGGGACATAGAAAACTCACTTTCGCATCTTAATTAAAATAAATGACAAACACACGTAAACAGCACAAAAAATTTACAATTATTTTGTACATATTGTGATTGTAACCTATCTGCCTCCTGAAAGAGCAGTCAGCACGAGAAGGGGCTCAATAGGGCCAATGCCTGCCGGGGTTGCGGAATAGTTACAATAGTTACCGTTACCCCGGAACATAAAGGGCAACCGAAGGAACGTGAGTAGGTTTTAGTCAGTAAAAGTCTGACACGCCCTCCCGCCCCGCCCAGGACGGGAGAAGTCATTTGATGATTTCCCACTCTCCAAAAAAAACCTATCTGCAAAAGGGCACACTGATTTGGATAAAATTTTGTGTGTATTTCAATAGTTTTCTGAGTGGTTTGAAAGTATAATTGAATCCTATAGGTGGCGCTGCTGTCATGTGAGTCCTGATTTAATGTCACCAAATCAGCCAAAAAACGTCTGGTAAGCAAAGTACACGAGTAAAAATGTTTCAACTCCCATCCAATATTCATTTGCAATCTAGAGGGACGCCTATCGCATAGTTTCAGAAATACATCTCTATATTTATTATTCACATGCGTATTTCATACACGGCTGAATAAGAAGCGACACAAATTGGTTTAATTCAAATACATGAACTTTCGCCAACCCTATCTGAATAAGTACGTGAGTGGAATTCAGTTTTTTTTTTGTTCCACTCCGTAACAAAAACCTTCACAATCCAGGAGGAACGTACTGAATATCCTTTTTGAATAAAACTGTGCTTTTTAAGTTTTCCTTTATATTATTTTCTTTGAAAAGAGCCTTCTTCTTAACGTTATAGCGATTATGTTATTGTTCCTATTGTTATCTGTTTTTGGTTAACGGTGTGTATTCATGTTATGTTGTGTTTATTTTGTTTTGTATTATTAAGCTTATATTTAGATACTGTAATTTTATTTATTACTTTGGCTTATAATACACTTGGTGTTCCTTATTTATTGTAAAGACAACCTACTTACTTATCCTCACCAGTTTGTTATTTTCACACTGCAGAGCAAAAGCGTTTATTTATACAGAAAAGTCATGGGCATTGATCGCTACTTTTGCTCAAGGTAGAATGGTGATTTCGAATTTATATTCATAAGCCCAGGTTTCCTCACAATGTTTTTTTTTACCAATGTCTGATGATGTCTAAGATAAAATTACTAAGTACATTTATTATGTCATATGAATTGATAAACGAAGAAAGAGGCGGGTTTCTCATCCACTGTACCATCACGAATACATTATTGATGAGACTTAAAAATTCAGAACATCCCTCAGAAAACCAGTACCATCATCTCTGTACAAAAAAATAATCCCAAAAAACACAAAACCGATCAAATGATTTTCCCATTACAATCATAAAATAATCACTAACCGAATTCCTTCATCCCCAAACGTGCGAAACGTATCGGGAGAGGAAATAATCAACGAAAAACCCATTCGTCATTAGATTTAATACAATGCCGCTGGCGTGAGTTGCGTGATCAACCTGTTTCGTACTTGCCCCGCTATGTATGCTTACGATATAATAACCCCATTTGATTGATGAATACGAGTAAGTACGAAGTTTTACGAGGAACGACGAAGCTTAGTGTTGTTGTATTGTACGTGAGAATTATGTGCGGTGGGTTTTACGAGTGACTTTGAATTGGTATTATTTATAGTAGGGAAAATGTATTGTGATGTTTGTGGTGGAGAAGGCTGTTATGATAACTGATGGTGCGTCGTTGACAGCGGAATGTATTATAGTAAGGTCGCGGTATGAATGTCGTAATAGTTCGGGTTGACAGACTGGAATAGGTGAATAAAACTGGATGTTATCTTGTGAGTCAATGATTTTGGCCCGCAGTGTTTTGTCATTACCATAACTTTACAAGATTGCATTTTAGTAAGAATGGTCACCTCTGTTATTTAATTTTAAAAAAAATTCAAACTGTTGATTAGTATCACCTATTTAAACTGAGATCGGTAAAAGTATTGTTTACTAATCAAAATACTCATCGATAAAAAAAAAGTATTTAATACGTATACGTAAATCAACTACACATTATTTAAATAATAGTTAAATATAACTTTTAGATCTTAATAACGACAAAACTGTTTTTTAAAGGTACTGATTTTACAGAATCTTACCAAAATTATATCTGATTTAAGCTAGCAACATGTGGAAATGTAATAGATTGCACATTTATTCACAACACTAAATGTTTTTTTTTTTCGTATAAAATAATAAACTCGTCATAAGCTCTTTTTTTCTCTAATATACGAGTATACTGTCTTACCTCCTGGGTAAAATTCCTTTAAGGTGAACATTAGAAATTCTTATATCAGCATATAACAGTCCTACTGTAAAATAAAAAAAAAATGTTTATTTTGAAAGTAAGTAAGGCATAGTACAACAAAATTCTTACGTATCAAATTACAGCAGATGCTAATTGTATTATGACACAATTGTTAGTTTTTAGGGTTCCGTACCTCAAAAGGTAAAAACGGAACCCTTATAGGATCACTTTGTTGTCCGTCCGTCCGTCCGTCTGTCCGTCTGTCAAGACCCTTTTTCTCAGAAACGCGTCGAGATATCAAGCTGAAATTAATATCACATACTCAGGTCTGCTATCTCTCGAAGCAGTGAAAAAATCAAGTTTCTAAATCAACGCAATAAAAAGATACGGCGGTTTATATTTATATTGCATATTTAGACATTTTTACAACGAAATCAAAACCTATAGGGTACTTCCCATTGACCTAGAATCATGAAATTTGGCAAGGAGCAAGGTCATGTAGCACGAGTAAAGGGAAAACTCCGAAAACCGTAAGTTTGTAGTTAGTTCACATCAGGCGTCCGTATGTCCGTCCGTCTGTCAAGAACCTTTTTCTCAGGAACGCGTCGAGATATCAAGCTGAAATTAATATCACATACTCAAGTCTGTTATGTCCCAAAGTAGTGAAAAAAACAAGTTTCTAAATCAACGCAATAAAAAGATACAGCGGTTTATATTGCATATTTAGACATTTTCAAGGGAATCAAAACTCAAAACCTATAGGGTACTTCCCATTGACCTAGAATCATGAAATTTAGCAAGAAGCAAAGTCATGTAGCACAAGTAAAGGGAAAACTCCGAAAACCGTAAATTTGTAGTTAGTTCACATCAGGCGTCCGTCTGTCCGTCCGTCAGTCAAGAACCTTTTTCTCAGGAACGCGTCGAGATATCAAGCTGAAATTAATATCACATACTCAAGTCTGCTATTTCTCAAAGCAGTGAAAAAATCAAGTTTCTAAATCCACGCAATAAAAAGATACGGCGGTTTATATTGCATATTTAGACATTTTCAAGGGAATCAAAACTCAAAACCTGGTACTTCCCATTGACCTAGAATCATGAAATTTGGCAAGAAGCAAGGTCATGTAGCACAAGTAAAAGAAAAACTTCGAAAACCGTAAATTTAAAGTTAATTCACATCCGTCCGTCCTCCCGTTCGTCCGTCTGTCAAGAACCTTTTTCTCAGGAACGCGAAATTAACGGAACACTCATTGCGCGAGTCCAACTTGCACTTGACCGGTTTTTTTTCTTTAAGTTATTTATAAGTAGCTTATAAGAAATTGTGTAAACATGCCGATGTGTCTTGAGTAATAAATATTATTATTATAGTACAATTGCATATTTAAATGGTTTATTTTAAAACAAAGGCCCCTTTTCAAACAGCACACATTCGCTCTAGTATTGATCATCACATTTCGATCAAGGTAAATGGTCGATTATAGCTTTGTATTTGTAATCAAAAGACAATTCCTTGCGATATTTTCTTTCACCGATGTCTGTAATACACAAAATAAACGGAAGTACATTACGTAAAAGAAGTCGCATTGGTAATTGCTTCAGTAGAAATTATAACATCAACGAAAATCGCCAAAATAAGATTAAAAAGCGCGTTTGCTCTCGCTTTTTTCACTTCCAGAGGTCAATGCCACTAATTAAATATACATTTACATTTCCTTTTGAATATTTCCTCGGCAAAAAAATATTACAAATTAATGCTTGATTCTGACGAAGATTGAACACAGCGTAACAGGATTTTGTAAAGCTTGTAGGTACTTCGTAGAAATAATATAAAATATTTACTTTTAAGGTATTATGAATACAAATGTAGGTACACGTCTAATATTTGCGAATTGTATACCAGTGTTTTAGTGTTCCTACTTGTTTATTCAAGTTGTTCTGTTTGTGTTTTCGTACCTATGTAGAAATTATATAAGTTTTACAAGAAAAAACAGACTTCAGGTTTACGGGAAATATACCTGAAGTCTTAAGCTACTACTGTCTATTTAATTTAGCAGTTGATTCTCTCATAAAAAAAACAAATATTCCCAAAAAATGGTCCTTCGATCCTTTCATAATGGCTCGAAGGACCAAAAGATTAATATTCCAGCCCCATCACTCACACGGCTGGAATATAAAAACAGGAGTGCCTAATACTTTACCTCCTTAATACAATGTCAGGCTGTCAGTGTTATGAGGGACACAGCCTACGTGATTTCGCTACGACTGGTAATAAGCTGATAAGACCTCCGATGTGAAATATTTGGGGGGCGCACGAAGACTTAATTTTTTTCATGGTTTTGGTTTTTTAGTGTGTGGCGAATGAAGGTGATCTGTGATGTGCTTAACCTTTTGACAACCAAGCCACAGTCGGCTGTCGGGCTGCTATTGTGTTTCAATCTTAGAGTAAGTCTGACAGACTTTCTTGACGATTAAGAAAATTATAAGCAAGTCGCTTAGATACTCCTTTAATGGCTTTGTTCTTTTATATCATCCTCCCTTGGGTCGACTTCAGTCAAACTATAACAATATTTTTCAGAGAGCGTATGACTGTCAGACCTCCACGACTCATTTAATTGGTAAAACGGTACCACCTATGACTAATTGACAATACTAATATAATTAAATATGTTTACTGATAAGTTAATTTTATGTTCTTATAAGTGTAAAGCAGGCTTTACAACTTATACGAAGGACGCTATTAAAGCTTAATTCTATTCAAACGCTAACCAATAATTACATAATAGTCCTATTAATTATGTCTAACTCATTATGTATGTATGTGACATGTGTTAGATTAATACCCAACAATAACAGTCAATTGTACATACATCCAATAGATTTGAAATCAATCGGCAAGACAAGACTAAACCAATATGTAACTTCTGTCCTTTTGTTAATGAAATGGTAAGAGAAAGACGCACTTAACCTAAATTTAGGTTAGTTTGTGAATCAGAGAATCAGCGCCAATATATCTGCTACCATATCTCATAATAAAAAAAAAAACATAAATCGGTCAATTAAATGAAAACCTTAACATCATAAAAATAACATTTCAATTACAAAAGATTGTTAGGACTGCCGTTGCAAAATAAACTTAAAATTACCCAAAGAGAATATAACGTCACAATTCCAACCTCTTTTCATTTAATTAGGACCTACAGTTAACCAACCAGCAATTAACATTTCACGAAATAAAAACGTTAATTTAGAAGTACAATCGAGGACAAAACATTTATCGACGCTATTGTTATTCTTAAATAGAACATAAATGGTGAATTTATTTGGTTACTGTGGAACACAATGTGTTGATTAATTGATAGATAAGCACGTTTTTAATTAAGCACGATGAAGGTCATTCAACTTTTAACCTAGTTTTTGCAAAGCTCGAATATAAAATCCTTTAAAAAAAATGTATGTCCCATGACCCATGCTGAATCCTTGTATAATGGAACATGTATGATTGTATCAGTGTCTGGTGTATGCATATCAGTTGTCTGATTACCATAGTGACACATGGCACCTATTGAATCCTTGTATAATGAACATGTAAGTTTGTTCTCTGTCTAGGTACAGTGTATTTGTACAGGCAATGCCTAGTTTGGGATCAAGTGACCGTGTATGTCCCGTGATATTTAAAAAAAAAACTCAGCACATTGTATAAACATTCCTTTCTAGTTGAGTTTATTCATTAATTGTCACCAATACGAAGTGAGGACTAAAACTACCGACATTGATCGTAAAATCATTACGCTGAACTAGAAGTAAGCCGGTCATTCCTGCAGACGGACAGATGGAGCAGACACGTGTTCGAGTGGGGACCACTTTAGGGTAAGCAAATGGAGTATGGGTCGCTCTTGCGAAATAGTTCTGATAGTTACCGTGACCCCGGAACATAAAGGGCAACTGAAGGAACATGAACCGAGGGTTTTAGTTAGTAATAGCACAGATTAATAAATAGTTACTACGTAACAGATACTTCACTCCAATACAAAAATGAAAATCATCATCATCATCTCCCTAGCCTTTTCCCAGCTGTGTTGGGGTCGGCTGCCAGCCTAACCGGATTCAGCTGAATACCGGTGTTTTACGTGGAGCGACTGCCTATCTGACCTCCACAACCCACTAACTGGGCGACACGATACCTCTTGGTTAGACTGGTCAGAGTTTCTGGCTAACCAGTAACGACTGTCAAAGTTCTACGAATGACAACCGGGACCAACGGCTTTACGTGCTTTCCGAGGCACGGGATGTCAGTGATGTCTTAGATAAACTTTAGAAAGTACATATGAATTGAAAAAGTCACATTGGTACTTGCCCGGATTCGAACCCACAACCTCATACACGAGAGGCGGGCGCCTTATCCACTGCGCCATCACGACATCCCTATATATATTAATACAAAAATGAAAATACCTACGCTATAATAGCCTACAAAATCATAATAATAATACCAGCTGTTTGCAGCGAGGAGAAATGTACCATAAGTACGCACAAAGAGAGTTGAGATTCTTTTGCCCGCCGCGCGACTAACGTGTGTGCGTGTCGTCCAGCAAATTGTGCTAGGGTTATACGTATGATGATAATGGTTATAAAACGAATGTTTTAGAAACACATTTTTTTTTTTTAATAAAATGGCGGATGCATATTTTTCGTTCCTTGAATTCCCGATTATTATATTTTAGTGTCGAAAATATCCAAAACCGCGTGAATAATTTTAATAAATAATCAAAAAGGAAACAGGAGAATTGGGAAACAGGGGAATTGCACAATAATCACGCAATAATTACGTGGTTTCGGCATTTTGATAGTCAGCGCTGTACCCGTGACGCGCGAGCACTCAGCCGGGCGCGCGACAGCCCGGTGTTCGTTGTACCGTCAACGGTACGCGAAGCGGTAGGCATAAAACGCGTGGCCTTGAGCGAGTGACGGACGCCTGGTAATAGTCTGACACGTCCCCGTCATTTGATGATTTCCCATCCACAAAAAAAAAAAGTGTCACTCTACTGCACGATTTTGTTTGCAGTCATTGAGGGAAGTCTGCGTTCAGTAATAGAAGCGGCTTTTGTTTTTTTTTGTGTTTTGGCACCGACATCCGAAGTTTTTTCTTTTTTTGTCTATGCATCCATAGACAAAAAAAGAAAAAACTTCGGATTCGGATCTGTTTTATTGTAAGTTGTAAAAAGTGTTTTCTTTCAGTTTTTTATTGTCTACGATTTAAATAAAATTTAAATCTACGTGTAGGTAATAAAACATAAAGAAGAGAGAGAGAGCCAATCTCCTCCTTTTTGAAGTCGATTGAAAAAAATATTTAATTAACTCTATCGATAACACAAAACGCAAAAACGAAACAATTTTACAAAATCAAAACAACAGAAAAGTTTACAACAAAAATAACACAACTCAGCAACTGCCGCTTTACATTACACAAGTACACACAAACTCACAACGACAATAAAACCATTCGTCTAGCTTACAAAAATTCACCAGAATACGATGCTCACCTCGTTTCACACACATACACACGTATCTAATAGTGTGTTGTTTGAAGATTAACCCGACATCGGCAAAGTCGGATCATCAATCAAGCCTTACCCTCAACAAAGAGAACGGGCAGCCAGTGATTAGCGCTTCTAAATTATCTACCATCGCCCGTGTGTGGAGCACTGATGGAGAAAATGCTTTCAAACTAATTGTTCAAAGAAACCTTGTTTTTTTGGAAATAAAATTACGCTAAAGGCGAGAAAAATATACATTACTTTGCACTTACTTTAATTTAAGATCATTTTCAAAAACCAATCTATCTGATTAGGTTTCTGAAGATACTTGAAATTAACTCCATACTTAATGTGTCAACATTCTATCTCTAGTAGCTAAATTCACGGAAAGATAGGTTATTGGAAATGGCTGTAAGTCATGTTCCGTCCCTATCTTACACTTGGGTTTGAAAGTCATGCAACAGATACGTTTATTTATCTCGGATTTATTGTCACTGCTGATGATTCTTGCTATCATTTAGGCAAAGAAAACTAAAAATGGGATAAAACATCTGCTGTAATAGAAAGGTTGGTTTGTAAGCTGGAATCAAATACACAAAAAAAAACTTTCATTAATGAAAAGCTTCGCTAAAGGCGCTCCTAAACGGGCAACATAATTGCTGCAATTTTATTGCAGCAATTTTTTGAACATGGCCCGGCAACTCCGGCAATATTGCCGGTGTTGCTCGGCCATATATTGCAGCAATTTTTTCATTTACACTACAGTTATAGTTTGGCTGCCTGTATTATAAACTCCAAACAAGGGAAATCTTTGATTATGTCTTTAAATCAAGATGGCGGCTGAGAGATTTTTTGATATGCGCCTTGGCCTCACCTTTTGTGGTTTTCGGAGGCGCTGAAGCCGAAAATGAGGTCCATTTAAAACCCAAGATTGTGGTTAAATGTTTTCAAAATATTGGTCATGGGTATCGTTTCCGTAGTTTTCGGGGATACTGATGCCGAAAATAAGGGTCATTTCAGAATCCAAGATGGCGACTAACATTTTTTTGCAAAATATCGGTCATGGGTATCGTTTCCGTGGGTTTCGGGGACACTGATGCCGAAAATGAGGTTTATTTCAGAATCCAAGATGGCGACTATTTTTTTTTCAAAATATCGGTCATGGGTATCGTTTCCGTGGTTTTCGGGGACACTGATGCCGAAAATGAGGTTCATTTCAGAATCCAAGATGGCGACTATTTTTTTTTTCAAAATATGGGTCATGGGTATCGTTTCCTTGTTTTCGGGGACACTGATGCCAAAAATGAGGTCCATTTCAAAATTCAAGATAGTGGCAATGAAGGTCTTTGTATTATCGTAGTTTTTCGTGGCACTGTTATCAAAAACTTCTATAGCTAACTCTGGTTGGAGTAAAAACTTTACCTACTTATACATTTTCTATAAACATGTTAATTACGATTTCAATCTTTTCAGCAGTGCAATTCCGTAAGAAATTACGTGCGAATACGATTTCGATCTCATTCCCGATTTCATTTCATAACCCAACTGAAGTAAAAAATATTAGGTATTCAATGTCAAATTGGACAACTTTTCACTTAAATATTCACCCACGTTCTCATTGAGTGGCGCTAGCATAGTTTTCATTGGGTTATAGAATACCTAATACAGTTTTCACCGCAGATTCAGAAGTGAGAACTGAAGCGAGATCTTACAGATTAGCATTGCAGTATTTCAACTATGCTTGGTCTAAAATAAGTTTTTTATAAATATTAGTACTTAAATGGAATGATGTAAAATAACTTAAAAACATGTATTTAATTAGTTTCACTATACAGGGTGTCCCACGGCTATGCCACATGGAGGGAAAGTACCTTAAATATTGCAGATAGAACATTTTACTGAAAGAAAACATTATATGAATTTTGAAAACATTTTAAACTGCATTCATAGATATTTAAATAATTACATAGTTGAACCGGGAATCGAACCTGTTACTCGAGAAAATTAATCAGCCTGTAGTTTTTTCCTACCGATCGAAAGGCTTCATAGCAAGGATTATTTTTTGCTAAATAACATAGTGTCAAAAATAAAAGAAAGACCATGAATTTTAACATTTTTAATACAAAATTTGTCAATTTTTCAAATGCTCAAAATGAGTCCCTCTTTCTTGAATACTAAGTGATAACTTTTGATTATTTCGTTCCCTGACGATTTTTTGGGCTTGTTGTGGTGGATATTTATTTATTTAAATGATGCGTATAACTCAAGTGGGTAGATTAATTAGTAATAAGTAGTTATGATTGTCAATTGTATGTCCTTACGGCAATGTAAGCTTTTAACTTTTCAGAACAAAATTTTACATTAAATGTTAAAATTTGTCAGGGGAGAAAATAGGGGTTGGCCCGCGCTTCCCACCGTGACAAAGAATGAGAAAAAACGTTCGGCTAATTGGGTGTAAAAAATAATAATAAAATTTCAAACTAGTTGAACTACACATTTATTTAAAACAAGTTGCAAATAACAAGGTGATTTCTGGAAACTTCCTAATTAAATACTCATACAATATTGTACTAAAACAATGTTGGGTTAATCCTGGCGATTCCAAGGTGGACGTGTTGGAACGTTCAGGATTCACATGCAACGGTAGCCTAGTAGATTGCCTATTTAAACTCTAGCTCAGTCTGTGGATCCTCAGGCTATGGATTCCATCTACTAAGACTACTAAATACACGAATCTAAAAGTGTAGGATAATGTCACCACTGGTAATTAAAAAGTAAATGAATTTATCATTTGTTCAAAGAGGTTAAATGTTTATAAAAGGTACTTGCGACACATTCCTTATGGTAACTCGCCTTCCGACCTTTCGTCAGCGAGTCCACGTGGCACAGCCTCTTCAATCCTACCGGGGTTGAAGGGCTCAATCCAGAAAACAGGGAAACGAAGACAAAATAAATTCTTTGCAAATAAATTCCTCCTAAAATAAATTCTTCGTAAAATAAAATACTCTTAAAACCAATTCTTCGTAAAATAAAATCCCGCCCAGGCTGAAATAGAACATTGTTTGCATTAGTTTTAGATCAAACTACAATACATCCTGAGCGTGGCTCCACGTGGCCATCACGACAATAGGCTAGAACCTTACCGGTGTTTCAACAGGAAACGATCAACACCGTCCGAGACACCCAACCATCCACCATAAAATTACGGCCCAGTGCTGCCTGAAAAAACGAGACGCATGAGAAATGCAAGTCCAATGGAAGATGCGCCAGCGCATGTCGATCTTCCCGTATAAGATGATTGATGGTCAAACAGCTTACCCGTGATTGTCCACCAAATCCGCACGCAGCACTACAAGCCTTTAATTATATAAACTCGTCCAGGCTGACTGCCTGACGCCTTGCCGGCCAGTTAAATCCACATCAAAATGCATCCTTGAATCGACCGACGCCGCTCGATCCAAGGTCTAAAGACTCCTTGGGTTCCTATCACCCGAAACCAAATTACCCCTTTCCAATGTGGGAGATTTTCACGTCTATAAGATTCCAATTTGTAGAAATCCTATGAAAATATACTCGCTTTATGCAAAATGTTCGATGGGAAATTACGACAATTTATTTTCAAGATGAAGGCAGCGACCTCCTCAAAACATTTAACGTTGTTGATAAACAGAAATAATATAAATGCACCCATATTTAAAACAATACTCCCCCAAACATGGGAATTTGACAAGAGCCTGTCGCACTAGTGTCATAGACAAATGTCAAAGACAATTAGGATCAATTACATAGACCCATTATGGCGCGTTTACATATGCTTAGTAAGAGCAACAAGTGTTGACCACTAAACAAAAAAATCACAACGTTACAATACCCCCCTTCCTAGGAAAAGGTTCGACCAAGGAGAACCGCTCGCTGCCCTCAGCGAACTAAATAAAACGAAACTAATGTGTTAAAACAATGGGTAGTCCAACAAAAAAAACAAAACGAAAAACACCAACAAGTCTCCAAACAACCAACGCAAACAAAAACCCTGGGCATGTTTGTTCAGGAAAGGAACCAGTAAAAAAAAGCACGTAACTTGACACAAAGTTCCTTCCTTGGCCCATGTCCCTCGATCGCCTCTTACGATCTGCACGGGAAGAGATGCAGCTGACACATGCTAGGTTTTCTTTTTGCCCCCAGGTCAGCATGGGGAAAACAATTGCTCCTAAAAGCAATAATCCCACGGGGACAAAAAAAAATTAAAAAACCTTTGGTACGAAACCAAACCAAAAAACGTCGCCTATAGATACTCCCTCGAACACGCATGCATGTGTTTGAGCAGCGCGACCACCAAACTCAAGAACAAATCCTGAAAATCAAATTGTGAAAAGAAAAAAAAAACGTTGCCAGAACCAAAACCTAAAAAAAAATAATCGGACGCGCGTCCTTCCGATCCACTGGCACAGTGAATAAAACAACAATTCAGTAATACTGAAAAAAAAAACAATATATCTTGATCCTACGAAAAACTCCAAACAAAACAACAAACCCGGTACCGGTAACCGCAGGAAACAAGACTGGTTCCGCAACAACCGTAACTGGCGATAGTATTTGACAGACAGCCATACGTTTCACACGAATCTTTTCTTTTTAACAACATTCACACATCCTTTTTATCCTTCATCTCGTTAACACTAAGCGCTTAGTGAGTTTACCTTTCATTCCTTCATTCTTTCTTCATCATTCATACAGAGTAGTGTGTCGGAATATAACCGTTCACCACACCTATCAAAACGGCATTTAAATGTCAACCATTTAAACTCCACAACGTCTGCAGTCATCTCCATGAACTACTGGCGGTTCGTAAACCGTGGCGGCACGACGAGCTCGCGTGGTGACGGCGGGTCGTGCGTCCACGGAATACAGACACACACACAGCCGTATCTTCCTTTTATTTGTGACACTATGTTATTTAGCAAAAAATAATCCTTATAATGAAGCCTTTCGATCGGTATGATAAAACTACAGGATGATAATTTTTTCTCGTGGAACAAGTTCGATTCCCGGCTTAACCATTTAATTATTTAAAAATCTATGAATGCAGTTTAAAATGTTTTCAAAATTCATATAATGTCTTCTTTCAGTAAAATGTTCTATCTACAATATTTAAGGTACTTTCCCTCCATGTGGCATAGCCGTGGGACACCCTGTATACGGGGTGGAAAGTTTTATTGGGCCTGAAAGAATTCTTACGGAATTGCACTGCTGAAAAGATTGAAATCGTAATTAACATGTTTATAGAAAATGTATAAGTAGGTAAAGTTTTTACTCCAACCAGAGTTAGCTATAGAAGTTTTTGATAACAGTGCCACGAAAAACTACGATAATACAAAGACCTTCATTGCCACTATCTTGAATTTTGAAATGGACCTCATTTTTGGCATCAGTGTCCCCGAAAATCTAGGAAACGATACCCATGACCCATATTTTGAAAAAAAAAAATAGTCGCCATCTTGGATTCTGAAATGAACCTCATTTTCGGCATCAGTGTCCCCGAAAACCACGGAAACGATACCCATGACCGATATTTTGAAAAAAAAAATTGTCGCCATCTTGGATTCTGAAATAAACCTCATTTTCGGCATCAGTGTCCCCGAAACCCACGGAAACGATACCCATGACCGATATTTTGCAAAAAAATGTTAGTCGCCATCTTGGATTCTGAAATGACCCTTATTTTCGGCATCAGTATCCCCGAAAACTACGGAAACGATACCCATGACCGATATTTTGCAAAAAATGTTAGTCGCCATCTTGGATTCTGAAATGACCCTTATTTTCGGCATCAGTGTCCCCGAAAACCACGGAAACGATACCCATGACCGATATTTTGAAAAAAAATATTCGCCATCTTGGATTCTGAAATGACCCTTATTTTTGGCATCAGTGTCCCCAGAAACCTCGGATACGATACCCATGACCAATATTTTGAAAACATTTAGCCACAATCTTGGGTTTTAAATAGACCTCATTTTCTGCTTCAGCGCCTCCGAAAACCACAAAACGTGAGGCCAAGGCGAAAAAATCTCTCAGCCGCCATCTTAAACGTTTATTTAGAAAATTTTCATAACCGCTCTATTGAGCTTTGAAATCGAACTCTCTATATTGAAGATTGTATGAGTATAACCTTATCTAAAAAAGAGTGACTGGTAATCACCGATGAGAAATATCCATGAAGAACCCAGCATCTTCGAAGTCCATGACAACCCCAAAACTCTTAAAGAAAGCTATATAAAAATTTCCCATCAAAATCTGCACTACCGGGCCCGGCAATATTTCCCATGATATCGACAGGGGGTCGAATCCAAAAAAAGTTGCAGCAATACTTGCCAAAGCAGTGCCGCCACACTAAGGACTTACATTGTTAATATAATAACATCATTTTAGTGTGGCTGGACCCTCAAAAAATATATTGCAGCAACTAATTGCCGGAAAATATTGCTCGTGTAGGAGCGACGAAATTTTTTTGTCATACAAAAAGTGTTGCCCGGCAATACCGGCAATATTGCAGAGAGTTCGGAAACATTGCCGGGCAATGCCGGCAATGTATTGCAGCAACACAATTGCAGTAAAAAATTGCCCGTTTAGGAGCACCTTCGCTAAGTGCTATAGAATATGGTATACTTGACTTCCACGAGGATAAAGTCAAAGGCAGAAGCTAAAATACCATACATAAATTATTATCAAAACAAATGCCTTAAAACATATTTATCAACAAGTATACCACCAGGCTACGCGGAGTGTCTATTTTGTAAATACATTTTACATTGCGTAGTGAGATAATAATAATAAACTTCATTTAGACTTTATTGGTACAAAGTAGTAAGTAGCTTTATAGCACTATTCTACGATCCTCTATTAATACAGACACAATGAGCTCACACAGCAAAAAGAAATCTTAATAAAACCGAAACCTCACAACATATAAAAGCAAAACTGAAAAGTACTCTCAGCCAAATAAATCATCCAACCACACTCATTCTCCTATTCAACCATTTAATAATAATATCCCTTACAACAACTGTGCTCGATTGTACCGCCCTACTTTTGCTAACCGCTTGAGCATATTAAATTATCGTAATGATGAATTTACAAAAGGGGAATACCTCAGCGGTATTACGAGAATTGAACCACCACTGGCTATATTTTATAACATTATTAAACTGACATTCATAGATCTTATCTCCTAGTATGTACGTTGTAAATTATGACCAAAAGAGATATGCAAAAACGGAGCGGAATGGAATACTAACAAAAGGTATTTTGTAGCCTGTTGTAAGTTCTTTATGAGTATGGTTGTGGTGCCGGCACGCAATTGATTATTTCTTTACTTTTATGGTAGCCTAGTAGATATCAGTGAAAGGTATCATCAATCTAGCTATTTCCCATCTGCATTAGTGTCAGTTTTCATTGCATAAAGAGATATGCAAAAACGGAGCGGAATGGAATACTAACAGAGGGTATTTTGTAGCCTGTTTTAAGTTCTTTATGAGTACGGTTGTGGTGCCAGCACGCAATTGATTATTCCTTTACTTTTATGGTAGGCTAGTAGATGATAGTGGAAGGTTTCATCAATCTAGCTATTTGCCATCTGCATTAGTATAGTTTTCATTGCATAAAGAGATATGCGAAAACGGAGCGGAACGGAATACTTTAGGGTCGGTTCATATCTGACGGAAAATGCGTTCAGCGTATCATCGCTCGCATCTATTCGCATTAACGCATCATCGGTTGAGGGTGAACGGTCAAGTGTTTTTCTATACATTCACATTACATTCACATTCTCGGTTCTGGCGTTACGCGACCGATAATACGGGACGCATGTTCCGTCAGATATGAACCGAACCTAACTAAAGCTATTTTGTAGCCTGTTTCAAGTTCTTGATGAGTGAGTGAGTATGGTTGGGTTCCAGCATGCAATTGATTATTCCTTCACTTTTATGGTAGCCTAGTAGATGATAGTGGAAGGTGGTTTCATCAATCTAGGTTTTTTCTCATCTGTATTGGTGTCAGTTTTCATTGAGAAGTTTTAATATAATATTTTTTACTACTGAAATCTATATTTCTATACCTATTAATATAAAGAGATAAGCAAACACAGAGAGGAATGGAATGCTAACAAAATATATTTTGTGTTGGCCAGTTTTAAGTTCTTTGTGAATGCATGGCTGTGCCAGCACTCAATTGATTACTCTTTTCACATTATGGAAGCCTAGTAAGTAATAATAGATGGTGTCATCAATCTGGCTCTTCCCGGACTGTGCATTAGCTTCGTTATTCATTGAAAAGTTTTTAGTATATTTTCCTCTGCTAAATAGTTTGAAATCTATATTATAAAGAGATAAGCAAAAACGGAGTGGATTGGAATTCTAACAAAAGATATTTTGTTGCCTGTTATAAGTACTGAGTATAGAAATTAAAACAGTAATTTCTATCATTTGCAGTTTACATAATGCCTCTGCATTTTATATACGGCGTTAAACGCTCGCATATAAGTACAATATCAGAGCAATGCGACTCGCATAGGTTAAGTTAGAACCACCTTAGTCTTCGCGATCTTTTTTTTAACCACGACGAATGCCTGCGACGTATATACGGCATTCAGGTCTGAGAGTTGAACTTATTTTCAGAGCTGTTTTAACTCTGCCTGTTACATGTTATGTTAAAGCCTGTAACATAATGAAGGTGTTAATATTGGTTAGCTGTAATAGAATTAATTAATAGCATCAATGAACTCTGTTCATATTTTTAAACTGGTTCTGAATAGTGTCAATCAATTATAAATTAACGTACAATGCAATTTATTTAACTATTAAAATACTATCTAGATAATTAAATTCTATTATGAATAACTAACGCTTGCGGGTTGTGGTTTAAATATAATATTTCAGCGAACCAGATATTTAACATTTAAATTTAAACGTGTTACAAGTGTACATGTACAACTCTGTAAGCTGTAGAAGAAAATAATGGATATTTCAAATTCCAACCTTACTCTATGATTTTATATTAGTACTAGCTTTCACCCGCGGCTTCGCCAGCGTGAATGTTGAAACTTCCATCCGATTACGAATTTCCAATAATTCTTACTTACCAATTTTTATAAATATCACATCACAACACATCAGTCGGTCACTTTAACCATTTTATCCATGTAGATAGATGAGCAAAAACGGAGTGGAATGAAAGACTAATGTTAAATATGTAAATTCGGGACAAGAAAAACCACGGCTAGCTTATTACACGCTGAATTTATTGACAAGACATTGACAAGACAGAACATTGACATAATACCATAGTATATACAACATTCCTCCCCGTAGTTTGTCAACATAAACTAGGAATTCTTCTCATTAATAAAAACGTTTATAGTCTACCCTTGGTAATGGTCGCAGATTTTTACCGTCCTCTGTTTGCCTTTCTGTCTGTGGTATCTGACCTGAACCAGACGCTGTTGCATTATCACCGAGAGGAATATCTGTGGCCTCGTAAAAAGCATCTTCTTCTATTGAATTGCCCGTTTGAATTGCTTCTGTTTCCACTATTTGTTCTTTCTCCTTATTTCCCTTTATTGCCTTTTTGCAATAGAGAGTAAAGTGGACTTAAAATTGACGATGCGTTTGGGACAAAGTTCCGGTAATAATAATAATCAGCTGTTTGTTTACACTCACTGAGTAGTCTACACATAATCTCATTGTAAACAAATCAAACTGGTTACTAAATTAAATTATTATTCATAAAACATAATATTAAGCATACATTTTTTTATTTTATTTTTTGTTGTTCTAATTATCAATAGGTATATAAATATACATTTTATTTTCTTATTTTGTTGTTGATTGCACTGGCTCGCACACTAATTCTGTACTTTGTTGAAAGTGGTCTTCTACCATCTCAAATTTTGTAATTTGTCTACACTATGTACCTCGTAAACGTGACATAGCTTTCATTTCTAAACTTACATTGACATAATACCATAGTATATACAACAACTAATAACATATTTATGTGGCTGTGGCTTGTTTTAAAATCTTGTAAGTGTATCTGTGCCTGCAATTGAATGCTCCTTTACATTTATGGTAGCCTAGCTGTAGATGGTAGTGTAAGGTATCATCAAACGCGTTTTTAACCTTGCATTGTTGTCAATTTTCATTAAGAAATTTTCAATATTTTTTATAATAGACTGAAATCCGAAATTTATATTTGTAGGTATATTATAAAGAGATAAGCAAAAAAATACTAGCAAAAGAAATTTTGCATGGTTGTGCCAACATGCAAAATTGATCACACACATTTATGGCAGCCTGGTAGATAACAGTGGAATGTATCATCAATCTGGCTTTCCCATCTGCATTAATATGCTTTAGAATTCATTTAAAAAGTCTTTGAGTATTTTTCACGACTCATTGACTGGACACAAAATCTTGATAAAAAATATTTTTGGTGCTTGTAGCTTTAACACTAATAGTAGGTATGAATCAAACCTCAGGACTGATAGACTTAGTCAAACTTGAAAACAGTAGCGTGTTTCGGTCTTTAACTTAGAATTTATGTTTTTTCCTTAGTCCCTAGGCAAAGACCGGATCCGATTATTTTGACTTCCAGATTATTCGACGAAAGATTATTTTTGATGCTTGTAGCTTTAACACTACTGGGTATGAATAGTCAAACCTCAGGACTGATAGACTTAGTCAAACTTGAAAACAGTAGCGTGTTTCGGTCTTTAACTAATGAATTTATGTTTTTTCATTAGTCTCTAGGCGAAGTCCGAATCCGATTATTTTGATTTTCAGATTATTCGATGAAAGATTAGGAACATCAAGGTTTTCTAAAAAGTCAAAGTCATTAAATTAAAAATTTATGTCGGAATTTGACTAACGGTGTTCGACAATTACGACGTTTTCTAAGGTCCAATGAATCGATGTCATAAAAATAGATTGAATCTTAGAACCCATCACAGACTTTTATTAAGAGTATTTGACAAAGACATCGTTTCCAAAAACAAGTTATAAAGTAAAATTTAAATAAACCGGCCCATAAGAACACTTCAAAGAACATTAAATAAATAAAGCGTCAAAAATTACGCCTCCATAGATCACCTGTTTTCATGTACAAATCAGATTGAAAAGAAATTCAGTGACGCGTGAAGTTTAACATTTATTCAGAAACAATCAGGCGAGGAAAGCAAACGGAATTTTCACTGAATAGCAATGCTAATCTTTTGTACTACGAACTAATTTTCAGGTCACGCAATCCATCGATCATGTATTTAAATTCATTTCTTTGCAGACGTTTTACAGGCTAAAGGAGTTCACTTTGCTAAGATTTGATCAGAAATAAATGTAATCGTTTCCTGGTAATATTAGTCCTGGGTTTAATCGATTTTAAATGTATCGGTGTTGAACCTCGATGGTATTGGTATGATGGATATTTAAGCTCTGCTCGCAGAAAGTTTTTTTTTTCAATAATCGTCTTCTGTGATGTCAAACTCAAAGGCATTTAGTCAAAGTCAAAGACATTTATTTCACTTAATCCATTTACAGGCACTTAAAAATTGTCAAAGAGTCCGTCAGTAAAACTAAAACTCAAAAAAACTTTTTTGTTTAAATAAACCATTTACACTTTTGAATTGTCAAGAAATCAGTCCGTCAAAAAAAAAGGTGAAGCTTATGATGATCCCTTTACCTACGGCTCTGTTGTTTTAAATCATCTGTTCTTGGTCAGGTAGTTTCTTCGGGGCGGCCATCAGTCGATTAACATTTAGGGTTAAAGCTTGTGAACACTTACGTAAGACGCTCATCTTACATTTAATTTGTTGTATTTCTCTGTTTTGTAGGTGTACCCATTTATTATTAAAATATTATATTTTCTTTTAGTTTTCTGTATCTTTTAAAGTACTATTTAGTGCATCACTCTAAAGTAGAAAATGACCAAAACATTAAGTCCGCCTTTGTTCAGTGTTTCTTTACATTTTGTGCATAAAGTTATTTGAATACAAATAAGAATATTAGTATTGAACAAAAATAATTATGACAAATTAAAAATAATAAGTATATGAAAATAACGGAATATAAAACAACCACAATTATAAACTCCTAGGTTCAAAAACGTCAATAAATTTTCACTTCAATTATTACCTATTTTAATAACTAAATGGATCTATACCTACATTAATAGATACAAACAGTAACTATATTAGGTACGCAGTGTTTCAGCACCGAACAAAGGTTTTCGATCCATTACCGAGACACTAAAAGCCTATTAGTGGATAGGCAGAAACATCGTTAACATAAAGATTAATGTTTTTTATATGAATGCCTAGAACTTTGTGGTTAAATGCCTAGACAATTAAGCAAATTGGCAACAGTCTAAGGTACATTGGCAAAAAATGAGCATCTAATATATTCAAAGTTTCTTCAGGCAGTTTAACGTTCTTAAATCTATTTTATACAAAATGGTAAAATTACTGACCGACGGGCTGGGTGGGCGATATCATCCAGTCAGTCAATATATTATAACTTACAGCCTTAACTGCTGGTCTTGGAGACAAGAGATCCGAGTTTCTTTCTTTATCGATTGAAAAAGATTTTTAGGGAGTTCTAACCTTCATACGGATAATGGATGGTGGATAAATTCGAAATAAAAAAATAAAAAAACTTTTATTCTAATAATAAAAATAAAATCTCAATCCATACTTCTATATAAATGGGAAAGTGTGTTTGTCTTTTTGTACGTCTTTTAAAAGTAAAACTACTGTACCAAACAGGTACAGTAGCTTTGGTTTAGTTCGTAAATGTTTGGTTCAAAGATATAGCCTGGGATATGAAATAGATTTTAAAATTAAATAACGAATCCCTAAAGCCTTTTCTGCTCAAATGGACCATCGATTCAATATTCACATTTACCTAAAATAGCATCTCTGTAGAACAAGCTAAAAACGACTTTATTCTTTTAACAATAGAGTTATATACATTGAACACCTGTCATTCGAAGTTCCCTTCAAAACAACAAGGGCGTCAGTCAAAATGTTTCAAAACATACTTTGTTGGCACATAGCGTAAGGCGCAGGTTTCACCGTGAGCTTTCTAAGGTAGCTCATGTATCTGTTCAACTACGTTGTTAACCTTTCATCGACCAAGCGACAGTCGGCTGTCGCGCAGCTATTGTCTTTCTATTGTGTCCCGAATCACGCGTGTTCGAAGGTTTAATTTGTATTAATTGATGTTATATAAAGGTGTTCAATATTTGATGTATATGTATATAATATATATAATTATATAAATACAAATATATATAATTATAAACTGCGACGTCATTGCAAAATTTTGGCGTCATTTCAAATTTTGATTCGCATTACGACTAATAAGAGAATTCATTTAAACGACCAAACTTATAACTGTAACTTGTAAGTTATGTACCCGCTTCGCTACGCATTTTCATCTCTATGAGTGATTTTTTTCAACACACCCTTAGTATCAGGTAAGATTAAAATACCATCATGAATTGCATAAAGCTGACTTCGCTTAGCTCACGGTGTGACCAACGCTGCCACGCTACATACCTACTAAAAATTCAGCGGCGGAACCATGGCTTTGCATTTTAAGGGTCGGTTAGAAACCGCAACCATGAGTGAAAGGGATAGAAACAAAAACCCATGCCTTTTCTAACCGGCGCCCCGTGAAATTACACTAACTCCTGAATATTGGATATATTATTATGTGGTGCCCCGAGACAGCAGTAAATATATCCATCTTGCTTTATGGATCGAGTTTATTATGATGTTGACGAAAAATTGTCTGTCATTTTGCAATCTCACGAGGTTTATGACGACAGATTGTAAATTGGTGGTGCAGCTGTGTTTGCAATAATTCAAAAATCAATAGAGAATACTAATATGTATATGTTATTTATATTGTATTCGTTAGTTCACATTGCAATAAAAAAAACTCAAATAATATGCACAATTTAGGCTCTTATGAATTGTCAAAGCGTCAGTTGATCGTCAGAAAGTTGAAGCCAATTGCTTATTCCAAAACGTAGATGAGATGAGATGAGAAGAGCAAGCAAATAACTCCATGGACATCCATACTAATATTATAAATGGGAAAGTGTGTCTGTCTGTCTGTCTGTCTGTCTGTTTGTCTTTCTTTCACGGCAAAACGGAGCGACGGATTGACGTGATTTTTTAAGTGGAGATAGTTGAAGGGATGGAGAGTAACATAGGCTACTTTTTGTCTCTTTCTAACGCGAGCGAAGCCGCGGGCAGAAGCTAGTTCTTTATAATTACAATTGAATTACAATATATAAAAAAGAAGTATAGAAATTTTAAAGCTTCTGTTTTTTTTAACGCTAGCAATTTAGCGCTGGCGCGCATGGTGTGAAGTCATAGTTTATATCAAGCGAATACCCAACACATTCATTCATTCATTTTTTTTATTCTCACGAGATGAATGGCTTCCTGTTTTAAATATGAACATGAGTTTCGTACTCAAAAACATAGTAAAAAATATTGGTGCAGCCACAATTCTAAAATAAAGGGTTTGCTTAACCAATTTTTGACTGTCATTTGATATACATACTCGTACATTTATACATATTCGCCATTATGAAAATATACTCCTAAAAACTAAAGCTAACTCTTAAAAACTAGATCGTGCCCTCGCATTGTCCAATGGTATCGATATATTGCTGCTATTTTTACACAAAGGAAAAACAGCAATCTTTCCTTATAATATATTTACAAGTATATCGTTCCTAATACACATTTGTTACACATTTCTCAGGGAAACAAAAACCAATCTCGTATCACGACAAAGGCCAAACATAGACATTTCAAGGGTAAGCAAACGTTTACCCTCAGTAATGGCGACTCAATATAGTACACACACAATTTTGTCTTCACTGACACATATTCTAGAACTTAATTCAGTCTGTTTCGTTTAGTAGCCTACGACGATAAATAAAGACGTTTTTATGACTTGCTTCACTAAACAAAAAGCAATTTTGTATTACTACAAGTGTCGACCGTAGACATCTCAAGGGTAAACAAACGTTTACCCTTCATAATGGCAACTCAATACCCTACGCATACATTTTTTCCAGTGACACAAATTCTAGCCAGAACTTAATTTAGCCTAAATGTTTCGCCTAATAGCCTATGACGACAAATAAAGACGTTTTTTAAGACTATAATGCTTAAGACTTGATAGGGTTGGCAGGATCCCTTTTATTTTCGTAAAAACTGGTTTATCAGTATCCAATCTTTCGTAAAAGACCAATAAAAGAAAAGCCGGGAAAAGTAACAAGCGATCTGATAATAGTTTTAGCTTTATATGTTTTGGTTTACACTTAAATGGTTTTTGAGTAGACAGTCATATGGGACAATGGGTTCCAATCTATTTAGAAGGAAAGGTCATTCTTAGACTTTACTTCACTAGTTTAATTTTTTTTTTGCAAACTTTCCAATAATGTGTATAGTTGGTGTATAGTTTAAGGGTGGGTAGTCTCTTAACTATTTCATTTTTGTAGGTTAGCCAACAATTATTAATGAGTATCCACGCGAACGCAAACGCTATTATAACTAATCTGTATATGTTTTGAAAATAAACGTAGTCATAATTTTGTCGAATCTTGTAATTTTAGATTCAATTTCGCAAAAATGCCCTTAAGAAACTATTTTTTTTTAACATTGATTGTCACAAAGATGAACTTGACAGAATTTTTATGTTTTTATTACGAGAACTATCGCTCACTTACATTACAGTATTCGTATATTTATATCTGTACTATATGTTGAACTATAACCATATCCATTTTACTACAAATGCGGGACAACCCTAATTGCGTGAATATGTCTGTAGGTACCCCATAACTCAGAGGCCTCGCATTTTATCGCCCTATACGACTTCATTCCTTTTAAAGGTCTGCCTTGTAAATGGAAATCCTTATATATCTACGATAATATCTTGAAATGCTAGTGTAAACAGGCTTTATGTTAGGGACAGATGAGAAGCTATATTTTTTCTTATTTGTTACATAGATTTTATAGCTTTGGTTACGCTGTCCATGGGCGATAGGACAGTACATTCTGAAGTGTTTTTTAGAGATGCGTAATTTATTTATCACTTCCTTTTGTCTCATGTTGCGTTGAGAAGATTACTTATAGATTGTTCATATAGTCATTTGCTAAACATTTCGTATTTCTATTTAGCTTGACCTTCTTCTGTATTTGTTTATCTCAAATCTTAGGACAGCTTTTTCAGCAATTTTTATGAAATTTCGCCCAGACATCGGGTTTCAGGAACAACAAAACATTTTGATAGTTTCAGTTTAGTAATGAGGTTTCAGCTTTGTTTGATGATGGAATGAGGAGGTGGATATGTCACTTTGTTACATTTAACGAATCAAAGCTAGAATCAAAACTAAAAGAGTAGGTCTATAGAGTATTTATTACCCAGGTAATAAATTCTCTATAGACCATCTCTCTCTGCGATAGAGAGATTGGTATCCACTATACAGCAGCATCTATGTCGTTATACTAGAAGCCGAACTCATCATCGTCGGAACTGCACTGACTTTGTATCGAAAAATTAAAACCATCCTGTTTGAATTTGTGACTTTAGGCTGTTTGTTAACAAATCTTGTTGATCTGAGTAACTTGCCTCAAGACATTATATTACGCTACGTTTATTGGCAGTCACAATCATTGTTAAATCTTAAATTACGTTTTTCTTTAAAATAACCTGTGATTCTTTATAATAAAATAGAACGAAAACGACGAAAAATTAATTAACAATGTGTATGTAGACTATTTAATTTCTACATAACACAGACAAGACTACCCAACTAAAACAACGAAATGGCCGAAACTCTTCGCTTGATTAAAAGATAAGTAATCAAAAGATCACGTAATTAATTTCTGTAGGAAAACTCCCGACGGAAAGCGAAAAGGTCACCTCTATTGGAAATCACATAGCAGTAACAAAATAAAGCATAAATCGCAAACAAAACAAGGAACAAAATAACTCCCAACGAAGTTTACTGCCGTTGTTATTACAAGGTATTGGTACTTGAGTAGATACGCGACAGAGACAAAACATGAAAGGTCAGCTCACACCGAGAAGCGACAGACGCTACGCGTACCTTTTAATAGTGTGACTCAAAATAGAACTTTATTTACTCCGATAAAAGATACACATTTCAATGTGAGAATTTAGAATACATTGCTCAATGCAGCGCTGCGCCTCGTGATGCCTTGCGGCGTAGAACGATGCATGCACGCAGCGGTGCATCGCTGGTACGTGCGGCGTGCAAGAGCTATACGCCTCGCAACGTTGCGATGCGTCTTGCGGAGGCGGAATCCCCTACTCCGGATCTTTGTTGCTCTTTATCTTTGTATTTTTTTATTAATTTGATCAAGCAAAAAATACATGTCCAGTAATTTTGGCCGGTCTATCAGACGGACTAAACAGAATGCCATTTTTTTTATGTTGTCGTCATCTCTATTCACTGGTCTCTTCCAGTATTATCGCGTCTCGGTGTGGGCTGACCCAAAGGCACAAGTTGATGTAGGACACTTTTATCTTGGTAACGTTCCCGTGGGATAATTAAAACGATGTTTTTGTTCTTCTCTGTTTGGGGAAAGCCGCGGGCAGTAATTGTCATCTACTTTACAAAAATAAGTCGGGTTTTCCTACCTGACGCTATAACTCCAGAACGCACAAACCGATTTCCACGGTTTTGCATTCGTTGGAAAGGTCTCGGGCTCCGTGAGGTTTATAGCAAAGAAAATTCAGGAAAAAATTCAACAGGAAGCCATCTGGTGGCGAAACGGAGTTCGCGGGGTTTGCTAGTCTTTTGTGCAAATAAGCTACGTACAAGCGTTTCAAAATAGCTATATCCTAACCCACATACTTTACCTTTCAAGAAGGGTGCACTTAAGATGTACCTTAAATTTGAATTTGTTGGAATATCTTAATAAACAGAAGAACATTCGATTTCTATATTTAGAACTAGCTGTTCCTCGTGGTTAGACCCGCGTTACGTTAGGTTTTTGGTTGCTGCTTCGCTCCCGTGGGTCATACCGTGTTATTATACAGCCTATGTTACTCAGGGATAATGTAGATTTTTAAAGAAGAATTTTTTAAATCGGTTCAGTAGTTTTTGAGTTTATTCGTTACATACAAAAATACAAATCCTTCCTCTTAAAAAAATTGCCAGTTTTTTACCATTTCTGATTAAAACGTTATTTCTATTTTCTACAAATTTATTGTAGTGAAATATACTAGAGTATAATTATATTTTTTATGATATAGAGATTTGGTTAAATCATTCGTTTATCATTAATACCAAAATTTATTTTCTGTTTTCAACCCTTAACGATAATAGCAGGGAGTAACGAATTTGTAATGTACTTGTGTATCATAGTTTCAATGTGTGGCACAATGTGAGCTAAGAGCTAAGCTTCCCAAATGCTCACTACTTCCAGTGCTACGTTATATAGGCGAAACGACAAAAAAAAGTAATAAATCTATCAGATAGATTATCAAAAAATTTTGGACACGTGTTTTTCTTTTTTATCGTAAACGAAAAATGACGCGACGATACAGTGCGTTGAAGTTGCGCATGACGTCACAATAAGATACAATTTTTGCAGGACGGTGACGTCAAAAGCCCCCACTTCGGAACTTTGTTGCTCTTTATCTTTGTATTTGTTTATTAATTTGATCAAACAAAAAATACGTGTCTCGTATTTTCGGCCGATCTATCAGACGGACTAATTAGAATGCCATTTTTGTAATGCTGTCGTCTTCCCTATTCTGTAAAAAAAGATACAAAATGATCTTTTATCACATAAAATACAAAAGATTAATGGATCGCTGATACTGACCATAAATAAACCAGTAAACCATATCCACCACTTATTCTTACAAAGCTGTTGTATACTCACAAAGGTCAATAATTAACTGTAAACCAAACATCGTACTCCATTCCCTATCTACTCTGTGTTGGCGTAACAAAAATCACTAAACAACAGGCAGTGTTTATTTATCGGGGCGGAGTTATCATAATATTACTGGAACGTTCAAAACAAAGGCAAAGCGCTTATTGTTATGGTATCCTATAAACTAAGGTGTGTTCAAAGGTGTGTTATATAAGAGTAATTTATCGTTAAACCGTTAAGAGTTCACCCTAAAAGTTTTCCTTGGAAATTGCAGTGCTTTTATAGAGGGTGAATAAGGGTTATCTACGATTATAGCTTGTAAAATATTTCAAATCGCTTTTCATTTCGTTAAAAGTGTAAGTCGCGATATATTTTATATATGGACTCTATCATGTCGTCCTTTTAAAAGGGAGTTTATTCATATTTAAAGGTTAGCCTTGGAATTTCAAGCGCCCAAAGGCTACGGTGGCTGATACCTACAGTTACTTATAATAAAACTCTCACATGGCTGTAAAAGTTTGCTCACGGTGATATAATAGCCTATCAAACCTTAGACAAATATCAAAGGCAAATTGATAATAAAATTATTAATAAACACCAGCCTATTATTTTCCTATATCAAGGCAGAGGCCTCTTCTATAGAGAAGGCACCAGCATTCATCACGATGCTTGCTCAAGATGTGTTGACGATTTCAGGCTTACAATTTAACTCCAGGTTTCCTCATGTAGTTTTCTATCATCTTCTTTATTCTTTATTGCACAAGAAAAAACAATACACAAAAAAAAAGTTAGCAAAAATTTATGAGTTATGTACTATCGACAAAATTGAATCATGACCCATTTCGGCGACAAATCGTTTAAATCTGTCAAAATAATAAGACTAGACGTGTGACATTTTTAATACATGCTTACGCAATTGTCGACCTAATTGTATTTGAATGTCTGTAGGAAAATAAGCTTATGGTGGGTCATGATTCCATTTTGTCGATTGTACAATGGCGAGCTTAACCCAAAGTCAAAATCATCGATGTCAGTATCAGTGATAAATTTAGTAAGTACATATGAATTAAGAAATCCACGTTCGTACTAACTTGCCGTTGCAAACCCACAACCAAATATTTAAAAACTAACTGTCCCCTGCGAGTTTACCTGCATAGTTTTCGATCTCGTAGTTTTTTTGGAATAAAAACTTCTAATGGTCTTTAAGAGGCTATCTCTATACTAAATTTAATTTAAATAAGTCCAGTCGTTTAGGTGTGAAAGCTTTATCAGACGGAGTTATATTCTCATTTATTATATTGTTATGGATATATTTTTTAATTAGCAGTTTATTGCCCCTCTGCTAAACCAAGGACTCTTCCAAATTCTTCCAAATATATTTCTTTGCGCCATATTTTTTACATACAGAAATATTTATTTTAAAACAGCCAGCTGAAATTAAGGCTCCGAGATAAACCTTCTATGGAGGGAGTTTTGCAGTAATTGCCTGGAAGGCGGGATGTCACCAAGGTCTGTATGTCTAATATATTTGCAGACACCTCAGGCAAATTAATATCTAAATGATCTTACTTCTCATGACACTTACAGGAAGAAATGAGTGATATGAAGTGTAGGTAATCTTTAGGTATTAAATAATCTATCAGGTAATAAATGTAAAATAAGTAAATAAATAAATATCATTAGACAATTCACACACGGTCATCTGACCCTAAACTAAGCAGAGCTTGTACTATTATGATAACCAGACAACTCATAAACATACTTATATAATTTATAAATATATACTTTTCATAGATAAATGACATCCAGACACAGGAAAAACAATCATGCTCATCACACACAGTTTGTCCTATGTGGGAATCGAACCCACGACCTCCGGTCTAGCAGTCAGGGTCACTAACCACTAGACCAACAGGCCCGTCAAAAATTATCACTTAGCAGTACATGTAAGTCAGTATATCTGTTTGTTTCGCTTTCACCGCTAATTTAATAAAGCAATTTTGATCTTTATTAGTTGGCATAGAGAAAAATCAAATCCCAAGGAAGGACATGAGCTATATTTTTATCTTATTTTGACTTCGCATGCATTCGCAATAACTGGCAATTAGCTCGACAAAAGCAATATGTAACTGCGACTGAAAAAATTGTGTTACTAAAGTCGGGTGTATCCCATCTGGCCCGGTGACTTGGCCCGGTACCGGGCCACATGAGACAAAGGGGTGTATCCCATCTGGCCCGGTGACTTGGCCCGTTACCGGGCCACATGAGACAAAAAAGTTTTATCTGGCCCGGTGATATGTTTACCGGGCCAGATGATACAAATCAAGTGCCATCGTCCCCGGCAAGGGGCGAAAAGAGGATACGCCTCGTAATTTGTGAAATACTAAATATATGCATCTATGAAAGGGATTGAACTTATAAATCAAACTGCTTAGTATATAACAGGGGTGGCCAACTTGAGCAGACCTAAGGTCTACTATTTACTGAGGAAACCCTTTGTGATCCACTAAACACATACCTACTTCTTGAAATCATAAATGAAACAGCGTAGTTTAATACACAATCATTATAATTTTTATTGACCAGTCATAGTAGGTTTTGTTTACATCACATTTGAGATCGTTTCTTATATTAACTTAACATTATATCGGTCCTATATATTAGTGTGAGCATTGCGCCTGAGCATTTTCCACAAGTTTATCATAATCAGGCTTGTAACTGGAAATTACCAACCTTAAAGAATCCAATGTATGAGCGTCTGTCAATCGAGAACGGTGTTTATTTTGTATATGTTTTAAGTAGTAAAATGCTGACTCATATAAATATGTTGAACCAAAACACGAATGAAGTTGTTGAACACATTTTTTCAAGTTACTTTAATGCCCAGAAATCTTGACTTGCGGAACACCTTGCTTTTATAAATATATCGTTGCGCAGATTAATCATTTCGTTTTGTAACATTTTTAATTTATCTGCAAATTTTGTAGCCAATTCATAGATATCACTATGATAACTTATAAATTGAACCAACTGTTAGTTTTTTCTAAAATCACTACAGCGAATTTCGAAGTCTGCTATCATTGCCCTAATTTCTGTCGTCTAAATTGTATGTAGGATGTTTTTCCAGATTGTGTATTTTGAAATGCTGCAATAGAACTCATAATTTCTGTTAATATTTTATTCTTGCCTTGTAGATTCAAAATTGATTTAAAAATGATACAAGATGATGCTGCTGTAGTTGATAATATTCACATTTTTTTGCCTGGCTACGATCGACTGGACTAGCAGTCGTGATCGACCGGCCGATCACGATCGACCGGTTGGTCACCCCTGGTAATTTTGATCATTTTATGCGTATGTTGTGGATTGTTATAGTAAGTACTAATTCATATTTTTGTTTGATTTTGGCTTCGTTGATTAGGATTATTATAAAAATATTGTTATTATTTTTAAATGAAAAAAAAATGGAAGTCTATTTCAGGTTGAGATTTATGACACAAGTTGATATATCGCGTTATTCACTGACTCATTTATTCACTGATTATTATATACTAAGCAGTTTGATTTATAAGTTCAATCCCTTTCATAGATGCATATATTTAGTATTTCACAAATTACGAGGCGTATCCTCTTTTCGCCCCTTGCCGGGGACGATGGCACTTGATTTGTATCATCTGGCCCGGTAAACATATCACCGGGCCAGATAAAACTTTTTTGTCTCATGTGGCCCGGTAACGGGCCAAGTCACCGGGCCAGATGGGATACACCCCTAAAGTCTAGATAGGTAATAATGCAAGGAACTTGTTTGTCCAATCATTGGCCAATTAAAAAGCCATACAAATAAAGGAAAATTAAAAGTAAATAAGTCTGACAATTGGATGACCCAAATAGCCAGTAAATAAATTACCTATTAAAAAAAGGCTACGTTTTTTACTGATAATAACTTTTTTTTATATGCGGTTGTTGCCTTGTACTTTTATATGAAATGTATGGATTCAATACCTTCTTTTTTGTTAGAAATTGTGTTCAATATAAGGCTATTGGAAATTATTGGCGCGAATTTCCAAACAAAAATCCGTTCTAATGTCTTATGTTATTAACACAACAAATATGCCTGTAACAAAATTGAATATTATACCGAAATGTAGATAGATTCTTTTAAGTTAGGAAGGTGATATTTATATAAATCTAATAATATGTAAAAAGCGTCTACCTCATATATTTAGAGGTGCAAAAGTTTGTTTGTTTGGATGAACAAACTAATCTCAGAACTTGTAAATTTTCATGTTGGATAGCCAATAAATCCAGAAAGGCTATGGGCTATATAACACGCTACGATCTACGGGAGCGAAAAACTTGACTAGACTTGACATACCTAAATATTTCACTTTGGAAATAAGAATATAATAAATAAGTAAGTTTTTACTCAAACCGCTGTATTAAGGTCAACGCAGTTATAACGATAGCTAAGTAGTATTATACATGTGGAAGCTTGTAATATTAGCAAATAGGGATGACGACAGCATTAAAAAAATGGCATTCTGTTTAGTCCGTCTGATAGATCGGCCGAAAATACGGGACACGTATTTTTTGGTTGATCAAATTAATTAAAAAATACAAAGATAAAGAGCAACGAAGTTCCGGAGTGGGGGCTTTTGTCACAGTCCTGCAAAAATTGTGTCTTATTGTGACGTCACGCGCAACTTCAACGCACTGTCGTTGTCATTCTTCGTTTACGAGAAAAAAGAAAAATATGTGTCCAATTTTTTTTTATAATCTATTTGACTGACTTATTACTTTTTTTATGTCGTCTCGCCTATTGTCCCTATTTATGCATGTCACTTAAGTTGATATTAGTCTGTGAGCTTTCTTTAAAAATAAATAAATAAAAAACATAGGTGCAACCGCGGGGGACAGCTGGTATTAAGCAACATACCATTATACACCATTCCATTTATTGGTAACAAAGAATTATGTACCATATTACTACCTTAACACAAAAACGAATTCCTCGAAATAAACTCATTTCAAACGCAAATAAAGTACAACACATTGAAATTCAATTCGACGAATTCAAAATTATATTATATACCTTACAGTTGTAAATGATATGCGCAACTAAGCCAGCGGATATCCGCATTCATGCATAAATGATGCGAGGGTACCGTGCATAAGTCCTGGCATGGGCGGGAGCAATCAATAAGTCATTCGGCAACCTGTGTCAGTTGTTCGGAAATGAAGGGTAAGCGGTGTAAAATACTGATTTAAACGTAGTAGCTGTTGGTTTTATTGACTACAAAAAAGAACAAAATAAAAAAGAAAAGAAGGAAAGAAAAATTGAGAGAAAAATGAAGGAAAGAAACAAGAAAGGAGAACATGAAGAAAAAAAAGAAAAAAAGTTCATGAAGAGAAAAAAGAAAGAAAAAAATAAAGGATGACTAGCTAGATACTAGTCCTAGTAGCTGTTGGTTTTATTAACTGTGAAACAGGAAAGATGAAGAAAGAAAAAGAAAGAGAAAAAAAGGAGTGAAATAAAAAAAAAAACTGAGGTAAAATCACAAATAAAAATAAATAGAAAATCACAAATAAATAACCAACAACTTTCGTATAGAAACAAACCTAAAATCGCGAAAAAAAATCAGGTGTTTAGTACATTTATTTTTGCCTAATGTGCTGAATAGCTAATATCTTTTTAGCGGTTTCGGCTTTACACCCATAATAAAAATTGTTTGTTATCAAGAGCCCAATCCCAATTTGACGGGCCTGTTGGTCTAGTGGTCAGTGACCCTGACTGCTGGGCCAGAGGTCGTGGGTTCGATTCCCACCCAGGACAAACTTTGTGTGATGAGCATAAATGTTTGTTCTGTGTCTGGGTGTTATTTATCTATAATATGTATGTATTTACAAATCATATAAGTATGTATATCAGTTGTCTGATTACCATAACACAAGCTCTGCTTAGCTTGGGATCAGATGGCCGTGTGTAAGATGTCCCAGGATATTTATTTATTTATTTAATCACGTGTTTAAGTATCGTACACTAATCACCAGTCACCCTATATGTATAACGAAAGAAAAACTAATAAAAGAAAAGAAACAAAAAAATCGTTAAAATGATTAAAATGACCACAGTTATAAATTAAACCCAGAAATAAATAGACCTATCGACCCATAATCAACCAACTGAACAAATTTAGACCCATCAAATCGAAAAAAGTGAGTTAACAACGAAGCAAAATTTTTGTTTGACAAAAACTACCTATTGGTCTAAAGCCTGAAGCTGTGGACAACGATGAATAATAATAGTTTCGGTATCGGTAGGGCCGTGAATCTTTACATCAATGTAACAGTAGAAATTTTCACTGCTAAGTTAAAAGGGCAAAAATTTCTAATTTCCACCATTTGCAATAAACCTTTAGTGCAAACCTTTAGAGCAAATCCAAAAAAAAGAAGCTATTGTATTTGTAATCGCAAGCTAACACTTACTGAAACTTAATAAACATTTGGAATCTAATCGTCTAACAAGCACTAACAATAACGAAACGTATCAACTATTCACCCGCAATAAAAGCACTTCACATACGAGACTGTAATTACTTAGTAAATCCAATAAACACAGTCCAAACCAATTAATTGTACCCAATCAACACGCAAACTGAAAATTATCGACTTTGTATTTGTGGTACAATGGATATGATACTATTACTATGTATAATTATTATTATGTTTAATTATAAGAGGTCGCGTGTCTGTTATTTCTTTTTTTTGAGTGTCAAATTGATGTCTGTATGGTGCGTGCAAATTATTGTGACTACAGCAGGTTTTTACAAATGTAAGCGGCAGTATCAAAATACAAGATTTAAGCAAAAGGTAAGTCGAGGCAAAGAGAATAGTAAAAAACAAATTAATAAACTATTCCAACGATTATCTATTTATTGTCAAGAGAGAACTTTGTATCTTATTTTATGCATATTAAGGATGAAATTTATTACAGTCAATGTTTATATGGAGAAGGAGAGCATTGTGCTGAAATTTATTTATTTGCAGTTCCTTTTAGTTAATACTAGCTTCTGCCCGCGACTTCGTCCGCGTGGAATAATTCTCATTCCCGGGGGATTTCCGGGATGAAAACTATCCTATGTCTTTTCGCGGGTCTCAGACTATATCTATACCACATTTTATTCAAATAGGTTCAGTGGTTTAGGTGTGAAGAAGAGACAGACACATAGAGTTACTTTCGCATTTATAATATTAATATGGATTCACACTCGTTGATTTCATAAGAAGTAACACGAATACCGTAGTCAAAATTTTGTAAAACTATGCAATCAATGCCCAGCTTAGAGATCTGTGTTGATTCGAATAAAACCTCACCGTGGCAACACGACACAGTTTTAATCCGAAACAAACTAAAATGCTTGTAAGGCTACGAAGGAGTCCGTTCAAAGCGCAAAGCTGGGTGTAAGCACCTTCGCGTGTTGTGAGAACGTGTAAACCACATTAGAGAACACGCACATTACTTTATATGTATTGGTTTTTGATCGAATGGCATATGAGCAGTCGTTACAGCCACGATGTTTATTGTATTGAATGTAGGAAATATTGGCATCTGAAGCACGAGGGTTGAGTATGAAGAATATTACGGGCCCTCACGACAGGGGATGCGGTGGCACGGGGCAGGGTCGTCTTGGCGGTGTCTCTCGACATCGCCAACGCCTTCAATACCCTGCCTTGGGGGTGCATAGGGGCGGCACTCCGGTATCACCGGCTGCCTGCCTACCTCTGTCGTGTGGTCGAGGCCTATCTGACGGACAGGGCCGTCATCTACCCCGGTCACCAGGGAGTGTGGAGTCGACGAGGGATGTCGTGCGGTGTTCCACAGGAATCGGTCTTGGGGCCGCTTCTGTGGGACATCGGGTACGACTGGGTGCTGCGCGCCGACCTTCCCGAAGGCGTCAGCGTAGTGTGCTACGCTGACGACACGCTAGTCCTAGCGCAGGGAGGGTCGTTCCAGGCGGCGGCCGACTTAATGTCGAGTGGTGTTGCGACAGTCGTGGATAGGATCCGGCAACTGGGACTTGAGGTGGCCCTGCACAAGTCCGAGGCCATGTGTTTTTATGGCCCTCGGCACCGGCCACCTCCGGGGTCTCAGATAACGGTGGGAGGGGTTCACATCGGTGTCGAGTCGACGATAAAGTACCTGGGACTTGTCCTCGACAACCGATGGAACTTTACGGAGCACTTCCGACGTTTGGGCCCCAAACTGGCGAAGGCCGGAGCTGCCCTCAAGCGGCTCCTGCCCAATCTCGGTGGCCCAAACGCCTCCTGCCGGAGGCTCTACACGGGGATCGTGCGGTCCATGGCCCTCTACGGGGCTCCGGTGTGGGCGCCCAATCTAGCCGCGGCTCCGGCCCGGCTTCTGAGCGCGTCCCAGAGGGTCATGGCCATTCGCATGGTGCGGGGATACCGCACGATCTCCTGTGAGGCGGCATGCCTCCTTGCCGGCGTCCCGCCGTGGGATCTGGCGGCAACAGTCCTTGCACACACGTACGAGTGGCGCGTGGAAGTGCAACGCCGGGGTGAAGTCCCGATGCCGCGGGTTATCGCGGCACGGCTCACGGAGCTCCGGCGAGATCTCATGGCGAAATGGAGACAACGACTGTCGCAACCTAGTGCTGGGCACGCCGTTATAGCGGCGGTAAGACCCCTCTTTGAGGAGTGGCTGGAGAGGCGTCATGGCACTCTCACGTTTCGCTTGACACAGGTCCTCACCGGACATGGTCAGTTCGGGAGGTTCCTGTGTCGGATTCGGGCGGAAGCGACGCCTGGGTGTCACCGCTGCAGCAACGGTCGCCTGGAGGACACGGTCGAGCACACAGTTGAGGTGTGCCGCGCATGGGCGGAGCATCGACGTGTCCTCGTAGAGGCGATCGGCGGCGGTGACCTCTCGCGCCCGGCGCTGGTTCAGGCCATGCTTCGGGGCGAGACGGAATGGGATGCCGTCGCCTCCTTCTGCGAAGCAGTTATGCTAGTGAAGGAAGCGGCGACGCGCGAGAGGCAACGACGAGCCTCTCGCCCCGGACTAAGACCCAGGCGAAGACGTCGAGAGTCGCAAGACGACTACCGGCCACCGTAGGCGCGGTTCTGCGGATGGCGAGCTATGGGTATCTCGCGCCCGGCTAGGACCAGGACCGCGTAGACGGCGCGTTTTGTTCCACGCGCGCCTCAAAGAGAAGGAGTCAGCACAGGAAGGGGCCCAACAGGGCCAACGCCTGCCGGGGTTGCGGAATGTTTATAATAGTTACCGTGACCTCGGAACATAAAGGGCAATCGAAGAAACATGAGTGGGTTTTAGTCAGTAAGAGTCTGACACGCCCTCCCGTCGCACCCAGGACGGGAGCAGAAATTGGATGATTTCCCACTCACCAAAAAAAAAAAGAATATCTAGACAGTGATAATTTTGCAGTTGGAATGTGCTCAACAATAATATTAGGTCATTTGTGTTGCGACTACTGACTTACCTGACGTCAAGGATTATATACATTAAATGAAGGAGTTGGCTCAAAAGTTCAATGGTTTAATGGAAGAATACGCGGTAGCTCGAAAGGTAACAAAACGTTGGGTTTTCTTGTATTTTTTTACTTCATATTTTATACTAGCTTTTGCCCACGACTTCGCCTGCGTGGATGTCTAACTTTCATTGCATTTTTGGGTTATGGCACATCCCGCCCACGAAAGATCTCACCTAGTATTAGTATAGATATACAAGTATCTTTAAATATTGTTAATATTTATCCATATTTTTCTCTATATTGCCTAAAATAAATAAATTTCAGTCCTAACGAAAAATGACGAATTACATTGTGATAGGTCAGCGCTCTACATGACATCTATCATAATATGATTGAAAATTGCTACCGTGACCTAAATAAGCCTAGGCCAAAATAACTGGTAAACCCAAGAGGATTTCTGACGCGTTGATATAGAGAAAGTAGAATATAAATACACTTAAGTGGAAATATCTGATGGGCATGTTAATTTAATGTCGTTCACATTAGCTGATGTAAATTTATTTTTATATTTCTGGTTAATTTGGATGATCATGGAAATATAGCAACGATTTTCATTACTTGCCAATCTATACTAAAAGTATAAAAGATTAAGTCAATGTTACATTCGTGGCCAAATTTTGAAATAGATTTTTTCATGATAATATTCTGATCTAACTTAACCCCTTAATGAAATGAACGCAACTATTTCATAAAATGGTCAAACATTGGTTGAACTTCTCAATAAAATATCAAGTAATTTGGCTACCACAGGTACTATAAAAGAAGAAGTTGCCCCGTTCTAGAAATGTCACCTATAACATGGACGTATTTACAAACATTAAATCATCTCAATCATCGACGAGCCTGTTGGTCTAGTGGTTAGTAACCCTGACTTCTAAGCCGGAGGTCGTGGGTTCGATTCTCACTAAGGACAAACTTTGTGTGATGAGCATGATTGTTTGTTCTGTGTCTGGGTGTAATTTATCTATAATATGTATGTATTTATAAATTATAAGTATGTTTATCAGTTGTCTGGTCACCATAGTACAAGCTCTGCTTAGTTTGGGATCAGATGACCGTGTGTGAGTTGTCTAAGGATATTATTCATCTAAAGTTTACTACCTAAGTTCATTTTCCGCATAGGCCAAAATATTTGTATGACCTACAGACATTTGATCCGAGTGCATTAAAATTTGTTTGTGTATGTATGTTTTTAAACGCATCCACACTACAGAAGAATTTCTAGAGATAATTCTTAGCATGCGGCGAAGTTTCTACATATTTTTAAATTGCCATATAAATAAGCACAATTTCGGACGACCAGCGATGGTCACCGCCCGACTAGGACCAGGCCTGTGTCGACGGAGCGTTTTGATTCGCACGCGCCTCAAAGAGCAGTTAGCACGTGACGGCACTAATGCCTACCGGGGTTGCGGAATAGTTCCTTCTAATAGTTACCGCGACCCCGGAACATAAAGGACAACCGAAGGAACACGGGTGGGTTTTAGTCAGTAAAAGTCTTACACTCCCTCCCGCACCGGCCAGAGCGGAAGAAGTCATTTGATGATATCCCATCCACAAAAAAAAACCCAATTTCTCTAATTTTATTTAACCTTAAATTCTTAATTATTTATCTTAAACCTGGTTTTCAAAGCAACAAAACACTGCAAGTGGTGCTTTGAGTGAATTTCTAATGGGATATTTGAATAGGATTAGCAATCCTTTAACAAATCCTATACGGACTCAGTCCTCTTTGGTTGCATTGAATTTACATAGGAACCTCTGATTAATTTCACTGTAAATTGTCTTGTTCGAATATGGAAGACGGAATGTTTAATTCTTTTGGTATTGTTATTTTTACTTGATTATGGTGGAGTAAAACCAAATACCAACCAAATACCAACTGGCCGCATTGGATTCGGTGGATCGCAGGGCCAGAAGGTTGATTGGCGACAAGAAGCTGGTGGCTCAACTTCAACCACTAGCACATCGGCGAAAAGTTGCCTGTCTGGCGGTATTTTACAGATTGCACTTCGGTGAGTGTGCTCATGAGCTACACGAGCTCATTCCCTCATCCCCATTTTACCACCGGACATCCAGACGTACGGCGGGATACCACCCTTTCTTGGTTGATATTCCTCATATCCGCACGCAGCGCTTCTCAAAATCGTTCATAATGCGCACCGCAAAGGAATGGAACTCCCTGCCGGCGTCTGTGTTTCCAAATTCATATAACCCGGAAGTATTTAAGAAACGAGTGCATATAGGCATCTACTGGGTAAGCTCGCTACATCGTAGGCTCCGTCTATGCCCTCGGGCTAGTCTGGGACCAAGAGCAAGCCCATTATAATAATAAAAAAAAAATAGAGTAAAAAGAAGGGTTAAATCCTACTAATATTTTAAAATATGAAAGCTTGTATGCATATGTGTGTATGGATGTTTATTACTCTTTCACGCAAAAAATACTGAAACAGTAATATAGCATATACATCAGAATAACACATAGGCTACATAACATCTATATTTACATATAATAAAATCGTAGGAAAGTCAAAACTGTTCATAGAATATTTTTAAAAATAATACTTGGGGCGTGATCTACAGTGGATACCGTAGCCAAAAATATAGTTTTTAAAAATTGTGTCTGTTTGTCTGTTTGTTTGTCTGTATGTCCGGGATAAACTCAAAAAGTACTGCATGGATTTAGTTCAAATTTTGCAGAGATATTACTAAGAAGTCGGGTCAAAACATAGGCTACATATTATCACGCTATCACCTACGGGGGCGAAGCTAAAGCCTTCACGCAGACGACGTTGCGGGCAGCAGCAAGTCATGTATAAACCTAATATAAATATTTGTTGTAATAAGTAGGTAAAATGACTCTTGAAAAGTGTTACCTCTTGACAAAAGTGTCAGATAAGCTCCGAGAGCGTCCTTCACACGGTGTTTGAACACAAAACCTTCATCTAACTACCCACGTTAATAAATACGAATACTCATGATAACACCACTTTCAATTTAAAACGAAAACTGAAAAACAATTGAAAGTAAAATTCGAAAATTAAATTCGCAATCTTCATCGGCTCATGTAATTGGTTCCGAATGTCGAATCACGTTCAGAAAATTGTAACGTCAAATTCAATTTTGAACCTTTTAAGGTTATCATAGGTCAGGTATTGATTTAAGCAGCTTTAGTTTATGCGAGATTGTACGGATATTGTCAAACCCTTGTGCTTTCAACCCTTCTAATTTTAGCATTGCTATCAATCTTGCCCCTCTATTTTAAGCCATTTTTAAGTTATTAAAACAGGTTTTCCTCTCTCCTGTTTGCTTTTTTTGCTGTATTATACCCTACGTGGTCCATATTGGTCAAATTTATATATATAATACTAGCTTTCGCCCGCGTCTTCGACCGAGTGAATATCGAACTACCATCCCGTAATTGACCTCTTTAGAGGTCGAATTTTTAAATTTCTGTGTTAGGGATCTCTTCATACAAAACAAATCCTTCAAGTTTCATGTCCCTAGGACCTGCGGTTCGGGCTATGCGCTGATATACCAACAGTCAGTCAATTTACCATTTCATAAATATAAATGTTACCACCTAGATATACTTATGAAAAAGCAATAAAGAGTAATGAGTACTGATCACGCATCTCTTGAAAGCCAGAATATAAATTGTCATTCACCAAATAAGTGTTGGGACAATGAGGCTCGATAACTAACCCGAGAAATGAAATTCAATTAAATTGTTTATTAAACTTTCAACAACCCAGCGACAGCCGAGTGTCTCGCTGCCATTGTCTTTCTATTGTGTCTTGAATCACGTGTGTTCGAAGGTTTAAGCAAGTAGGATATAAAAATAACTTTCGCACGTCCTTTTTTTTTAAAAAACTGAGAAGAATTGCCGAAACAAACTCAAGGATCATCGTCTCGTTTTTTTGTAATTGTCTTAGATCCCATGACGAAATAAGTCCTACCTTATTATGTAGTAGATAGTACAGAACTAGATCAATAGGCACATGGGGCGATAACAACTGGGAAAAGTCCAGTTTACCTAGTAATACGGATACAAATAGCTGCATTTACATTATTGGTTTTGTTTGATTGCAATCTCTAAATGGATACGAATAATTTTTAGTATTTATTTATGTTCAAATGTTCATGGCAGTAAAAGAGAGCAGTTTATAATGTGTACTAATATTAAAAAGCTGAAAAGTGAATTTGTTCAGTTGCTTGAACGCACTAATCACCAGGAAGAACTGATTTGAATTGAAAAATGTATTTAGTACGAAATATTATTGAACGAGGAAGGCTATTATAATATTACGCTACCTACAGGAGTGAAGTAGTGCCACTGCAGGGGACAGCTAGTATTCCTATATTCAAAACTAAATTGAGATGTAAGAGGACAGAACATCGACCCCAGTATACCATTGTTTGTATATACATAAATAAATAAACAATGGCAAAACACAACCAAAGCGACCCCAAATAAATTTGGATAAAAGCAAAGAGATCATATAGTATCGAATATAGACACTAAAAGTCGAACGGTGTTCCCACAACAAAAGACGCCTCTATAGACCTTTCACCTACGAAACCTTAAAAAAGAATGACGTCATCAACCTAGAGAGGGTTGAAAGGTTGGTAACCATGGCAACCAATAATGCAGTCGACATCAATAGCCAGGTTGAAGACTCAATTAAAGCCCCTCATATCAATACAATGAAAGTCAATCGTGATTGATAGCTTGACAGCTTGCAATCAGGAAGAATTCTTGCTTTCTGATTGCAACCGATCTGATTGGAATTGATGCTCTTTTGTTTTTCCGTTTAGTTAAAGACGTTTAGGGGATAGGAAAGATTGTGGGTAATGGGAATATAAATACTAAGGATTGGTGGATGTTTCGACCGCTGAGTTTCGACTAGTCCGGGCGAAATAGGAATTTTATTATTATTAATATTTTTAGGGGGGTTTCAGAAGATACACTTTTTAGCTAATTTTGTACGGTAAAAATGAAAAACCTTTTGGTTCTTACCGTACAAAATTGCACCTAATTAATTATTTTGCCGGTTTCGTGACCTAGTTTAAGCGCCTGCCTCTCACGTACGAGGTTGTAGGTTCGAATCCGGACAAGTTTCAATGTGACTTTGTCAATTCATATGTGATTTCTAAAGTTTATCGTTGACATCATAGACATCGGTGAAGGAAAACATCGTGATGAAACCTGGACTTGTACTAAATACAAGTCCGAAATCGTCAATCCACCTTGAGCAAGCGTGGTGATCAATGCTCGTGCCTTCTCTGTATGAGAAGAGGCCTTACAGGCTGATATTATTGTTAAAATTATTTTTATTTTATTAAATATTTTGTTCTGACTGAATAAATTTATAAGATTTTGCCTTTACTAAATGCACGCCATGGCTATTTTATTTAAAATAATTATTCCAGTCAAACTACAAGGTCGAGAGTTAAACTCATTTAAACCAAAAAAACAATTTTTCTACTTTATTATATTAAAAACTATAAATTATAAAGAAAAGCGAGATTTAACGTTTCTGGTAATAAAAATAGCGGCTTTTATAGCGGAAAATATAAAATTGCTTAATTAGATTAAACAAAAGAAAACGACTCCTGAAGTCTTTATTATATTATTGTGAACCTAGAAAGCTTCATTTTAATTATACGTTTGAGTATTTTACATTTGTTTTTACGTAGTACACGTTAATTGCTTGAAAACAATTACTTTCTTTTTGAGGTTTCGTGCTTTATGAAAGAAAAAAGAACTTTTAAAGAATAACTTAATTATCGGTCCGTCATTTCTGTTTCATGTAATGAATAAAAGCTCCTTCCATTGACAACAATAAAAAAAGTTATACAACATGTATAGCTATATGTACAGATTAGGTTAGCACCATTATTTTTTAGATCTGGGATAATTATATGGAATTATTTTTTAGATAATTATAGCATATAGTTGCAAAATATTGTGTTTGCTACGCTATAAGTTGTGTAAGAAATAAAAGAGTACTTATTCTTAGAAAATAAAAAAAATATTACACAGAATTAGTGATTAAAGAACACTTCATTCCAAAAATAAATTTAAAGGAAAAATTGGAAAGTAGAAAATAATATAAAACACTTACTACTCGGTTAAAAAAAAGGCAATAATGTATTGTCACCAAAATAATTCACCGGATTTTTTAAGAAACGTATTAAAGAATAGGTATAATGCGTAGCAAGCTTTACCTAACACTTTCTTTTTGTCGACTATTTATTAAAAAAGTGTTAATTTTTATTTTAACCGTAATAATAAAAAGTAGTTAAAAATTTCCATCCTGAAAAAATATTATTTAAAAATAACGTTACTCATTTTCGTACTCTGTCTAATGTGACCCTAATAGTTAGTAGTAACGGTTTTATAGGGTTGGGGCTGATTTTTCAATCATCAGTTACCTAACCTCTATCTGAGGAATAAATTGGCAGTTTGACATATTTTCTAATACAAAAGCTGTCAAAACGTCAAACATACTCTTCAGATAAAAGTTATCTGGCGATTGAAAAATCGGCCCTAAATGTCCCAAAAATAGCGTTTCATTTAAAAACTCACCTATTTTGGCGTGCGTGCAGGTGAGAGAAATGACACAAATGAGTGTCACCACTAAATTGGAGGTCTTCATTTTGAACACTTTACACTTAAGTCACTCGCATTTTCACTAGACACCACTATGTTTATCTGAAAAGAAGAAAAAAAATGTTAGTATTTTTTTATTAGAAAACAACTTGAGAAAATATGGAGTAACGATTCGGCACTTTTTTTTTGGTGAGTGTGAAATCATCAAAATGACTTCTCCTGTCTTGGGCGAAGTGGGAGGGCTTGTCAGACTTTTACTGACTAAAACCCACTCATAAGGCAACATGAGTGGGTTTTAGTCAGTAAAAGTCTTGCCCTTTATGCTCCGGGGCCAAGGTAAGTATTATAACTATTCCGCAACCCCGGCAGGCATTGGCGGGCGTGGAACAAAATGCGCCTTCGACATAGGCCTGGTCCCAGTCGGGCGACGAGCTACACATCGCTCGTCGTCCGCAGACTCGCGCCTACGGTGGCCGGTAGTCGTCTTGCGACTCTCGATGTCTATACCTATGTCCCTGTCCGGTGTGTCAGGCTTGACGCTGCCTCACGCGAACCGCCGCCTCCTTCTCCTGCATGACTGCTTCGCAGAAGGAGGCGATGGCTTCCCATTCAGTCTCGCCCCGGAGCATGGTCTGAACCAGCGTCGAACGCCAGAGTTCATCGCCGCCGATCGCTTCTGCGAGGACACGGCGATGGCTCGCCCAAGCAGGGCACACCTCCACCATATGCTAGACCGTGTCCTCCAGACAACCGTTGCTGTAGTACGATTTGACACTCACGATCAAATTTTGGATGGACGTCAGTTCAACTGACGCGGAAAAATGACCGTCAATGCCCAGCTTTATACTACAAATAAAACCTAATCTGGAGGTAGGCACTGCCTATCTAGTTGAAAAACAAATGCAGATTACTGATTACTTGTTTAAAAAAGCAAATACGAGTAATATTTATAATACGTTACGTTAACAAGATAGTGTATGTAATACTTTATAGGTATATATGATGTAGGCATTGCTTGGCTACGTGATTGATGAGATTACGTGGTACTGAACTACGAAGTTTTTCTTAGAAGTATTAAATTGGTAAATAAATTGTATCGCCTGTCTTTCTTAAATTATACTTCCTCAGTCTAATTAAGATTCTATAAAACTATATTCAATGAAACAAAAAGTTATTTTTATATCTTTTTTGATCCAAATAATACTTTTTTCTTTTATCGGTCTAGCATAAATTCTTCAAGAATGTGATCGAACAACTCTGAATAAAAACGCGATCAATTTTGTACAAAAACAACGTTTGCGCAAAACAAGCAAGAACACCAAATTCCTGTATGATTCGTTGAATAACAAGAATATAAAGTAAGACTTTTATCCGGAATATGTATAGACGGTAAAAACACGTCGTTGTTATAAGTTATACCATAGATCTAGAGTATGACAAATAAATAAGCATTCTGTAAAAGACTAGCTTTCACCCGCAGCTTCGCCCGTGAGCATGTCGAAACTTTTATCCCCGATTTTACTCCCTTTGGAGTCGAATTACCAAAAATCCGTTCTTAATGGCTACTTACTCTTCACAAAGAATTTCCCCCTCAAAGTTACATACCTCTAGAACCAGCGGTTTGGGGCTGTGCGTTGATATATCAACAGTCAGTCTACCATTTTGTGTATATAGAAGAGACCGTCTTAATAATCAACCCACGGCCGAAACTACTGAAGCTAAGAGCATGAAATTTTTTATGGAGTTATTTTATATAAGTACCGTTGTAGACCACTATGAAGCGATTTTTTTTAAATATATTATTTATAATAAGAATTTATAATTCATAGTAGTAAAAATATATCATTCATGACATAAAAATGTGTATGAAAGTATTGAAAAACCGTCAAAGCCGCAGCAAAACAGCTAATGCATAATACATACGACGAAAAATAACTCAGGAGTCACGTTCTGATGCCGTGCTAAGTTTGTGTCGAAATATCCCTTCCTCTATGTATTTTTTTTATCCTATTTCTATGTCCCACTACTAGGCAAAGGTTTCTCTTTTACGTTCCAAAGTTTTCTATTTTGTGCGGCTTCTCGCCACGTCTGTACAGCTTACATAGTTACTTATATTATTCATGTATTCTGACGGAAATATTTTTGATATTATATTCATTCTAAATCACACTTAAACATGTACAAATTATATTGTAACAACATTATTTTAAAAAAGTAAGTATGAATTTTTTTGCCCATTCTTCTCCATACGAAACAACATTTTGTATAAAGTAATTATTGTTCTTGTAAATTACAAGGTTCTAATGTGTCTTTGAAATGATCTCCATACTATTTATTAAACAAAATACACAATATTTAAAATAAAATTAAATTAATAAAACTAGAATTAAAATAAATAATTAAAATAAAATGGCATCAAAAAACTCCTCCGCATCGCTGTCAACCGGTAAAGTGCCCAAGAGGCTGGCAGCATTGCCACGTTGGATGGCAATGCTACGCCTCTGGCCAAGATAAAAGCCAGCCTTTGGGTCACGAGAAGAGTCAACTAGTCTTTTTGACAGGTCTTTAAAAATAAGGTGGGCACTCGGGCCCCATGGCCCAAGGGTTTCAACCCCAAACGGCTCGAAAATATAGTTTCCAGTAAGGTTACTATACTTTCGCCGCTTGAGGTTTTCCGCAGCCGAGGCGGCAGCACCGGCACAGCACGCCGTACTAGGAAGGTGGGATGGCGCAAGAGTATCGACACACGTAGCGTCCCACACTAAAGGCCTACCCATCTTCCATGGGAATAAAGACATACCGTCCTGTCTCTTGCCATCGTCGCGTGCCAAACCATTGGGTTCTAATACAGCTGGAACGCCGACGGCAACAAGAGCACGTCGAATGATGTCATTAATATTCGCATGCCGTGCTATACGGCCCGCGCTCCGGCTACACGACAAGCCATGGTGTCCGAGGCTGATGACAACTTCCCCACAGTGACAACGATGCGGAGAACAACAATGAAATGATTAATATTATATTATGTTATAAACTAGTTTTCATCCGCGGTTTTGCCCACGTAAAACTTCAATCTCCTATTTTACCCCTATCCAAAAATCTTATGTTAGTGGTTTTTTGGTGGTGTGTTCACAAAAAACACACCCTCCAAATTTCATATCTCTAAGACCAGCGATTTGGACTGTATGTTGATATTTCAAGAGTCAGTCAATCAGTTTAAACGATTCATCGTTATAGAAAGTCCATATATAAACCATCACCAACCAAAGAAAACACCACAAAACAAAAATACCTCCCACTAACGCGCTTGATATCAAACTGAAAGACATTAAACGTATCTACGTCTGATGTCGGAATTTATTTAATACCTCTAGAGATAAGGCCTTCCGTAGAATGTAGAACAGCATTCCATCTCGTCAATATAAGTCAGAGCGATGACCTAAATCAGGCAGGCGGGGCATTCATCTTGGATCCGTGACTCAGATTTTTGCTTTGAGACAAAAACCGCTGAACATTCTGTGGTTTTGATTATTTTCGGGTCTAGTTTTTTGTAGGTATTGTTACTATTTAACATTTTCTAAAAAAAAAAAACTTTATGATTTATGAGCCATTTTTTGTAACATTTCTTTTTCATTCTAATTAAAACAATTTAAAAACTGCACTTGAAGACCGTTTAATTTCATCGTATACCCAATAAACGAAAATGATGTTTATTTTGTAAAAAGGTTAAAAATTACATTTTATATACACATATTTTTTTCTTATTTTAATCGAACGATGGAGCTGGTGTTTCCTAGCTAGACTACTCTAAGAAGAAACATCCGAAACAAACTCAAAAGATTGTAGTTTAAATCTAATCTAATAAGACAAAGGTTTGAAACTGCAAGTAAAGAATATTTAACTTTTTTAGACTCATTAGTAATAAAGAAAAACTGACCAAACTTTCGCTCCAGACATTATACAGAATTAATTCGAATTTCTTTAAGAAATGAAAGCACTTCAAACAACATTTTTGTACGAAATAGCTGATTCTTGTCATTGCATCAAAAGTTGTTTACGTCGAATTCTTTGGCTCATCTTTTATGAAAGGAAAATATATTACTCAAATTTACAACCCTGTATGCCATGAGGTTTAAGAGCATTCACATTCACATTTACATTCAGCGGTTCCCTTGAGAATGACAATTTTAAGACTATAGGCGGTCACACCCTCCGACAATGTGGTGTGGTGACTGACGACTTTTTTATGAAGACCACAGCTATTAAAGTACCGATACAATAGAAGAAGAACCCAGAACATCGATATTACGCCTATAAAATTCAGATGAGACATCGAGTAAGAATTCATGTATACGAATCTGACCCCAATATGGCTCGGAAAAAAGGGTAATGATGATGAAACGCGGCGGCGATATGATACCAGCATACGTAATAAATGTGAGGTTACGACGGAAAGTGCCGCATTTTATTGTCCAGTAAGTACTGACAAGCCATTTTCTTCACTATAAACCGCAGAATTCTAACTCCAGTTGCTTTATCGTCACAAAAATCCGCACACAAAAATAAAGGCTTTGTCAAACACGTATAAACAGGGTGAAACAAGTACGGGACAGTTATTAGGTATTGCTCACGCATTCTACCACCGAAGCTTTGTCAGGCACGACCTCTTTTTATCATCCCCTTTCTGTATCGAACCGGCTTTGTTTGTCATGGCAAGCCACGGCAGCGATTTAGCAATTTTCCGGTGCCAAATAGAAGCGTTATTAGTGCTTTTACCCTACTTTTATTTTTTACTAATGTCATATTATTACGATGAAAGCGTTCGCACAAATTGAATTTTGAAAAGGGTTTTTGTTTGCGGTTATTGGTTTGTGAGTACGAATTGGTTTTTCGTGATTTTTATTCGGTATGTCGTGTGGGGTTGAACTGGGTAAGAGGTGCCTCATATCTTGTAAGGAATATTTTGCTTATTCGTTGAAAAAATCTGTAAGTCTGCTTAATGTTTTATTTTGAAGCTGGGAAATTTTAAAGACGGTGGCTATGATCTATTTTGCATATTTTTGACGTTAGTTACGTAACAAGAGATAGCTCTATTCTATTAATGCTGTGTTTTCATTGATTTTTACTCGTATGCGATACGAAAAAAAACTAACTCCTGCCTAGTTATTAATAAGCATTATAAAAACTTAATCTATAATACTCAGCAAAAGTGTAATTAGTGTTTTTTTAGGGTTCCGTAGTCTACTAGGAACCCTTATAGTTTCGCCATGTCTGTCTGTCTGTCCGTCCGTCCTCGCTTAATCTCTGTGACCGTTAGCACTAGAAAGCTGAAACTTGGTACCAATATGTATATCAATCACGCCGACAAAGTGGTAAAATAAAAATTGGAAAAAAATGTTTTATTAGGAGAGCCCCCTATATGTAAAGAAGGGAAGTGATTATTTTTTAATTTCAACCCTGTCGTGTGATATATTGTTAGATAGGTATTAAAAAATGAATAGGAGTTTACTAAAATCATTTTTTGATAATGTCAATAATTTCGGAAATAATCGCTCCAAAAGAAATAATCAAAGCGTCCCCCCCTCTAACTTTTGACCCGTAGGTTTAAAAAATATGAAAAAAATCTGGAAAGTAGAACTTTATAAGGACTTTCTAGGAAAATTATTTTGTACTTGATAGAAAGAACAGTTTTTGTACAAAAAAGACAAAAAGGTTGTACAAAATAATTTCTGCGTACTTAGTATGTCTGTAAACTTATAAGTGGGAACACTTATTGTGACGGACGGGAAACTACGGAACCCTACATTGAGCGTGGCCCGACACGCTCTTGGCCGGTTGTTTTTTGTTATTGCATCAGCACTATTAGGTATTAACTCTGAAACACAAAGACAAACAAATGTAAATAATACTTTACCAATGAACTTCTTCTAAATTTGATAAAATTTAGTGCAACTTAACACTTAATTCTTAATACATAAGTTAGCCCAAGTACTTTGAAAACCTTGCAAAAGCTTTATAATGATCGTAAAAAACTTACTATTATAGAATTCCACGTTTTTCACTTCACAAAATCAAATTGATTTTATTTTTATTTCTTAATCCATCCGTTCTATAATTTAACTAGACTCTCCACTGAAAAACTTGCGAAGTAAGGCTGTGGGCACAGAATCAGCGGTTGCGGCTGGCGATGGCGGCGCGATTTAAACCTTCGAACACACGTGATTCGAGACATAATACAAAGACAATAGCAGCCCAACAGCCGGCTGCCGCTTGGTCGTTTAAAGATTTATAATATGAAACTGGGGTCCTACTCCCAAGAGCAAATGACGAAACGTCAGAAAAGGAAAACAATCTTCAAGCTTAAACCGTTATGTTTACGAGAGTACAGACGGGCTTCGTTTTGAATCTATAGACAAACGAACACAGGAAGTAACAGTGTAAGCAATGAACTCATGGTGTTCAAAATACTGGTAATACAGCAATATCACCCAAATATTTACTGTCGCTGTGTAAAAATATATAATTTGGTGTCCTCCGCGGTTTTTCCCGCGTAGTTTCCGTTCCTATGGGATTTTTGGGATAAAAACTATTGGATGTCCTTTCTCATGGTATTGGATTCCTCTGTATCAAATTCCATTTGATTTGGTACAGAATTTTATGCGAGAAAGCGAGACAGAGAGACAGAGTTACTTTCGCATTCATAATAGTTATGTTACGACTAACGAAAGAAAAGCTGTCAGTTTACGAAGTTCTGCTGTCTGTTTAGAAACTATTGCGAACTTTAAACATTTTGGGAATAAAAAAAAGGACGATCCGTCATTCATTGCGTCGATTTTGATTCACACAATAGTTTAGTAGAGCGAGCGGCGTACGAGAGAGAACAAGACGGTTAGAGTCTAGAGTCCCCGCATCCGCTGTCTTCGTGACCACAGCCTAACCCTTATTAGTCTAATAAAAATAATACAAAGGACGTCCATTACTGTAAGTTCTTGCTACACAATTGAATTAAACAATGAACTTTTCAAAATATAGCCTTGTTTTTTTTTATTTTCTATAGAATAAGCACTTAGTTAATTTGCTTTCATTGTTCATAGATAAATGTTTTATAATCTAAGATAATAAATTATGAGTAATGTGGGAGTAACTTAAGTTTTATGTAAAAAAATTGAAGCTGTTACTGGGTTGTGGAGGTCAGATAGGCAGTCGCTCCACGTAAAACACCGGTATCCAGCTAAATCCGGTTAGGCTGGCAGCCGACCCCAATACGTAAAAATTAGTGACCTAACCTAACGCGGTTAAATTATGAATGATAAAATAAGTATGTAGCTAAACTGAAATGGGCAGTGCCGTTTGATTTACCAGAAACCTTCTTACAAAGACAAAAAGAATAAGTCACCTGTAGTATGTTTAAACAGTTTAAAAGAAAAAAAAAAGAACAGTATCAGCTTTCGTAAAAACTGTAACCAGAGGGTGCCCAGATTTTATTAAGAACTAAAAGATATCTCAGTAAAGAGCATATAACTTTCAGCTCCTTTAGTGCCTTTTTAACCCTTTATAAAGGTTGACTTTTAAGAAAGTAATCCTCATTAGGTATATTTTAGATCTAAAAAAGGCTTAAATGTAAGATCACCCTAAGACATGAAAAATAAAGTCTATGTATCACACGACAACGTAATCAAAATGTATGAAAACATTTTTATAATCAACGGTTGATTTTACAACAAAAATGGTATCGTAAAAGTTTCCTTAATAAAGACATTAGACACAAAAAGTAAAACGCTGTCACTGCAAAATAACATCATTAATATCAACATAACATTTCTGAAACTTTAACAATACAGTTAGGAAAACATAATATTACTTCATTACCAACCCGGCATGGTAATGACGCGCCCCAAAAATATTCCATTTCACGGGGCGTCATTATCAATAAAGGTGCATAATGCGACAACCAGAGAATAACGTAACGGAACGGAAATGAAACCGGTAATGATGACAGATACACGGCAATGAAGTGACAGAAACGTAGCAATGAATTGACATAAACATGGCAATAAATTGACAGTTCGGGCAGATGGTAATGACATGGTTTTAATAAGGTGGTGGTCTGGGTTTCATTTTAGTAGTTATTTTTATTTTCATGAGTGAAATTTTCCAGAATGTGTCAATTTGTTATATTGTTGTAAAATAGCAGTGTTGTGCATGGAGTTTATACTATGTACTGGCTTTGTCAAGTTGATTACTATTAAACTTTGTACGTAATTTGTAGTGGCAGCTTTTTTGTAAGTTTTATTCAGAAAACAAAGGTAAAGGCTAGGACACTAATCAATCTTTGATATCGTAACGGGAATGTAAGCTCTTGTTTGCTCACTTTACCATGATTGATAAGAACGAGAATTTTAAAGAACATAGTTAGTACATTTTATGTCATGAAGTTACTGCAAAGTTTTTGTTCCAGCTGACATCTGAACGTTTACCTATTCAAGTAATTATACAACTCTGCGATAGTAACTACAATTCCGATACGAAAAAAATTTACAATCTGATAACGTTTCACTTAAAAATAAGCCAAAAACATTTACCATTTAAAGTTGAATTTACGGGCTCGGAGCCGTCGAGATTACGTCAAAATTTCAACTTGGAAATATATTTGGAATTGTCGGAGGCGATACGGACCCGGTGCCCCTTTCCTGGCATCACGGCACTTCGGACCGCAACCACCTTGACATTTCGTTTAAGCTTGGAATAAAACTACAAAAAACATGTGTAGGGTTAAATCGTTGACGGCGGCCGTGTGCGGGTGAAGAATGGTGTGTCGTGATTGTGAATTGTTGAATTTCTTTTATTTGATTTGTTAGGTTTTTGGCTGTGTAAAGAATTTTGGTTAAAGGGAAAACGGAAACAGTGTCACTCAATAGAACTTTTGTCCTGTGTGTCAGTCACGTTTTATTGTGAATAGGGTTTGACTATGTCGAACTGTGATGCGGTCAATGGTGGAATGGGTTTCCAAGTTTGTTAAAGATGGAGTACCTATACCTTTTGTTTTCGTTTTGGAGTCCGTATTCTTGATTTTTCCATCAATAGACAACCACGCTTATGTGCCGACATATGTAAGGTGTACAAAATAGTTGTAGATTTCTGTAAAAAAATGCAAGCCTAAATACTAAAAAAATAACAGCTAAATATAAAAAAATCACGTACAGGATGCACAAAACCATTACAGTTCAAGCCAAATAAAAATAAAACCTAAATATATATTTTACGCTGCCTATTTTAAAGCGTAGATGGAAAGAAAAACAGGGGTACAAACCAAAATGGTTGGCGCTTTAAGCGGCTAGAAAACTGCGAACTATCTCTGCATTACGGTTGGAATCTCGCCATAACAGTCGGCCGCAGGTTTACAGTACGGTCCTAGTGTTATTGTAGTAATATTACTTTTCACGCTGGCATTTAAAGCGTTGAACAGACGTGCGACACTGTTGGCGACGCGTTGATTACTACAGTTGAAACCGAATAAAGGACAGCATTGATATTGGTTGGTAACAGTTGACAGCTACAGCTTTGTAAAGAAAGAAGCTCATACAGTGAAACACCACAAATGTACCTATTTCTGCTGCAAAGCAGCGCTGCGGTATTTGGTTTGAAAACTATGGGTTTTGGTGTAATTACGGACACTTGAGAAATTATATTATAGTCTCTGATATTGGAGTATTTGAAAATTTATTTTTGTCTAAGATGCAACGTAATATGAACCTTATTTTAATAAAATAAAGTTTAGTATGTAAGTAACGCAAATATCGTGCCCAATACGCCAAGTGAAGTCGCACCAAGAGATAGCAAAGCATCTGAAAAGCCACTAAATATCTAGTGAGCCGTTAGTTTGTTGGCCATCCAATGTATTAAAAAGTAATGAATTTTGCAATAGTTTTATTCTCTCGATATTGATGATACGTGCCATGTTGGCTGCTGACACCAGCGATACGAGTTCGCTGGTGTCAGCAGCCAACATGGCACGTTGACAAAGTCGTCGTCATAAAACCACGTCGAATCCGTGATTTCAGTGCAAGACTTGGTTTAAAATTAATGAATTTTGCAATACTACTCTATCAATATTACTATATAAATAATATTATTTAAAAAAAACTCTTCGCAATTGTCGTTGCCGTTGACGCGTCTGGCAAAATCGCCCGTCTGTTAGAAGCCTAAGGGTTCCGAAGTGGCGAAGAATATTTTTATATTACGTGTCGAGTCTTTCGAGTACGGGCGTGACTTGTAGCTGTATTATTATGTGTTGGGATTTGAATTGGTGTTACGATGAAGAATAGTTTGGAAAATGGAGGAAACTTTTATTTCCAGCAGAGATGAAAAGTCATGCTTGTTTGTGTAGTTTGCTGTAGTTTCTTGCTTTAGTGATTACAGAACAGATTCTTGCTTTTCTACATATTGTATAGTTGGCAAGTTGAGAGATAAAGTATAACATAATATTTTCTATTTCATAACAATGCTCGTTAAAGAGCGTTCGTTAAAACAAGTCAAATCAAAAAGTGTACATTTTACATAATTCATTTCGTTCGAAGAATGTGCTTATCCAAAAAACCGTGAGTAGTCAAACAAAGTTGTGTTTCAAAAAACTATATTTACAGGCACAGCCACTCGTATCAGTGAACTGAGTAGCAGTGGGCCACATCTGTCGTAGAACTGAAAATCGTTGGAGCAAGCGCGTTGTTGAAGTGGAGACTGTATTAAGACAAACGAAGCATTTAGGCAAAAAGCGCCCCTCGCCCAGAAAGAAAGGAAGAAAGAATATTTTATTTGTAAGAACATAGTGCAATAAGATGTTAAAATTGGTCTAGTTTCATATATTCTACCATATCTGGTGTACAAATTTTTGACATATTTTCTATCTAAAAGAAATCCCCAGATAGAACAATGCTCTGTAAAGGGCAACTGCAGCAACTGAATCAGCCAAATGTCATATTAGGGAACGCGCCTTGAAAGAAGCCTTTGATCAGCACCTCAATCCCCCCCTCCCCTGAAGAGGCCCGCCACTTGGGGATTGTGAAACTTCCATAAGCTTTCGCGATCGGAAAATCAGGGTGGTTTTTAGTCAGTAGGAGTACGACACACCGCTAAGAGCCAGGAGCGGAGAACATCCATGACGTTATTATCACAGGGAGCGATGTTGATGACTATAAAAGTCCTGTTTATTTCATGAATTTTGTAAATACTCTATTTAGAACATTTCATCAAATGATCAATTTTAAGATCTGCCCCACGAAACATAATATACATTTACTGTCGAGTCACTGAACTTCGTTTACAAGTACTTTCTTTCCAAGTGTTATAATACAGCCCCACTTTTATTGCGACCGCACCAGCATTTAAGGGTTATGTAATGGCAAGAATATTTTATATAACGTGACATATGCCGTTGGAACTGCGGGACGTGCGTGTTATGTGTTTTTGATCAAAGCTTTACTCTGTGATCGCAGTTTTCGAAGGTATCTATCTAAAATTATGATTTCTTAATGTGAGTTTAGGTACGTTTTCTACTGCACTAGCTTTTGCCCGTGACTTTGCCCGCGTCCTTTAGTATGCATTAAAAATACCCTATGTCCTTCCTAAGGCTATGGACTATTTTTGTACAAAATTTCATAGAAATGGGTTCAGTAGTTTAGGCTGAATGCGTAACAAAGGGTACTTTCATATTAATATTGTAACTACACTATTGTACTAGGAAACTCCTGTGATAATAGTTGTATGTTGGTAAAAATAAATAAATAAATAAATAATATTAGTATGGATATATTTACAGTAAGCTGTTATATTGTTAAACTAATTGTACATTTGTTTTTTTTTTTGTGAACAGCCATATACATGAAAAGAAATTGTTATTATGTTTGTTGAATAAAAAAATAATTTTCTTAAAGGTAGTTGTAGTTGTCATTTCCCAACCGACCATTTCTTGAAAATTTTCGAAACAAACCAGGGGGTTTTTATATGTTTTATTAAAAACGTTATCAATCCTTTATTTAATCGCGGTCGCGATCTTAATAAGTTTTAGGGGTTTTTTTTATTTTTCAATTTACACTTTTACAAACATGATGTATTCGTCTCGGAGATGACAAAGCATCTTCGGTATTTTAAATTTTAAGAGGCAATAACCACTTTCCTTTATCTTGTTTGCCATTAAATTACATAAAAAATAAGACTACTACAGTACTCAGTACACATTTCCAATAGCTCCGTTAAACATTTACTCTACAGCAATAAACAAAATAATGATACGAAAATGAGCACCCCTAAAATACCATTATAACACCAAATGACGTAAAAGATCGGTTTGCATGCACCGTGCAGCACAATTACATTTCTATTCATTAAAAGTCTTCATCTATGGAACGTGTTTCCCGCCGTAAATTTAATTTCCAAGGTTCAACTCTATAAGTGTGCAATGCACCGGTTTAAACTTTACAAGCGTTGCGGTGTGGCTGCTAAAATAGCGGGTTTAAGAGTATTCTGAGGATTAAAAATTCTTTTGCCAATTTTATTACAATAATAAAATACAGATAAATATAAAGTGGTAATCTGACTGACTGTTGATATATACAGACAGCCCAAACTGTTGGTCCTAGAGTCATGAAATTAGGAGGGTGTGTTCTTTGTAAATAGTAGGTTGTCACTGAAAAATATTTTTTGGAAATCCGACCCCTAAAGTTATTATAGTGGATGAATAGGTGCAATCCACGCCGCGAAAGCTATTTAAATATTATTTTATTTGTTAATATGTATGTTTATGTTTTATTCCTAGCAGTTTTGTGCTTTTTAGTAGCTTTTCAATTCATTGGTGCAAACTTTATACTTTTTTGTACAATCGCAAATTTTATTTTGTATTTTAATTTGTAAATTGCAAATTACAGACTTAACATACTGTTATTGCTTCGCTCGTGTAGGTCTAAGCGATTTAAGGCAACTCCTCATGAACCAGGTATATACAGAAATAATAAATCCACATCATTAATTAGTAGTGTTTTTTTATCATTATATCTGCAATATAATTCTTATGAATGCACTTTGCCTAATAGGTTAAAGTCATATTTATACCGACTTAAACTAGCTGTTTCTTCTGCCACTATGTTATATATTCAGTTATTTAGTTAGATACTTTATTCAATACCCGCTCATATCTATACTAATCGCGTTTTCTAAAGCTCCATATTTGTGTTATAATAAAACCTTCTAATTGGATGCAATATCGCGTTGCATGTGAGAACAAAGCATTTCATAATAAGTGCACATTTTTAATTACTTTTGAAACGCCACCTTTAAAATCCGAGAAACGTAAACGTAGCATTAAACAATTTAGATATGGTGTTAATTTACTTTTTATCTTAATTCTAGAATATTTAGTCTGTTTTTTATTAATCTGAAATGGAGAGTATTTACGTAATTTTAATAGGTTGTGTGATTCTAGAAAATTTACACTTACTTACAAGATACTACAGTATTCTCCTAGTATTCTATATTTAAAGCATATGCTAATACATAAAATGAATTTGATTGTCTGTATGAACGCGTGAAAAGCTACCTACATGTTGTGTATTTTGTATACTTGACTCCGACAGGGACAAAGACGCAGTCAAAAGCTTGTCAAATTCACGAATAACTGACCTTGAATTAACACACAATTTCACCTCCATTACGCAATACTTATCTAGTACAAAAACACAACACAAAACAACCATTAAAATCATAAAACCACACTAAACAAAGTTAAAAGCTGTCAATTTGTCATTAAACATTTTATAGCGAAAAACGCTTTTAGCAACACCAGTTTATGACAAAAATACCCACAAACAAACGGGGCATACCGTCCTTACTTAACTTTATTTTAAGAAAAAAGAAAAAAACCTTAACACTTTTACCTCGTAAAAGAAAGACTGGAACACATTTCATAAAAGAAAGCAGAGTGGGAAAAAAAGAAGAAAAAAATTGAAACAGATTTCCGCTCAAACGTACCGCGGACGACAGAATTCAATTTCCTTTGAAAAAAACCAGAATGGACGGAAAATAAATCCAGCAAACCATGTATTGACCGAGCGTTTTACATAAGATTAGTTTTCGGAAAGCAAAGGGACTTTGCGGAGCTTGAGATATCCTAGGTAGGTAAAATAAAACTAAGGTGTGCTCACTGTATTTATACCCGACTTGCAAAAGGAGGTTATGTGTATTAGTGTGAATGTAAATTCCACCATGGGTGCCGCTTGAACTACTAAACAAATTTTGAATGAGATGCCAATATAATTCGTTATTATAAAGTCTTCAAAAAGGTGGACGTCATCATTTTGTCTGTATGTTTTATTTATCTATGGTCGTCAAGTGGTTTTTTTCGCCAAATATGCATCGATTTGAATTTTAAATAAAAAACCGGTCAAGTGCGAGTTCTACTCGCGCAACGAGGGTTCCGTTAATTTGTTTTTTAGTGAAATAACTACAAATTTACGGTTTTCAGAGTTTTCCTTTTACTTGTGCTACATGACCTTGCTTCTTGCCAAATTTCACAATTCTAGGTCAATGGGAAGTACCCTATAGGTTTTGAGTTTTGATTCCCTTGAAAATGTCTAAATATGCAATATAAACCGCCGTATCTTTTTATTGCGTTGATTTAGAAACTTGATTTTTTCACTGCTTTGAGAAATAGCAGACCTGAGTATGTGATATTAATATCAGCTTGATATCTCGACGCGTTCCTGAGAAAAAGGTTCTTGACAGACAGGCGGAGAGACGGACGCCTGGTGTGAACTAACTACAAATTTACGGTTTTCGGAGTTTTCCCTTTACTTGTGCTACATGACCTTGCCTTTTGCCAAATTTCATGATTCTAGGTCAATGGGAAGTACCCTATAGGTTTTGAGTTTTGATTCTCTTGAAAATATCTAAATATGCAATATAAACCGCCGTATTTTTTTATTCCATTGATTTAGAAACTTGATTTTTTCACTGCTGTGAGAGATAGCAGACCTAAGTATGTGATATTAATTTCAGCTTGATATCTCGACGCGTTTTTGAGAAAAAGGTTCTTGACAGACAGACGGACAGACGGACGCCTGGTGTGAACTAACTACAAATTTACGGTTTTCGGAGTTTTCCCTTTACTTGTGTTACATGACCTTGCTTTTTGCCAAATTTCATGATTCTAGGTCAATGGGAAGTACCCTATAGGTTTTGATTTCCTTGCAAATGTCCAAATTTGCAATATAAACCGCCGTATCTTTTTATTGCATTGATTTAAAAACTTGATTTTTTCACTGCTTTAAGAGATAGCAGACCCGAGTATGTGATATTAATTTCAGCTTGATATCTCGACGCGTTTCTGAGAAAAAGGGTCTTGACAGCCGGACGGACGGACAGACGGACAACAAAGTGATCCTATAAGGGTTCCGTTTTTACCTTTTGAGGTACGGAACCCTAAAAAGAATATCTTTCAAAATGAACTGATCTGAACTAATCTGTCTGTATTTATAGTTTTTAAATCTACCTTCGAACAATAGTCTATGTCAAAACGCGTGTTTAAAATTACTTGATTTGTTGGATTTCTATCCATCCTGAGTAGCGAAATAGCTATTCGCTATCAATATAATTTTGCTATATAAGTAACGCCATCTCTAAATCACAGATAAAAATAAAACACGCCCAAAAATTTACATAGCTTTGTGGCCTGGTTCTGTTCGACAAGACAATTGTTTCGAACTAAAAATTTTAATAAACCAGATTATTTTCAAAGCTCCTTTGTTTAATTAAATACAAAATATACAAAGTAAGTACTAGGGCAGCATAATTCATTAGAGTGTCCCCTCTATAAAATTATTTAGAGCTTTCATAGAATTTTAATTGAACCGTGTTTTACCGTTGTCGGAGATACCTTTACTGCACTTGCGTTTTAATTTTGCAACAGTAATAATTTCGCGCATGGCGGCCTTTATTTTCATTAGTTTATCATTATACTGGGAACTTTCAGCGAGGCAGGAAAATTATTTTAGCCGTTGCAGTAACTCGAATGCAGACTTAGAAAATTGTCTATAAGTTATTATTATTTAGATCCTTTTGGTCATTTTCGTTTGTTAAAGTAAATGTAATTTCACAGAAAAATGTGCCGGAAAAAAAATCTCATAAAATGATATTTATTTTGAAATATTGTATTTAAAAATAACACGTATTTAATATTTATTTTAAGCAAACGATGGTGCCAGTGTTTCCAGCTGACTACTCTGAGAAGAAACAAAGTCAGAGGTCAAAATCTCTTTTAACGTTCATACAATATTGTATTTGGTCAAATTATGCGGGCATAGTAGATAATAGATCTAAAGTCATTGTTCATAAAACTCTATGGTCCTTACACCCACTTCAAACCCCAAAAGTGATTATACATACTAAAGATTAGAAATAAGTAAATAGTCTTGCGGTTGAAGTGGAATGATGACAATGTTATCTCCAAGATTTGTTTGATATTGATTGTTAAAGTCAGTGTACATGCTAGTTTTTATTGCTACAAACCGGTAAAGGTAAAGGTTTCTTCCTCTACTTGAAGTATTTTTCATGTTAATAAAACGAAAAGATTTGCGTCAATTTCATCACACAACGGTAAGTCAATTTAACCTATATCTACACCTCGGGTCTACCCACACTGTAATAAACGTCAATTCGAATTAAGGCATAAGACACACTGATCACAGAGTTAATCAGTCCTGATAATGTGAACGCGAATGCGCAAAGGCGTCGGGGCGATTATGCGTCGCCAATGTGGTGTGAACACACTGTTTTACATACGACAATGTAATCTGCACGATTTGTTTGATATTGTTTGCTCAAGTCAGTGTGGTACAAGAATAGCATATATGCTTATGTAGAGTTAGTAGACACGATAAGGTATCCATGTTGTTAGATTTTAAACCATCGAAGACACGTGATTTGAAACGCAATAAATAAATAAATATCATTGGATAACTCACACACGGTCATCTGATCCCAAACTAAGCAGAGTACTATGGTAACCAGATAAATGATAAACATACATATTATTATGTAAACAATTTTTAAATATATACATATCATAGATAAATTACACCCAGACATAGAACAAACCATCATGCTCTTCACACAAAGTTTGTCCTGGGTGGGAATCGAACCCACTACCTCCGGCTTAGGGTCGCTAACCGCTAGACCAACATGCCCGTCAATAGAAAGACAATAGCAGCGCGACAGCCGGTTGTTGCTTGGTCGTTGAAGGGAACAAACAGGACCTGTCTCTTATCTCTATAGTTGTGTGTTGATTACTGGGAATTGGTGTAACTATTAATTTCTTCAAGTGGTATAGTGTTACACAGTGGCTGGGCTGTGGACGTTTGACAGACAGTCGCTTCACGTAAACCACAGGCTTTTAGTTGAATTTTATTTATTTATTTATTTAAACTTCATGCACAAGCGTACAAGGGCGGACTTAATGCCTTAGACATTCTCTACCAGTCAACCCAGAGTTGATGAGATATAACATCTGAATCCAGTTAGCCTATAAACCGACCCTAACATAGTTGGGAAAATGCTAGGGAAATTATGAGTGTATACCTGATACTTTTGTCGCCAATACCGTCAATCTCTTTAAGCCTTTGGACACACGTAATTCGAGACAATAGCAGCGCGACAGCCGGCTTTCGCTTGGTCGTCAAAAGATTAGTCAGTTTTTTACTATATGTACCTTATGTACTTTCAAATACATTCAGCGTAAAGCTCTTACTTCAACGTTACAAACAGACATTTCAGTTTAATTTATTTGTATAGATGTTGATGTTAGGGTAGATGTTAGGAAGTCAAACTAAACTTGAAACTCAATTAACAATTACAGTTTCGGTTTTAATCAGCAATTATCGTAACTAGTTGTTTACTTAAAGCGATGCCATAGATCTCGCATTTTGTAGAATTATCAGATTACGTGAAATCTGATTAATTTGTTTGGTAACTTTAAGAGACAGTTAGGAGTTAGAAAGTTAAATTAGGTAATAAATAAACATAGTTAAGACGAAGAGATAGTCACCTATTATGTTCAATGGTTATGTTTCGCAGGATTATTTGGCTAAGCATTGATAAAATCTTTTTCATTTTATAAAATTATCTATTAAATAAACTTAAATAAACTAGACTCTCAACGCGTCTCTTAAAAAAAATATTGACAAGCAGACAAACAAATAGACCTTCAACAAAGTAACCATATACAGGGTTATTGGTAAAACACCGACATCCTCTCAGGACTATGTTACTAACATCATAATCAACAACTTTTGTTCTACGACATTTTAAAAATTATCATATTTTAGTTCATTACATTTTCATACAAAATTAATAATATTTAAATTGAACACTCTAAATGTGATGAAGTCTGCGTAGCATACGAAGACAGTGCGTGGCAAGCGTAGCTATGTTGTTACGGCACAATACAGAGTTGAAATGTGTTAGATAGGACAACGAAATCTTGAAAATTTGTTTTTGGTAAATGTATAACATTTTGTAAAAAATCATAGAACAAAGGTTGTTGTTTATGATAAATAGTAACATAGTCCTGAGAGGATGTCGGTGTTTTACCAATAACCCTGTATATAAACAAATTAAATAAAATAAAATTAAAAGTTCATTTCAGACCAGAAGGATCCTGATCCATTGGTAGTAAAATATTTTACATAAATATTAGCACCTTCGGAATACTAACTGTACCAAAAACCTATTCGTAGTACCAGGGCGTAATAACCCACAAGGAGTAATAAAACATAATGCATTATGCGCACCAATCTATCACAAACTTCATGATTGAAATTCATGCAACCGGCGAATGATTACGGAACTCCGTTCTTCATAATGCGATGGTGTGGTACAGTGATAAATGTAGGTGCATTGGCATTTTCAAGTTTTATGATCGTTAAAATATATGTGACGTTAAAAAGACCTATTGTTATTGGTTTTTATTTATCAATCTATGAATATAAAATGGTAAACTGAATGATTGACTGATGACTGACTGTAATATAAACAATAATACAGACATTTTTAATGCAAATTAAATTTTTGATAGCCATGGTGGGTAGTAGTTAAGGCCCCAACTTTCGTGTATTAGTTGTGGGGTTTTTTTTTTGGTGAGTGGGAAATCATTCAATGACTGCTCCCGTCCTGGGTGCGGCGGGAGGGCGTGTCAGACTCTTACTGACTAAAACCCACTCAGGTTCCTTCGATTGCTCTTTATGTTCCAGGGTCACGGTAACTATTATAAACATTCCGCAACAGTTGTGGAATACCAATGTAACTTTTATGTCTTATGTACTTTTAAAATTGGTCTTAGATATCACAGACATTCCGTCTTTTGAAAAACACATAAAGCCATTATTGGTCCCGCCAATGATGAATATAGATCTTTGACTGTAGTTACGTGAGGCTAGAAGTCAGAAAGTCTGGCAATCAGTAACAGCAACATGTTACCCAGTAACTTGCGGTGACTAGAACGACAGTAATTGTATATAGCTTGTATAACACTGGTTTCCAGTTGCTCTCGGTTAGATTAGCCAAGAAGCCAACCCAAACAAAGTTAGGAAAAATATAGAGAAATTTTGTCCAGCACCAAATTAAAATTTAGCGAGTTAATGTGTATTAAATCTTAAAAAAAAATGCAATAGAGGTTTCAATAATTAAAAGCAGAATTTAGGTTAATGTCTTAAACATGAAACTTCGTTAAAAACTTTATCTTTATGAAAACAGGGTTTAAAATCCCAAAAACTGACTCGAATTATTGAGATTAGAAAACTATAACTAGTTTTGCAATTAACTAGTTTCTATCTGTACTTAGAATTCCTTCGGTATACCTGTCAACAAAAGCTTATGTATTAGAAACAGTTATTAAATTAGTTGAAAACTAGCCTAAGATACTTGTAAACTACCTACTTAGTTGAAATCCTTCTCAAAACTACAAGGCTGTTAGTATATGAACAAGTTTAATTACGAAGGCATCTGTCCGTAAAGTCCTGATATTTTAATGAATAGTCTATGTAAATAGCGGGCATTATTTTGGCTAAGCAAAATATTCTTGTTAAATATTATACAGACTGAGGTTCGTTATATTAATGTTTCTAGATATAATCTCAATTTAGTAAGTCTTTTCAAAATCATTTCAGTAACGATATCTTTATTCCCAATGATATAAGTAAAAAGGTGACTTATAATATCATTGGTTATTCCAATGTTACCATGTAATAAGACGCTATTTTACAATAAATACAATTCTAAACTATTTGCTATTTACATTAACATGACATCATTAAAATGCTGATACAATAAAAGAGAAAGAACGAACCAACGTACTCGAATAAATAGAGTACCTATATAATAGTGGAGTATGGATTTGTTGAACTCACACATTACCCACCACCACAAGCTACAACACACACACACACATCCCATGTTCACACCTTGTCTCATGTCACATGCACACACACATCCTTCGAAGAACTTTGACAGTCGTTACTGGTTAGCCAGAAACTCTGAATAGTCTAACCAAGAATTATCGTGTCGCCCAGTTACTGGGTTGTGGAGGTCAGATAGACAGTCGCTCCACGTAAAACACCGGTATCCAGCTGAATCCAGTTAGGCTGGCAGCCGACCCCAACATAAATAGTTGGGAAAAGACTAGGGAGATGATATTAAGAACAGAGTCCGAGCTAGGCCAGAAAGAGACACCTTTTAGCATTGGTATCCAGACTTACTCACTTCTGAATCAAGCTAGCGTCCTCAGATGTTGGTTAATGCTATTAGCTATGAAACTATTGGCTGTAACAACCCACATATCGGAATCTCGCGAGTCTAGTCGTTAAACTTGATTTGCATGTCTTTCTCAAAGGGGTGACATACGGTTGCGGAATGTTTATGGTTGCGGAATGTTTATAATAGTTACCGTGACCCTGGAACATAAAGGGCAATCGAAGGAACATGAGTGGGTTTTACTCAGTAAGAGTCTGACACGCCCTCCCGCCGCACCCAGGACGGGAGCAGTCTTTGGATAATTTCACAATCACCAAAAAAAAAAAAGGGGTGACATACGGATGAGCAAGTACGCATACTAAAAAACGTTTAAGATCAAGTTAAGAATTGTACGAAACTGTATTTTTAATTGAAATAAACAGCCTTTTTTATACTTATATCGCGACGGCTTCTTTCGCCTACGCGTACTTTAAAAACCGCCGCGCAAGTTCGTCGGCAATCTAACCAGCTTGAAATCTTGTGCGCGAGTCGCGAGCTACATAATTATTATTCAAATCTTTTTCTGTGGACGACATCGCAATACTGTGCGAGCAAGCTTCTTGTTTGTCACCGATGCCAAGCCTAGTAAGTTCGCGATTTTAAAGACCTCTTTGGCATATAGGCATATAGGCATTGACGGTCATTTTTCGCATCAGTCGTACGTCAGTTAAACTGACGCGCCAAAATTACCGTCAATAGCCACTTTTAGCCTTCATTAGGAACCCGTCAAACAGAACCGTTACGTCAACATTCGATAATTATAACTTTTATTACTGCCGTCCGATTACTAAAAGGCCGTTAAGTGACATTTGGTCAAATTTGAGTTATATATACCACGTGACAGAGAAAATTTTTCTCTATCTTTCAGTCTGGGTCATATTTTTCTATCTCCATTTAGGCCAGAGATATGGAGATCACCCCCACGGCTAACTGCACTATTTTCGCGATCGGTCAACACTTAAACGCGGTTATGTCACTTTATAACACTATAATACGGCTACACGCTCGTAACCGTTTATTTAAAACTTATATTAATACAAATTGCAATCTTAGAAAACGGTTAAATGAAAGTACAACAGTATAAAACCGTTTAATTACTTTAAAGGTTTTTTAATGATTTATTGTCATACAAGGCGCATTGACATTTCCGTCATCTAAAAGACAGTTTTCTTCAATTACCACTCTACAAAACCGTTACTCACACTTAGCTGGGTAGGCGTTGATAAGCCAAAGTGATTCTGGACATTATACAATTCTAAAAGACAGTGACCGTTTTTTAGTTGTGATTGTATCAAATAATATGACAACAAATACAATACAAAAAACGGCTAAGTGACGTTCCAACGCTAAAAGACGTCTATCTACCTTCGCGAACGGATACTCCCGCACCTCGCACACTCCAGTTGTTCGCAACTCAGTGGACGGATAAGGCGTGTCAGTGAGCGATTGTGCTCATTCCCGCCAAAAATGACCACAAACAAACATTGAAACACCTTATTTAATACAAAATAGTTTTCATTCTATAACTGGCAATTTGGCCATTACAATGGTAAGCGAAAATTTAAAATTCGAAATTAGAATTTTATTTGTTTATCCTCTAAATGAAATGAATCACTATTTTGAGACAAATGTGCGTCTACAATTGGAGAACATTTCACTTTCAAAAACTAAAAAATCGCGTTTATCTTTAACGTTTTTGTTTTTGATTTTTTTACTGTGACCTTAAGACGTGTGAAAAAAGTTTTATTTTTTTAAAATATGGATACTTCGCCCACAGAAGCCGCTTAAGTGGTGGCATTGCTGGATTCTGAACTTAGTCAACGTGTTGTGGCTCGAACATTGAACATTGCATCTAAGCCTGTCATCTGTTCATAGAGTCTACAACCGCTATCGAGAGACTGGTATGTTCACGCGCCGTTCTGCATCTGGCAGGAATCGGGTCAACATTTTTGCGAAACCGGCGCCTTAATGCATTTCAACTGCAGCAGCAGCTTAAAGTTTTTTTATTTTTTTATTTATTAATAAGGTTTACCAAAAATTGAATACACTTAGTAACAAAAAAAAATAACACAAATACAAATAAAGAGATAACAATGTAACAATTACTTATAGGTAAACTCCACGTGTACATCTAGACAGTAACATTTTTATAAAACTAAATTAACTTTAAAAATGAGAGAAATATATATATATATAAAAAAGTATTAACAATAAAACAAATTATTCCTTTTTTAAACACAATATGAGGGTATTTTTCATTTTGCCGAGAGTGTCGTAAGTTGTACGAAGGGTCGCTGTGAGTGACTCTACAATTAGAAGAAGGTTGAAGGGACGTGGACTGCACACAAGCCAGCAAAATGGACCGAAATTAACTGCAAACCATCGAAGAGCGCGCCTTGATTTTGCACGCGAGCACCTAAATTGGTCATACCTCCAATGGAGCAAAGTTCTCTTCTCTGATGAATGTAAAATCATGCTCTATGGTAACGACGGAAGGAACAAGGTCTACAGATGAGATAGAGAACGCTTTGCACAATGCTGCATTGAAGAAAGGGCCAGTTATGATAGTGGTTCGTGGACGGTATGGGAAGGAATCAGCGCCGACGGTAAGACAGAGCTTGCCTTCGTGTCTGGGCCAAGTCTACCTGCTTTGAACTGCCATCAGCCTCACGTGATGCCCTATGCACACTTTATCGGCAACGGGTTCACATTTATGCATGACAACGCCAGAGTCCACACCACGAGCGTCTAAAGGCGAGAAAACCATCAATAATAAACGTTTTAAAAGATATTAGCGCAAAATAAGATTCTGGCACGATATGCCCGAATGTGTGGAACGCAACAGCACGGCTGAAGAAAACCGATCCAATTTCTAATTTTGGATGTACAATGGTGCCGATTCTCTTATTCACAAACTAACGTAAATTTAAGTTAAATGCATCTTTCTCTTTCCATTTCTTAAAGAAAAGGACAGAAGATACGTTTTAGTTTAATCCTGTCAAATTAGACAGCACCTAATGAAAATTGACGTACATTTAGACGCCATGTTTTTAAATTGCGTCTAAATTATCTATGGAGTGTCTAAATTTGACAGGACTTAACTAATATTTTATCTACTGTCCTTTTCTTAATTAAACGGAAAGAGAAAGATGCACTTATCTTAAATTTACGTGAGTTTGTGCATAAGGGAATCGGCACCAATATCTACTTTTTTTATTCGAACCCTTTTTTCTATTAATTATTTTATAATGTTGATTTGGTTCCTAAGCGTAGCTTAATAAATAATATTACGAACATTGTTTACAAGCTGGTATACATAATGTTATAAACACATTATTGATCTCATTAGAGAATAAGTTAATCCAATTCTAACAAGAATATAAATAAGTACTAAATACCATATTATGTAACAAACTTTGTGATATTTTGAATGCGATTTTAATTGGTTTACATTGGTTTGTGATTGACGCCTTCAACTTAAAACTCTAATACTTTAACCCCTTTGCATGTTATTTCTTTTATAAGCTACTAGCTTTTGCCCGCGACTTTGTCCGCGTGGAATAATAGTTCCCGGTCCCGGGGGATTTTCGGGATGAAAACAATCCTATGTCCTTTCTCAGGTCCCAGACTATATCTGTACCAAATTTAATTCAAATCGGTTCAGTGGTTTGGGCGTGAAGAAGAGACAGACAGACAGACAGACAGAAAGACAGACAGACAGACAGACAGAGTTACTTTCGCATTTATAATATTAGTACGGATATACAATGTCGCTAGTCCTTAATTTTATAATTATGTTGGTTGCTCTTTCAGGGTTAATTTCTGTTTTTATCCCCCACAAATGTTTGTGAGCTCTTTTAAAATTTAATAATTGTTTTAATTTCTTTATTTGATTAAACATACTTTAAGTAGAAATATGTGTGTTTCGTTTTAATTACCTAACTGTTATACTTTACACGCACACACATTTAAAAGCACAAATAACTAGCCCAAATTTTAACACATAGTCGTCCATTTGTCTTTAAAGCAATATCAATTTACTAGTAATTCCAAAACTAAAAGACAGTTATTGTGCACCTATTATTCAGAAACTGTATTTTAGATCAGAAATATGTATAATATTAGCATCTCTAAACAATAACATAGACAGTTAAAGTCTAATAACGATTTTTCGCAAGTACAGCTTATTGAGTTTCAATCAATTTACTATTCTAAAAAACGGTTAAGTGATTTAACTGTTATTTAGCTTTGAAAATGCATTAAACTGTGACTCAAAAGTAAATGAATGGCGGTTACAATTGCGTTACACCGCTATAAGACGGCTGTACTTCAGCCAACCGTTTTTTAGTATTGTAAGAGGCCCCATCGCCCAATAGATAAACAACACTAAAACACAAAACCTTTAATTAAAACAATATAATTTAACTTAGCACTCATTAAAACCCATAGAAAGAAAGCTTATCAGATATCAAATATTTTGGTGTAACAAACATGGCTGTATGTCCAACCAATGTCTAGAAACATTAATTCCCACGTTTTAGTCAATATCTCAAAATGAGGTTTATTCACTTAACGGCCTTTTAGTAATCGGACGGCAGATTATATATTATATCATATAATTATTAAAAGGAACTTCTCTGAAACATAACCACAGCTATAGCTGCCAACAAAAATATGAATAGAACAACCCAAACACAACTCAAAGTTACTCCTTATCGCAACCGACAACAATCCACTTTTTGATGGATGTAAGTCGATCGAAACTTTATTATTGAACCGCGTAGGACGTATAAAAACTTCGGAAAGATATACTTTTTCCTTAAAAAGTTTAAGAACGGAAATGTTGAAAGTTGAAGAAATGACGGGAAGAGCCGTGACAGATGAAATTATGGAATGGTTTTAATGGATCTGAAGTCGTTTTTTATTAAAATGTTTTATTTTAAGCATAGCTTTTAGAGAGACGGTTTTTTTGGAATTGTATTCATTTTTTATTGTTCTGTATTAATTTGTAATATTGTTAGGAAAGGGGCGTTTGTTTTTTTTTCTATTTGTCGTAAGTAAAAAACGAATGAAATTTTCTTTATTCAAGTTTTGACTTTATCGCTGAAAGTCTTGTTCAAGATTAATTGAGAAATAAGGGTTTTAGAGGTTCCGATCATTATTTTACAACAACTTTTTTATCGATGTAGGAAAACATCGTAAGGAAACCTAGTCCTGCCTCCTATATAAGTCTTAAACGAACGACAAATCCACCTTCAGTAAGCGTCGTACTCAATGATTGTGCAGTCTCCATACTAAAGAAGGTCCTGGCCCTGTAGTAGAAAAGTATTTGGCAGGTATTTGAAAAAAATTTTTATTAATGTAACTACCTAACCTTAGCTTTTTAAAATAGATCCGTTCATATTTTCTGAGAAATAACAGCAACTTCTAGCTTTACCTAATCAAGATTATGTCGATCGCAATAAAGCCGTATTTAACAAACATTTACTGCTTTTACAGGTACCTAATATTTTATCCATTATCCATTATTTTATGATAAAGGCTTGAAAACTCTAATAAACATTAATAGATTGTCCTGTGACATTGGGGATTATTTTTGACATGACATTGACTAACGAGGTCTGTCCTTTGAAGGTATTTAGGTACCCGTTTTGTTTTTAATGATGAGTTTATTGTACTATTTAAAAAAAAGGGTACAAAAAATCTTGGTACATTTAACACCAATCGGATCCCAAATCTGTGCCATGGTAACCACACATAAACATTTCTATGATTTATAAATATATTTTTAACTAGCTTCTGCCCGCGACTTCGTCCGCGTTGATTTTTCCTGAATTTTCTTTGCTGTAAACCTCACGGAGCCCGAGACCTTTCCAACGAATGCAAAACCGTGGAAATCGGTTCGTGCGTTCTGGAGTAATAGCGTCAGGAAGGAAAACCCGACTTATTTTTATATAGTAGATAATAATTATAAGGAGTTTTAAATAAATTCTAAATGATTTATTTTAGATCTGTGTAGCTTAAAATATTGTTTCAGGTATTAATTGACTTGTACCTGTAGGAAAGTTGATTTAGTTTAATAGATATTATTTTTCATTCAGTTTTTTTATAAGGACTACCTATTGGCAGAATAAAAATAATTTATCTGTTATACATACTACGCTTTCAACAAGATATAAGTACTTGAATTTAGATACATTCTTGTATTTAGTGTAATCACAAAAAATGATTATGATTAGTGTATCTCGATTAAAAGGAGACAATTTTTTTTGGTCCCACTATTAAACGGTTACGTTTATTAATAATTTTACGCATGAAACAAGTCATCACCTTATTATAACTAACCCACTAAAAATTATATAGATATCTAACGGGAATAATGAAATAATAGTAAAAAACCATTACGGAAAAATGCATGTTGAGGAGCGTTTTTACATTTATTTCAACGTGAATTTAAATATATTATGTGAAACGAAACGTACCTAATTAACATTCCGTTGTAGATGCTCTGTGGTACAGTTTCAATCAGTTTGACACTGACAGACTACATTATTAAGCTAAGTTCATACGACCGCGCGAAACCGCTCTGTACCACTAACCGCGCGGTACAAGACCAAAGTAAGCAGCAATTATCGTAGACATTACCGCGCGTTCTACGTTCGTTAAAAAGCATTCTTGCATCCTATTTTAAGTGAAAGACTTTCATTTAAAATAGGATGCAAGAAAGCTTTTTTATTGTCTTTGTCATTTTCTGCGACGACTCAGCCTTCGGTATAAAATCCATAAGCAAATTGCCCCCTCCTCAAGCAACATTGACATCCGGACTGGTATGCACATCGTCATGCGAACGCCTCAGACCCTGTCCAGGAGGGCGAATTCGCCGCGATTCTCTCGCGCGTAACACGCGCGAGTGTTGCGTCCAGAGTCTACGCGTATAGAGCGTACGTACGCGCGAGTCGTATTTCCTTCTCTTTCTCTTTTATACGTGCACTCGCTCTGAAATTCGCGCGAAATCTGGACGCAACAAGGCGGCCCTAGTATCTCGACTCGCGCGCATTACGCGCGAGTCACGTGCGAGTTTATTAGTCGCGCGATGCTTGTGGACGCGATTTATTGGTGCCTAGTATCTTGCCTACCCGCGAGTGAATTCGCGCGAGTCGAATCGCGGCGAATTCGCCTTCCTGGACAGGGCCTCAACTACGCGGCGACGCGCGGCTTCTCGCGGTCATGTAAACTTAGCCTAATAGTTTCCAACAGTTTTCTAGATAGTCAGATAAGTGCTTCTTCTGTTCTTTTCGTATTTTTATTCAATAGATGTTAGAAAAATGGCTTCTGGAGATACAGTGCATAATATATAAAGCTGTTGTAACAATTGTACAGCTCGATTTCAACGAAATGTGCAACAACTTTACTTATAAAAGCATTGGCGTCCACAGTAAAAGAATAATCGAAAAAAAATCACACCAAAGCCAGGTTTTTATGTCATTTACACCTATATTATTATTGAAAGTGCACTATTCTAACATAAAATACCTAGGAAACCTATTCACTCATTAAATAATCGCTCTTGTGAGATTTTAGGTCATTATGAGAGTCATGTTTTGAGTGTCGTATTTCCCAGTATTCCGGTTACTTAGAGTTTTGCTAATATTGCCACTGTAATCTAGAGATTATAAGGAATAAACTAACGTGCATTTCATTAATAAATGCCACAATTTGTGGTGGGCCTAATCCCCGAACAAAAAAAATTGTCTCCTTTGACGGGCCTGTTGGTCTAGTGGTTAGAGACCCTGACTGCTAAGCCGGAGGTACCCAGGACAAACTTTGTGTGATGAGCATGATAGTTTGTTCTGTGCCTGGGTGTAATTTATCTATAATATGTATGTATTTATAAAGTACTTATATAAATATGTATATCAGTTGTCTGGTTACCATAACACAAGCTCTGCTTAGCTTGGGATCAGATGACCGTGTGTGAGTAAAAAAAAAAGTTACACACATAATCTGAAGTCAACAATTTCTACAAGAGCTTCTATCTCCTAAAAATCTCCTAACCAAACATATATTATTTCGTATCGTCTGTATAAAAAGGCGAGGCAAGCGGCACAGTTGTACAAGAAGATAGGCTGTTTCCTGGCAGCCTGCCACGCTATAGTGCGACTTTATCAATTTTTAACCCCCAGTATTCATGCCAAAAGGGCAGTTTGAAACATAAGCTTAAAACTATCATGTTTCGGAATGGTCAGCAAAATTAAAATAAGAGCCAAATGGCCTAACAACGGAGTATTGTTGTTTGCATGGTAAAATTACTTTTAGGTGGAAAAGTACTAGATTACAAAACCGCTGTACTATGATATTTGAACATGGTTATAGTTAAATTGTTATCTTTACTTTAATATTATAAAGCTGAAGAGGTTCTTCATTATTTGAACGTGCTAATGTCACGGTACTGGATGGAATTAAAAAAGTATTTTTGTGTTAAATAGCCCATTTATCGAGAAGGGCTATAGGCTATATAACATCACGCTAGGTCATAGCGTACGGGAGCAGAGTAGTAACCGAAGATGAAGGTGAAACCGCGGGGGACAGCTAGTATTTAGTATCAAAAGAACTACTAAGACAATATATATCCAACTTCAGACTCAAGGCCGCTTCTCATACAGAGAAGAGAAGAGCATAACAAGCTTGCTAAAAGCAGACGGCCGATTTTATTTCTTTTAAACTTAATAATAATGTTTCACATAATAATATAAGGAACAAAGTACAAAAGATACACGTTAACCATAAAGCAAGCTCTTTGTTTAGCTTCGCTTAAGACAATAAGAGTAAGAAAGACAAAAGAACAATTTATGGTTATATTCTAGATATTGTTGAAGGATTTCAAACTAAAATTTTTTATAAGTGCAGGTATCCTTACGTTGTTTTCCTTAACCTTTTTCCGTAATTTATTTATTTATTTAGGACAACCAACAAATCTTACACTGGTTACATTTATATATTACAATAATACAGACTCAATTACAGATTGCCACAGCATGCATCATTTTGTGGTCGGATTTATATTTTTTTATATAATAATAATATTAAAAGGTGAAACAACAAGAATGTAATTTTTCAGCAGAACATATAATTAAAGGACATTAAGGCTCAATCATTGTTAGGTGGTGAACGATGATAAAATGTTACAACGGAAGACGGAGTATTTGTTTGAAAAAATATCAATACTTAGTAATGTCCTAGATACATTTTGAAAGAAGTATGCAACAATTAAATATTTCACATATTACCCGGTTTCGAAACGACTAAATACAGTTAGAACTTTTTAATTAAAAATTCGGTTGATTTTACATTTAATTTAGTGCCGCTCTTCCTAAGAATTAGGAGCGTTGGGCGAGATAATATCACGTAAAAGCAAATCCTGCACTTTCTCCCAAATAAGAAACTCCATAACATTTTTACACCTCCTACAAAAAGTAAGAAACACACACAAAAATCATTAATTAAAAAGCTTTCCTCCATTCTTTACATAGCATTTTACCCTTCCAATACTCCCCATTTCATTGTAATTTACGTACCGTAGCAAAGTTAACTTTGCAAAGAAAAGTGTTACAACGCAAAAACACGGTGATATAGGAAAATTCTTATTTTACGAGAAAACTCGACTCTTAAGATTTACCTACAGTTTTTTCGATGCTTAACTTTCCTTTTAATAGAGCGAAAAGGAAGAAGTAGTGTACATTTTTATTATCTTTCAAGAATAATTAAATACGTACCTAAAACTAAAGAACGTTTCCTAAAAGTATTAACTAGAGTCAAGATTTTTTTATAACATTGCCATCTGACGGGCCTGTTGGTCTAGTGGTTAGTAGCCCTGACTGCTAAGCCGGAGGTTGTGGGTTCGATTCCCACTCAGGACAAACTTTGTGTGATGAGCATGAACGTTTGTTCTGTGTCTGGGTGTGCTTTATCTATAATTATGTATAAATTTAAAAATTATATAAGTATGTTTATCAGTTGTCTGGTTACCATAACACAAGCTCTGCTTAGCTTGGGATCAGATGGCCGTGTGTGAGTTGTCCCAAGATATTATTATTATTATTATAGACATCTGCAAAAGTCTCACAGTAGATTGTCGTCGTCATAACCAAGATAATAAGTCTCATACCTGTAATTATTCCGGTACCAATGCTTTTCAAACTGGAACATAGCAACGGTGCTATGTGGCAAAAAAGTAAAGGTGAACTTTCCGAAGAGTTTCTAAACAAACAGCTCTACCATTCACAAACAGGAGATCTATACTTCATTCATTCTACCTTCTTTGTCCAATCTGTCTTTCTCTGGAATGACTTGCCTGTGAATATCAGGATGGCAAAAACAAAATTTACCTTCAAAAAGAAACTGAGAGAACATTTCAGACGGATAGCATTTGCAGACGTTTCTTAACATATGGTATAGTATGTATATTTATATATATATATATAATTATATTTATTTATTATATTTATTTATAGATAGGTATTTACATACCTATCTATAAATCATCTTATTTAAGTACAATTTAAGTAAATGTATGAATATGTTTATTATTTATTACTTAGTCATAATATAATACTTTATTTCATTCATCATTTTATTCTTCACGCTTTTAGTGCATCTACCTCATAATTTCTCTGCACCACCTGAAGGTAGACTGGCAGAGAATGCCTACGGCATTAAGTCCGCCTGTACACTACGTACTAAGAATTAAATAAATAAATAAATGCTTAGTTGTTATAGTGGCAATAGAAACACATACGCGCAGCTTGGTCAGATAGGCAGACGAATGTATGAAAGGGTCCTGAAGGAACCCCCGTGTACGAAACGCAACCTCTTTCTCCTACAATCAATGTCAAAAAGTTTTCAAATTATGATGAGTTTCAATAAACTTTTGTAGTTAGTAAACGTTTGATGATTTTTGTTTTATTTATTTAGTAATAAGTATCGATAGACTAGTGATAAAAAAATAAATAAACGAATACACATTTAAAATATACTTATGCTCTTACTAATAATCACTGTGTAAAGTTATGCAATGAATAAAGCCTGTGTAACCATACATTTTTTGACGTATAAACCTGTCATAACTTTATGCAGCGTTTATTAGTAAGGCGCTAAATCTCTAGGATAAACAATCATCATCTCCCTAGCCTTTACCCAACTATGTTGCGGTCGGCTTCCAGCCTAACCGGATTCAGCTGGATACCAGTGTTTTACGTGAAGCATGAAGCTCTAGGATAAACAATAATTCATCGTAATTAACCATCACGTATATTTAATTCATTACATTCAACGTTAGGGCTCAAAATTACTTTCACAGGTGTCAAAATATAGAAAGGGTCGTAACGTATTCACGCGTCGCTTTTAGAACGAAATAATAAACGTACGACCTTTGAACTGAAATTGAATAAAAACTTGTACAACGCTATATCAGTAATTATTTGCTAAGGGTACGTTCACGTTGCGATGTTTTATTAAGCGATTTTACTTGGCGTAACTAGCAATATTCACCGTGTTAGATAGATAAGACGGGAAACATATTGAAGGTGGCTATCAGTATTCCATTCTCATTCCAAATAAAGAAATAAAATTATTCTTCTTCATTTAAAATTAATAAATTAATGACACGCGCGCTAAATGTGTATTTAGTCTGAACGGCCCAAAACGAATGGCCCGCGGGCCATTCGACCGTAAACAGAGATCGCCTACCGACCGGTGATAAAAACTGGTAAACAAATTCAGTGTCATAAACTACATCAAGTACATTCGGGTGCCAAAGTTAAAAAGTTGAAATAAAGGTTTGTTTCTTTTTTCTTAGATTTGTATTATCTTCCCTAGAAAAACAATCAACAATAATATAAAATATTTATAAAAGTTAAATTTGGTAATAAATTAATTTGAAATAAAAATCAGTATTATTTTTCAGAAAGAAACCAACAAAATATAAAAAATACAGTTAAACAAACCGGTTTTGATATTTAAATTGTCTCTTATATTTTGAGACACCTCACCTGATCCCAAACTATATAGAGCTTGGACTATGGTAACAATATAACTGACACATAGTGTCCGACCGAAGCTTCGGCTTCGGCTTCGGCTTCGGTCACCTTCGGCCAAAAAAACCATCTTCGGCGAAACCTTCGGCTTCGGCCCAAAACCCGGCCGAAGCCGAAGGTTTAGCCGAAGGTCCGAGCAACTGTCGAGATTGAACGAACTGTTACGAAAGATAGAGTGAGACAGCGACCGACGGACCGGTCGTATTGACAAACTAACCTAAATTTAAGTTAAATGCATCCTTCTCTTTCCAATTCTTAAAGAAAAGGAAAAAAAAACTATAAAAAATCTCCTATTTTATGCGCATGCCACACCGCCAGCTAGCGGGCGGGTGGGCTAAGCGAGCGAACATCGTTTCACCTCTTTACATACTTCGGTTCACACCGCGAGCTACCGACTAACCTAACGAGCTAAGCTAACGAAATATCCGACGATTCCAGCGAAGCTACTAGTTCACCTCGTTGGCGCGCCCGCGCTTCGCTAGCTTAGCTTGCCCGGTTCGTTCGCCTGTCTTCCCCGTTTGGAGTAGACAGTAGACTATTCGACGCTCGTCTTTCAGATAGAACGCTAGCTTCGCCCGCTTAGCCCGCTACGACCGCTCCGCGCGCTCCGCCCGTCGCACGTCTGTCCGTAGTTTTCGGTGTGAACCCCATAGCTTAGCTCGCCAATATTTCGCGTAGTTTGTATAGTTTCCTTCGTTCGCTTGGCCCACCCGCCTAGCCCGCCTGCCCGCTAGCTAGCGGTGTGGCCTGCGCTTTAAACCCTAAAAATCTGGCTCATATTCAATTTACCGGAAAATTAGATTTTGAGATGCTTTGCAATCAATAAATAGACAGAGCTGTTTACTTAGTGACATAAGGTGTTTTGCCATACAAAATCGATGGGAGAATATTGTTTTGAAAACTCATAAAAAGTACGTCAATTAATGGTAAAATACCGTATTGTAGCTTGTAGACAATATTGAACAAAATTAATTACCGAGGGATTACGAACCTTCGGCTTCGGCTTCGGCTTCGGCCGAAGGTTGCGGCGATTGCCGATTAATCGGCTTCGGCTTCGGCTTCGGCCAAAAATAGACCTTCGGTCGGACACTACTGACACATTTTATAATCTACTAGCTGTCGATTATAAAAGGTGTAGATGTGTAAGGTGTAATGTGTAGATTTTTGGTTACTACTCCGCTCAAATTTTACTCGAAACCACGTTTTATATCACTTCCCACGGAAACAGGATAAAAACAAAAAAAGAATATAAAAAGTATTCTATATCGGTCACTTCTGGTCCTAAGATACTTTCCCACCAATTTTCATCCGAATCGGTTCTGCTGTTCTTGAGTAATACAAAGTGTAACTAACACGACTTTATTTTAAATATCCATACTAATATTATAAATGGGAAAGTGTGTCTGTCTGTCTGTCTGTCTGTATGTTTGTCTTCATTTCACGGCAAAACGGAGAGACGAATAAACGTGTTTTTTTAAGTGGAGATAGTTGAAGGGATGGAGAGTAACATAGGCTACTTTTTGTCTCATTTTAACGCGAGCGAAGCCGCGGGCATAAAAGCTAGTATATATATATAGGTATCCAAATAATTAGAATATAGAAGAAGAAAGAAAGAACGACAATTTATTCGCGTAATGTGCGCTACAAATAAAAAACTTATATACTACAACCTTAAAACAAAATACAGCTAAGTAGCGTCACTACTGCGCGAAACGGCTAGCGCTCTGCAGCATAATGCCGTGACCCATACATAGGCATGAGTCCACGACGCTGGTTTTCAGCGCTAGCCGCTATCTATATACATATAGATTCCATGTGTTGATGATTTATAGAACAAACAATCATGTTCATCAGATTTGTCTTGAATGGGAATCAAATTCACGATCTCCGAATCAATCAATCAAATATCCTTTATTGTGGACCATAGGTTGCGTTTCAAACCACTAAACAAATACGCCAATCAGAAATGTCGTCACAACATCGAATGTAGCCTCGTGAACGAAGCCTTAAAGCTAAAACAATAATTAACTAAAGTTCTCGTTAATGACCAAAGTTGTAAGTGATACTTATTTTCGTACAAAACGGGAAATAATTGTTTTTTTTTTTAAATTTAAGTAAGTCTTTAAAGAAAAATGTTTAACTTATTACAGTGTAGTTTCGTATTTTTGTTAGTAATGTTATCTGGAAGTTAGTTATCATGAAATAAAGTTGGACAGAACTTCCTTACATGTATATATTTGTATCATTTGAATAGTTAAGTTACTCGCATCTCATGTAAGAGGTTTTGCTAAGTTTTCTTTTTGTTTAAAGAAAGTGATTGAATTTTATTTACAGAGAACCTCCCTTTTAAAGTCGGTTAAAATACTAAAAGATTTTCTCAAATATTACTAATATCTTTCTAAAAACTGCATCATAATCGGTCCACCCTAACGCGAGATGATCGCGAACATACAGAACAAACTGAGAACCTCCTCTTTGTTAAGTCGTTTAAAATTATATTTTAATCTGTTTACACGTGGATTCGGTCCTATCATCAGAAGTAGAATTTAGACTCATTTACAACACAATTAAATAAATTCAAGAAATAATTCTATAAATCAAAGGACGAAAATTAAATGTACTTTATAAGGCAAATATACAATTTTCCCTGTAGGCCATTTAATTAGTAAGAGCAGGAAAATCAAATTAATATTCTAACAGAATTGTTTGTAATCAACATATACTGAAGAATTAATTGCTGAAACTTTCTTAACGAGACAACTTTATAATTGATAGTTATTGTTCTGTGTGTGAGTGAAGAAAATGTTCCCTTTCATGGTCTTTATGATTTACAACGAGCCTATCTTTGGAAATATTATAAATGCTAACTCCTGTTTTTTGGGTTATCATATTTAAAGAACATGGCGCTTGTGGTTTTTTTATGAATGGGAAATCATCGAATGACTTCTCCTGCCTTCTTCTCTAGTCGAGGTGGGAGGGAGTGACAGAATTTACTTACTAAAACCCACCTTTGTTCCTTCGGTTGCCCTTTATATTCCGGACACGGTAACTATTAGAACTATTCCAAAAACCCTTATGTAAGACGTTTTAGGTTCAAATTCGGACAAGTACAGTCAGCAAAGTATATAAGTATACAGGGCTACAATTGAGGTTTTCTTGAAAACCAATGAATGTACTCAAATGAAATATAACCGAATTGAAGAACCAGTAATTTTCTACTATAGTTTAAATTTTTATTAAAATATATCCGTGAGTTTTTGAGAAAACTTAAACTGTATCTGTCGGCCCTGTATACTTATATACTCGTACTTTGCTGACTGTACCAATGTGACTTTTTTAATGCTTCATTTTGTAATTGGATATTGAGATATACTCATGATAGCAACAAGTTTAAACCATAGCGGTTTCGTTGCTAGTTAATATCAATTATCATGTATATTTTTTTTTTTGTAAAAAAAACCCTTAAAAGTATGTACTTTCTCAAACTTATCTTAGACATCACTTACATCCCGCGCCTTGGGAAGCACGTACCTAAAGGCGTTGGACCCGGTTGTCAATTGTAGAACTTTGACAGTCGTTACGAGTAGACAGAAGCCCGAAAGAAGAAGCTAATAAGTCTTGTCAGTCAAACCGAGGGGTATCGTATTACCTAGTTTCACTCCCTAGAAACACTAATATTCAGCTGAATTCCTTTATACTAGAAGCCGACTCAAACATAGTTGGGAAATGGCTAGGGAGATAAAGATACTTAAGGGCCAGAATTTCCCAAAGAGGAAAGAAGAGGAATGTCCCGTTAATAACCAAAAGAATACTGTATTGCGCTAAAGCTAAACGGTGAGATGAGAAAATAATATGAAAGTAATAAATAACATTAGCCGATTGGCTGAACGACACGTCTATCTCTGCTTTTGGTGGCCTTAACACTTATGTTTACCTCTTGACCGATCATCATGAAATTTTGCATACACGATGTCATACGTACAGGGATTTGTTAAATAAAGTATGTTGATTAATGCGCTCGTCTCTTATGTATGATGCTATAGGTTTGAATTCTGATAAAAACCAATGTGAACTTTTCAATTCACATCTGTTGGAAAAAGCTAGTTTCTTACGATAGGAGCCAAAATGTTATACTAAGCGTTTGCTAAGTAAAATTTGATTATATTGTTTATTCGTTTTCCTAAACTTTTATTCCCTAATGGGTAAACGCCGATAAGGGATTTCAGGGCCTTGATTCGGGGTGAAAACAGGGGTCAAACTAAAGTGCATAACATTTATTATTAAAAAACCGTATTATGTAAAAATAACGTTAGTGCCTAGTGCTCACAGTTAGGGCAAACTTGATGAGATTAAAAAATAATAAGAAAAAAAAACAGCGTATCGCTTAAACAGATATACCCCTTACGTAGTATAAATTTATGTAGATATTTTTTCATATTTGCGTGAATTGTTGAAAATTACTTAACTTCTAAGCACCGCACCACAGTATAGAATTATGCTCGGATAAAGTCGCAGACTAAACAATTAGATCTAATTATATAAAACTAGCTTTTGCCCGCGACTTCATCCGCGTGGAATAATAGTTCCCGTTTCCGGGAGATTTTCGGAATAAAAACTATCTTATGTCCTTTCTCGGGTCCCAGACTATATATGTACCAAATTTCATCCGAATCGGTTCAGTGGTTTAGGCGTGAAGAAGAGACACACAGACAGACAGACCGACAGACAGACAGAGCTACTTTTGCATTTATAATATTAGTATTTAAGTATTTATGGATGTCAAACTGACTAACTGACTGTTCATAATATAACAATGCACAGGCCTAACTGTTAGTCCTAAGGACATGAAACTTAGAGACTGTTCACAGAAAGGTGTTTTAGAAATTTCGAACCTAAAGATTTATAATAGCGGATGGAAGTTACGACGTTCACGCGGGCGAAAGCACTAAAAGGTCACTGCACTTTTACACACACACAAAGGTGTTGGTCAAGACCTTAATAAATAAATATACTCGAACAACTCACACACGGTCATCCGATCCCAAGTTAAGCTCTGCTTTGAGCTTGTGTTATGGTAACCGAACAACTGATATACATACTTATATAATTTATAAATACCATATTATAGATAAATTACACCCAGACACAGAACAAACAATCATGCTCATCACACAAAGTTTGTTCTAAACTAACAAAACATTGAATTTGAAAGAAAAGAAAATAATATTCTAGACCTAGACTAAAAGTAAATGTCAATAAAAACGACAGTCATTAATTTATTATTTACCAAACGATTAAAAGTTCTTTGTTTAGCTGTAGTCGTTTGCCGTCTAATATTGACAGTTTGTAACGTCGCCTTAAATTAATGAAGAGAACAGTTTCCAGAATAAAAGTAATTGTTAGTGATTAAGCACTTTCAACATTGTTTATTCTGAAATACAGTTTTGTTTCGTTTGAAGAATAAGACAATAGGTTACGTCAAGGTCGACAGAGTAAGTAATTAGACAAAATTAACAAATAATAGCGTAACAACGGGTCAGAGCCCGTACGTCCCCTAAGATTTGTCCCCCAGCATAAAAGTTGTGGATTCGGCCCCTATATAGGTGCCCGTTGGTCTCCTGGTAGGGGACCAATTAATATTTTAATAAAAATATTATTTTTAAGGTACCCATTCGTCTCCTCTAATATATACACAATATAAGTTAAAGATTCGGCACCTATTCAGGTGCCTATTGGTCCCCTGAGATAAAATCACCTATATTTTACCTAAAAACGGTTAACATAGTACACTTGTGAACAGTTTATTAACGCAATTAATTTAATAAATCATAACAGATCATTGAAAAAAGAGCTACGATGAATGATAATCCGTCATGATAATAATGACACCTGTCGATAGGCTTACGATGTAATATTGTCTCTTTACGAATGGCTTGTTAAAAAACGGGTATTAATGATTGAAAACTTAAGAGAACAAAAGTACTAGGCGCGCAGTAACGTGAAGTAGTCATGTACGAAAATCTAAAATTCACTGTGTTTTTAATTTTCTCACAAGATCACCTTAATCAATTCACAGTACTAGGCGCGCAGTAACGTGAAGTAGTCATGTACGAAAATTTAAAATTCACTGTATTCCTTAATTTTCTCACAAGATCACCTTAATCAATGCAAAGTACTAGGCGCGCAGTAACGTGAAGTGGTAAATAGAAAACGATCGATCGACGAATCGATTAATTATTTTGAAGACTGACTTTATGCCTAGAGCCTAGAGGCATTTTATTAAACTTAATCTTATTTGAAATACTTAAACATGATATTTAAGGAATTATTATATTTTTATTTTACCCTTTTCTGCGCGACTGTACCAGGACTATATACATGTACTTATATTAGAAGAATGAATTAAAATAAATATTCTTCAGGGGGCGAATAGGCACCTCAAAAGTTCCAGGGGACGAATGGGCACAGGGTGCGAATCTTAGGGGACGTACGGGCTCTGACCCGTAGTATCGTATGTTTTTCTTTAATAGATTTTCAACTTTATTGCTTAAGTTTAAGGTTTACGTTTGATAGGAAAAAAATGCACTTTCATGTAGTTTGACGCGCTAGAGTCTGTACTTTTTATTAAACATTGTCAAAAGCCGATTTTTCCATTGGTATCGTAAGTAATGTCAATCTATTATATCAGAATAATATGTAATTGCCAACTGAATTGACGAAAACTGAACTACTCAAAGTTTACTTCTGTAGTAAATTAAGGCACTATTAAATTTTCAGCTCTAAAATAAAAGGCTTTTATTAGGAAAATGTAAGGTTTTAATTAAGTTGTATAATAGCATAATACCTGTCAATAATTTAATAATATTATAAGCGTGTTACATAATGGTTTTAACACTGTATTCTAACTCAATAACTTAAACCCTAAAGTTTAATAGGTATAAATATAATCATATAAAACGAATTACGATAATTAATACGTGAAAGGGATTTCATAAGAATTTAGTAACAACCAATAAAATAAATGTCAAATTAAATTTTGAATGTCTGAAACAACAGATTTAAAAATTCTTTAGTAATTTTGTTTTATTAATACACCTCAAATAAGCGTGGTAATCAATACTTATGCCTTCTTTTTACAAAAAAAAAGCCTTTATTCTGCAGTAGGTTAATAAATAACCATGTATAAAAATAAACTTATATTAAAAACTACTAAGGCATTAAGTCCGCCCTTGTACACAGTCATGTGCATGAAGTTTAAATAAATAAATATTTATTAACAAATCAACGTCGTCAACGTTCATAAAGCGCTATATAATCTTAAACGTTATTATCGCATCAACGTTTTTAAAAGAAAAAAGAAAAAATAGTTTCAAACAACTAAAATTATACCAATCCAACTGAAATCCATCACTTATAAACTCATTGCCTAAGTTTAGACAGCTCTCAACATGGAAAAACTTTAACAACACTTTAGCCTAAACAGTTGATATCAACGATACAGAAAAAGCTGAAATTGTAACACTATTTCTTATAAAATAAAAGTCTTGCTACAAAAAGCGAGGCTTTCCAATAAAACGATATGGAATGTTCGGTGTTAGTATAAACGTCTTTTGTCTGGTAGTCTGAATAACGCTTTCTTTGTTTTTCTTTTGTATTTTTTCAAAGAAAATCTTGTTCTTATTGCACTGTTTTTATTGACAACGGTAATAAGTTAGTTTTATTGGAAGGTAATACCTATAGTTATTCAAGATTATGGTAAAGAAATATGATTCTAAGTTAGTCATTCAACTATTTTAGGGTCGATTTCACCCCAGGAGCTGCTTCCGACTCATGGTGGTGAGGAACCATACGGTAAGAGTCCGACATAATATTTGTTTTCCCCAGAACTGTCCATAAGGATTTCCCACGTAAATAAAGTGGGGCTGTTTCTCTGGATTCTTTAAAATCATATAGGTTATACTTAGACCGACTGCCAAATAACCCAGTTACTAGGCAACATGGTACTTTTTGGTTAATGACGTCAAACCTTCTGGCTTCTGACTAACCGTAACGACTGTCAATGATCTACAGATACCATACATGATGACCAACGTACTTCCGAGGCACGGGATGTCAGTGATCGCCCTATAACCTCTGCCAAATGGCCTATTATGTTCTAAACTTGGGGACAATCTAATCTATCTTGTTGTTGGTGTAAAAGTAAAAGTCGTTAATAGTGATAATTGCAATGGCCCTTCGGGTTTCTTCTTTAAAAAAAAATTGATTTTATTAATACTACCACAGTGTTCCCAACCACAGCAATTTCAGAAAGCTAGAATCAGTGGCATACAGGAAAGTAGCAAGACAATCAAATACAGCACAACTTATCCCGGAAAAAAGATTCTACGGGTTAAGATCCCGTAACAACATTGGTTTATATACCGTGGCAGGTTAAACGACCGACATATTCTAGGACGCGACATAATAATAAAACAATAGAAATCAAAAAGTAAATCGAATGAAATTATCGCATTACGGCTCTCGAAGTCTTATAAAAAGGCACCCTTGCGCTCGCGGTAGCATCGGGTCATTTACCTGTGATACACGGTGAAGTAGGTTTGATCTGTTTTCCTATCGATGGGTATCGCGCGCGTTTTAACAATTTATTTTATTTTATGAATTTGTCAATTTGTCAAAATTAATGTATTGTTTTTTTTTTTAATATTTGAAATGAGAATCGAATACTGAAAAGCTTCCTCCAAAATGTCCCTTGTCTTACTTGCCACGGCGTAGAGTACCTTTGTTTCATAACTAGCTATTGCCCGCTACTTTCCGAATAATAATTCCCGTTCCCGGGGGATTTCCGCGATGAAAACTATCCTATGTCCTTTCTCGAGTCCCAGACTATATCTGTATCAAATTTCATTCAAATCAGTTCAGTGGTTTAGGCGTGAAGAAGAGACAGACAGACAGAAAGACAGACAGAGTTACTTTCGCATTTATAATATTATAAGTACGGATTTAACTTTGGTCCTCAAACAAATAATTACAGTATTCATAGTACGTTCACCTCCTGAAAACACCCATGAATTAAAAGTCAGTCTACATTTCACGAACATGCAGTAAACCAAACTATGACAATAAACTGTAAGCTTTTCTAAATAACTGCGTTTGTTCTGTTTCCAACTTTGTGTTAAGGCGATTCCTCACCGGGAGTACTGCTGTAATGTAACTTTAGTTTTGTACATAACATGAGTGAGAACTAGCATTACAGTACCTACTAAAGTTTTTATGATACAGTTTGTAACTATAACTACCTGATAACATAGCTAAACTACACTATATATTAACTACGTATTTGTACCAGCAGCCAGCATGTCACTGTCCCAATGCAGGGCAAAGGCCTCTTCTTGCACGGAGAAGGCACGGCAAGGCGGATTGGCGATTTCGGACTTCACTAACTAGTCCAGAATTCCTCACGATGTTTTCTTTCACCGATAACCATGATGTCCAAGATAAACTTTTAACCTACAACCCCTTACATGAGAGGCGGGCGCTTTAACCTCTAGGCCATCACGACAATCAACAATGAATTGTAATAAATGTTGATAAATAATTTCAAGTCTACTAGCCTCACATGAAAAAGTGAGGAGAACCGAAGAATAAACGTACTTGTATTTTATTTTATTTTATTTATTAGGGACAAAAAACAGTTACACATTAGAGCGTACAATCAAAATCCTTAAAATAAATTTACAAACATGTAACCCACACCATTGTCCACAAATTAACAGATACACATTAATGATACATTGTAAGATTACATATGTAACATAATGCTCAAATAGAATCTTGCAATCTAAGTCAATGCTTGTAAGTCAGTAAAGACGTATTGCAATGTTATCTTAAAGTTAATTGCATCTAGGAGTCAAAATTAGGGTAACCGATAAAGAAGTATTAAAAAGTTTCTCAGACATTTATTTAGACGCTCATTTAATAGCTATTAACTTTTTTTTTTAAGAATGTTACGTTTGTATAGCTGTTCGGTGCTACTGATAATTAAATAAAAAATAATATTGGCATATCATCTTATATACCAGTCGGGTTCTTCAATTTGTAAGTAAGATAAGCCACGGGCAAAAGCTAGGGTAATAATGCAGCTCATCATTATTACCCTTGCGTTTGCCCGTAGCTTTGCTCGCTTTAGCAATAGACAAAAGTATTCTATGAAACTCTCCATCCTTTTAACTTTCCGTGAAAGGCAGACAAACCAATACACACACTTTTCCATTTATAATATTAGTATGGATTATAAGCGAATGCACGTCAGTCAGTAAGGCAGTGTTGTTAAACTTCAAAAGTTCATCCTAGAATGTAACATCACAATCGAATACTTGATTGATTGATTCGATTGTAATGTTACATTCATTACAATCTGGACTGTTAAGTGATAGCTTGAAACACAGCTTAAAATTAACTTAGGTCGGGCATGTCGCTATCAGACATTGCAATTTCGAGTTACTATTGATTGCACTGTTAACAATAATCATAATTTTACTTTATTTTAAAGCTTTCTTTATGTATAAAACTGTTGCCTGTATACACTTTTTGTAAACTTTATTATTTGAAGAAAATTTTAATTTTTTAATAACAACAAAGGCAAAGGCCTTTTCTCATACAGAAAATGCATGAGCATTGATCGCCACGCTTACTTAAGGCGGATTGGCGATTTCGTACTTATATTAACTACAAGTACAGGTTTTCTCACGATGTTTTATTGTGAAATAAAACATTTATCTTGGAAGTACATATGAATTTAAAAACAAAAATAGGTACTTGTCCGGATTTTAATCAATAATCTCATGAGAGGCGGGCGCCATAACCAATGAGCCATCACGTTTTTTTTTATATATATATATATATTTGATCGAATACTTCAGTGAAAGAGTGCCTTTACAGTGGGCAAACCAGTATTATACTTATCTTTCACACGTGCAGCGGTAAATAGTACAGCGGAATGTTTTGTTATGCACCACGAATACGTTGGTGTAATATATTTTCAACCAAGTTTTTGTGGGCTAACATTTGGTGTTTAAGCTAAGTTTGAAACACCGGTAATATTTATGTTGTTTTTAAAATGGTGTACAATTAAACGGGTTAAAAGAAACCATGATCATTATTGTTTTTATTGCACACCAAAAAAATATATACATACATATAGCAAAATAATAATATGTGCAATGGCGAGTATAATCCAGAATTGTGATTTCTTCCAGCAAAATATAATTCTATAGGGAGATTTGCAGTGGAGGACATACTTATGTGGAAGAACAATTTCTTTCTTAAATTTATAATTTCATAAACTTAAATATTATTTATCATTACTCATATTGAAAAGTACAGGTTTTATTGGCAGTAATCAATGCACAATTGAAGCTAGATACATGAAATTTTTTTAATTGGAAATTTATCCTCTAACGGGTTTAAAAATATGCATTGAAATGGGCGGGCAAAACCGCAAGAAACATCTAGTATTACAATATAATTGCAAAAGAAACTATGGCTGCCTAATAAACTTTTATGGTTAAACCATTGATCTTATTTTGACGAAATTTTGTACGGTGAACGTTTGAACCCTAAAGATGCCTTCGTAACCGATGCATTGCGTTAATTTGTTAAAATTAAAGACAGTAAAATAATTGTTAATAAAGTAGAGTGAAGTAAATCTTTATTGACACATTATAACAAATTATTTTATGAAATTCCCTAGCTCCTGCGCTAGTGTACACTGTATTACAGGAGCTAGTGTCTTCCCCTTAATAATATAACAACATTTTTTATGTCTCTAAAGATGAGCGAATTTAAATAATGGTGCCTATAAAAACAATTTCAATGATGGCCATTGCATGTTATTAAACATCAAGTATTCTTAGTTCCTGTTTACCCCCGTAAGCGCAGTGCTTAAAGTACATTACACTATACTTAACAATAAACATGGAATATTAACACCAAAAATTACAATATCTTCCAATATTAGTCCAGCGGCTGGTAAAACCACTACATACAAATCTGTTGTATTCCATTTAAATTAGTCGGTGGCTACGCCAGACATTTAAGGACTTTCAAACTTACTTTGCCAAACGCTAATAATACGTTGATCGTTAGGACTGCAAGAAGGGTATCGATATAAGTTATAAGAATGTGCGTGTGCATGTGTGTGTGTTATACAAGTTGCACATTTGAATCTGCGAAACCTTATTTACTCTTATTAGTAAATGTGAAACTACTGTTCTAAAAATGAAGTCCACCTTGGGACAGCGCAATCACACACATAAACAAACGCAAACGATAATTTCATAGATCCAAAGCGTACAAGATTTATTATGAGAATAGATAATTTGAAACAACACATAACAAACAAGCTAATGCCCGCGACTTTGCCCGTGACTTCCCGTTCCCGGGGGATTTCCGGGATGAAAACTATCCTATGTCCTTTCTTGAATCCCAGACTATATCTGTACCAAATTTCACTCAAATCTGTTCAGTGGTTTAGGCGTGAAGAAGAGACAGACAGAGTTACATTCGCATTTATAATATTAGTATGGATGGATGTTATTGATTGCTGACCAGGTATCGTATTTTTATATGACTACTTACGAGTTTTAAAACGATCTCCAAAAGAGTTTGCAGGTTTAAAAATGCACCTCAAAGAGTTTTATTAACACACTCTTAATGTGGTTTATTTAATGGCTGTATACATTCTGTTTGCAAAAACAAAACTTGCGTCAATTTACAAGTTTCCATAATTATCTTTAGGATATTTTTAAAACAGACAGTATTATTTTATATGTGTGACGAATCATTTCACCCAGAGTAAGACATTTTAATCTTTCTATACAAAACATTCAGTGTCATGAACACACTCAATTATATACTTATTAATCACTTATTTATAGAAACTTAATATCGATCCACCTAAATGAATGCAGGTGTCATTTCGATTTGGTGATGCTTAGTAGTCTAGCCTGTAAAAACCTCCGCTATAAAGTTTCATAAAAATCAATACTTTTCACACCCATTAATAGACAATTATCACGCTAACAATTTCATTTGTAATAATCGTAAGATCAAATTCATGGGTTTTTCTGATTTGCTATCCGATTTTCAGTTATAGCAAGCTCTGTTAAATGATATTGCTAATGCTATCTCTGTATGAGAAGCGTATTTTATTCTGCAGTAGAAAAATAACACTTATATTTATTTTTTGTTCTAACGCAGAAATATTTAACAGAAATGCAGCTTAGCTTGATCATCATAAATATGTACTTCACGTAAAAGACAGGCGTTACATTAATATATATATTTTTTTTTCATGATTTTCATCACTGTTTATGGGTTTAACGTCAACACAAGTTTAAGGAGAAAAGAACTCTATCTGAACATTACATAATGATTCTTCGAACCATCATTAAAAAAAAACCTATTTTGTTGCATTAAAGCACAACGTATTTAGTAAAAGAGAGAAAACTAAGAAAAGATCATACAAAAAAAAACAGTGAATCTTAAGTATACATTCCTAAAACGACCATTTCCAATTTAAAAGTATTCCAATACGATTGAATAATCTTGGAAACCAACCTCTAAAGAAAGTACTAGTTAAATTCAATACCAATTTCCGAACTGCACTATGAATAAATAAACCTCCAAACGAATACTAGTTCAATCTCAACTAAATCTTAATACTTACTAACTTCTGCGAGAATCTCAATTCCCCGTAGAAAATAAAATTAAACTACAATTAACTCGTAGCGGCGTAGCTTCTCGTAGCACCTCGTAGCACCGCGTAGCGAACCGCTACGAGATATTCTTCATACACATTTACGTTTGCGGATACGGCGGACTTAATTTAATTTGCGAAATGAATTTCGAGATATTATTTCAGAATTAACATTTATGTATGAGAACCCTCGGTGGTGTGATGAAATTTTAACGAAACGTTACTTACGATTGAATTTCGTGGAAATATTCTGATTTTGATACCGATTTGGTGTTTTAGTACTTTTAAATTCCTTGGAGATATTTTTATGCTGATGAGCCGAAGCTTTATGTTAATGTTCTCATCAAACATAAAGTATAAAAAACATGCTAAAGTACAAATAAATAACAAAAAGAAATCTTACCTTAATACGTCCTAAAATCTTTCAAAGCAAACACTATTTATGTTCTCATACTGTCAAACACAACAACATTAAGCACTCGAACACCACTACACCAATCGTACGACCGTAGATATTTACTAAGCCGACAACACGTCCGCACAATACAACGGTCGGCGGCAAACTGCGCTTCTACTTCGGTTAGCATTCCAAGTTTGAAAACCGCCGTTCGGAAAGCTTCGGGTGCGCTCGGAGGGTGCAACATGATTATTCAGTATTTTCTGTACCGTCTCCCAGCATCGGATATTTGTTATCTATGCACTGGAGTTATGCAGGAGACGGATCAGTCCAATATCATAAAACGTGTGTTTTAGAAAGTTTTCTCTTGGAAAATTTATTGAGATTGTGTTTACATATTTCAATTTTTGTATGACGTACCTGTTGTAAAGTACTTTTTATTTTTTGTGTACAGTTTAAACTTGTGTGAAATGATGTTCGTTTTGTGAACAAAATAATAGGTTTATTTTCATTTGTTTAGATAGGAGATTGAACCTAAGAATTCGTGTAGAAGTTCCAACTATGTTAGAATCGCCTCCCAGCTTAACTAGATCCACCTGGATTCCAGTGCTTTAAATTGAGCAATTGCCTTTTTAACCTTCGCAACTATTTGGGGTGAGAAGGTCAGCTGGGTAACACTACACCCATTGGTTAGAGTGTTTACTGGACTTGTTTCTGACTACCCGTATCGAAGAAGAAAAAAAGATTTACGTCGTGCTTTCCGAGACAGTTACAATGATATCATAAAAATACTAAAAGAGTGTATATTATTTGAAAAAGTCACATAGATAGTTGGCCAATGCTAGCATCTTAGCTGTTAGGCCGTCACAAAACACGGTTTTGGTGAATAAATGTTTTGCTATTAAAAAATAAATATACATTTACACAGGCGGTCCTAAAACCGGTTACAAAACTCCTTCGGAAAGCACAATTGTTAGTATTTGTGATTGATTCACTCAAATAGACAAGAGCCTCGATAGATCGTGTCAGACTGTTTAGGAATTCGGATTGTTTCGGTCCAAATAAAAACGTTATAGTTTGATAACCAATGTTAGTACAAAGATACAATTATGTCAGTCTATTAAACTTTGCTTGTTGCAGGTCTAAAACATCTTTTCATACATAAGGCACGAGCATTGATCACCACATTCGCTCAAGGCGAAAAAAATCCCTAGTTTCCTAAGAAAAACCCAAGAATTTGTCACATCATTTTATTAAAATAGATGATTAAAATATGCATAGCAATTCTCTGATTTACTACGAAATCTCATGTAATACATTTTTCTTGTTTGCGATTGACAAGTTATCAGAAAAATGTATTATGCATGGCTACAGATTTCAATGATTATACAATGAGAAACATGAAACACAAACAAATATTGAAGATTCCAGGGAGTAAGTCACACTTATAGTTATTATACACTTATTTTGTTATGTTATTTCATTTTCAAAAGAAACATTTAAACTCTTGAAAGCCATAAGAAGTCAAGACAATTAATTAACTTCAACGCTCCTGGAGATACAATATTATAACAGTTTCAGACTCTCACCAAAAATGATCAGAAAAGAAATATAGCCGAACACTATCCAATGTATATTTTTCAATTGCAAACAAGTCAAAGACCCACCTAATGTAAAGTAGTTACCGCCTATCTTCATCCACGCCTTTAATTTAAATTTATTTTACAATTGATCCATTGGCTTTTGACAAAACTTAATAGATTTAGAGACAAGCAAAATATAATAGATTGTTAAATGTTTGGAGATGTCAAATTACTTAGCGAAAGCTTATGTCAATTCCATACATTTGACAATCTATTCTTTTCCACCATGTGTCTGTAATTACACTGCAGCAACGTTAACCCGAGATTATCGAAGTAAATTTCGTTTATCATGGACACAACCTCGCATGCATTGTAAAATAATATACTTTCAAAACCTAAACTACTTTTTTTCTCATTACGGCAAAACCACTGAACCGATTTCAGTGGTTTTGCGTAGTGTGGTCACAGACAACCAGATAGATAAAATACCATTTGAGTTGAATTTTGCGCAATAATAGAGTATGGATTTATTTCAGAATGCTAATACGCCTACGCTGAATATAATAAATACTAATAACTTAAAGTCAAAAAGTTTATTTGTTTGGTAGAACCATAGTTCAAGTCTCAGAAAGGTACAGGTACTGGTTCGAATTAAAACATTCTTTTTGTGTTGGATAGCCCATTTATCGAGGCAGGCTATAGATTATATAACATCACGCTACGACCTCTTGGAGCGGAGTAGTAACCAAAGATGATGGTGAAACTGTAAATGATAACGAGTATTTATAATAATTACTAGCTTTTGCCCGCGGCTTCGCTCGCGTTAAAAAGAGACAAAAAGTAGCCTATGTTACTCTCCATCCCTTCAACTATCTCCACTCAAAAAATCACGTCAATTCGTCGCTCCGTTTTGCCGTGAAAGAAAGACAAACAGACAGACAGACAGACAGACACACTTTCCCATTTATAATATTAGTATGGATTTGGGTTTAGATTATTTATTTTATTTATTCATTTATTTAAACTTCATGCACAAGCGTACAAGGGCGGACTTACTTTTGGTTCTCTACCAGTCAACCCAGAGTTGATGTGATATAAACTTGGCAGGTGCATTATTAATAACAATAAAAGGACACAAACTTACAGAAAAACAAAAAAGAAAAATTAAAACACAATTAAGTGGGTAGTCTTAAAACTAACACAATATCTTAGCTTAGAGATTAGCTCTAATCAACCAACCCATAGCAGCCATAGAATTGATAGCCGTTCGGGTTAAGAAAGGCCTATGTCCAGCCGTGGCCTGCTGTATGATAAAATCAGAAAATCTTATTTATTTTCTGGCAACTTTGAGAAAAAACATCCGAAACAAACTCAGAGGTCAAAGTCTCTTTTAAAGTCCATATATTGTATTTACCAAAAACATGCGAGTACCATATAGGCTAATGTCCAATTTGCTGTTTTGATAAGAGAAGTACACAGATATGATATTAAAATGATGAATGAACTTTATTATTTACAGACTCACTTTAACAGAACGTATCTGAATTTCCCAGAGAAGCAGCAGTCAACAAAAATAGTGGACGATCATATATACTCTCACCACTCAAAAATAGAGCTGCCCACAAAAATTTCAACGCGAAAACAACCCCATATTTTCTGAAAGAAACAAATCCCGTTAGCCCAGCGGCCGGCGTCGTGGACAAAAGCTAGTTTTTTGATAAATGTTGCCTCCCTAGTTCAATCTTTTATATTCGAGTGAGTACGATCAAAGGTTCCCAGGTGAATGATGCTTTTATGAAAAAGACAGTCCTTTTGAGTTTTTTGTTCTGCGCTCTCGTTTCGCAGTTCAGTTACCGTTTTTGTGACAAATGCCGTGTACTCCCGTTTTGGATATTGACTGTATTCGTACGTTCCATTTGTTGCTATGACTAGTTGTTGCCAACGGCCTTGCTCGCGGATGCTTGCGGTGCTTTGAAATGGGCGGATTTTCAACAAATATTTCATTTCTTACTTTATCCCTTTTTTTTGGTTAGTGGGAAATCATCAAATGACTGCTCCCGTCCTGGGTGCGGCGGGAGGACGTGTCAGACTTTTACTGACTAAAACCCACTCATGTTCCTTCGATTGCCCTTTATGTTCCAGGGTCACGGTAACTATTATAAACATTTCGCAACACTTTATCTCTTTACGGTTGAATTTTCAAACCTATTGTTAACCTCTGACGCAAAAAGAAGGGTGTTAACATCCGGTGTAAAAAGTCCGATATAAGTTCAACACTATATGTGTGTGTGTCTGTAGCACCGTACTTCTGTAACGGGTAATCACATATGATGGATACGGTTTTTTTTGAAAGTATATCTTGCGCTGTTTCTTAGAAAAGACATATTCCAACAAAATCGGTTCAGCCTTTCCGAAGATACTGTCTCTCTGTAGCACTATAGTTCTTTAACGAGTGAACAGATTCGGTTTTATCTTGCCAACGTTCTTAGACGTGTTTCATCAAATTAGTTTCAGCCGTTCCGAAACTATTAACTCTTTTGTTTAAGTTGCGATCTTTATCCTTCGAACACACGTGATTCGAGACACAATAGAAAGACAATAACAGCCCGACAACCGGCTGCCACTTGGTTGTCGAAAGGTTAACTTTGGGGGTAGTGTTTTTAAATATATTTGATTTAGACTTTCTTACTGGAAATGTTTAAGATTGGGTAGTTCATTGATGCGTTAGTCATTACTGCCTGTGTGTGTGTTGTAAGATTTGTAACATCCATGCGAACGCTAGTGTACTGAAATTTAATCTTCGACATTTAAAAATAAAACTATAAAAGCAACCTGGTTTTATTTATCTTCTCAAGTTTATAAATAAAACTGAGTCACTGAATATGTTGCTATCCGAAAAATTCGAAAGCGGCTAAACCAGTTTGGCATTTGTTTTGGCGTTGAAATTCGACCAAGGCCTTTGTTTGAAGAGAAAAAAAAAATGAAAATTTGCAAGTAAACATTTAAAAATCCCATTTTCCTTTCTTCTATTGAAACCATTTTCAGCCGTCAATTCTAGGGTTGGCGATCTACGATCGATTGTTTTTCACCTACGGTCTATAGCACATTTGACAGGATCAAGAACTAGGTACCTTAGTTTTTTACTTACAATTCCGTGGACGGAGTCCTTAAAAGAATTCATTTCGATTTTTTATTGGCAGTTAAAAAAATTCAATGTGACCTTTCTAAAGTTTAGCTCGGACATCATAGACGCTGAAGAAAACATTGTGAGGAAACCTGGGCTTATAATAATAAGTCCAAAATCGCCAATCCGCCCTAAACATGCATGGTGTAGTCGAGTCTTCTCAGTATGAGAAAAAAGAGGCTTTTGTCCTTCAGTGGGACAGTAATAGGCTGGGATTATTATATTTTTTTTTTTTAGTTAACCTGTTCTGTCCCACTCCTGAGCCAAGGCCTCCCTCCAGTCCTTCCATCGTTCGCGATCCTTCGCTTCTGTGGTCCAATTGGGCATAAATCCGTCCAGTTCGTCCCGCCATCTCCTTCGTGGTCTGCCGCGACCCCGTCTTCCCGTCTCAGGGCTCCAGCTCTGTGCTACTTGAGCCCACAGTTTGTCCGGCATGCGGCAGACATGGCCTGCCCAGTCCCACTTCAGTTGAGCAACCTTTTGAGCAACGTCGGCTATTCCTGTTTTGGAGCGCAGTATAGTGTTTCGAACTCAATCTGTTAATTTGATACCTAGTATACTGCGCTCCATTGCTCGTTGGCAAACCTTGAGTTTGGACTTCTGAGCCATAGTTAAAGACCAGGTTTGCGCGCCGTAAGTTAAGACAGGGAGAATGCACTTTTATTTATTTATTATAATTATTATAATTATATTATTAAAATGCTGATAAGAATAAACGTTAAAAAATTTAACTTTGACCTTGTTTATGGCTTTCTTGTCTCTTTTGAAAAAACGTGCCGTGTTATGTACAATGATCATGCATATATTCAGAGAAGGAAAAAATTCGAAGAGCGACATGTGTTGACCCAGATCTAAATATTTTTCATAGAAGTCAACGAATAACATAAACGCTACTCAGGTCGAGACACATGAATTATAGTTAGCATGTTCTCTCACTAATAACTATTCTTATCCCTGTCGCACTAAAGCCAAACTGGGAGTGTAAGATAGAGGCAGGACTATGCTAAGTCATAGTGTGTAACATTTTATATAAAAAATGTGGTCTAAGATGAGAAAAATAAAAGTGACTTAATGGGCGCTCTGGCTAATATTATTCCTGTCCTTATCGCATAGTAAAACTAAAAATATAAGATAGAGGCGGGAACATAGCTTAGTCAAAATAATAGGGATTAGACTACACTAAAAATGGCATTCAGTTTAGTCTATCCGACCGTTGACCTTCCAAAAATATTAGAAACATTATTTCGCTTGATCAAATTGACAAAATAAACCAAAAATAAAGGGCAACCAAGTTTCAGAGTAGGAGCTTGTGACGTCACTTACGTCACCTCAGTAAAAAAAAAATACCTACTCAAGACAAAAAAAAAGAATCCAAAATTTTTGAAAATCGAGCTGATTATTTTACTGTTTCGGCCATAGACCAGTATAATTAATAATCATTACAGTATTCTTAGCTATTCTCAATCTCTACCTAACCATCATTGTTAGATAGTTGTGGGACAGTGATAGCAGTATTGCTGCCTTCCCAGAAATTAGTGTAATTTATTACCATATTGATGTACTGAGCTCTCAATTTTAAAGGGCTTGGCTTCCTAATATCCTGATACGGTATAATTATGTTGTCAACCTCGAAACCGCAAGAGGTGATTAGGGTCAATGGTAAGGCATCAATTAATTAGATTTCTATGCCCAGAGATATGTATACGATGTCATGTTATATAAATTGGATGATTGCAATGCCTTAGTTTAACCCCGAATGTGCCAAAACTCAAGTCGGTCTTGAGGTAGTCCTCTTAATAATGAATTAATTTAATTTAATTTTTATTATTTGTTTTAGTGGCTACTTAAAATGTAATATTGTAACCAATGTGATTTTTTCAATTCATAATTATTATGTATGTACTTTCTAAAGTTTATCAATTTATGTTTAGTTAGAGGCACGTAAAGACGTTGGTTCCGGTTGTCATTCGTGGAACTTTGTCAGTCGTTACGGGCAGTCAGAAGCCAGAAAGTGTGGCCAGTCTAACTAAGGAATTAAGTGTCGCACAGTTACTGGGTTGTGGAGGTCTGACAGGCAGTTGCTTTGCGTGAAACACTGATATCCAGCTGAATCCGGCTAGACTGGAAGCCGACCCCAACTTATTTTTATTAATATCCTCGGACAACTCACACACGGTCATCTGATCCCAAACTAAGCAGAGCTTGTACTATGGTAACCAGACAACTGATAAACATACTTATATATATTTTTAAATAAAAACATAATATAGATAAATCACACCCAGACACAGAACAAACATTCGTGCTCATTACACAAAGTTTGTCCTGGGTGGGAATCGAACCCACGAACTGCGGCTTAGCAGTCAGGGTCAACCACTAGACCAATATGCGCGTCGAAATTGGGAAAAGGCTAAAGATGACGTTATAGTGGTTATTTGGCAATTGCTGAAGTAAGATTGTTCTGCAGTGTAGATACAACGGTGAACCAAGTGCAACTAGCGAAGGGCAACTGGCAGCAACTTGATGCGTGTGGCTGAAGATCAGGTTATGTAGCACGCCTATATCCAGCAGTGAACTGACGCAGGATAGTGTTAATGTTATGATGAGGATCATGATGTTGAGGCTACAGATTAAATAGAATTTAACACTGTACCTATCACGGTCCAGAACACAGCTTACTGAAACATTAACTGCTTAGCTGCTTTTTTAAGTATCTTCTCTGCTATATATGGTTTTAAGACCGTGCAGAGAAGATACATGCCGTTTCAATAAATACTCACCTCACCAAGTCGCGAAGCTAAAGTGGCAGTGGGATGGACACATCGTTCAAAAAACCGATGGCTGATGGGGGAAAAAGGTTCTCCAATGGCGGCCCATTATTTGCAAGCGTAGCTCTGACGGCCTCACGCCAGATGGACAGATGACGTTGTTAAGGTCGCAGGGAAACGTTGGATGCAGGCGGCACAGACAAGCATGCGTTGGTGAATGTTTGATGAGGCCTATGTCCAACAGTGGACGCTTATAGGCTGACGATCATGATGATAATGATACTAGTATACTAAAAGTGGAGGACTAAATAAATAAACAGCAAACAACAAAAAATAATTATCAGTAGTTATCTATCACCCCTACAGTCATAATATACCGCGAAAAAAATGGGATCGTAATTATTACTGTCAGATGTGATTAATGGTATTTATTATTTTTGTAGTAAAATGTTTGTAAAGGAGCTCTTTTGGGGTAAAATACCACCAGTTATATAATTATAACTAATAAAATTCATTAAAATGTATATGTTTTTGAGTCACATATTTAATCTATTTTAAAATAACTTAACCAACACACAACCAAATTCCATCAAATAATGCACCGCAACCATTAAAGCGACGAAGCAACGGATAAGACAACAAGCTAAATAGCACCTCTATTCTAAACCGGCGTCGATACCCCGTGAGATATAGTGCTGTCCGCGAACAGTTATTTATCCACTGACGTTCCAACGAAACAGTTTCAAGTTAATGCGCTAAACATTAGTTACGAGCACGGTTATTCCAACTGCAGGAAGAATTTACTTGCAGTTGGCCGCAAGTCGTTATACCATACGTCAAAGTCTCTCTTTAAAAATACGGGTGCAGCTATTTTTGTGTACATTTCGCGAAGGTTAGAAGTGTGTAGGTTAAATTGGGTATTTTACATTATAATCCAATAATAAAATTGTAGAATACGATTTTTATAAAACCTCTTCTAATTTTAGCTCAAAAAATGCGGTTCATTTTCAATTAAATGTGAAATTGGATTTTAAGTTGCTTTAAAATCAATTAATAGATAGTCAATTGAATTACTAACTTAGTGACGTCATAAGGTGACATTACCATTTAAAATCTGTAAGAGAGTCGCATTTTGACAGCTCATAAAAAGTACGTCAATTGATAATTGTGTAAAATACGAAAGTGTGGTGTCTATAGATAAGTAGATTGTTGTTAAGTGAATAATGTTTTGCCCATTTCTTATGTTTAAAAAGCACCTAATTAAAATGAAATGCTATTACAACTAGATGATCAATAAAAAACCTTGGCACCGTTTCAAAATACACTATTTTATTAGTGCAAGGAGCAAGATAGTAATCAGGCCCCACATTTATCTTTAGCATGCAGTACTTGTTGAGTAATGTGATATTTCGGCCATTTTCGAGCGCAGTGTTGAAGTGAATCAAGTTAATGATGTTTTTATATCGCTGAACATTTTTATACGGCTGCAGTAAATTACGATACCGAGTAACTATGAGCATTTATTTAACTTGCACCATTCGTATGTGTATACGAGTGTCTTATGTTTGTTTGGAAGTTTTCCGCATTAAAACGTGCAAACTATTTTTTATTGCTGTGCAAATTATTTAAGTTACGGTGTACGCGGCTACGGTGGCCGGTAGTCGTCTTGCGACTCTCGACGTCAACTAAAAACTTATGTTCTGTGGTTTTTTTTTCCAAAAAATGACCCAAATCGCCCAAAATTAACAAAATTCGTGTTTCGTTATGACTTAGGGTTAAGGCGCCTGCCTCTGATAAAGAGTTGATGGTTTGGTGGTGTTTATTATTGCATCGGGGCAAGTGCTGATATGCCTTTTTAAATTAACAATTAATGTGAAGGAAGAACATTGTGAAGACATCTAGACATGTAGACTATAAGTTCGAAAACTCCCACCCGCCTTGAACAAGCGTGATGAACAATGCTCTTCCCTGAACAAAAAGAAGCCTTTGCCCTACAATTTAACAATAAAAGGCTCGTATTATTATTACTATATAATAAGCAAAAGTTTTATCCCCAACTTTAATCACAGAACAATACGGTATTTTACCTGTGATTTTTACACCATCATCAATTGACCTACTTATTATGAGCTGTCAAAACGCAATTCTCTCATAGATGTTGTATGGCAATGTCGGGGTGTAAGTGGCCCTACCATCACCTCCAGGGTCAAAGCCAACCTCACCTGCACGTGGTACACCCTGCTGATTCACTGACGAGGCTCTGACGGACCAGGTCTCTTCACAAGGAGACCATCGCAGTCATATTGCATATATTTTTGTTACAAATCTTACTTCGTTTGAGATATTGTAAAACAAACATGGTCGTGGCAGAATTGTGGTGTGTTTTCCACAAATGCCATCAATAAAGAGTTGAAGTTGTATGGCAATGTCACCTTATGACGTCACTAATATTACAACACAGTTGACATACTATTTATTGATTTCAAAGCAATTAAATATAATATTTTATAATAATTTGAAAATTAACTGCATTTTCTAGGATAAAATTAAGTGAGGTTGTATAGAAATTGTGCCATACATTTATTGGTTGATGTAAAATACCCAATTTCGAAATCACAAAATCATATTTATTTTGTAAATAGGTTATATATATAACACCTTTGAGTGGACCTGTCCAGACAGTGCAAGCATTTGTCAGTAATCGTTTATATGCTTTGCGCTGTAGCAAGGTGCGGGTGACACATTCAGTAACATTTCATTTCACTTAAGAAAGTTGCAGTGTTTTATAAATTATGACTTTAGTAGTTCTGCTGTACCACATTTCTAATACACTAAATCATTAATAACTTTAGTAAATTAATTTCAACCCAACCAGAATGCACTAAACCACAAATAAAATTAATTTGGGTTAAAAATTAAGCAATGTGTTATTCGTATAACGTAACGCCTTCGACGTAATTAGTGATGGGATGTCCTGCTACGATGGAATGTCGATATTATATATAATAATACTAGCTGATCCGTGCCCACTTCGTTGGGCGGTAAACATTTTTTTTTTTTTTGGTGAGTGGGAAATCATCCAATGACTGCTCCCGTCCTGGGTGCGACGGGAGGGCGTGTCAGACTCTTACTGACTAAAACCCACTCATGTTCCTTCGATTGCCCTTTATTATCCAGGGTCACGGTAACCACTATAAGCATTCCGCAACCCCGGCAGGCGTTGGCCCTGTTGGGCCCCTTCCTGTGCTGACTCCTTCTCTTTGAGGCGCGCGTGGAACAAAACGCGCCGTCTACGCGATCCTGGTCCTAGCCGGGTGGCGAGCTACCCATCGCTCGCCATCCGCAGAACCGCGCCTACGGTGGCCGGTAGTCGTCTTGCGACTCTCGACGTCTTCGCCTGGGTCTTAGTCCGGGGCGAGAGGCTCTTCGTTGCCTCTCGCGCGCCGCCGCCTCCTTCATCAGCATAACTGCTTCGCAGAAGGAGGCGACGGCATCCCATTCCGTCTCGCCCCGAAGCATGGCCTGAACCAGCGCCGGGCGCGAGAGGTCACCGCCGCCGAGCCTCGGAGGTCCTCAGACTTTGTTCAGCAAGGCGCTGTGAACGTTCATGTGAAGATTCTCGTGAACGTGCACTGTGTTTAGAAAGTTGAGACCTAAAATTAGAAAATTAGCAATAGCTAGCATCGAAAAGAACTGTTTTTAGCCCTGAAAAGAAATTTTGTTGGTTAGCCCAACAAAATTTATTTCGATAAGGATCAATAGCATGAGTAAAATAAACGCGTTTAAATGATGTCCAAAAAAAAAACAAAATAAAAAAATGGTTGTTGTGCCTCACTCAACATACATAGATAGTGTGTTGCGAACTTTTTCGAAGGTATTTATAAGATATACAATTGATTAGAACATTTTACGGTTCTAACTTTTATAGTTTAGGCAGTGTACGTAAAATAAGTAACTTTTCTGGTTGATTTTTTACATCTCCTGTCCGAAAAACCCAAATATCTTACGGAACCCTATTTTTATCCAAAATAAAATATAGCGTATGTTACTTGTGAACAATGTAGCTTTCGAATTGTAAAAGAATTATTAAAATCGGTCCAGTAGTTTTAAAGCCTATTTACTACAATCAAACAAACAAACATTCAAAGTTTTCCTCTTTAGCACAAAACTGAATATCACACTAATTTTCGTAGTGTCGATAGCGATAAAGTGAATTGCATATCGTCCCTAGTCATGTGGTACTGACTGATGTCAACGTCATTTAGACAGCTGCCACCCGCACCTTGCTACAGCGCAAAGCATATAGCTCAACTAAAAACTAAGGAGCCCAACGTCTTGACGAACAGTACCAAAGTAAGGACATTTGGGTAGGCCGCATTAAATACTCAAACCGTCAGACCGCATATTTAAAAAAAAAATCAACGACCTCCATAGTCTCTTACATTCACAAAAAAAAAAGTCACAAAAACATATACACAATACTTTAAAAAGTACATATCAATGTCAAATAGAAATACATAAAAAAAAAGATTATATACTTTAAAAAGTACACATAAAAAATACTATGTTACGTCACCGACACGTCTCATACGGGATCTTAGAAGTCTTTATCTCAAGTAACCTCCTATTACGGGAATTGAATCACTCAAAGCCTCCCCGAAGCTCGCTTATTTGAAATTTATACCAAGGTTACCTAATTTTGTAAAAGAAAGTTTAATTTTCGTTGGATTTTTCTTCGTCACATTTGGATTGCTTTTGGAACTAGAATCAGGAATTTGACTGGGAATGCGAGTGAATGAGTGTAAGACAAATTGGCTATTTGTTTTTTTACTCAATATTTTCTGTAGTTTCTGGTTAAGGAATGAAATTTCAAATAAACTAACATGCAATTTTTACGTTGTTAGTTTCAGTAATATTGGCAGTAAGTTTATTATTTATTTATTTATTTATATAATCATATGCCCTTACTAATAATCACTGTGTAAAGTTATGCAATGAATAAAGCCTGTGTAACCATACATTTTTTGACGTATAAACCTGTCATAACTTTATGCAGCGTTTATTAGTAAGGCGCATAGAAATTAAACGTTACAAAATTATATAAGTGTCTCTCAAAACCGTTTAGACGGTTGAAAAAAAGAAAAAAAACTATTTATTAGTAAAAAGTCAGATTTTTCAAGCTGTCTCCAACAATTTTAACCTTATTCGGATACTGCTCGCCTCCTGTAAGCCGCAACGTTATGTTACGTTGTGTATACTTTAGTTAGTTCTACAATTAAATTCATTTAAATCCGTACTAATATTGTAAATGCGAAAGTAGCTCTGTCTGTCTGTCTTTCTGTCTGTCTGTCTCTTCTTCACGCCTAAACCACTGAACCGATTTGAATGAAATTTGGTACAGATATAGTCTGGGACCCGAGAAAGGACATAGGATAGTTTTCATCCCGGAAATCCCCCGGGAACGGGAACTATTATTCCACGCGGCCGAAGTCGCATGCAAAAGCTAGTAATGAATAAAGAACTAGGACAACAAAGCTAGTTATGTTCGTGTAGGTAACAGATTTGATAAAATCGAAACACACAACCAACCATTATGAAGGTGAAATGAATATAGAAAATTAGAAAATATTTACTGAAATAAGTTTTTAGCTCTAGATACAACCTCCATAGCTAATTTCAACTGTCAGTGAAATGACATTAACACGACTGTCACTGCAATGACAGTCATTATCTTTTAGTCTATTTTCGGAGACAGTAATATTATTATTTTTCTTGTAAAATGGAAGTCAAACATTTTTCAGAAAAAGAGCTATTAGTTGCAATAAAGGACCTTTTGAAGAAAAATGGATATTTAAATAAAATTAATGCAGAGGTATGTCCTTCCACATTAAGGTCTAGTTAAATCCAACGGTGTAAATTAATCAAAGATTTGAATCGGTTATATCCAGAGATTTTTGTTGGTTTACTAGCAGTTCCCCGCGGTTTCACCAGCGTTATATTATGTTTTTGATTACTTCTCCGCTCCGTAGGTCATAGCTTGATTTTATGTAGAAAATAATTTATTCTGATGTATAAGCTCCGATGATCAATATTACTGTAAAATGTCATCAAATCCTTTCAGTAGTTTTTGCGTAAAAGAGCAACAAACATCCATAGAAACTTTCACATCTATACTAATATCCAAATCCATACTAATATTATAAATGCGAAAGTAACTCTGTCTGTCTGTCTGTCTTTTCTTCACCCCTAAACCACTGAACCGATTTGAATGAAATTTGGTACAGATATAGTCTTGGACCCGAGAAAGGACATAGAATAGTTTTCATCCCGTAAATCCTCCGGGAACGAGAACTATTTTTCCAGACGGACGAAGTCGCGGGTAACAGCTAGTTTATAATATTAGTAAGACTTATTATGTACTGCCTAAATGGTGGTTACGGCTTTTTCATTTGATTTGTCATAGAATCTTAGTAAATTAAATTAAAGCTTCGCTTCACAGAAGCTCAAACGCGGTGTTATTCTGGAACTGTTTTTGGAATGCATCTATAATACGCCACACGCTGTTTGCCATATGCGATATTATGCTTCTGCGTGCCAGTCTTAATTAATTATGAATAGGGAGTTTATTTGTCATAGAACGAACATAAAGACGGCAGATTTATTATGTTATTTTTAGAGATTCTCTTTGGCTTCCCACAGGTAGACGTTTGTCAATCCGATCGTTACTAAAATCCCAATTATCCTCATCCGCTATACTAAAATAAAGACTGGCTAAAAGTGCCTAATGATTTAAACCTCTGTCATGATGGAGCAATATTGACAACAAGACTTCGTTCCCAACCCGTCTTCGCCTGGAAAGAGCAGAGGGTTGTATGGGACTCTTACCGACTAATACCCCTACGTTTCCTTTTGTTACCATACGTCGGGAGTACGGCATTCGCTTGATTCGCAGTATAGGACTGCCATCAGCAGGCTCTTTTAATACGCGCGGCCACATCCTTCTACCTAAATATTATAATAAGAATAAAGACGCATGATAAAAAAAAAACAAAAGACACAACTGCCTTTTTGAAAGTCGGTGGCTTTGTTAATGTTTCATTCGATTGCCAGTTTGCCACCAACTTCCGAAATTGCAGTTAGGTTTTTAATTATTTCTTTTCTTCTTTTTTAAATTATGATAAAGAGACAAAAAGTAGCCTATGTTACTCTCCATCCCTTTAACTATCTCCTCTTAAAAAATCACGTCAATTTGTCGCTCCGTTTTGCTGTGAAAGAAAGACAAACATACAGACAGCAGACAGACAGACACACTTTCCCATTTATAATATTAGTATGGATATTATGTCGAAGTCCATTAAAAGTTTTATTCTGTAGAGCAAGAGTGTATAGAATGAGACATACATATTATTATACTCGCTGTAAAAACATAACCCTCCTTTCGTAACTAACCCTCCAGTCGGGTAATAAACAAGACAACAAATTAAATAATAACCACACACAGCATGACCAACGTCGGTCTACGTCTCAGTACACCACACAATGGTCCACCGCAATTGTCGTGTCTTGTCACGCTTCACCGCTTGTAGTAGACAATCTCGGAATGCTCCGTTTCATTTCCAAAGAGTTTAAAAATTCTTAGGGCTTTCAAAGGTTTTGTACTAAGTTTAACAATACTGCTAAGCTTGAACTGATGTTAGCAACAGGGCTATGATGAAATAAATTCTCAATATTAAGTTGACAATAAAGTAATGTCATAAAACGGAAATCAGAAAAACTGCCTAAATAGGGGGGACTCTTGCCCGTTGTACGTCATACGTACGTCAAGTACATCATCAATATCGCTTGAAAATAATGTGGATTTTTATCAATGAAGGATTTTTGTTTTTGGACTACGAATAATCATTTTTGTCCCCTTTATAATCTCGATTTTTAATAAAACATCTATAAGCCTTTCAACCAACGACCAAGCGACAGCCGGCTGTCGCGCTGCTATTGTCATTCTATTGTGACTCGAATCACGTGTGTTCGAAGGTTTAAACCTTTTTCAAGTAACACAAACAAGCATGACAAATACCCAAAAAAACCATTACAAAAATTGTTACGCTACATTTTTCGATTGCACTACTATTTGTTACCGGCAATGGTGGTCGCTATATAATGTGGTTTGCATAATAACACAAGCCATTAAAGTGCTTGGCTGAATTAAAACCCAACGTTTAAAATGAAATACAAAACAAGCGCTGATCATTTTTATTTAATTTGTGCGCTGATCCGTACATTACGTGCGCTACGGGTACCTTTCAGGATCAGTAATTAAATTGTTTATTTAAATTAATGTGGATCAATTGGAATTGCTCGTGCCTCGAAACACGAAAAGCCGTTGGTCTCGGCTGTCATTTGTCGAATTTTGACCGCCGTTATAGGTAGCCAGAAGCCAGAAAGTCTGGCCAGTCTAACCAAGGGGTATCGTGTTGCCCAGTTACTGGGTTGAGGAGGTCTGATAGGTAGTCGCTTTATGTAAATACTGGTGTGCACCTAAATCCGGTTAGACTGGAAGCCGACCCCAACATAATTAGAAGAAAGACTCTGGAGACGATGAATTAGAATTGCAGATAGACGTTAGTGGATGAGCACTAGTTAAGTGGTCTACGTATTACACAGACTTAATGTAAAATCATTGAAATGTGAGCTACAATCGTTTCCTTATGACAGACTTTTTAACATTTAACCGAAAGCCTGCACTTTTATCTCCGACCCGTTTTCCATGTTTGACCTTTTTTATCCTTATGGGCACTCGCCATCTGTTGTACCGTCTAAAACCCCACGGTTCAATCTGTTACTATACATTGAGAGTTTGGTTATCGCTTCACGCATGTTCGATTGGCTTTCACGATAGGTGTACTGACACTATTCGGTCTGTTTTGACCGCAGATTTCCAACGACTTGCCCCAGGTTTGATGGCAAGCTTTCGTTGCGGTGGCCTGAGATTGTTTCATTCGATGAACCTAAATTTCCCCAGCACCAGGTACTCCTCGTCGATACAATTACTACGACACTTGGGTATTTCATTTCTCACTCGTTGAGGGCGGAATATCTACTCATTTTCGTCGCTTGTGAACGTCAGGTCACTTGCCTAGTTGACGGCTTGTTAATGCTCAACTAGAAGTTGGTAATTGTAATAGTGTTGGATTCGAGTTTGTGTGATTTACTACTGATTATAAAAGAGTGTTCATGGAGTTTCTTGCTCTTTCTTCTCTACAGGAATCTTATGTTTGAATAACTCCTCTCTTCTTATCAAACTGACTTTTTGACAATACATAAGTGCCTAAAGTGGTTTAAAAATAATATTGTAATTTTACTCTTGCTTTTCCAGGTTCGAGCCAAAGTGACAGAACTTCTCCAAGACCGACAGGCGTCTGGAGTGGTTACCTCTCCTCCCACCCCAACAGATGAAATTTTTCTTATCAATGAACTGGTGAGGGAATATTTGGAGTGGAACGGTTATCTGTACACCGCGTCTGTGATGATGTCAGAAGCGGCTTTGCCGAAGGATAAAAAATCCAGGTTGGGTCTACTGAGGGTTTTACTATGTAATATTGTAAACTACTCGTATTTTCAATTTGCTTCAATTTTCTAGAATCCATCTTTTTTGTGCAGAAATCCCTAAGAAATCCATGCTAAGATTTTTTTTTACTTGGCATAGTTTTTAGATTTATCTTTTAGAAAATATAAATGTCCGTATTGATATACCCGTATGTCCGTATGAAAATACAAAAATTTAATATTTTAGCTGTTTGCTGTGGTTTCGTTCGCATTCTTTTATTCAAGAGTGTTACACACTTCCTTCAGTGAATTAAAAGTGGAATCCCACCTGAAACTTGACAGTTAAGCTGCCATATAAACTTTTCTATTTCCAGGGTAGATCTCTGTTCTCAAGTAGGCGTGAAGGATGACGAGAAATCATCAGCCTTACCACTTCTGGCCAACATAGTTGCCGCGTACACCGAGAGAATCAAGAGGAAGATTAGTAAGAGCAAACGCGATGTGTGTTAATATTTTGAATAAATATTTGTAGTATGGACGTTGGTTTTATATTTTTGTGTACTTGTATGATTAGATTTCGGTAGTTGCGGTTTTCTTTAGTAAATATCTTATAGGCTTCGCAGGACAGGCCGCAAATAGCGAAGGGAGTTGCTAGTGTTACGTGTTATACTGAATTTCGGACTTATGGTACCAGGAGGTACCATGACTCCTCGCTCGAGCATGATTTTATAGTTAGATAAAACATTATACGCTCATCTGATATTGACGATGATATAATATTATATCATTGTCATCTTTAAGTAATAGATCTCTTCTATATCGTTTAAATGCCTTTTTGATAGTCTTTTAATTAGGCTGCCTATACTAAAACATAATCTATTAAAATAAGATGTACAATATACATACATAGGTACCATTAGTTCCATCAAAATAAACGTGATATTTTTATATTAACGGTCTTACTCGTCCCGGAGTTAGTCATCAGCTGTTCCAAGCACAGTATAACCTAATAAATTACACTGGAAGCCAACAAGAAATCTTGGAGAATCTTTATTACGTGCAGAGTTGAGAAACACAATGAAATATGTAGTAAGTTTGTTGTGGCATTGTTTTTTTATCAACACCCGGAGGTTCCGTGAGTTACTGACTCACGAATTTAAGATTTTGCTTGTGTAGTTTAAGTAATAATGTGAGTTTTTCTATTTCGTACTAGCTGTCAGACTCGGTTTTGTGTGTGTACTAATAAATATACATGATTCCGAAAAAGTTTTATACATTTTCTTTCATGCAAAAATATTCTTGTCCTAAAAATAAGAATGACGACAGCATTAAAAATTGGCATTCTATTTAGTTCTGATAGAGCGGCCAAAAATACGGGACACGTACTTTTTGTTTGATTGAATTAATAAATAAATCCATACTAATATTATAAATGGGAAAGTGTGTCTGTCTGTCTGTTTGTCTTTCTTTCACGGCAAAACGGAGCGACGGATTGACGTGATTTTTTAAGTGGAATTATCTCAGTTTTTGTTTAGCCAGGCGAATGTTTACACTGTCCAACAAAGTGAGCACGGGTCGGCTAGTAAATAATAAACATCTTTATTTATCTAAAAACGAAAAAAGTTAAAGACACAGTATAATATTTGGTCGTTGTTGCAAGTTCTGTACAAGAGTAATTCTTCATCTCTAGTAGGGTATACCTGTATAATTTTAAGAGGTGATTGTAATCAATGAGTACAGTATTGATTGTTATAAAGTACTGTTAACGTTATTTTATAATTAAATGAAAAGACAATAGCTTGATCCCAACAAAATGTTTGTTTTTCTCAACTTCATTGATCTGTGGGCGTCTTATAAATCGGTTCAGTCTATCTGTAAGTGTTCTGCAGTGGGCGGAGCCCGGAGCTAATCTTAGTGAATTGTTCTTAGTCTATTTTTAATCAGAAACTAGGATTTATGACTTGCGAAGATTTTTAAGCCTTTGAGTCGTGATGGCCCAGTGGAAGAGGCGGGCCCTCTCGTGTAGTGGGTTCGAATCCGGGCAAGTGCCAATGTGACTGTTTTAATTCATATTATGTTCTTTCTAAAGTTTATCTTGGACATCACTGACATCCGGTGCCTCGGAAAGCACGTAAAGCCGTTGGTCCCGGTTGTCATTCGTAGAACTTTGACAGTCGTTACTGGTTAGCCAGAAACTCTGACCAGTCTAACCAAGAGGTACCGTGTCGCCCAGTTACTGGGTTATGGAGGTCAGATAGGCAGTCGCTCCACGTAAAACACCGGTATCCAGCTGAATCCGGTTAGGCTGGCAGCCGACCCCAAAACAGTTGGGAAAAAAGCTAGGGAGATGATGAGGATTTTTAAGCCTTTGAGAGTTTTTGATTTAGTGTGAGCAGTCAAAGTAGGTACTAACTTATAGGGAGTTTGTAAACGACAAGAAATTGTCAAAGAAGCATTTATAAGTTACCAACTATCCCAAAGTTTAATCCGCCATTTGCTGTAAGATTTAACCACTGCTACAAAAAAATTTAGCAATTTTGGTAGTTGATGGCTTTGTTACCTGTTTCATGTAATCGCCACCAACTTCCTAAATTGTAGTGTGGTATTTAGTATACTATGTGACTATGTGACTCCCACAACTGAGTCAAATTCATGGAGACATACATACTTACATACGTATATACATACACTCGAAACATAACCCTCCTTTCGGCGGTCGGGTAAAAATAACGAAATTTCATTTCTTAACCCCATTTTGCAACCCTAATGGTGAATTTTTAAAAATCATTTCTAATTGTAGATACACATACGTAACGCGCACTTCATGTTTACAGACGCACCGCAATGGAGTGCCAGTAATGGCCCCATTGCGACGGCGCGTTAGTGTTCCACGCGCGCCTCAACGAAGGGTCAGCATAGGAAGTGGCCCAATAGGGCCAACGCCTGACGGGGTTGCGGAATGTTTATAATAGTAACCGTGACCCCGGAACATAAAGGGCAATCGAAAGAACATAAGTGGGTTTTAGTCAGTAAAAACCTGACACGCCCTCCCACCGCTTTGGCGGGAGAAGTCATTTATGATTTCCCACTCCTCAAAAAAAAAAAATCTAGACCCAGCAGTTTCAATTGTGAGTTGACCGGTCTGTCAGAGAATCAAAATAAAAGTTTCTTCTTTGATAGATTTTTACTTTACGTTCCTTCTTCTTGTGTGTGACCAGAGTGTACCTACCTACCTACCTAATACTGCCTTATATTAGGCCTACCGCCATACATTATTCAGATAGGTAATCGTTATGAAACTTACAAAGCCATTGATTGTGTATATACGTTTATGTTTGTTACTACACATACAATATAAATGAAACACCGGTTAAGTGTTGTGACCTTTTAAAAGTTGCCCTTAAAAGGTCACAAAATAGAGAAGTTCAATCAACTTTATGAAGTTTTTTCTAAGTTTATCTTGGCCGTTACTGACATCGGTGAAGGAAAATATCATGAGGAAACATGGACGTATAATTAATATAACTTTGTCCAATCTGCCTTGTGCAAGTAATGGTAAATGCTTATACTTTTTCTATTGCGTGGAGAGAGAGCTTAGGCCTACAAATAGGCTGATATTATTGTAATTCCATTATTCATAATTTTCATTCATACATTTTATTCTTTATTGCACACAAAAAAGATACAAAACCATAGCAGAACAAAAAAAAAACAGTGGATACATACGGATAGGCCTTACCCATAAATAATGAGTTTTTTCCAGCAAACCATAATACAATATAGATTTGCAGTAGAGGATATACTTATGTGCAAAAACAATACATTTTATTTATACAATTCCATTCTATTCCATTTATTTATTTCTATTTCTATGAAGGTGATTTTTTAATATTTTATTTTAATAAAACATTGAACTCGCCCACCGGTGTTGGGCTTTGGGTCAAGGTTCCAGAGAGGAAGAAATACCACAATGATTTATCCTAAAATAGCTGTCCCCCGCGGTTTCACCCGCGTTATATCAGATTTTTGGTTATTAAAAAAAGAAGATAAAAAGTATTCTATGTCCGTCCCCTGGTACTAAGCTACCTCCCCAACAATTTTCAGCAAAATCGGTTCTGCCGTTCTTGAGTTATAAAATGTGTAACTAACACGACTTTTTTAGGGTTCCGTAGTCAACTAGGAACCCTTATAGTTTCGCCATGTCTGTCTGTCTGTCCGTCCGTCCTCGCTTAATCTCTGTGACCGTTAGCACTAGAAAGCTGAAATTTGGTACCAATATGTATATCAATCACGCCGACAAAGTGGTAAAATAAAAATCGGAAAAAAAAAATGTTTTTTTAGGGTAGCCCCCCTATATGTAAAGAGGGAAGTGATTTTTTTTTTAATTTCAACCCTGACGTGTGATATATTGTTGGATAGGTATTTAAAAATGAATAGGGGTTTACAAAAATCATTTTTTGATAATGTCAATAATTTCGGAAATAATCTCTCCAAAAGGAAAAGACAAAAAGGTCGTACAAAATAATTTCTGCGTACTTAGTATGTCAACGTAACAAATAGCCTTTTTTAAAACTTCTATGTGGGAACACTTATTGTGACGGACGGGAAACTACGGAACCCTACATTGAGCGTGGCCCGACTCGCTCTTGGCCGGTTTTTTATAATATAGATGTTCTATATAAACTTTAGAAAGAACATATCCCTTTAAACAATCACATTAGTATTTGGCCAGTTTCAAATCCGTCTATCATACATTAAAGGTATGATGTACAGCAAATATCTAAAGCTAACTGTAAAAATTGAGATTGATTAAAACCAATATTTTAAACACTGTCTGAAGACATACAAAATCGCTATTATTTCCCAACTATACTATATTAATTTAGGCCGAGATTCCAGACCCGTCAGTATTTACATCATTTTAACATGACGTAACAGAATTTGAGAACAGAAAGGAAATTTGTATTTAGGAAGATATGTATACTATCTAAATTAAATTCTGGAACAATTTTTAGGTATCGGGCACTAAAGGTACGGGTAAATGAAGAATGTTTATTAATCTTGATTTTTCGCTCTTTCTATCGAAAATGAAAAATTCTTAGGGATTTTTTTCGGGTATCCAATAGTTAACAACTTATGAGGCTTAAACTGGGTGAACCATGTGACGATTTTAAATAAAACACGGTTAATCTAGAACTTTTTAATATACACCATGCGTCAACAATTTATTTCTTTCATAAAATTATTTAAAAAAATTATGTATTGATTTTTTTTACTTATTTGGAATGACAATTTAATATTGAATAGCCTCCACCATATATGTCTCTCGTAGGGTCCAGTCACGGTGTATAATGTAAAATTATGAGGCGTTAATTTGGAAGATTTAAAAACAAATTGGCTCATTGTGAGTCCTTCAGAGCGTAATGTTGCGTCGTGTTATACAACTGTTTAAGTACCGATTGGTCGACTGATATACAGGGTGTCCCACGGCTATGCCACATGGAGGGAAAGTACCTGAAATATTGTCGATAGAACATTTCACTCAAAGAAGACGTTATTTGAATTTTGAAAACATTTTTAACTGCATTCATAAATATTTAAATAATTACATAGTTGAACCGGGAATCGAACCTGTTACTCGAGAAAATTAATCAGCCTGTACTTTTATCCTGCCGATTGAAAGGCTTCATCACAAGAATTATTTTTTGCTAAATAACATAGTGTCAAAAATAAAAGAAAGACTATGAATTTTAACATTGTTAATAAAAAATTAGTCAATTTTTCAACTGCTCAAAACTAGTCCCTTCTTCTTGAACACAAAGTGATAACTTTTGATTATTTTGTTCCCTGACGATTTTTTGGTCTTGTTGTGGTGGATATTTATTTATTTAAATAATGCGTACTACTCAAGTGGGTGGATTAATTAGTTATAAGTAGTTATGATTGTCAATTGTATGTCCTTACGGCAATGTAAGCTTTCAACTTTTCTGAACAAAATTTAACATCAAATGTTAAAATTCAAGGTCTTCCTTTTATTTGTGACACTATGTTATTTAGCAAAAAATAATCCTTATGATGAAACCTTTAAAAATCTATGAATGCAATTTAAATTGTTTTTAAAATTCAAATAATGTCTTCTTTCAGTAAAATGTTCTATCTACTAGATTTAAGGTACTCTCCCTCCATGTGGCATAACCGTGGGACACCCTGTATAAACATTAAAAGTATTATTTGAAAAACATAAGAATACAAAAGAATCAACTTCATTACAATTGACTTGACATTTAAAAAAAGCCCATCGAATTGAGAACCTTGGAGTCGGTTAATATATTGAAAGTGCTTTTCACAAACTTGTAATTTGATTCATTTTTTCGGCGCAGTTGGTGCAATAGTTGGGTGGTTGCTGTGCTGGGTGTCACGGGATGGACTCAATTCAAACTTTTATTTCCGATTGGTAAGAGTTACAGATAGACTTTTATTTTGGACTAGCTGCCTCCCGCGGTTTCGGCCGTATCTTTAGTCACATTACCAATTACAAATGTGTGCCGCACAGTCAATTAACAGTACACTGAGACTGACTTAATTATATCTCTTGTGATTGGCCATTTACCGCAATCAGTGTAATTACTGACTGTAGTGCTTAAAGTCTAAGCTGACGTAATCTAATAAAGGAGCCTACATGCTCGCCGCCCGGATACAATTAATCGGACCGCCATTGTTTCGGCCGGACAGGTTGTCTCAAAGCGTATCGTAATCTAACTTCGTTTGATAGCAGTTGGTTATTGATAGTGGTAAAGATAATTACGAATTATAGTCCTCGGTATTTTTATAGTGTTCCGTAAATTACATTAAAAATAAATAACTGCATCTTCAATTTACTTACATTTCAATCTTTAAATTACATTAAAACCTTAAAGAACGGACTCCTTAGTTTACGACTCGCTTTTAAACTTTTTTTTCAACCCATACACACTATGCGTCTTACTAATAATCGCTGCATAAAGTTATGACAGGTTTATACGTCAAAAAATGTATGGTTACACAGGCTTTATTCATGTCATAACTTTACACAGTGATTATTAGTAAGGGCATATATGATTACCTAATCAAATTCGACTAAACCACGCTGTAAATACAAATACATCTTCTAACATAATTATCTATATCACTGTATACGATCATACATCAATAACCAACATCAATCCCAAACTCATGACATGATGTTAACTCATCCGAATACCACATCTCATGTCGGTGCCTATCCCCAATGAATATAGCATGTGAAGCTATGCGGAAAGTCCCCATAACTAGGAGATGCCGCTTGTGTGCACTGCTGAACGGTGCGGCGAATGTATCGGACCGCATGTCCGATGTCGATAGTGTGTACGCCGCTTTAGTTGATTAGATAGACGTTTTGAGTTATGTGTTTTATTTAGTAGTAGATTGATTTGGTTTGATTGGCAAAGGATATTGATCGTGGGTTTTTTTTTATTTTGTTGACTAGCTTAACCATTAAATTTTTGCTAGTATTATAATGTTGAGAATTTGTTTGTTTTTGAACCCGCTAATCTCAGGAAGTACGGGTTAGAATTGAATAATTATTTTTGTGATGGATAGGATGGAAGGCTATAAACCTACGACCTACAGGAGAGGAATAGTAACTAAAGATGCGGGTGAAACTGCGGGGAACAGCTATATATTAAATAGTAATCAATTGCTGAACTTATGTAAACGCATAGCTTCAAAATGTCTGCACCTATTCGGCTAAATCTTTTGAGGTATTAAAAGGTTAGAAAAGTTTTTTTTTTGAAGAAAATTTTTGAGAATTGTACGATATACGTAAAAAATGGACTTCTAAATCTTCATACAAAGAGTAAAACAAAAGACAATAAGAATTTCTATGGGTGTATTCCCGTGAGAAGCCAGGACTTGCAGCTAGTTTCAATTAAAGTCTACGGAGATAATTACAGTAATTACTGATGTGTACAATACTGTTGGGTCATAAATAAACTTAGTGGTGTAAATTTGTTCTGTTTTTTAGTACTAGACAATCTGATTACTAAGCGACAAAGCCCTTTAATCAACTCTAAGGCATTGCTGGTCGTAATGAATCATGAATTGATAGGCAACTAACAAAAATCATCTTAAATAACTAATCCAAATATTTTGAACAGTATATTTTCTCCTATAGGGTCTAATTTTCATTGGCCTCGAACCCTCAATACCTCGTTAACTTATTGCTTTCCGAACGTACCATCTGCAGTACCTTCCCTATAAATTAAATTCAATTAAAGTCCTACCATACGCAACCGCTCCAAAGTAATTGATTGATATGCTTCTATAAAATTAATGGTGGTACCCAGCTTTGGAGGTCAATGACACTTTAAGTATGAGTCTACACATACTACTAATAGATTTAATTTGTCTTCGTGGTAGTTCAAAGTTTAACGTTGGACGTAATCAGTCTTTGGAAGTGCGTGCGTGTGTTTTTGGGATATTAGTTGGTATAGAATGGTGGTGTTAGTGTCATTACCAATAAGTCATTTAATAATTGAGGGGAAAGAACGAAAGGACTCTCTTCAAAGGCTAGTCGGCAACGACTTCTCTTAATTGTAAATACAAACTTCTTCACGATATTAAAAAAAAATGAGACTAGCCTTGTAAGTTCTTGGCAACAACTTCTTATAAATCTTTAAACACACGTGATTCGTGACAAAATAGAAAGACAAAGCCGGCTGTCGCTTGGACGTCGAAAGGGGTTATTGTACATTCGTCATAAAGTAAATTCGTCACATTTTTTAAACTCCATACATTAAAAGTTTATTCGTCACATGCATAAAAAATATGTGTAAATTCGTCACAGTACCTATTTTTTGCAAAAAGTACAGTTAGAAAACAAAGTTAGAGAGAGAGAGAGATCAGGAGTCACAGGATCAAAAATCGACAAAAATAACCGACAGTGTGTGTATTTAACAGGAAGGCACTCATTTTATGCATTTGATAAATCTATGAATTAATATTGTATCTCATTTTATTTATATTGTATGTTATATTCTCATTTTATGAAATCTCATTTTATGAATTAATACTGTATTAAATGTTGAAATTCATAGTCTCCCTTTTATTTTATACACTACTAGCTTTTGCCCGCGACTTCGTCTGCGGGGATTAATAGCTCCCGTTCCCGAGGTAATAAAAGAGAAAAAAAAGAGACAGACAGACAGAGTTAATTTTGCATTTATAATATTAGTATGGGTGTTATTAAGCTAGAAATAACTCTTATAATGAAGCCTTTCGGTCGGTATAATAAAACTTCTTCTTCAGTTTAAATTATTTTTTAAATTCAAATATTAGTAAATAGTTTTAAATTGGTAAAATGTTCTATATTTAATACTAGCTTTTGCCCGCGGCTTCGCTCGCGTTAAAAATGTCAAAAAGTAGCCTATGTTACTCTCCATCCCTTCAACTATCTCCACTTAAAAAATCACGTCAATTCGTCGCTCCGTTTTGCCGTGAAAGAAAGACAAACAGACAGACAGACAGACACACTTTCCCATTTATAATATTAGTATGGATGGATATTATTTAAGTTCATAAACATACATTTTCTTAAAATTGCGCTCACATTTTCTATTAACCACTTCACACAACAGCGCGCCTAGTACTTTTGATTGATTTAAGTACTAAGTATCTCAGTATTTTAAATTTTCTGACATTATCACTTCACATTACTGCGCTCCTAGTACTATTGTTCTCTTAAGTTTTCAATCTTTAATTGAATTCAGAATTAACTATAGGGGAAAATGAATTATCTTTTATAATAATAATTATGTTCTCGTCGATTTTTCATTATTTTTAAGATGTATTCTGCTATTCGGGGCGGGGACAAATCCAACGAACCAAAAACCATGAAAATTGGTCTAGCCGATCTCGAGTTATAAGTGTTGTAACAAACCCGACTTTGTTTTATATATATAGATTTAAGCTACTTTCCCTCCATTTGGCATATCCGTGGGACGTCCTGTATAAGGTCCTCCACTTTTATACCATTTCAAAATTCTTAGTTGGTTTCTTGAAAAAGTATAAAAAGGAAAATCCTTTTCTCTATGGATAAAAAAACGATTACTATTACTGAAACAATAAAAAAAAACTTTTACTGTTGTGTATAATTTTATGTGTTTAAGATAAATAAAGAAATAACGTTTTATTCATTATTGTTGAATTATTCTGCTGACTGTACGGAAATGAACAATATGGCGGATTTTCTTACATAAAAATAGACCTGTGGCGAGTTTACACATACTTATTTTCGTGACGAATTAACTTTGTGACGAATATACAATAACCCGTCGAAAGGTTTAAAATTGTAAGTACAAACTTCTTCACGATGTTTCCTTTATCAATGTTTATTAAATGCTATAAAACTTTACACGCCTGTCGCCGGTTCGGGCACGGTCGTTCACGCTCTAATTTTATCAAAAAATACTATGTATATCCAAGCTAGGAAATAAACTACTGCTAATACATTCAACAATATCTTTCTCATCAGATCTGTGTAACTCTTTTTACATAGCATAAAAAACGACCACCTACTGGGTCCAAAATTAAAATTGAGCAGATGTATGGTCACAAAAACAAGAAAATATTTATATTGCATTATTCCGTACTGGACGAAGTCCTTCCAAGAAGTGATGTAATCGATCTAAAGCTTGTGTAGGACATTGATATTAATTTTGTCTTGCTAGTCTTACCACTTTTTGAATTTTTTTGAGTGGGAAGTCATCAAATGACTGCTCCCGTCCTAGGTCCGGACGGGAGGGCGTGTCAGACTTTTACTGAATAAAACCCACTCATGTTCCTTCGGTTGCCCTTTATGTTCCGGGGTCACGGTAACTATTATAAACATTCCGCAACACTTTTTGAATAGTCTACACCAGCTTCTGGCCCTGTTAATTAGCTTATTCGAGAATCATGGCTAGTCATTTCAACTTTAGCTCACTATAAAATAGTCCTTTTACAGATTATCATACATCACAGAGCCACTCTTAAAATATTTCTAAAATACCCTTCAATCGTTACTTTATCGTACTGTATACAGAATTAACGAGACCAATAGTAACAGTAATAAATGATCACACCCTATTCGTAAGGCTAAGGTTAATGACACAGTCAGGAGGCAATGGTTGAAGGACTCAGGTTGGTGAGTGATTAAGGCGTCGGGCCAATGATTGGGTACCAATTACTTGGACCGACTGTTAGGCAGTGCCCGGACTCTAAAGCGGAGATGTGTCGTAAATAACCAATAGGATACTGTGTAAAAGTTAAGCGGTAGAATGTGAAAATAAGCCTAACCAATTGGGTGGACTAGAAATTTCCTCATACTATTCATATCTATTTATCATTTATTTCATCACTAGCTTTGGCCCGCGACTTCGTCCGCGTGGAATAATAGTTCCCGTTTCCGGTTGTTTTCGGGGATGAAAACTATCCTATGTCCTTTCTCGGGTCCCAGGCTATATCTGTACCAAATTTCATTTAAATCGGTTCTGTAGTTTAGGCGTGAAAAAGAGACAGACAGACAGACAGAGTTACTTTCGCATTTATAATATTAGTATGGATAATATTCCTTCTAATTCACACTTAACTCTAAATTTTGGAATGGGCAACTGGATTCATTTTGGTATTGTTAATGACGTTCCAATGCCTTTTTTAGTCTAACGGAATTAAATGATTTCCCTTTTGGTGGAGTCTTGCTCTTAGACTTTGAAGGCTGGTGAAGTGTTGTCTCGCAGGAAGATGTAACATGTAGTTGGTAGATGTTTATGAGCTTTAGTTGAAGGCTTTTTTATTTAACAACTGGTATAAACGCGAAATATGATCGATCGATTAATGGATGTTTGTTATTCTTTCACGTAAAAACTAAATCACGAATTTTATTGAAGCTTATTATATCAGGTGATGTATAGGCTACATGCCCATGCTAAATCTCTATCAATATTATAAAAATAATGGTAACTTTGTCTGTCTACAAGATCGATTAAAATTATAGACTTTCTTTCTTCCTGATTAACAGTGTCAGATATCTATGCATGAGAACCAGTAGCACCAAAATTCAAAAACACTTTACCACTATTTTGGTTGCACCAATTAATTTGTCCAATTCGCCAAACAATTCAATGGCCTTCAGTTTTCTCAACATTCTAACAAATATAAAAGAAAACTACACACAAAAGAATCAGCTTATATCAGCCCTTACTCGGCTCGGACGATTCAACCCCACTTTATATGTCGTGCGGTTTTAATGTGGGTTGGATCAGATGGTACCTATAGGGTGTACCATCTCAGGGAAAATTGAATAGAGGACCCACCCTGAATCGGAGGTAAGGATATTCAGAAACCGCTCTTTCTCGAACCCGTGTGACAGTTGAGATATACACGGGTGGAATGTTCGGGAAGCATTTTGAAAATTGGAAGTATTTTCATAGTATTCATGAAAATTAAAAAAAAAAATATATATATAAAACAAATAGAATGCGGTAAGAGTCTCGGGGTTAGAAATCTGGGTTGGCACAAGTAAGCTAAAGTAAATATAATTATATTCAAGTGTATAAACTGAAGTATTGAGTTTTCCAAAAACATCTTTACTGCGATATCAGGAAACAGTTTTAATGCTAATAATGAAAAAACATGCAAAAACCGTTTTTTATTTCATATTTTGCTTAAATACTCCTTAAGGATCATTCAATAAGTTACGTACATATTTTTAATACATAAAATGGTATAATATTTCTTTTACAGTTACTTAAGATCTATACTAAACTTTCTAGTAACTAAAAAAATATAATTATTTATGTTTCCTGATGACAAAAATCTGTCCCCAAACCGCTAACCATCCTAACCACCAGTAAAACCCACCCATCCAAGCGCAATGAACATCCCATTGTGATATTCTCACATCTATTACCTGTTGTAATCAGTTAAGGCACAATGGGCGCCGACTCAATGGGTGAGATTTCTTGAGATAAATCCACTACGATTACTACCCCTGTCTCATTGTAGGTAGACGATCGAGTGGCTATTTCAAAAATGGCTTCTTAGCTGATTCGGCTTTCGGTGTCGTCTCAGCGGAAATTGGCCGAAGCGTTCGGCCGCGCTACTATAATGACTGCTATTGGAACTGATGCAACTAATCATAGCTTTGGTATTGATTTTGGGTGCTAGTTGGAATTTGAACGTTGTGTGTAGTAGTATAAGAGTATCTACTTATTTAACGTATTGGATTGTATAAAAGGTTTGTTTTGAAAAGTGTATACGCATATCACTTGTTTAACTCTGGTTCTGTAAGGAAGGCAAGTCGAAGGTAGCGCGACATTTATAAGATAAGAATTGTTTCGAATGCTAAAATAGATAAAGTAATAACAAATCAGCTTTGTTTTTATGTAATTTATGCGTTAAAATGTAATTTCAAGGAATAGAGACATGACATATGTACGTAGATAGTATATTATATAGTGGCAGTGACCACTTGAAAAATACAGTTAACTAAAATTCACAATGTTTAGAATATAGTGCAAGATAGCTACTTTTATATCGAACTATATACAACACTAGCTTTTGCCCGCGGCTCCGCTCGCGTTAGAAAGAGACAAAAAGTAGCCTATGTTACTCTCCATCCTTTCAACTATCTCCACTTAAAAAATCACGTTAATTCCTCGCTCCGTTTTGCCGTGAAAGAAAGACAAACATACAGACAGACAGACAGACACACTTTCCCATTTATAATATTAGTATTAGTATGGATTTTGATTTTTATATCCAAAACTTAATTTCTAATGGAATTGGTAGATGTTTTTAAAGATTACATTTAAAAAAAAAATAATGAATGAATATTTACTTGCAAGAAGCATGGTACAGAAAGATTTTAAAGCTAAACTGTGAACTTCACACTTCACCATATATAAATGGCATGCAATTACGTGAGTACATATTAACAAAATACAAATTATATTGTAGATATTAAGCAATTGATTAGAGAAAAAAAAATAATAGAACTGTAAAAAAATTAATCTATACAATAAACAGGATGTTATGATAATCAAGTTTACAAATATTATTTACTAGCTGTCCCTCGCGGTTTCACCCGCATTACGTAAGGTTTTTGGTTAGTGCATCGCTCCCGTAGGACCTAGCGTGATATCATATAGCCTATGTTACTCGTTGACAATGTGTCTTTCGAATGGTGAAATAATTTTTAAAATCGGTCCAGTAGTTTTTGAGCCTATTCATTACAATCAAACAAACAAACAAACATACAAAATTATCCTCTTTATAATATTAGTATAGATTACACACCCATAATTTTGATGATTATGTTGCCACGTCATTCCTATAATAATTATGTCTCTATTTTATAATGTAATATCAAAAGTATAGCAGAAACATTTCGATATCACCTTATTAAACCATTCAAGTTATAATAACTATGTTTTATTAGCCACCTGTATAGTTTGCCTTAAACACTATTTTTTTATCTCATCAACGTTGAACGTAGACCTCCCAAAAAGGCTCTAGTTAACCTTGTCAGCATCTATCCGGTGTGCGTCATCTTCTTCTAATTGACAACCCACCATGCAGCAGGACGTCCACACTACATTTGCCTAAACGTGATCTACACTTTAACACGTGTCTGCTCCACTGTCCGTCTGTCTGACTGAAAACATGACAGTTCCACTTCAACGTACTGATTCTGCGAACAATTTTATTAGGCTTTACTGGCGCAAGGTTATGAATTTACATCTATCAGAGAAATAATGTTATGAAAATATCGTGATGGCTATCGTGATTATGGTCTTTCTGATTATGGTCTTTCGTGTTTGGTTGTGGGTTGGAATCCGGGCCAGTACCAATGCGACTTTTTCAATTCTATTCTTTCTAAAACGTCGGCAGTCTTTACGGGAATTCTAAAGCCAGAAAGTCTGACCAGAAGCGACCGCTTAGCCGCTTCACGTAAAACACTGACATTCAGCTAATCCAGGTGCCTACCGGAAACCAACCCTAACATAGTTGGGAAAACGCTGAGCAGATGATGAGATTAAAATGTTATTTTTTAGAAAATATTTACCTATAGTATTTTCCCAACCTTGTCATACTAAACTTTACTAGCCTATCTAGTTTCTACAAACAGATAACAAGAAACATCCACATCAAAAACAGAAATCTAACTCCAATTAAATTTTCCATTAGTTTTCATAGAGAGCAACATGTAACAGTTGCATGCAGTGTTACTGTAACAAGCTAGTCCCAAGTTCGTGTTACATCGTCTCTCGCCCTAGTTATGACCGTGTCGAGAAGCTGTGAGTAACATAATGCCTGCTACTTCAACTTTTTGTTCACTTGAACTGGTGTAGAAAGAATTATATAATGGAAAATAAAGTCTTAATATATATTTTTTCTTTTTGTTTGCTTGGTTAGTTCTCTTTTTATTTAAAACTTAGTGTTCCTATGGCTTCTCCAGCCTTTTGATATACAAACTTTTTATATTATTTGACCCCATAAGGGATTTAAGTTGAGAGTCGTGATGGCCGTCAAGGCGTCCGCCTCTTACTTTTTTTATTGCGGATTTGAATCCGGGCTAGTACTAATGTGGCTTGTTCAATTCGTATGTACTCTCTAAAGTTTATCTTGTACATCACAGACATCTGTGGAAGAAAACGTCATGAGGAAACCTAGGCTAATAATAAATATAAATCTGAAATCGCCAATCCGCCTTAAGGAAGTGTGGTGATCAATGCTCCGAGCCTTCTGTAGTTTTAGCAGAGTGTAATTAAAAAGTACAAAAAAGCTTGATGTCGAAAACTCGATATAATAAACAAATCAATATTATGTAAAAATAACTAACCATAAAAATATATCTTGGATTAAAATTGGAAAATAAACTACTTTTTTATTGAAAAATTAATCTGCTTTCAGGATAACCGACATTTGACTTGGGAAAGCTACATATAAAATCTACATGTATATAAAATGGTAAACTGACTGACTGATTGACTGTCTGTTGATATAGCAACACACAACCCAAATTTCTGGCCCTAGAAACACTAATCTTGCAGGATGTGTTTTTTTTAAAGAGTAGATTACTACTAAAAAAACATTTTTGTAATTCCAACCATAAAGGGTTCAAAATAGGGGATGAAAGCATCGGCAAGCTGGTAATTCATAAAAAGTATTAATAAATAACATTCTAATGTGCCAGCTACATACATCCCCGCGCCCGGAACTTTATGTCGATATCGAAATTCAGTTGAAAATGGGACGTTTCACGCCTTGCAAATGTATTTTTGCTACAAATATTTTGACGTCGCATACTTGTGTGGCCGTCATTTTATTTGTTGCATTTTTATGCACGGATTTTATTCAGACATTCCGTGCTCAGAATTTCTGTCAGCAACGTAATATTTTAATGAATTTTATTTTGGTGTTTTATAACTGCAATCTGCAAAGCAATTTTACTAAATTTTAAGGCCTTTCGCAGTTTCAATCTGTCTGTACTTTAAATTTTCTCTCTCGGCTCGTTATTTAATTCGGTATTTTAGACCCAACTACGTAAACGGAGAAATCGCAACGTCGTCGGCGTCGAGTACAACATTTTTTTTAAAAGAAGTGTGTGTTACTTAGAAAATGTAAACCTAACCTAATACTTACTTAGGCAAAATTCTTAATATTACAGAACAGAAAAAAATCCTATGTTAGCGTAAAATCCGGACGTTTATCGAAAAACCAAGCACATTGCGATTCCTCTCACACACTCTCGAAGGGTACCTACCTCAATTCCGTCCCTCTATTAACTGACCCGTGTTAAGTGTCAGTCTCAAAATGACATCACATTATTTATAAATATTTAAAATGCCACTTTGTACAACGAGTAATTGGGTCAGTCTATACGGCTTTTATCCAAAAAGTATTTTTTTAACAAAAATGCTTTTATGGTTTGGTGACGTCGATATAGCGTTTTTTCTACGTAGGCATTATCGTAGCGCGTTCGTAGCAAAAGCGTAGCATGTTCTCGTGATCAGACTTGTAGCGCATTCGTAGCAAAAGGATAGTATTATCATGTTCTCGGCATATTCTTGTGGACCATGTTCGTACCGCATTCGTAGCAAAAGCGTAGCATGTTTTTTTAGACATGCTTGTAGCGAATTCGTAGCAGAAATGTAGCATGTTCTTGTAGACAAATGCTTGTAGCAAAAGTATAGCATGCTTTCGTGAACATGCTCGTAGCGTATTAGTAGCAAAATTGTAGCAAGTCCTCGTGGACATGCCTGTATTGCATTCGTAGCAAAAGCGTAGCATGTTCTCATGGACATACTCTTAGCGTGTTTTTAGTAAAAGCGTAGTGTTTTGATGGACTTCTAATATTGCTAAATTAGCAACCGCGTATTTGAGCTTATACAATACATTTGCATACGTGGAATGCACGCCACTAAATTAACTTCACAAAACAATTTCCTCCTAAAATAAACCTTTTACACAGAAAATCTCCCCCCTCCCACTCTCGGTCAAGCAAACAGCGACGTTGTACGTACAGCAATAAGAGTAATTAATAGTATTTCCGTCTGCCACGTGTGTTGGGTCGCCAATGCTCTTATTTATCGGCTCCTATTCCCGCCCATTAGGCCGACAGCTAGCTTATTAAGTCTGCTCACGACAGAGAGAAATGGATTGTATTTAAATCTTCGCGTTTAGTTATTAGTTGGGGAATGGAGCTGTTTTTTTGGGACTTTCGTATGGTTACTATACCATATGAGTAGCAAAAAACCCTTTTAATTAATTTATTTATTCATTATTGTACATCGCCGTTAATTTCTATTATCATTTATGAATTTTAATAGTGACTACGAACCAACAGATTTTTAGATTTAGATAAACTCCTGCACGATGCTAAAAGATTTTTTTCGACAGCTGTTCATTTTTAATTTCAAATTGTAGAGACCGACCCATATAATCATAAGTATAATCTTAGTGCAAGCTGGACTTTTCGACTTGTATGAAAGTTACACCAATAAGTTACGGTGGATGTCTGATAGGCAGTCGCTCCACGGCAAGTGTGGCAGTGTTTGCCAGACATTCACAACCCGTGGTTCTTCTTGCTATAATGCGTCGGGGATACGGCGTTTAGTCAATCAATGATTGGTGTTTGCCCACCACCAGTGGGTCTTCCTCTGCTAAAAATCCTTTCCGTTCATATTGGTGTTAAATTTGCTTCAATTCTGTTAGTAAATATTTCTAATTGAATTGTTATTAAAAGAGAAGTTTGTTTAGTTCGTCAAAGGATCGACAAGTCTGTGGTTTCTCAACTTTTAAGTGGGATTAGTTCGAATGGAAAATCGTAAACGCGGGAAGGTCAAATAAGTTTAAGGGTCAAATTAATCTAGTTTTCAGGGTTCGTGCCCATAAAGTGCCAACGGGACTATACTGTCCACCCATCCGCTTGTCAGTCTCTCAGCGGGTTATATCTTAAAAACTATAAGAGGTAGAATATTTTGATTGCGACTAAAGCATAAAATGTTAAAAAAAAATATATTATATATCTCCATACAAAAACGTGTTTTTTTCAGCGTATCAGACTTGTACTAATTGTGACCGTTCACGCCACTGTACCAAAACAAACACAGACAACCAAATTCAGAACTCATCACAAACCGCTAGCAACCCATCACAGTCCATCCAATCGAACAAGCTACCGTTGCCCAATCACACAAATAGCAGCAGCGAACAAGCCAAACACGAGCCAATAAACACACACTCAACAAAATGAACAACCGAAAGAGTCCAATCAATACCTATAGTTAGCATTCTGATGGTTGATTAAGTAATACGCAACTGCTCGGACATGTAGATAATTAATTACTGGCCCCGGACATCGGGACGAAACACGCACGGACCGGACTGTAACCGCAAATTGCCTAATTTATCGGCCCAGTTGGTCGACGTTTACCGTTTCAGAAAGTTGGGTTTCTGCGAAAATATTTTGCGGAGTTTCGTGCCGAAGTTGGATTCGGCTATTTTTGTTGACGTTCTGTCGTTCGGAGATGTTTTAGGGTTTTTGGAATACGTAAGTAGTTGGCTTGCAGTTACTTGGATGAATAAGGTAACTTTGTAGGTACACGTTTCTGCTCGTGACTTCAAGGTCTTGTGTAATTTGACTTTTTGTCAATGTAATCAGATTAGTACAAACTTATTATCAACTTACCTTGAGTGAATGAGTCCTGATTTCACTCAAAAATGCGACCTTCATTATTTCCCAAAGTTAAGAAATATTATTTAGAACGATTTAACCAACTATTCCAATTTTTTGTACCTTAAAGTTAGTTGTAAAAAAAAACTTTTTTCAAAAAAAATAATAACCGCCTTCAAAAACTAAAAACCCAAAAATAACTAAAATTTCGGAAGTCGGTGGCAACACAAATTGACTGGCAGAACAGAAGCCACCGACTTCCGAAATTTTAGTTATTTTTGGGTTTTTAGTTTTTGAAGGCGGTTATTATTTTTTTTGAAAAAAGTTTTTATTTATTACTTTTTAGTGTCGACTTCCAATGTAGATATAGAAACTTGAAGAAAAAGCACACATCGTCTATGAATATTTCGTCATTTTTTTTTGTTCTTGGTGAATTTTTCGAAAACCACTGAACCGATCGCCACAAAATTTATAAGGGACCACCCCTGAATCATGACTTATCAAACAAAAAAAGAACCATCAAAATCCGTTTACAATTGACGGAGATATCGCGTAACAAACATACAAAAAAAAAACATACAGACGAATTGAGAACCTCCTCCTTTTTTGAAGTCGGTTAAAAAGGTGTCTAACCGTACTCGAGTTTGGTGATTAGCAAAGCATAGACCAAGACACTTTTGTAGTTCTTTACCTTTTAATGTCTAGAGTCCATTAAAAAAATACGTTTTGTCAAAAACCATCGCCGCACCATTACATGGTTTATTCACAATTTTTCAAAAATAACCTTTTTTTTTTTTGGTGAGTGGGAAATCATCCAATGACTGCTCCCGTCCTGGGTGCAGCGGGAGGGCGTGTCAGACTCTTACTGACTAAAACCCACTCATGTTCCTTCGATTGCCCTTTATGTTCCAGGGTCACGGTAACCACTATAAACATTCCGCAACAAAATAAGCTTCAATTGGACTGCTAGTCAAAATCTACAAAATCTTTACGAATGTCGAAAAAAATATCATACAAAACTAAACTAGAACAAATTGTTTTTCGAAGCAATTATAATAGACAGGCACTTAGATTATTCGCTCCCAAGGAATTGGCCTTGAAAGATATCCGATACAAACAAATATAAAAGAAAAAAATGTCTTAACATAACACAAACAAACTAATGGCTTTTACGGGTAATCGAATACGTTATTTTCGCATTAGGATGTAGACAAAATATTTGTTATCTTTACTTGTAATTCTATTGAATAAATATTTACGCGAGAGATTTTTGTGTGAAAAGGATGTTGTGACTAAGTGCGATCTTCCATTGTGGTTGGGTGATCAAATATCATAACGGCCACAAAAAATTGACTTAGATAATTTTTTTTTTTTGGGGAATGGGAAATCATCAAATGACTGCTCCCGTCCTGGGTGCGGCGGGAGGGCGTGTCAGACTTTTACTGACTAAAACCCACTCATGTTCCTTCGGTTGCCCTTTATGTTCCAGGATATATGCTAACTTGCCAAGACTTAGCCATTAGTTTCTCAGTCTGAGTACACAAAAGGACAAAGTTTATTGTTTTGCAAGTGAGACATCTTTAAAAAAATATGAAGGTACCGTATTTGATATTCCATTTCTTTTAAGTGCTTTTAAAACTTATCTTTGGGTGTCAACTAGCCTTCCTCCTACTCCCGTTGTTCCTTAATTGCTATATTTAGACTGCAAAAGTTCAGTTTTAAATCATACTAGAGTTATGAGTTTTTTATGCAAATTATATATTATAGTGGTTTTGCTTGCATAAGAATTGTTATTTTGCCCGCTGCATTTTTCTCTTAATTTTAAAGAATGTTTATTTAAAAAAACCCATATAGTATATTTTAAGATAACACATTTTTATGACGGTACTAACGAAACAGCTTAAAATTCAAACCATTGATTCAATCCATGAATCTAGACAGCCAAACTATAACATTATTCGTTAGTTAATATGAAATCAAATATGCTGTTTCATACCAAATGCAACCAGCACTCAACACAGCACACCAGATTAAATCTTTGTTAACAATTCACACTAAATCGCGCAATTATATCATTCACTCACTATACAGGGTGTCCCACGGCAATGCCACATGGAGGGAAAGTATCTTAAATATTGTAGATAGAGCATTTTACTGAAAGAAGACATTATTTGAATTTTGAAAACATTTTAAACTGCATTCATAAATATTTAAATAATTACATAGTTGAACCGGGAATCGAACCTGTTACTCGAGAAAATTAATTAGCCTGTAGTTTTATCCTACAGATCGAAAGGCTTAATCACAAGGATTATTTTTTGCTAAATAACATAGTGTCAAAAATAGAAGAAAGACCATGTATTTTAACATTTTTAATACAAAATTAGTCAATTTTTCAAATGCTCATAACTAGTCCTTTCTTCTTGAATACAAAGTGATAACTTTGATTATTTCGATCCCTAACGATTTTTTGGTCTTGTTGTGGTGGATATTTATTTATTTAAATGATGCGTACTACTTTATTAGGTAGATTAATTAGTAATAAGTAGTTATGATTGTCAATTGTATGTCCTTACAGCAATGTAAGCTTTCAACTTTTAAGAACAAAATTTTACACCAAATGTTAAAATTCACGGTCTTCCCTTTATTTGTGACACTATGTTACTTAGCAAAAAATAATCCTTATGATGAAACCTTTCGATCGGTATGGTAAAACTACAGGTTGATTATTTTTTCTCGAGGAACAAGTTCGATTCCCGGCCCAACCATTTAATTATTTAAAAATCTATGAATGCCATTTAAATTGTTTTTAAAATTCAAATAATGTCTTCTTTCAGTAAAATATTCTATCTACAATATTTAAGGTACTTTCCCTCCATGTGGCATAGCCGTGGGACACTCTGTATATACAACGAGATTCTTCGTTCATTCAGAAAATGGAAGCGGAGTGGAAGATGTTCAAAGCTCGACCAATCCTGGTCAAGTATTCTTAATGTAACAAGTTGCCTTATCTTAATTTGTGCGAGGCCTTACCGTCACTATTTGCCAATGAATAGGCGAAGAAATTCTCCGTCCTTAATGAATGGCCGGCTAAGTCCATCGAGATATTTCTGGGGTACTGAAAGGTTGATGTACTTTCTAATGACGTATATGAAGATTGTCGGCTTAAGTGAAGCTTACATCTATTTTATTTTTAGCTTTAGAAACAAATAATTATGATTGAAATCAAACTGTTAGTTTTTATCAAAATTGCATTTTTTTTTATTGTGTCCAAAATATATATATTTTTTACAATTTTTGTCTGTCTGTCTGTCTATTTGTTCAAGGTAATTTACGAAACGGCTGGCCAATTTGAGGAGACTTGCACAAGCAGACAGCTAATGGTTTAAGAAGAAACTTAGGTTAAACTTAGTTTCAATTTTGAAAAAAGTCTTTCACAAAAGAAAGAATCAAACACTTTCTGCGTAGAACCTATCTTAACGCGGGTGAAACGACGGGAGACAGCCATTTATCCATATATTCTGTAGGGCTTGTTTGAATAATTAACTTTATAGGGTTCTAAAAATAATTTTAATTAAGAACCTTTCTTAATGGATGTTTACCTTTTTGTCTATTTATAAATCCGACACTTGCAAAAGGGTCTCGCCCTTTTGCAAGTGTCGGAAGCGACGCCTGGATGTCACCACTGCAGCAACGGTCGCCTGGAGGTCACGGTCGAGCACACGGTGGAGGTGTGCCCCGCATGGGCAAGTAATCGCCGTGTCCTCGCAAAGGTGATCGGCGGTGGTGACCGCTGGCGCCCGGCGCTGGTTCAGGCCATGCTCTGAGGCGAGACTGAATGGGAAGCTGTCGCCTCCTTCTGCGAAGCAGTTATGTTGGTGAAGGAAGTGGCGGCGCGCGCGAGGTAGCGACGAGCCTCGCGCCCCGGACAGGGACCCAGGCGTAGACGTCGAGAGTCGCAAGATGACTACCGGCCACCATAGGCGAGCGATGGGTAGCCGTCCGGCTAGGACCTCGACGGCGCGTTAGTGTTCCACGCGCTTCTAAGAGCAGTCAGCACGAGAAGGGGCCCAACAGGGCCAACGCCTGCTGGGGTTGCGGAATTGCGGAATGGTTATAATAGTTACCGTGACTCCAGAATATAAAAAGGCAACCGAAGGAACATGAGTGGGTTTTAGTGAGTAATAGTCTGACTGAGTACTTTTAATTAATTTGAATGTAACCTGTCTATTTCCTTGTACGTATGTATAAATACATATTCCAAACATAAGGAGAAGATTTATGCATACATCCAAAAGCTAATAATATCCATACAAATAAACTATTAGCCATTACCCATAATAAATCAATTCTGGACAGCATCAGGGCAAGAAATAAGTAATAGATGGTACGTCCACCACATTTGACAAATTATTGAGACTCGCATCGCTACATAATATAAAACAAAGTCGCTTTCCGCTGTTTGTTTGTTCCTATGTATGCTTAGATCTTTACAACTATGCAACGGATTTTGATGCAGTTTTTAAATAGATTTTATAGGAAAGTTTAAATGCATAAATTTCGTCCGCGGCTTTCTCGTGTGAATGTCCAAATTCTATACCCTATTTTACCTCTCTAGGATTAAAAAATCCAAAAATCATTGCTTTCTCTTTACAAAATTTTCTTTTTTTCATCCTGCAACTTCCACGTCTCTAGGACCAGGGGTTTTAATTGTGCGTTGATATATCAACAGTCAGTAAATCAGTCAGTCAGTAAACAATTTTTAAATTTAGACTAGCTTTTGCCCGCTTACTTCGTCCGCGTGGATTAATAGCTTCCGTTCCCGAGAGATTTCCGGAATGAAAACTATCCTATGTCCTTTCTCGGGTCCCAGACTATATCGGTACCAAATTTCATTCAAATCGGTTCAGTGGTTTAGGCGTGAAGAAGAGACAGACAGACCGACAGACAGAGTTACTTTCGCATTTATAATATTAGTACGGAAGTACGGATTATACGCATTTTGTAGTACAAAAAAAACGGGATTTTTAAAGATTTCTAACACCCGAGTGAAGCCGGGGTGGGTCGCTAGTGGCGTATATAAGGAAAACTACTACAAAAACTAATGGGAAATGTGATGTATGTATGTTTATGATCTTGACCCCATAAATTGCTGTGTCATCTTGATAATGTGGTAATTTTGTCCCCATTCTGGTGCTATCATTGTATGGACAAATACAAATAACATTTTATTGCAGCAACAACAATAATAAATATTTCGGTGCTAGCAAATGTTTTATCTTGTTCGTATAGAGAGATTGTTAGTGGAACGTGAGGTCCTGCCTTTTATGTTTAGGTTCTAGGCTCTGTTTTGTAGAAGAAACACTAATTATGTTTCCTTTATATGGCACTAGTTTTTGCCCGCGGCTTCGCTCAATTTAGAAAGAGACAAAAACTAGCCTATGTCACTCTCAATTCCACAATTATCTCCACTTAAAAAATCACGTCAATTCGTCGCTCCGTTTTGCCGTGAAAGACAAACAAACACACACGCTTTATCTGTAATACTAGTAAGCATTACTTTTATTTTCTTTAAATCGTTGGGTACTTCACGTTCTCCTTAGAAATTGTCCTTAAAGGTGGCCATGTTTACAACACTGTAAAATGCAGACGTAGACATACTTTGGGTTCTGTAGTAAATAGGCCTTTGCCTGATTAAGTGTGCATTCATACGAGTTGTCAAAAATTCTATAATCCTGGCATTTTCTAGATTATATTTACATCATTCCGTTTGGATGCGCAGTTAATTGAGAGCTAAAAAATAATTTAACTTCAATATCATCATAATCTCCTTAGCCTTTTCCCAAGTCGGCTTCTAGCCTAACTGGATTTAGGATACCGGTGTTTTACGTGAAGCTTTGACTATCAGACCTCCACAAGCCAGTTATAAGGCGACACGGCACCTTTTGGTTAGGCTGGTCAGACTTTCTGGCTTCTGACTACCCGTAACGACATTCAGAGGTCTAAGAATCACAACCGCGACCAACGGCTTTACGTGCTACCCGAGACATACCTTGTGTCTCGGAAAGCACGTAAAGTCAGCGATGTTCTTGATAAACTTTAGAAATCTATATATAAAAGAAAGTCGCGTTAGTTACTCATTGTATACCTCATGAACTGCAGAACCGATTTGGCTGAAAATTGGTGGGGAGGTAGCTTACGACCAGGGGACGGACATAGAATTCTCTTTTTAGTAACTAAAAATCTGATACAACGCGTGAAAACGCGGGGGACAGCTAGTTACATATGAATTGAAAATGTGATATTGGTACTTTTCCGGATGAACCCACAACCTTTTACATGAGAGGTGGGTGCTTTATACACCTGTATACACACAGTCACCTTATATGTTGGTACATGGAAATACTGCGTAGGTGAAATACGTAAAGCGAAACAGCAAATTCTTTTAAAAACTCAAAACTGCCATAAACACCCCTATATTATCCTGCCTCAAACTAACGTACCCAACTTTCTCGGATTGATGAATCCATTTTATTTCTTTAATGGATCAAAGCGGAAAAGAAAAAAGTAACTTCTAAATCCAGGTTGTGTCTAGTTTAGAAACTTAGTTAAGTACTTCTTCTAGAATTTTCTACGGATAGTGGGATAGCACTCACGGCGTGTTTACTTTTTATCACGGATAGTTGAGTTGCTTCGATACTTTAAACTAGTTGGACTTCAAGATTGCTGGTCAAGGAATGCGTTTTCTAGTATTTATAAGAGCGTTTGCAATTTAAACTCAGGCTGAGAAAAATATTTCTTTTGTCTTACTTACTTTTCAAACTTAAAATTATATTATATTTTTTGTTGCATACAAAAAGGATTGGTGCATAAAAGCAGCAATAAAAAAATAAATATAAAACATTATTTTCGAGCTTAACCCATTAATGAGATTTCTTCCACCAGACCACAAAAAGATTTTCAATACTTATGTGTAAAAACAGTACATTTTCTTTCTTAAATTAATTACTACATACAACTTAAAATTCGTAATATTTACATGTGATTAACAAAATAAAAATATATAATACCAGCCTATTACTGTCCCACTGCAGGGAAAAGGCCTCTTCTCATACAGAGAAGGCACGAGAATTGATCGCCACGCTTGCTCAAGGCGGATTGGCGATTTCAGACTTGTATTTACTACAAGTCCAGGATTCCTCACGATGTTTTCCTTCACCGATGTCTGTGATGTCCAAGATAAGCTTTAGAAAGTACATATGAATTGATAAAGTCACATTGGTACTTGCCAGAATTCTAACCCACAATCTCTTCTTCTCCAAATCCTTCGGTAGCCCTATATGTTCCGGAGCCACGTTTCGGTCATACCGCAACCCCGGCAGGCATTGGCCCCATAGGGCCCTATCCAGGCTGACTGCTCTTTGAGGCGCTATGTGTATATATAATAATATGTTTAAACTAGATACTTCTTGCAGCTTCACCACTTTCGTAAAAACTTCATTTCCTAATTCACCCCATTACAGGTGGAATTTCCAAAAATCACTTCTTATTGCCCTACATCATAAAAAAGAAACTAATGGGCTTCAATTGCCGGGGATGTGAAATGTTTATAATAGTTACCGTGACCCCGGAACATAAAGGGCAACCGAAGGAACATGAGTGGGTTTCAGTCAGTAAAAGTCTGACACGCCCTTCCGCCGCACCCAGGACGGGAGCAGTAATTTGATAATTTCCCACTCACCCAAAAAAAAATGGTCTTCAATAGTTGCCGTTTGTTGATTACCACTAAAAGCTGTCTCTTTATATATAAAGACCAGCTGCCTCCCGCGGTTTCACCCGCGTTAAAAATGGGGTCTTTTAGGGGTATGAAATATAGATAGTAGCCGATTCTCAGACCTACTGATTAAGCATATAAAATTTGGTGGAAATCGGTAAAGCCGTTTCGGAGGAGTAAGGTAACTAACATTGTGACACAAGCATTTTATATAGAAGAAGATTACTGAGTTAGGAACTACTATACGTCTTCATAAAATAGGTCGCCTATTCTTAGTAGGTTGCAAAGTTCGCAAAACTTTGATTCCGCGTCGCTGTTGCAGATTTGCAGACTACGTAACTGGCGCATTCGGGATCTTATTCTAAATCTTTGCAGAGAGGCACAGATGCAATGATGTAGGGATTTATTTGAACATAACAGGCATATTTTTGTCATTCAAATTATCATCTACACTACAATCTTACTAGTCTTTTCTCAAAGCTTATAATTTTATTTTTTTTTCGTGGGAAATTCCTCAATACCCTACTCCTACCTACGCTTCTCCTGAGACGAAGGCAAGGTTATGTTGGGCTCATACTAACTAAAACTTCACGGTTCCTCTTGCAACCATGTCTGGAGTTCGGCATTGGCTTGACGCGTGATTGCCGTTGACTAGAACAAATCCTGGCTGCGATTACCATTTCTTTAAGCTTTCGACGACCAAGAGACACGCGACAGCCGGCTGTCGGGCTGCTATTGTCTTTCTATTGTGTCTCGAATCACGTGGGTTCGGAGGATTTAGCAGTATGTCCAAGATATCCTTTTAGAACTATGAGGAACAAAGTGAAAAGTTCCCCTTTGTCCTTCAAAAACAACGCTCCTTAGTCACAGGACTTTAGCCTCTATTACTATACCTTTAAAACCACGACGATTATAATTGATTTAATAATAAAAATAACTATTTAAGGCACCTAGAAACAAGACTACAAGTCACGAAAAAAAAAACAGTGGGCCGTGGCTTCTAAAGTTACTTAACCAGAAAATAGAAGTCAGATAATGGCTTATGAATTCTAAAAAAGAAATTATGGAAATCAATCTATACTAATATTATAAAGAGAAAAACTTTGTTTGTTTGATTGTAATGAATAGGCTCAAAAACTACTGGACCGATTTTAAAAATTCTTCCGCCATTCGAAAGCTCCATTATCCCTGAGTAACATAGGCTATATAATATCACGCATGTCCCACGGGAGCGAAGCAGTAACCAAAAACCTAACGTAACGCGGGTGAAACCGCGAGGAACAGCTAGAAAAAATAAAATCGATTTTAACATAAAAGTAAACCAATCAACAAAGCCACAAACTTCAAAATAAACCCAATATAGCCTAAAAACCTTTTATTTACGCTTTAGTTAGCAAACAAGAAAATCAACAAGGAAAGTCAGAATTAATTGTAAAACACTTTAAAAGAAATTAACGAAGTACGAAAAAAACGTTCCAGCTTTGATTCCTGAACAATTTGATCGCGGCCTTGGAAGCCCAGAATAAATAAAGGAAATTCCTATCTGGCATATTAGATTTTGTTAGAGTATCCACCTGTCGGGGCTTATTTAATTAAGAAATGTTTTCGTAGGGCGGAACAGAGGACAATGTTGATCTCTAATATTGCATTTGTGTATAATATTGCCAGTCTAATCTTGCTTTTTGTTTGCTGCGAATGTTTTTCTCTCTCCATTTAGTTTGGTGTTTTCTTTGGGAATGAAAGAATAATATGTTGGGATTTGGTGTGAATGGTTGATTGACTAGTTTGAATGGACTGGGATTAAGGTGGATACCTATGATATGAATGATATGAAATAAATTTTATTAATGGTTTATTTGTTAACTGGTTGTCTCCCGTAATTTTAGGCTCGTCTTTAATTCTCCACCTCTCGTGGGTCGTAGCGAGATGTTATATCTATATATTCAAAGCATTTATTATTCCTCAAAAAATATTTGAATCAAATAAATTCGACGACAAATCACAAAGATTACAGTCATCTTTCTAGCTTTTTGCCAATTGTGCGGCTCCCAGCCTAACCAAATTTAGCTGGATACCAGTGTTTTACGTGAAGGGACTGCCAACGTAAATGGGCCAATAAGTCCCAGAGATTAGCAAGGTTACAAAATAACCAAAACACGATATTTTCTATAGACACTTCCAGAAGCAGTAAGTTTAATTTCACAGACAGTGTTCAAACATTCGATTCGTAAAGCAACCCTTAAAAATCCAACAAACACAGCCTCAGCGAAAATTATCTCAAAATTCCGAAGGCAAATAAGTATGACGGAACTGGCCATCTTATTTGATATTCCGAGCTACCCCATAGTTACGAGTTCTACACACGATGTTTGGCTGCGGAACGTGCCAATCTTAAGTATGCATGTCAAAACTTAGTCCCGTCTATGTTTTTAGACACTGCGATGTCAATTTCGAATGTTTGTACTAAAAATAGGGTTGCTTTCGTGTTGTTATATTATGCAGGTGCATGTAGCGAGAGTTATTTTCTTTGAATGGGAAAGTTAGTGTTGCAAAATGGTAGGACTAGCTTCTGGCTGCGAATTTGTCGATGATATGTAATATGATGCTGCAACCCACTGGAGAGGAGTAGTAACCAAAAATTCGGATAAATTATAGTGATATAAGTAGATATTGTTTAACTCGACAGATTACTTTAACTCTTAAGATTTTATAAATAAGGTTCAGAAATGAACGTTTGCCTACTTCTGTTGTATACTTTGGGCCTGTTTCACGTCCTTAGAATAGACGCTATTTTTCTGAGATTCAAAAGTGGAACAAAATTTGTATGAAACCATCTGCCATTTATTTTAACCAGAACTTATTAGAAGAATGTGAAACCGATCTTTACTATAAACTGTGTGCAAGTATAAGCTGGCGACTTGATTAGACCTACACAATCAATTTTTGTTTTTTTTTTCTAGTAACACTGCCCTACAGACAGAAGGGCTAAGGCCACTGGCTGCCCAAGGACAAAACTAATAAATACAGAATTTTACAGTTTAGAAAAAATAACGAATTACTGGAAGAGTTCTCAAATAGCTATTAATTTTATATTTGTCTTAATTTTTTATTAAAAACCTCATTTTATGTTCTTATTAGCGAAAATTTTGCCAAGCATGCCTTGACTAAGGTCTGCTCCAAGTACTTCTAAAAACTTTTTTACCTAACCAACCCACCTGTAAACATCCAAATCATTTCACGACCTCATTCGAACCACACACTCTTTTTTGCCGCCTCAAAGAGCCTGATCTCGTAAAGCAACGCTACAAGCGTAGGTAGATATGTTACTTCTCCTACAAACGGAGGTCGCAGCACGCCTGTAATCTAATGGATAACGCATGTACCGAGTACTGTCGAAACTCCTCGTGTGTTCCGGCTATCATACGGACATGACTACATTGTATGCTCGGTAAAACGTGAAGGAATACTTACTACACACGGCACTAAATGATTACAAAAGGCATATTCTTTTTGCTTTTGTTTTGTGGTGTTTTTACTGACAAAGCCACAGACCCCATTTTTTTTTGGGGAGTGGGATATCATCAAAGGTTCCCTATCCATTTGCATAAAATTTTAAGACCTAATATAACTTAGCATAATGTTGTTTGGCATAATTATATTTTCGCATAATATAATTACGCATAACAGCTCATGCATATTTTTTTTAAGCATAATGTCTCTTACCATAATAATGATTAGGCATAATATTCTAAAGCATAAACTTATTAAGCATAAAGTTCTAAAGCATAACTTTTTTAAGCATAAAGTTCTAAAGCATAACTTTTTTTAAGCATAATATCCTAAAGCATAAACTTTAAGCATAAATTACGCATAAAAATATTAAAACATATTTTTATAGGTATAACAATGAAAAAAATATATACACCTAGAATATTAGACACTATACACGCATGCAAGCAAGCATGCAAGCAGGCATGCAGCATGCAAGCAAGCATTTAGCATGCAAGCAAGCATGCAGCATGCAAGCAAGCATGCAGCATGCAAGCAAGCATTTAGCATGCATGCAAGCATACAGCATGCAAGCAAGCATGCAACATGCAAGCAAGCATGCAGCATGCAAGCAAGCATGCAGCATGCAGCATGCAAGCAAGCATGCAGTATTCAAGCAAGCATGCAACATGCAGCAGGCAGGGTTTCTGTGACGGCTCCGACGCTGCGGGACTCCGGCGGCCCCACGCGTTCTAATCGTCGCAGACGACTTTCGCTCACCACCGCAGCTTCGGCTTGTTGGCCAGCCTCAGCCGCCGCGGCTCGCTCGCAGCCGCCTGCTCCTCAGCCCGCGGGCCGCCTCGTCCCTACGCGCCTACGCGATTTTAAATAACACTCTAGGGGTAGGACAAACCAGACTACGTGGAGTCGGTTTTGCAGCAATTCGGTTCTGTCACTAACTTTTGTAGCACAGCATATTAATTTTTTAACCAACAATATTATTTGATTGTTACAGAAACTTTAGCAAATTGGTTTGCTTTACATAATGTCAAGTACATTTATAATAAATCATTTGCATGAAAATTGTTTTTGTTATTTATGTTAATTTTATGCCTAAATATTATTATGCTAATAGTCTTTAGGCCTACTAACGTTATGCTAATAGTCATTAGGCCTACTAACGTTATGCGAATCAAATTAATGCCGAAACAAATTAGTCTTTAACATGATTATGCCAACATAAAATGTTTCCCAAAGAAAATTATGCCGAAGTATTATTATGCCAAAACAAATTGTGCCAAAATCGTTATGCCGAAGTATATTAGAACAAAGAACATTATGCGAAAAGAAGGGATCCCATCATCAAATGAGATGGCGTGTCAGACTTTTACTGACTAAAACCCACTCATGTTCCTTCGGTTGCCCTTTATGTTCCGGGGTCACAGTAACTATTATAAACATTCCGCAACCCTGGACAGACCCCATTATTATTGAGTTTGTGACGATCGATAGATGTTTGTGGCTCTTTCACGCAAAAACTGCTGAACGGATTTAGTGGTAACTTTACAGCTTATATATCAAAAGTAGCTTTATCTCGCGGCTTCACCCGGGTTAATATCGATATTTTGATCCCCCATTTTACGCCTTTAAGATTTGAATTTTCAAAAATGGTTTCTTAGCTACCTACTCTTTACAAAGAAATCACTGCAAATTTCATGTCTCTAGGACCAGCGGTTCGGGCTGTGCGTTGATATATTATTATCAACGGTCATTCAGTCAGTTAGACAATCAGTTTACTATCTATACTAATATTATAAATGGGAATGTGTGTCTGTCTGCCTGTCTGTCTGTCTGTATGTTTGTCTTTCTTTCACGGCAGAACGGAGCGACGAATTGACTTTATTCTTTAAGTGGAGATAGTTGAAGGGATGGAGAGTAACATAGGCTACTTTTTGTCTCTATTTAACGCGAGCGAAGCCGCGGGCAAAAGCTAGTATATATATATAAATATAGCTAACGAATAGGCTATAACATCACACTATGACCTGCAGCAGGGCAATAATCAAAAACCTATCATAAATGCTCTTTTATACTTTTCAATGAATTTCGCAGTATTGATGCGGGATAAATATTTGTATGGTCTATAGGTATTTGTTCCGAGTCTGATTGTTTTTGTTGGTGAGTTTATTTGTTTGTAAGCGCCACAATACAGAGAAATTCCTGGTGTGTGGCCAGGTTTAAAACACAAACATTCGATTCAATGCCTTTTTCAACTCCGAAATTAAACAGAAAATTTATTATTAATAAATTCAAATGTCAAACAAAGGCAAATAAATAATAATTAGATAATAAACAGTGGCAACTTGTTAACAGTAATGTCAAAATAATAATATAGATTACCAAAATGCCATTAAAAATAAAGATCTCAGAATAGGAATTGTTAAAATTCCGTTAAAAAAGTTATAATTCGCTTATGAAGTTAAGATTCTTAAGATTGAAAGAATAAGGCCACTTTCAATGTTATATTTCTACAAAATCTACAAAATCATTCGAATCGCTAATGCTGGTACTAAAATATAATAGTCGATCATAATTTTTAACTTACAAATCAATAGTTTTCCGAACTTCCAAAGTAAAGTAAAGTAAAGTATTTTTTATTAATATAATAAAGTATTATTTATTCCAAAGTAAAGTAAAGTACTTCGTATAAATTGAATCGACTTTTAAATTTATATATATATATCCGTTTTAGATTAAAGGCTTTATTCGGCAAATAGTATAATGCAATTTTACATAAAAATAAAGATAAAAATAATTTTATTTGTTCAATAGAAGTGATAATTTCATGTTCACAATATTTTTTAAACAAATTCTTCATTACTCAGTGCATTGTCCAGTAAATTGTGCATGTGTGAAATTTAATCTTCCATATTTAGAGAACAGAAAGGTAAGTTCCAGTTTTTAACTGCCATTAAAGGATTTTCATACTTTACGGGCCTGTACATTTTGTGTCCAGTGTGTATTTTTGTCAGCAACCTGGATATATACCGAAACAGGTTGTCAAAACAACGAACAAATTTCCGAGCACGTTTGAGAAGAATCTTTTAAGAAAGCTCCTACTCGACCTCAAATAAACTCCCTGCTCTAAAACTTCCGTTCCAAACCAAGTCACAAACTTGAATTATTTTCACACTAAAAGCGTTTTGTCCTACTAAGGAGACTGCATAGAGATTTGTATCTCTGCCAATGAATTCACTAACTTCGTCTATAGACACACCGCCCCATTTCCTTTGGCAAGCCTCCAACTCGAGACACTGATTGCATGTATTGACTCATATTGCAACTATATTTCTTGCTATATTAAATTTGGGTGGCACAAATGAGACAGGTAAAGATTTACTTTATGAGATACCTGTTTTATTGAATACTTTTCCGCTTGATTTTGTCCACGTTGTCTTTATGAGAATTCCTTTAGATATCTGGAGCATAATATTGAAATAAAAAATCTGAGCTAGGTTAGGCTGACATTGCGTTCTGAAATTGTGTCTGTGGGAGATGTAGGTGTAGATAGACGACCGCATTTTTTAAAATATAGGTAAGTGTAAGTGGGTATTTAGATTATCATCTGCATGCAACTCTATTTTGTTAGCTAACTAGTATAACTATAATATACGTATTTAATTCAATATACATGATAAAAATATGTATAATCACCTTTCAACGACCAAGCGACAGCCGGCGGTCGCGTTGCTATTGTCTTTCTATTGTGTCTCGAATCAGGTGTGTTCGAAGGTTTCAAAATGTTAAGTAAATGCTCTGTTCCCATGTCTTACCAATTTGGCGAGGGCTGGAGCTGCCCTCAAACGGCTCCTGTCCAATCTCGGTGGCCCAAACGCCTCCTGCCGGAGGCTCTACGTGGGGATCGTGCGGTCCATGGCCCTCTACGGGGCTCCGGTGTGGGCGCCCAACCTAGCCACGGCTCCGGCCCGGCTTCTGAGGGCGTCCCAGAGGGTCATGGCGATTCGCATGGTGCGGGGATGCCGCACGGTCTCCTGCGAGGCGGCGTGCCTACTTGCCGGCACTCCGCCGTGGGATCTGGAGGCAACAGTCCTTGCACACACGTACGAGTGGCGCGTGGAAGTGCAACGCCGGGGCGAAGTCCCGCTGCCGCGGGTTATCGCGGCGCGACTCACGGAGCTCCGGCGGGATCTCATGGCGGAGTGGAGACAGCGACTGTCGCAACCTAGTGCTGGGCACGCCGTAATAGCGGCGGTAAGACCCCTCTTTGAGGAGTGGCTGGAGAGGCGCCACGGCGCTCTCACGTTTCGCCTGACACAGGTCCTCACCGGACACGGTCAGTTCGGGAGGTTCCTGTGTCGGATTCAGGCGGAAGCGACGCCTGGGTGTCACCACTGCAGCAACGGTCGCCTGGAGAACACGGTCGAGCACACGGTGGAGGTGTGCCACGCATGGGCGGACCATAGACGTGTCCTCGTAGAGGCGATCGGCGGCGGTGACCTCTCGCGCCCAGCGCTGGTTCAGGCCATGCTGCGGGGCGAGACGGAATGGGATGCCGTCGCCTCCTTCTGCGAAGCAGTTATGCTAGTGAAGGAAGCGGCGGCGCGCGAGAGGCAACGACGAGCCTCTCGCCCCGGACAAAGACCCAGGCGAAAACGTCGAGAGTCGCAAGACGACTACCGGCCACCGTAGGCGCGGTTCTGCGGATGGCGAGCGATGGGTAGCTCGCCGCCCGGCTGGGACCAGGACCGCGTCAACGGCGCGTTAGTGTTCCACGCGCGCCTCAAAGAGAAGGAGTCAGCACAGGAAGGGGCCTAACAGGGCCAACGCCTGCCGGGGTTGCGGAATGTGTATAGTAGTCACCGTGACCCTGGAACATAAAGGGCAATCGAAGGAACATGAGTGGGTTTTAGTCAGTAAGAGTCTGAGACGCCCTCCCGCCGCACCCAGTACGGGAGCAGTCATTGGATGATTTCCCACTCACCAAAAAAAAAATGTCTTACCAATTGAGGCATGCCAAATCATTATTATAATACGGAAAATTTAAAATCAAATACAATTAAAAATCATTTAAAAGAACGAAAATGTCACAAAAGAAATCTAAATTACATAATAATACCTTGAAATAGCTCAGTAAAACCCTGGCAGGTATTCAAATTACCCTACACGCAAACAATATTTCAAAACATCTCATACAGCAAAGATATTCATAGATAAGGGTACTACATACTTCGATCCAGAAATGTAACGAGACTCTATTAATTCTTACCGTTTGTGTAACAGTCACGTTTTATTCTTTACTGCAAAGATACGTGCTTCCAGCCTCGAGTATCTTCCAGGACATGATTGATATCGCTCCGACAAAGTACTACATCTCCTTTTACACTACACTTCAGAGATTTTGAAAGATCCCAGTTCTTGGAAATGTTGCAATTTGCTTTTTAATTATCTCTGGAAGTAAACTAAAGCGACAAGGGTGCTAATGAGAAAGTTGAGTCTCGTCCATGTTGAAAGGAAAAAGCAAGGGAATTTGAACATTAATCAAGAATTTTGACGAGATAGCTTGGTGCTGTAAACGGATGGAGTCAAAAATGAAGAATTTATGAACGGCAGGGGTTTACTCGCATTTTTGTTCGGTTATATGGAAGAAGTTGTGGCCAAATTCAAAGTGGCCTGTCCTTTCTTGGGGTTCAAACTTACACTCTATATATTTTTTTTACCAAAATTGGTTTAATAGTTTAGCCATGAAAGCGTAACGGACAGACAGTTACTTACCAAGTTATAACATTAGTATAGAAGTATAGATACTTCGGCATTCCCGTTATAGTGGTAGCCAAAATTTATAACTTAATCACTATGAAGTTTAAGACGATCAATTTGGATGTAAGCCAAGTTCGGAAATTCGAAAGTTATTGTATCAAACATAATTAAATTTTGTGCAGATGTACTACTTAGCTTTTGCTTGCAACTTCGACCAACTTTGAATAAAATTCAGTAAATTTAAATTTAAATTCATTATCCTACTAATATTATAAATGCGAAAGTTTGTGAGGATGGATGTATGTGTGTGTGTATGTATGTTTGTTACTCTTTCACGAAAAAACTACTGGACCGATTTGGATGAAACTTTACAGTAATTTAGGTTATTTATCAGAGTAACACATAGGCTACAATTTACAATGATTTTATGTAATTTTGATCATAATAAAACGATAAGTGTCAATTAAGTCGGAAAAAAATCTTCCATCTGAGAGCTATCTTGGCGTGCGCTGCCTAAACCAATGGAGTTACATAAAGATGATGTACCACAGGATTGTTTGTCTTAAATAGTTCTAAATAAAAGTCCGCGATAGCATATATCTACCTCTTATGTGCAAGCCAGTACGACCAAAATTGTGAACCATAAATTTAATTAAATTTGGTACTATTTTACAATCCTTCCTACTAATATTATAAATGCGAAAGTTTGTGAGGATGGATGTATGTGTGTGTGTATGTATGTTTGTTACTCTTTCACGAAAAAACTACTGGACCGATTTGGATGAAACTTTACAGTAATTTAGGTTATTTATCAGAGTAACACATAGGCTACAATTTATAATGATTTTATGTAATTTTGATCATAATAAAACGATAAGTGTCAATTAAGTCGGAAAAAAATCTTCCATCTGAGAGCTATCTTGGCGTGCGCTGCCTAAACCAATGGAGTTACATAAAGATGATGTACCACAAGATTGTTTGTCTTAAATAGTTCTAAATAAAAGTCCGCGATAGCATATATCTACCTCTTATGTGCAAGCCAGTACGACCAAAATTGTGAACCATAAATTTAATTAAATTTGGTACTATTTTACAATGCACATTTAGTATATAATTATTAAACTCTTATCAAAATGAATACATTTCTCGCATTAAGTATATATTGAAGATAAACTTTGTCTTTCACACTAAGTAATTTGGCAGAATAGTTTAAAAGTTATCACGATATGATTGACTTGAACGGAGCGCCAAACGGCAACAGAACATCCACGATGAAAGTTGGCTATGTGAAAGAACTATACTAGCACCAAGAAATGAGACAGTTGCGAAAATCAATAAAATAATCTTGGGTCAAGTAACCAGCGATGCAACAACCCAACTCCATCCATCGACACAGTCATGTCATCTAAAGACTGTACGAGCTACCCTGGGGAGTTTCTTAATCCGGGGTGCCATCACATAAGCTCAAATTAACCTTTCAACGACCGACCGACAGCCGGCTGTCGGGCTGCTATTGTCTTTCTATTGTGTCTCAAATCACGTGTGTTCGAAGGATTAAAAGTCGGTATATACCCGTTTTGTTAATGCGCAACTTGGACGACCCGAGATTAAGTAATGGCACTAGATTGCGAGTCATTGAATAAGGCACCAATTGTAACTGGAGAAGCTAAGGGTGAAAATGTTCTTTTTCCACGCATTCCAATAATACCCAATAACTTACCCTTTAATTTCAAATGTTTACAGTTCCCACTTAAAGTTGCATTTTCTATAACTATTAATAAATCGCAAAGGCAAACTTTGAAGATAGCGGGGATACATTTAGGCACGCCCTGTTTTTGCCATGCTCACATACTCACATCTAAATCCCAAAATCTAAATATTTACGCTAAATAAAAAAAAAAAAATAACATAGTATATGGGAGTATATTGCAGTAAAAACACAGATAATTAAACACAGATGTTAACCTATTCCAATTACATACATATTAATTCTTTACTTTTTACAAAATCTATTAACAAAACCGCATCAAAATCCCTTCCGTAGTTTTAAAAATTTAAGCTTACATAGGGACAAAGAAAGCTACATTGTATTATACTATGTAGTGTTAAATGCAAGTAACATTGGTCCGACCTGTTTATTAGTCAGTGTTTAGTAATCCGTTTGTGCTGGATAGGATAATCTCAAGCCCGGGGAAGGACATAGGGCTACTTTTTATAAGCACACCATACAGGTAAAGATTGATGAAGAAACCACTGGTCTTAGCATTTTGAAATTTGCAGAGTTCTATTAAAGCTTAAAATAATGAGCACTTAGAAAGGAATCCAGATAATTCCACCCTCAAGAGATTCCCTCTAAATATTAGGTATAGGATTTCAAAGATTGTCATCATCATCTCTCTAGCCTTTTCCCAACTGTGTTTGGGGTCGGCTGCCAGCCTAACCGGATTCAGCTGGATACCGGTGTTTTACGTGGAGCGACTGCCTATCTGACCTTCACAACCCAGTAACTGGGCGATACGATACATCTTGGTTAGACTGGTCAGAGTTTCTGGCTAACCAGTAACGACTGTCGAAGTTCTACGCATGACAACCAAGATCAACGGCTTTACGTGGTTTCCGAGGCACGGGATGTCAGTGATGTCCAAGATAAACTTTAGAAAGTACATATGAGTTGAAAAAGTCACATTGGTACTTGCCCGGATTAGAACCCACATCCTCTTACACGAGAGACGGGCGCCTTATCCATTGTGCCATCACGACTTTCAAACGGATTTCAAAGATTGTATGAAAACTAATTTTGAAGTTAGAAATTTGGGATGTACGATGTGAAGTTACATTAAAAAATACAAGTATTTAAAAAAATATCACGCAACTTAATGTGGCAGACCAAATTCTACGCGAGCGAAGCCGCGGGCAAAAGCTAGTATATCATACGTATTAATGATAATTCACTTTTTTGATTGACACACTATAGTTATTTTGACCCTGTTTTGATTTATTTTTTATTATATTTCTATTTCGAATTATTAAAATTCTTAGGTGACCATGTTTGACATCTTTTTAACACAAATATATATAATTTTCTTTGTAATTCCAAAATTCTGTAGCTTATTTTTTTTAATTTAAATTGTTAACATTTGCATGCCCATGTGACGGTAAAATATGGAGAAATATTTGTACAGAAAAATTAATCACCTATGTACTATACCCATGTTTGCAAAGAAATAAATACCTTGAATACTTTGAATACGTAGCCACTGGTTGAAAAAACCCCGTTTACCGTGTCCCAAATTTTATAAAAATGAGTTTAGCGTTTTCATCTTGGGAGTAGAATACATAGAGTTAGAGTACTTTCGTATTTATCCTTATAAGTAGTGTGCTTCAGTCCCCATAGACCTCTCACAACTATAGTAACTGTGAGCTTCCCTTCGTAGATCGTCGCTTCATGTGACCCCACTCGCTTGTCTAAATGTTATTTCACCTGCAAAACGCACATACTTCAACAATAATCGCATTAATATTTTAAAAAAGTTGAAATTTTTCGTTTGCGTAAACAGGCTGATCTGAATTCCTGATCGGAATGGACTCTTTATTAAACCTTTGAACACACGTGATTCAAGACACAATAGACAGACAATAGCAGCCCGACAGCCGGCTGTCGCTTAGTCGTTGAAACGTCATGGGGTGGCTGCATAAAATTTCACGTAATTTTAAAACAACAGTATTTGGTATCTCATTTCCAAACCATTTTAACATGCCCATCAATTTCCCATTTTATAACCATTAGTAATTACTTCTGAAAATACCAAGATTCTAATAGAAACGATAGCAAAATAAAGAACACGTCTGGTAACTGGGCCGTTTGCCAAACGTTCGATATGAGATGTACTTTATACATGTCCGTCCTTACAAGCCAATTGGCGTTAAGCAATATACGACCTTTTACAAAATGGAAATTGGGAAACAGGCTAGGGTCACTTTGTTAATGGAGTTGTTTGTTGCGTGGCTGACTTTGTTTTTTGTTTTTTAGGTATTTTGGTTAGTGTAATGTATGTATGCACTAATATGCCATTGTGGGTACATTAAGATATTATAATTATTAAGTATTGCAGGTAGTCGGTTGTATGTTCTTTCAGTCATTATACTGTGCTTGTACGTGACTACGTGTCTTATTTATTTCTGTATCCCGAGTGCTCCCAACCCAAGAATTCTTCAGTGGCGACGAGGATAATCGAACTGCGCATATGCTAAATAGTTATATCGTGTTAAAGTGGTTTTTGGAAAAAAATAAAATAAAAAAAAATGTCCGTCGGCAGAATCGCTGAGTTCGATATCCAGAAGGACGATTGGAGGTTATACGTTGAACGTCTCGAACAGTACTTTTTAGTGAATAAAATATCGAGTGAGTTACAAGTGCCCACGTTAATTACTGTTATGGGCGCAGCTAGCTACGAATTATTGGTTAATTTGTGTACTCCGGAAAAACCCAAAACAAAAACATTCGAACAAATAACGCAAATAATGGAAAAACACCTACAACCTAAACCGAGTGAGTTAGCTGAACGATATAAATTTCGAAATCGCAAACAACTAACCAGTGAAAACATGTCGGACTATGTTGCTGTTTTAAAAAAGTTGTCAAAGTCTTGTGAGTTTGGGACATGGCTACAAGAAAGTTTAAGGGATCAGCTAGTTTGCGGGATAAGAAGTGAGACCATAAGACAAAGATTGTTTGCAGAGACCAACTTAGATTTCACCAAGGCATACAATCTAGCTGTAAGCATGGAGGCGGCAGAGAAAGATGCAGCGGTGGTAGTGGATGGATCTGCAAACGCAGCAAGTGAGGCGAAGGGGTTAGTGGATTGTCAGCAGATGATGACGCGGCGGGGTAGCACTGGCGGCGCGGGCAGAGGTCGCGCATCTGGGCGCGTACCTGCTAACGAGCACGGGCAGCGCAGGCGGCCACATGCGAGCCGGGTGGCACCAGCAGCGTCAGCTACGGTGGAGCGGGAGCGGCAACAGCGAGAGTGTCGAGCGTGTGGTGGGTCGCATGAGACGGCCGCTTGCAAGTTCGGGCGCTATGTGTGCCGAGTGTGCAACCAGCCGGGCCATCTGCGGCGTGTGTGTCCACAACTGACACGACATTATACCGTCGAGGCTCAGTGCGAAGAGGACGTAATGTACAGTGAGGATAGTGATGAGGTAATAATAATTGATGTTAATGAGTTGACAATAACACAGTGTAAACCTATTTATGTATCGCTAGAAGTGCAGGGCAATATTATGGACTTTGAGTGCGATACAGGTAGTGCCGTTTCTTGTATAAATGAGCATGTATACAAAGAATTATTTAGTAACTTACAAATTATGAAATGCAGTATTACCTTGAGATATTATACAGGCGAGTATGTAAAACCACTGGGGCTTATTAAACCTCTTGTCAAATATAAAAACAAATGTATGCCATTAGACTTGTATGTTGTAAAAAAGGGCAAAACAATGCTGCTTGGTAGGCAATGGATGGCATTGTTACAAATACAACTGCCTGTATTAAACTATGAGGATAAATATGTAAATAACAATAACATTTGTGACGGATCAAATTTTGATGTTAGCAAATTTAGTTCCAGATACTCTAAAGTGTTCGCGGACGGTTTGGGGCGATTCACTGGTGGTCAAGTGGGCATTCACTTGCGGCCAGGCGCACGGCCCGTGTTTATGCGCGAGCGGCCGCTGGCGTATGCGCTGCGCGAGCCGGTGGAGCGGACACTGAGTCAGCTAGTACGGGACGGCATTCTCACTCCGGTCGAGCGTTCTGAGTGGGCAACGCCTATCGTGCCCGTCGTAAAGAAGGATGGCAGCATAAGGATATGCGCCGATTATAAGCTCACATTAAATAAGGTAATAGAGGTCGATCGCTATCCACTACCTAGGGTTGAAGACTTGCTAGTGCGGTTAAACGGTGGGGAGCGTTACAGTAAGTTAGACCTTTCCCAAGCTTATGCTCAATTTGAACTGGATGATTCACGGAAGTACACCGTTATTAACACCCACAAAGGATTGTTCCGATATAATAGATTAGTGTACGGGCTAGCGTCTAGCCCGGCGATATTCCAGAGACGGTTGGAACAGCTGTTTGCAGACTTACCCCAGGTAGGCGTATTTCTTGATGACGTCATCATAACCGGGCGCTCAGTGTCCGAACACATGACCAATTTGTGCAAAGTTTTTGATCGATTGGAACAGTATGGTTTGCGGGTAAAAAAGGACAAATGTTCATTCTTTGCTAAATCAGTTGTTTACTTGGGACACGTCATCAGTAAAGACGGTGTACATACCTGTCCCGATAAAGTGAAGGCGATTAGAAACACACCAGCACCATCAAACATATCAGAACTGAGAGCGTTTATAGGCATGGTTATGTATTATGCTAAATTTATAAAGAATGTCAGTACCATTTTAGCTCCACTGTATAATTTATTGAAAGTAGGGGTAAAATTTGTATGGAGTGAGGACTGCAGGGATGCGTTTGACAAGATTAAAGCGATGTTAACTAGTAGCGAGGTACTAACGCACTACTCAGCCGAGTTGCCGCTCGTGCTGACTACCGACGCAAGCAGCGTGGGGGTCGGCGCCGTGTTGTCCCACGTCACGCCGAGCGGCGAGCGCCCGGTAGCCTATGCCTCGCGATCATTAAGCGTAGCTGAGCGGTCATATTCTCAAATAGATCGGGAAGCACTGGCGATAGTTTTCGGAGTCAGGAAGTATCATCAGTATTTGTACGGGCGACAGTTTGTACTGAGAACGGACCATAAACCATTAACTTATATATTTGGAAATAAAGTAGGTATACCAATTATGGCCGCATCGCGATTACAGAGATGGGCAGTACTGTTGTCCGCATATAATTATAGAATAGAGTACGTTGCGTCAAAAAAAAACTGCGCAGACGCGTTGTCACGTCTACCAAATAAAACAAACTTGCATTCACATAGGAAAGATAGTACGTATGTACAGTTTGTAGAAGAATTTTTACCTATCACTCACAATGATGTTAAGGAGGCTACGCAAAAAGATATTGAGTTATGCAGAATAATGTCGTACGTACAATCTGGTTGGCCAAACGAGTGTGCTGCAGTAGCGGAGGCGGAAATACAACCATACTTTCGTAGACGTCGCGAACTATATTCGGAATTCGGATGCCTTATGTGGGGGTATAGAATGGTAATACCCGCTAAATTGAGAAATCTTGTTTTAAGACAGCTACACAGTGGGCACATAGGTATCGTGAAGATGAAGGGCCTAGGCCGAAGTTACGTCTGGTGGCCCAATATCGACGCGGATATAGAATCTATGTGTAAGCAGTGTGAGACGTGCGCTGCAGAGGCCGACTCACCGCCGCGGGCGCCGCCACAGCCGTGGCCCTATACCGCGCAGCCGTGGACTAGGTTACATATAGATTTCTTGGGGCCATATCAGGGTACCAAATTTTTTGTGTTAGTGGATGCCAGTTCTAAGTGGATAGAAGTATTTGAAATGAAAAACACGAATGCTTTAAGTGTCATTAAGGTTTTAAGAACTACATTTGCTAGATTTGGGTTGCCAGAGGAGTTAGTTTCAGATCAAGGGCCTCCGTTCACAAGTGAAGAATTTGGTTCATTTTTAAAAAAGAATGGGATACGTCAAAGCTTTTCACCTGCCTATCACCCGGCATCTAATGGTGCGGCAGAAAACGCGGTAAAGCTTTGTAAGCGGGCCATAAAAAAAGCGTATAAGGATGGTGTAGATGTGGATACAGCCTTACAAGCTTTTCTGTTAGCTTACCGTAATTCAGTGCACACTACAACTGGTGAGACACCTGCAGCTATGTTACAAAGGCGCTCACTTCGTTCGAGACTCGACTTGTTAAGGGGGCAACGATCATTAGAGAATAAGGTACGCGAGATACAGAGTCGCCAGGCAGTATGCGCGGGACTTAAGCCACGAACTCTGTGCGAAGGTGATACGGTCTGGGCGAGACAATATGGTGCGTCAGACAAGTGGGTAAAAGGAACAGTGAGAGAGGTAGAAGGTACACGTAGGTATGTAGTGGATAGCGATGACGGTAGACTTCTCAAAAGACATATTGATCAAATTAGGCGCCGTTCTCGGCTGTCCGATGTTCCTTATCAAGGAAATCAGGATAACAAAGAACCAGACAACCGGAGTGAGACTGCTGTACCGTTACAGACTGATGGTCGGGTGGAGGCATCGGAGCAAAGGCATGTGATTAAAGATCTACCAGGTACTACAGAAGAGGGAAGTATGGCAGATAAAGGTAGTTGTGCCCCTCAGGTTAATATCGTGCCTCCGATACCTTCGCCCCCTGAACCACCTAGTTGTGATGTTCAGCCGAAGCCACCAGTGACGCACTCCAAACGAATACGCAAGCCGGTCGTACGATTTGAAATAGATTAGTTTAGCTATAAGTAATGTTCGGTTCATTAATTAATATGTTTGTATGTATCACTCTTGTAAATATCTTGTGTGGTGAAGTTTATATTCTAAGAATAAGAAGGGAGGTGTAATGTATGTATGCACTAATATGCCATTGTGGGTACATTAAGATATTATAATTATTAAGTATTGCAGGTAGTCGGTTGTATGTTCTTTCAGTCATTATACTGTGCTTGTACGTGACTACGTGTCTTATTTATTTCTGTATCCCGAGTGCTCCCAACCCAAGAATTCTTCAGTTAGGAGGTTAAAAGATAGGTTCAATTTTGAAGATATGAAAAACTAGCTGCCTCCCGCGGTTTCAACCGCGTTAAAAATGTTAAGGATGAACAACCCTGATCACTTAAGTGTATGAAAAATAGATAGTAGCCGATTCTCAGACCTACTGAATTTGCATATAAAATTTAGTAAAAATCGGTAAAGCCGTTTTGGAGGAGTAAGGTAACAAACATTGTGACACGAGAATTTTTTATATTAGATACTATTAACGTTGGCTCTTCTTAATAATACGGTACTGGCCCATTAATTTCGTAGTGACAGGCGTATCTGCCACCTAGGCTTTCGCATTCGATTTTGAGGTCGGACAAAAAGTTCTTTAGAACTTTTTCATAGTGTTAAGGTATTTTTACACACAGAAACAGCCAGACTAAATAAGGCATACGCACACAGGCATGCTCATCTTAGAAAATAAACAATAAAAATCATTAAAAAAACTTTGATCAGTTCTAGCTTTTTATTAAAGAAGGTCAACCAAGAAAGTCTAATAATTTAATTCAAATAAATCATTTTGAAATCAAAAAAACATTTATTCTACTAAACTTTTTACAGTCACTACACCTGTAGTCATTCAGTAAGTTGACATGATAAATAAGTTCACTGAACATGAAAATAAAATGAGATAAATGTACAATGAAAGCCAAAATCAAGAATGAACTCCAACAAGTTAGAAATTAAATTACAATTCACAAAAATTTCACACGACCACTCCGATTTACATAGATACTCGTACGAAATAAATAGAGAAAAAAGTACAAAGTGGTTAAGTGCGTTTGGAAGTGTATGAGAGGTTCCGCACTACCAACAAAACACCTATCGATAAAAGGTCGAGCAAAATCATGATTTTCATAAAATCAAAATCATAAAATCATATTTATTTTGTAAATAGGTTATATACCTATATAACACTTTTACACGTCAATATTTTGTTTTTTTATTTTTTTATTTTAAGCGAACGGTGGGGCCGGTGTTTCGTAGCTGGACTGCTCTGAGAAGAAACATCCGAAACAAACTCAGAGGTCAAAGTCTCTTTTAAAGTCCATACAATCGTATTGGTCAAAAAAACTTTTTCCAAAAAAAAAGATAACCGACTTCAAAAACGAAAAGCTCAAAAATAACTATTTCGGAAGTCGGTGGCTTCTCTTCTGCCAGTCGAATTGTGTTGCCTTGCCACCGACTTCCGAAATAGTTATTTTTGAGCTTTTCGTTTTTGAAGTCGGTTATCTTTTTTTTTGGAAAAAGTTTTTTATTTTTTACTTTTTAGTTAGAGTCCCAACTACGTTTTAGAGTAACTTTCAAAAAAATGTACGTTTTTCTATAAAAATTGAGGAGTTCCCTCGATTTCGGCATGATACCATCATCAGATCCTGGACCTGATGACAATGGGACCATTTGGGAAGTCTACCCTTTCAAACAAAAAAAGAATTGTTCAAATCGGTTGGCAAACGACGGAGATATGCGCGAACAAACATAAAAAAAAAAACATACAAACATTCGAATTGAGAACCTCCTCCTTTTTTTAGAAGTCGGTTAAAAAACGTGCGAGAACCATGGAGGTTAATGTCTGAGGCACTCTCTTGATGAGAGAAGGACACAGATTCGTTTAGGGACTTAAATTTTTAACATTATTTGAAATAATGTTTATTAATACTTGTGATTTTTTATAATAAGTAGAAACATGTGTCTAGGTATGGATTACTAACTAGTAGCATAACATAAAGACAGTAGACAGTCGGAGGGATGCACGGACAGCTAGTAGTAAAATAACCACGTTGATCATACGAGTACAGTACCCTAAACATGTTAAAATTTTGAAACTAACGCGCAGTTGCAGAATCAAAATAAACTAAAAAAGCACACTGACATCACACGCGAGCATCGGAAGTTTCTCGAACAATGGTTGTCATTCCTAGTTGGTTAAAATTAAAAAAAAGATCGTCGATCGAGACGGACTGGCACACGAAAGGCTTGTATCACCGTATAATAAAAAATTGTGAGTGCCGAACTAAATATACGAGGCATTATAATATGTTTGAAAATTAATTAGGTATCTTTATTTTTACTTGCTTCACTTTTGCAGGAACCCCTAAAAGGCATAGTACAGGGTAGGCGAATCAATGGCACGCGTGCTGTAGATGCACGCGAGCGCGACACAAATATTTTGGGCACGTCGCCGTTCATAAAACATATGTAAAAAATGTGTTAAACTAGGTATTTTTACCCACGACGGAACGGAGATGGTGTATGCGTTTGGGGTGAGAGGTTGTGTGTGCGCACACCAAAACCCAATGAATGTTCCTATTTGTCTCAAGAACGGCTGGACCGATTGACATGCACTTTTCTGTGGTAGAATTGTAATTTATTAACAAAGGTTCCTAGATAGTCTTAGTCCTCCAGGGGGCGCTGAGGTTACCATTTCTTTCACTCAATTGGGGTGAGAGATTGTGTGCGCATACCAAATCCAATGATTGTTTCCATTTATCTCCAGAACGACTTGACCAATTGACATGCAGTCTTCTGCAGTGGATTTGTTATTTATCGATGATGGTTGTTAGATTAATCATTGTTGTATTAATCGCCCAGGGGCGCTGCGGTTACCATCAGAAAGTCAAAATTATTTGATGGCACGTCAATTACCCCGTTTAATGTTTTTTGGAAGAAATGGCACGATGATGCATAAAGGTTCGCCTACCCTGGCATAGTAGAAGCCGAATCCAACTCGTATAACCCTTTATCAATTTTATGGTGAATAAGACACAAACCATGATAGAATCTGTGCAAGGTAACTAGGACATAAGTATAACAGGAGCTGCTCATGGATCAAATACTTCCATATGCTATGGATCTGCTTCTGTGAGGAAGTTGACCGGCTAGAAGATGGAGATAGGCAGAAACAGGAAAGAATATTAGTAGCAGGATTCCGTTAAGCGTCCTTTGAGTGTGAAAACCTAAAAGTGAAAATTATACAGTTCAGCCTACGTTCGCCAAAATTTCAACTGAAACACCAGAAAGAATGTTGAACTTTAGTGTTCCACGCGCGCCTCAAAGAGAAGGAGTCAGCACAGGAAGGGGCCCAACAGGGCCAACGCCTGCCGGGGTTGCGGAATGTTTTTAATAGTTACCGTGACCCTGGAACATAAAGGGCAATCGAAGGAACATGAGTGGGTTTTAGTCAGTAAGAGTCTGACATGCCCTCCCGCCGCACCCAGGACGGGAGCAGTCATTGGATGATTTCCCACTCACCAAAAAAAAAAATATCTTATTCCGAAAAATGTACTTCAATACAGTACTAAAGGTTCATTATGTATTTCTAGATTTTCGGTGTACATACAGTACAGTACTGGAAATGTAAAATTCTAGGAACTGCTTCATATTTGGCAAAAATTATTCGCGTAAAAGGATTCCAAATTTTATCTTGGATTTTTTTTTATGAGCCAGTACTGAGAACTAATTAGTGACTGGAAAACACGCATATTATATTTAGGTTGTAGTTAGGTTCTAAATGCTGCTACTAGCTCTAGCACGCAATTGCGTCTGTGTAAATGTCAATTAACGCGCAAGCAATAAAATATCGAAGTTTAAATATAGCTGCCATCTCTTAGGACTCCATCTCATCATGTCTTCGGCATTTCACTTTACAATTATTGTAAATCGAAATGCCTGAAGTAACATGGAATAACTGTCTTTTTAGTACAATGTAAGCCAGAGGTTAAATATGACTTGAAATGAAGACATAAAAAAAAACTTTGATGTGGATGCAACGTGGTGCTGATGCAAAGTTTTTTCCGCATCATCCTTCCTCCCATAATTTTACAACCCGATACAAAACGAAATATCGTTATAACTACTTAAACAGCAATTCTTGGAATACAACGTATGTAATACCGTTAATCATAAGCCAGTTAAGCTCATACTTCGAATGTGCGCATAAATCAAAACTTTGTGCTCGTTTTCTGAATTGTTTCTTGCGAGCATCTTGTGTACGTAAGGTTGTATTTGTAAGTATGTGCTACTTTTGAGAGAAAACTGTGAGGTAAGGTATGTACCTATCAAAAGTAGAGCAGTGATTTTGATAATTTCTCTAAATATTTACTGTATCATCATCGATTGACATGGTGACCGATGATTGGCTTTGACGGGCCTGTTGGTCAAGTGGTTTGACTCTGACTGCTAAGCCAGAGGTCGTGGGTTCGATTCCCACCCAGGACAAACTTTGTGTGATGAACATGATTGTTTGTTCTGTGTCTGGGTGTTATTTATTTATAACTAGCTGTCCCCCGCGGTTTCACCCGCGTTATATCAGATTTTTGGTAACTAAAAAGAAGATAAAAAGTATTCTATGTCCGTCCTCTGGTCCAAAGCTACCTCCCCACAAATTTTCAGCCAAATCGGTTCTTCCGTTCTTGAGTTTTAAAATGTGTAACCAACACGACTTTCTTTTATATATATATATAGATAGAAGATATGTATGTATTAATAAATTATTTAAGTATGTATATCAGTTATCTGGTTACCATAGTACAAGCTCTGTTTAGTTTGGGATCAGATGACCATGTGTGAGTTGTCCCAGGGTGTTTTTTTTTATTATTTTAAACAAAGGTGTGTGTAGGCAAACCAGCAAGCAAGTCGTGGAGATGAACACCGTCGCTAAATACTCGCTACACCAGTAAAGTCGCAATTGCGTTGTGTTTAAGAAGATGAAAGCTCTTTTCTTGAAGGTCAATAAGTCGTAGTGACTTGGAAATACCACTACTACGACTTATTGACCTTCAAGAAAAGATGGTCGTGCATGGTAAAAAACCAGGCAAAGAAGAACAGTGGTAGAATTTTTGTCAGTTCTAGAAAAGGGCTGAGTTAAAAGAATTTTCTGGTAACTTTTTTTTTATTATAAGTAAAGGCCCATTAATAAAGCCTGCTATATGGTATGAGACCTCTTCTATTTTACCCTGTAGTGGGACAGTAATAGGCTGGTAATATTTACAAAGTTATGAATAACAGCCATAAAATCACAACGACACCAATATCACCCCAGGTACTCACCTAAGTAGGTGTGTTGGGTTAGTTTTGCATCAAATTTTACTAACGTTCAGTAGACTATAAAAAAAGATTGCGTTGTGTATTGGTTTTAAGAGCAGCCAAGCGTGAGACGATAATATTTTAGGTGGCGGCTTTCACTGTATGTGGTTTACAAGGTAGACATTTGTATCACTGTTTATGGGCACTTTAGAATGCTTATTTTGTGAATAACTTGCTTTTGGATGTATGGTGTCAAATGGAAAGGAAAATGGGGTCTTGGGTATGATTCGAGTAAAAAGTGTTATGAATGAGTGAGAGGGAGAGAAGTTTGTCTTGGACTTCACTGACATCGATGAAGGAAAGCATCGTGAGGAAATTGGGACTCATAATGATTATAAGTACGAAATCGATACACCTTGAACAAAGTGATAATCAAGCTCGTGCCTTTGCCGTATTAAGAGAGTATTAGTATTTCTTCCGATCTTTCCAAGTATATGGTGGACAAATATTACAGATGTCTGAGAACTTAATACCTATTGGCTAGATGCCTTCTGCATGAAAGATATTATAATAATCACTTATTAATACAACTACCTAATCAAACGTGCCTCAACTTTATAGTTTACTAGCTTTTGCCCACGACTTCGTCCGCGTGGAATAATAGTTCCCTTTCCCGGGGGATTTCCGGGATGAAAACTATCCTATGTCCTTTCTCGGGTCCCAGACTATATCTGTACCAAAGGAGAATGGGCAAAATGGTACCCGGCTCCAATAGATATGTTTGTAGTGTCGCACGATGGGCTGAAAATCGGCTTTCATAGACTTAGGGATTTCAATTTGCAAGGGCTTGTTTTTATGCCGGATATCGCTTCTATTAGTCATTACTATGTACAAAAATGACACCCGAGTTAATTCTACCCAAAAACGAAGGAAATATAATTTTTTTACGAAAAATTTGTATGAAGCTAGTATGAAAAATCGAATTATCTCCTAAACGGCATGTTTAACCGTAATATCCTTGGAGATGGTCATAGTGCTAATTATTTATGATTTTTTGGTTGGCAATTGGACGAAAAATTTAATGCCGTTTTTTTTTTAAAAATCGTCAAAATATTTTTATTTGTTTTTACGTATGAAACGATTCCTTTTGGTGTTTATGTTGAAGAACACGGACTTTTAACTACACATAACATAAAATAGCATCACTCCTATATTTCCGAAGGAGTTGGCAGAGGTTTATAGTACACCCACACGTAGCCAACTATGTTTGAGCTAGATATTTATCAGCACAAAATGAGTTTTAAAACTTTTCATACAACCAAATTACCAATTGTCTTCTAATGAGTCCAAAAAGAAGTGATTAAGTAACTACACTGATTAGGTCTTCTAATGAGTCTTAATAGGTGATTTAACGATTTTCAATATCTCACGACAATGGATTATATTTAACATTTCCTGATAAGTAAGCTAATTTGTTAATTAGCAGTGCTATGAGTTCTAAAAATAGTTAGTGACAATTATAGATTTTCATTAGCTAATGAGGAGATAACTAATGAGGGTAGTTACCTAATTATTGTCGTTTTGCAATAAAAGGGCTAAAGTTTTGTTTTATAATTTAATTTGTTCACAACTGTGTAACTGCTAACACTAAATCTGCGACTATAAAATCTTAAAATTGAAAGTTTAATCACCAATTTAGACTTGTTTGTTCTTCTACGAAGTGAGAGTACTTCATTTGATCATGAAGTATTGTTTAGTGCAGTTGTTTCCCGCATAGGCGATTGCCTGTCTGACGAAGATTATGTTGTTCTCAAAGAATTTTGTCGGAGATTTACGCGAGCCGCTTTACAAAGGTGGGGGAAATCCAACCGATTCCTTGATAATTTCAGGAGAAAGTACGAGAATTGGTTGGGAGCAAATATTGATTGGCCGAGTTTTGTGCAAACTTTAGTTAATCAAGAACCAAGTGTTGATGAGATACCAAGAGCGCCCTCAGTCTCTCCAGAACCGTCGACATCAACGTCCATTGGAACAATGACGAAAAGATCCCGTAAACCATTCGAAGACCTGGGAAGTAAACAAAAAAAGAGAAGATCTGATGAACACACAGGCGAAGGTTCCAGTGAATTGGCATATGCAGCTGCAGCACGTTTAAAAGAAGAAGGGCATGGAGATATCGCCTCTGTCATCGAATACATGATGAAAAATCCTGAAGCAGCCGCTAAATTAAATGAAACGCCTTAAGAAACCAGCGAAAACAATCATATTTACGCCAGAAAAGGCGCTTGGATTGCTTCTTTCGCTAAAACTCTCAAAGTGGCAATATATTACGTTGCGTGAGGCTGCCATTCGAGAAGGTGCTAAAGATATTTATCCATCTTACTATAAAGTGCAACAAACTAAGCTTGATTGCTACCCTCCGAAGCAATCAGTGACAGTTACTGATTCATCGGCTAGGATTACACTTCAAGCTTTACTTGATATCACGGTTACAAGAATCCTTCAAAGCCTTTCTAACGAAGAGCATAACAAGCAGTTGAAGCTGATATCCAAGTGGGGATTTGACGGTGCTTCTAACCAAAGCCGATACAAGCAGAAAATTGAGGGTGAGGAAGATGATTCAAGCATTTTCATGACCTCCTTGGTGCCACTAAAACTGACAGATGGAGACAACATTTTATGGACGAACCCAAAACCATGCTCAGTTTTGTATTGTCGTCCAGTTCAGTTTACTTTTGTAAAGGAGAGTGAAGCAGTTGTCCTTGGGCTGAAAAAACAAATGGATGAAGAAATTGAGGCCCTTATCCCCACAGAGTGCAATAATAATAATAGGGTGACTCATCAACTAATGATGACGATGATCGACGCTAAAGTCTGTACTTACCTTTCTGAAGCTAGATCAAATGCATCGTGCTACCTGTGCTTAGCAAAGCCTACAGAAATGAACCGCTTAGATGCTGTAACATCAAAAATTGTGTGTTCGGACCTGTATGAGTTTGGCTTGTCATCCCTACACGCCCGTATAAATTGTATGGAATGTCTGTTACACATTGCATACAAACTGGACTTCAAACGGTGGGCAGCGAGAAGTGATGAGCACAAAGAAATGCTACAGACAAGAAAGAAAATAATTCAAAATAAATTCAAAGATGAGCTCAATCTGTTGATTGATATAGTAAAACAAGGCTCGGGAACCACCAATGACGGGAATACTGCAAGAAAATTCTTTGAGTTTTCTAATAAAACCGCAGCTATAACCGGTTTGGATGAAGACCTCATCAAAAGATTTGCTGTAATTTTACAAGCAATTACATCTGGAGAGCAGATCGATATAATAAAATTTAGAGATTATGCTCGCAAAACAGCAGAAAAGTACGTATTACTATACGACTGGTTCTACATGTCGTCAACCGTTCATAAGTTACTAATCCATGGGGCTGACATAATCGAGAAAAATAATATTGTGCCGATTGGGACTCTCTCGGAAGAAGCCTCAGAGTCTCGAAACAAAGATTTTAGGAGGTTTCGAGAACATCATTCGCGGAAAAGAAGCAGGCAGGATTCCAATCAAGACATTTTAAATATGCTTGTTGTTTCTTCGGACCCTTTGCTAAGTGCACAAAGGCCTAAGTTAGATGCCAAGAAAAAGCAGAGCTTTTTTGCTGAAACTCTCGACTTAATTCAATTTCAGGAAACTGAGTTCGAATTTTTGGATATATCCAATCTGGATGCTGACTCAGAATTGGAGTCTGACAACGAGAGTGATAAGGAAAATTTGTAAAAAAGATATATATGTACATATTTGTAAATTTGTATTTGAGTGTGTTTGGGTTTTTTTGTAATATTTAATGATATGTTTTATTTTTTTTATTTATTTTACTTTATTTTACGAATGCTTAGTATTAATTCCTTAAATTAACTTATTTTGTATAAAATATAACTTCATAATGTTACTTCAATATAAATCTTTTTTTATTTAAATTAATATAAATGTGTCAAAAACAGCAATTTTTTTATTTTATTTTTCTTGTTTCGTGTGTTCTTAATATTTGGGTTAATAACATATCGAACTTTTTAACTTAGACACTAAAAGGGATCGTTTTACATGTAAAAATAAATAAAAATATTTTGACGATTTTTTAAAAAAAAACGGCATTAAATTTTTCGTCCTATCGCCAACCAAAAAATCATAAATAATTAGCACTATGACCATCTCCAAGGATATTACGGTTAAACATGCCGTTTAGGAGATAATTCGATTTTTCATACTAGCTTCATACAAATTTTTCGTAAAAAAATTATATTTCCTTCGTTTTTGGGTAGAATTAACTCGGGTGTCATTTTTGTACATAGTAATGACTAATAGAAGCGATATCCGGCATAAAAACAAGCACTTGCAAATTGAAATCCCTAAGTCTATGAAAGCCGATTTTCAGCCCACCGTGTGTCGTTTAAAAGGTCTTACCAAGAGGAACAACATTTACTATAACTGCCAGCCTCAAATATGATTGCGTTTGGAGATAAACGACAGTCTTACTAACTAATAAAAACCCTACAGTCCCGTGGCCCCGGCGATAAACATACACATACGAGTATATTAGGTACCACTTACTGTAATTAAAAAAATGAGTAGGCACCAAGGTAATATTTTCTGCATTTTTCCGTTTAAGTTTACTAGCGCTAGGTACATTTACCAACTCAAGCTGGCAAGATCTTACTGTGCCGAGCATTTATCAAATGGTTTATATATAATTGAAACGTACAGAGCTGCCTGCACTTGAAGATCTGCCATACACGAAGATGCCTGGCTTTTGCGTGGACGAATTCAGTCGCGACACGTCCGTGTAAAAACATATTTTTGTTACATATTGATCAACAGTGCAAATACTATTGTCCAACAATATTGCACATGTTCAACCGGGCGACGTACGATGGGCACTTGTGCACACATAGTGTCCATCGTATGGTACCTAGGCTATGCGAGGCATACGGGATTTACTACTTCGGAATCTTTCCTTTGCTGTTATAGTTGATGCCGATATGTAATGTTTTAAATCTACTCACTTTTTGCTAAAATATATGATTTTTATTTGAAGAATGCTTGTTTTCTTACTTCTTTTAATAATAGAATCCTTAGTGTGCTATATCATCGTCTAAGTCAATCTTATCCTAGCTTTATTTTACTGCTATAAATAGTTCGTAGTAAATTCTCATTTGTAAAACTTAGTGAGATTACTGCTTCCCAAACGTGAATAGCGACAAGCGCCATAGTTGACGTTTTTGTGCATCAAAATGTCTTTTCAATGATATATTAATGATGACTATTGGAGCGGGTACCACGTCCCATACATTTTTGCCCATTCTCCTTTCATTCAAACCGGTTCAGTCAGTGGTTTAGGCGTGAAGAAGAGAGACAGACAGAGTTACTTTCGCATTTATAATATTAGTATGGATAGCTTTTGATGTTTGTAGTCCCCTGGACTTCAAAGATCAAAAGCTGACTGTAATAATAAACACAACAGCCCCAACAATTCCTGGCTACACTTCCTCAATACGTCGCCCACAGTCAAAGGCCTCCAGCAAGTCTTCACAATGCCGACAAAAGTTACAAAAGTCATTGCAATCTGCAAGCGGGCCGTTCATATTGCACCGCCCACAACAATGGAGGGGCAAGTTTCACAATTTGTGGTCTGAACGTAAGAAAATCGATGAACAGCAACTTCCCAACTTAGGTCGGGGACACAATTTATTGGTGAGAAGTTCCACAACGGTTTAGTTATACGGTATACGGTGTCGATCTTGATTTGAGTGTTTCAAGTATTTGAACTTTTAAGTTCGTATCTTCGATTGTTTATTGGCCTTTGATGTTATCTTTAAAATGGAGCTCGATTTTTCATTAGTTGGATTCATTTGTTATTTGATAGTTTTGTAGAAATCTTTGTTCGTTTTTTATTGGATGGGGATTCCTTTTCTAATGTTACTTGCGTTTGTTGTTGTCTCAACTTCTATTGTTCATTAAACAAATAATGTTTGTTGTTATTTTTTATGCAAAAAATTAAAGGTATGCGACCAGACCATTTGTTTGTTTAAATAGTTTAGTGTTATATTTTTACTTAAAGCAATTTGTTTGTTGTAATAACAATATTCGAAAGAGATTCTGACACCCACAACGGAAGACATAGATTGCTTTTTGAAATGTCAACGAAGATTGAAACAGAATCAGATTTTAAATTAAAAATTAAAGGATTTAAATTTTAAAGGAGACTGTATTATTATTTCTATTATTTCTTTAAGAGTTAGTGTAATTTGAATGTAAACATTTTTGTCTATGTATTTGAAAAAAGTGATTACTTTAGATTTTAGGTACCTACTGTTTATTTGCGATTGTTATTTTAAGTATGCGTAAGCACTTCCTAGCCTGAGACACAGGTTTTAACCTAGTTCAGGCAAATGTGCAAATGCGCGGTTTTTATAATGTATGATAGCTATTTTTGTTGTTAAGTGACCTAAAATTTTAAATAAATGATTTTATTATTATTATTATTTTATTATTATTATAGATTAAACCAGAGTAAGATTAGGCTACAATTACATTCCAACATTATTTAAACCACACTTTTCTCTAACAAATCCTTACAGTTCAGTAACCTCCATTTATAGAAAGTTTATCACGACACAAGATCCATCCCCTATTACGAATAAGAACATACGGAGGACCCAAATATCTCCAGTAATATTTTATGGCTAATGCTCTAACAAATATGAGCGAATACTTATGTATGGTGCAGACGGCCGCAAATAATCCTATAAGCCTCCCTTAATTTGAATAGCGCTTCGTAATTGTGTACCGTTGGAGTGGTGTGAAATATGGAGCTTGCTTTAGTTACAATTTACTAGATGATAGTTACATTGTGTTGTTTGAGGTTTAAAAACTGTTTTGTCAACAAGACTGGAATGGAATTTAAAATTACGAAATTTGTGTAGTTATTTATTTATAACAAAGTGACCTAAAATACTAGCGACCAATCAAAGCTTCGCACGGGCATTAAAAATCAATATGCACGTATTATCCGTACTAATCAGTACTAATATTATAAATGCGAAATTAACTCTGTCTGTCTGTCTGTCTCTTCTTCCCGCCTAAACCACTGAACCGATTTGAATGAAATTTGGTATAGATATAGTCTGGGAGGACCTGAGAAAGGACATAGGATAGTTTTTATCTCGAAAATCCCCCGGGAACGGGAACTATTCTACGCGGACGAAGTTGCGGGCAAAAGCTAGTACATTATAAACTTTATTTAAACATTTAAGCCTACATAGGTACAGACTTTGTTTTATACTATGTAGTGAAGCAATTTATTAACATGAAGCCAGTAAGTAAAAAAAGGTGTAGGTATGTTAACTAAATATTATCTACGATTCACGTATAACTTAATGTTGCAATGATACACTGTAAGTATTGAGTAGCACGTGACTTTGTAACGTGTGTCGCGTAGCAAGTATTTACGTACATGTCTGCTTACTTGCATTATTATTGGCATCAAGACACACACACACACTGGTTATTTTTACAATAAAACTGTTTTCTTCAGACTTTAATACTGAAAAGTATAGTTTCAATGGAATATATAGTTTAGCTTAACACTGTTAAGCATTTTGCTACCTATTTGAGGTTATGTTCTGAAAATAAAATGAGATCTGTATTAATTTTTGCACTAATTTAACCAGACTGTCAATATGATATTTAAAAGAAAGGGGGTCATCGATTATAACCCTAAGGTATTTAATACAGGGAGTTTTGGTAATAGCAGGACAATTACACCAGTTCATCGAGGCATTTCCACATTCAGAAAAAGCTTTAAAATTGGCATGCTATAAAAGATAACATATAGTAAGTACTACACTCTACCTGTCAAAACATTAACATAACACATACCCACAATCACGCATTTCTCCATGGAGGTAACAAACTGACGTGGCGACGACCTAATGTTCAGTGATAACCGCTATCTACACATACAGTCGCTACCAATGATAGTATATTACTTATAATATCTTTGGTCGCTACGATGTCAGGAGGTTCTTCGCAGATGCGTTGGCCTCCAGAATTAAAGCAGAAATGTATTATGTAAACCTGTAATTACACTTACTTGCATTCTCTTTAAGCTGGAACACATCGTCGCTGCTTTGAGGCAAACGTAGATGTGTGGTAGTAGTTCGTTCCTGAACGAATTTGGTCAGAAAGAGTTTTATAACTGCTAAATATGCTTACGAAAACTTGACATTATTGTATTCTTGACCGAATTCCGGTCACGAGGATAAAAATAGATACAAGATACAGTAAGTACTAACTACACTAATATTAACTACAGAGGTTGTTTGGTTGGTTGAACGCGCTTATCTCAGGAACTACTGTCCAGATTGAAAACTCTTTTAAGTGTTGAATAACCTAAACATCGAGGAAGGCTATAGGTTGTATAACGTCACAACTTAGCGTATAAATGGATACACAATCGTCGGTAATCTGACATAGCCGGGATAGAGAATAGGCGCAGGAACATCCATTTTACATGCTTTACCAATTTTCACTTCTAAATATCGAACTGCAAAGAAATCCCTAATGGATAAATCCATTAACATTACAGTGTGACCTTGAAATCGAGCTTAGTACCACAATACGTCAATATTTTGACTGAGACTGATGACAACTGATATCAGTGGCTCAAAAACATGCAAAGTGCTGTTCAAGATAAATAAATGGCTACACCGGCCAGGCGGATGCCTTAAACCTTCGAATACGCGTGATTTGAGACACAGTAGAAAGAAAATAGCCCGACAACTGGCCGTCGCTTAGTCGTGAAAGGTTAACATGACCCATCACAACACTGACATTACTCTGCCACCATATCCCACAAAATTAAACCTTCATTAGCCGCAATAAAGTACACAATCTGTACTAAGTAACAGAGTCAGTTGTGTAGTACAAAGCACTTTATTACAAGTCTCGGCTTAGTTAGGAAGCACTTTGGAGCAGGCCGAGTTCGGTGGGACTCAATATAGGATGGTTGTGCCATAGAGAAAGGTTCGTGGTTTCGTGTTGTTTGGACAATCGCTGTTAATGTGTTTTATTGAGCTTAGTTGAAACTGTGTTTGATTTGAAGTGACGTTTCTTTTTGACGTCAAACGTCCCGAAGCCGAAACGCAAGAAACGCAAATGGGTATTTTTCATTTTGTCAGTTTAAATATTGTAAGACAAGACAAATGTAATTTTTTTTGGTGGCTACAATTTGGTTAGTAGGTTCTTCAATGGCTCTGACTGGTTAATGATTTTATAAACTTAATTTCAACAGTTTGTAATTCATAAACTATTTATAGTCTACCTATATACACAGTCGCACGTGAAACAGATAGAAGTTACAGAAATAAGTTCTTATACTAATTACTTTGGCGATTTCAGACTTATATTAACTACAAGTCCAGGTTTCCTCACGATGTTTTCCTTCACCGATGTCTGTGATGTCTAAGATAAACATTGCCAACCCGCCTTGAGCAAGCGTGGTGATCAATGCTCGTACCTTCTCTGTATGAGAAGAGGCCTTTGCCCAGCAGTGGGACAGTTATAGGCTGGTATTATTTATTTTTTACTAATTACTTTAATATAAATACCGCAATGTTATTCCTACACTTTTTACGAACAAAGTATTTCTACTTTGTACCTGCTACCCAAAATGTAGGTTCATTTTTATAAAGACACAATGGTCTTATTATCACCCTGTATACATATACTAAACCATCAAAATAAAACATTATAAAAACTCAAATTTATTTTCAGAAACTCAAACCTTTAATTTATTCGAGTTATTACAAAACTGTTTATCAAATTGCGACATTTTCCAAATGACCTTTAGACGACCGACCGTCTCAATTTAAGAGCGTTTTAAATTCACAATTTCAATTCCGGCATTATAATTGAATTTGAAACTCAAACGTTAGTACAACATTTTATCTAGCTAAAAGAGCCTAGGTATAGACTTGAAACAATGACTTCTCAAGACAATGTTCTTTTCCATCGATTCAGGTCAAAGAGCTTCGCCGGCTAGATCTAGGGACTATTTTAATTAACAGAACACGAGAAAAAGAAGGTTTTATTGAAATGAGTTTTTATTCTTTTCGCTGTGGTGATGTAATTTTCTTTTTATTTGAGTTTATCGCTAATCTTTGTATATAAATGAGGTTTTTTGGTGGTAATCAACTCTCAGCCAATTTTATTGAAGCTGAATTTGCACAGTAATTTCTGCTTCAGATTCAGCGATTTTTGGAAACACATGGGCGGGAAAAACCCGCAGAAAACAACTAGTTGAATCATGTTTAATTACAATTTAATTTTTAGGTTTATTTTAGTTTTAGTTATTAATTAGTTTTTTTAGTTAGTTTTAAGTTAGCTATATTTATTTGTTTATTTTATAATTTCAATAAAATAGAATCACTACAAGAAAGAAAAAAAAATTACAATCTAAAATATCAAATTAAGAATAAAATTTCACATCACGATCTTTTTAAAAATTCTAATTAAGTGTTTCTTTTGTTTCAAGTTTTCAACGGACTGCCGCCATTTGCAATTAGTTCGAAGTTCAAGTCATATAAAATGCAAATGGTAGGTTTTTCTGGTTGTTAATTCTTAATGAATGTCACGGCAATGTCAGACCCGAAAAATCAGGTGGGTCTTTGCTTTATAAAGGCTTTTTAGCTGTGTAATATTTAAACAAACCAACTTTTAATTAAAAAAAAAAATAAAAAAAGAAACCAGTTCCACTTAAAATTGTAGACTAATTTCGTCGCATCTCCACCCCTTACTGTTCTTGTAAGAAGCAAGCACCAAAGCTAATCTCAATTTACTAAGTAAACACACCAAGCCAAGCCAACTGCGCCCAAAGCTACTAGATAGCTCACAAAAGCGGACATTTAGTTTCCAAACTATTGGCTAGAGACACAATTTATGCTTACTCCACAACTTCGTCAATAGTTTTCGAAGATTGCACGAGGTCGCTCTATGTAGGAAATTGGAACCTATTGTTTATGTGTTTCGGATATAGTATGATTACTAATAAGGTGCAATGTAGGGGCTGCAGTTCGCTAAGCTGAGCAGTTAGCACGTTTGGTGAGGAATGAAATAGAGGGGAATGAAATGTGGAGACCAACTAAGATTGGGAATAGTTGTGTCTTAGTTAATCAATTATAATTTTGACCATTGGCTCCCATCTGGATCCGTTTTCCAGTTAAAAATGTTAATTAGAATAAGAATAATTTATTTCACAAAGAGAAGAAATACAATGTATGTTACATTAATAGGGTTTACATGGTGCTCAATTTTTGTGAATAATGACACCAATGCTAGGATAATCCTGTGTTAGGGGTCATCCATTCGTCCGATTAGGTTTGTACAAAATTGGGTAAGCTAAAACGTGTAACAGCATCAATATTGTGTGAGTAAGCGCTTGTGAGGTGGTGTTCTTAATGAGATGTATACGTTATCGAGTACTAATATGAAGTTTTAAATTCATATTATTAATTTTATCTTGGACGTCACTGATCAGCAGTGGTTGGAATTAGGTAGAGTTATTTTAGTACTTGCATCGAAATATTGATATTAATATGGATCTTCCTGGGATTTCTAATAGATAATCTCGTGTGCAAAACCGTATTACAAATATAAAAAAAATCATCAGAGATGTGTAAAAGTAAATAACTTTTTAAATTTATAAATCACGGAATTGTTCTCCTCTTTAAAAGTAATTTCGGGATTTGGGGCATTTCCACTTTATTCTTTTGCTGTGTGAAATCAGTGTAAGTACATTAATAACTCTACCTAATTCCGACCTATGCTGATCTGGCAAATTATTATTGGGTATTTCTATTTGGAATGCCCCGAAATTTGGAAGATGGTGGGTTTGTTCCCCTACGCAATCAAGCATGTAAATCCGTTCGTCATGGTTGCTATTTGTTGATCTTTGATAGCCGTGACAGTGATCAGAAAGTCTGTCAATTAGGCTAAGACTTCAGTAGGCAGCGATTTGTAATGGGACTGGAAAAGTGAATCCAGATAAACATGGTAGGGCTACATTATAATTGAAAATCCGACCTATATTCGCTTCAACTTTGCTGACACGTTGATGTAATGTAGCCAATGCCGTGATTACAGTAATATTGTTCCTATAGCGAAAGAAATCAAAGATCGCTAGTAATATTTGATATACGGTGTAGCCTTATACGTGAGCATTCATTTATTTGACGGGCTTGTTGGTCTAGTGGTTAGTGACCCTGACTGCTAAGCCGCAGGTCGTGGGTTCGATTCCCACCCAGGACAAACTTTGTGTGATGAGCACGAATGTTTGTTCTGTGTCTGGGTGTGATTTATCTATATTATGTATGCATTTAAAAATATATCTTTATATATATAATTCTATTGTGAGTGTGTATGTCATTGAACTCCTCCTAAACGACTGGACCGATTTTGATGAAATTTTTTGTGTGTGTTCAAGGGGATCTGGGAATGGTTTAGATTCACAAATCAACCCGGCAGATGGCGCTGATTGCTTGAAAAGCATGTGATCTCGAAAACGGCCCTAACTATTTCGCTGAAATTTGATATGTGGGGGTTTTCGGGGACGAGAAATCGATCTAGCTCAGTCTTATGTCTGGGGAAGCGCATGTTATCGAGTTTTAAGTTAAAATGTTTGGCGCCCAACGAAGTGGGCACGGGCCATCTAGTATATTTATATAAGTATGTTTATCAGTTGTCTAGTTACCGTTGTACAAGCTCTGCTTAGTTTGGGATCAGATGACCGTGTGTGAGTTGTCCGAGGATATTTATTTATTTTAATCGATGATGTGTCGCAGGTCGCGTCGCGGCCTAATTTAGCTTCAGCCTTATTTTTACCAAGGGGTTTTTTGTCCTATACTTACGACTGGTAAGCTGCTGACATTTGCGCGTTTATTTAAACGCAAACAAATTAAAAATTAATCAAACCTTCCAGGTTCATTATCTATTTATTTATTTATTTATTTAATACTTAGTATGTAGTGTACAGGCGGACTTAATGCCGTAGGCATTCTCTGCCAGTCTACCTTCAGGTGGTGCAGAGAAATTATGAGGTGCATGATGCACTAAAAGTACATTATAATAGTATCAAATACAAAAAATATTGCGATGAATAATGCTTCTTATAGCGTTTAGAAAACATCAATTAAGACTTAATACATTTATTTGTAAAAGCGTACCTTAGCACGGAAGACCCATTTTAATGTCTGCAGGATTTTGTAGCATGAATTATGGTCGTAATTATCATATCCACTCTTGCTTACTGTTAACTACTAGAAACCTCGCAACGGTAGTGGATTTCTCTTGAATATATTACGTGATTAATTGTGATTTAAACTAGGATTATGCGCATTTGGTTAGCTATAATTCTGTCAAAATCGTTACAGATTTTTAATAATAAACATTACGGTAAATCATGATCTCTTTCTAGAAACTTGAGGTTGGGAAAAATATAATATTTTCTAATTAAAATGAGTAAGTAACAATTATAATTATACACAATATTTACAAACTAAAACTAAATTAAAAATCCTAGAATTAAAATAAAATGGCATCAAAAAACTCCTCCGCATCGCTGTCAACCGGTAAAGTGCCCAAGAGGCTGGCAGCATTGCCACGTTGGATGGCAATGCTAAGCCTCTGGCCAAAATAAAAGCCAGCCTTTGGGTCACGGGAAGAGTCAACTAGTCTTTTAGACAGCTCTTTAAAAAATAGATGGGCATTCGGACCCCATGGCCCAAGGGTTTCAACCCCAAACGGCTCGAAAATATAGTTTCCAGTAAGGTTACTATACTTTCGCCGCTTGAGGTTTTCCGCAGCCGAGGCGGCAGCACCGGCACAGGACGCAGTACTAGGAAGGTGGGATGGCGCAAGAGTATCGACACACGTAGCGTCCCACACTAAAGGCCTACCCATCTTCCATGGAAATAAAGACATACCGTCCGGTCTCTTGCCATCGTCGCGTGCCAAACCGTTGGGTTCTAATACAGCTGGAACGCCGACGGCAACAAGAGCACGTCGAATTATGTCATTAATATTCGCGTGCCGCGCTATACGGCCCGCGCTCCGGCTGCACGACAAGCCATGGTGTCCGAGGCTGTTGACAGCTTCCCCACAGTGACAACGATGCGGAGAACAACAGGACGCCCCTAAGCGAAGTGAAGCAGCGAGGCGGAAAGTCGTGTCGTCGAACAAAGTGCCAATGTTCGACGACGGTAGTGCCTGAAGCCAAAGACCCGACTCCCACCGGCCCACAGCTAGTAGGCGTGCTCGCTCCGCAGAAGTAGCAGACGTGGAAAGTAATTGATTCTGAACTACTCTGCAAAGCGGCTCATCCCAACGTCTCTGGGAAGATGGGTTGTCGGGCAGATCTGTACTTGGGCAAGCATCTTTCCAGGCCTCTATATTTTCTTTTTTTTTCAATTCCCGATATTAATTATTGTTAAATGTTGTTCATTAGTTTTTATTGCATATCACGTTTAAGATTTCTTTTTAAACTCATAATAATAGGAATCTTAATAATAGGAAACTCGATTAAATATCAACTAGCTGTCCTCCGCGATTACACCCGCGTTATGTAATTCTTTTGATTATTGCTCGGCTATTGTCTTTCATAGCGTGATGATGCTAAGTAGCCTTTCTTCGATTCTGGTGTATAAGCTATGTTACTGAAAACTTACATCAAAATCTGGTCAGTCGTTTTTGTGTGAAAGAGCTAGATCATCTACATATTGCATTTGTTTCTTTCAAATCAACATCAACTCAATTTGGTACTGTACTAACTTTATTTTAGATGTGTTTCGGACACAAACATATTTTTTCGATAAAAGAATCACATTGCAACAATAAATTGGACGCTGAAATGCGAACTGATGCCTCCGAATTTATCGTCATAGATTTCGCGAAATGTTGCCAGGCAAAAAATAACATGAAACTAAAAATGGCAGCGTGCGAAACCATTTTATTGTAGCAGTGTCGTTTAGCAAAAGCAGGCTAAATAATGACAAAAATGGGAAAAAAAGAAAGAAATCTCTGCGATGAAAAATTCTAGTTACCGTCAGCGTAAACAGAATTAAATAGCTATATTCACAAGCAGTTTTAATGAATTATTGGGCATTAGACTTAAATTCATTAAACACAGATGGCCCAGTGGTTTATGGCACTCACCTTTCATGATTGAAATTACAAAACCTTTTTTTTTGGGAGTGGGAAATCATCAAATGACTTCTCCCGCCGTGGCGGCGGGCGGGAGGGCGTGTCAGACTTTTACTGACTAAAACCCACTCATGTTCCTTCGGTTGCCCTATATGTTACGGGGTCACGATAACCTGGCAATTACTAATGAGATTTTTTCAATGCTCAGTACGTTTAATCTGGCCTATCACTGACACCCCGTGCCTTAGAAAGCAGATAGTGGTCCCGGTTGTCATTCGTAGATCTTTCACAATTGTTACAGGCATTCAGAAGCCAGAAGTTACATTCAGTCAACTTGAGTACAGTTCAACTGGGTTATGGAGGTCTGTGAGGCCGTCGCTCCAAGAAAAACATTGGTAGACAGCTAAATTCGGTTAGACATGAAGCCGACCCCAACACACTTGGGATTTTCCCAAGTGTCAAGTGTGTTCCTAAGGCTAAGGAGATGATGAGACAATATTCATTACACACTGCGTTACTAGAGAGAAGAGACCTAAATTCATCTCATATTAATATAGTGTTGAAAATTGTAATTCCGCGCAGAATTTATTAGTTCAATGGAATTACGCAATTATTAACAGTAATTCTGCTGAATTTTAGTTCAATTTAAATTTGACCCTTAAACGTAGAAGCTGAAAATAACTACGTCGTAAAATATGGTTTTAATTACGACCAATATACATTGAATCAGTCGGCATTATAGCCTAATTAGGATACGTCTAGGAACTACAGAAAGTGGAGGGCCTTTGTTGGGAAAACCTTAACCCTGAGAGAAATTTTCCACTGAATGAAACTTGTTCTTCGTCTTATAAAAATGTAATAATACATTCATAATGTGAACAATAGAAATCAGTTCTTTACAGCTGATTCCTTTTTCAAAATACTACAAAATTTCCCTTCAGGACTAAAATGTTGAATTTGCAAAATGTTGAATTCGCAAAATGTTGAATTCTCAAAATGTTGAATCCCAAAATGTTGAATTCGTAAAAAGTTGAATTTTCCGGACCCATAATGTTGAATTTGCAAAATGTTGAATACCAAAATGTTGAGTCCTGGCACAAGACCGGTCACGGTGGAGGTATTTAATTCAATTAGGGAGTACACTTCCTACTACACGGGAAAATATCTGGCACACACACAGACCATCAAACTGAACAACTTTTTCCGGTTTGTTCCCCTTGAGTTACCCATCGGGAAAAAACCCGTTTCCCATTTGATTTACACTGCAAAATAGTTATGGTTTACATATCGGGTTTTTTTAATTTTCGCACAAAATCACTTAAACCAATCAAAAGTACTAGGCGCGCAGTAACGTGAAGTGGTAAATAGAAAACGTGATCCACCGTTTATACCTAAAAGGATCATCATAAATTGGGATGCATCGAAAATAAATCATTTAACTAATAAAATAAATACCAGAGTTCTTCCTTTTTTTTTTCATCGACGTTCCTGATATAGGAAATTAAGATTTAGACGTTAGAGTCCGGAGTATGTACATAGCGATTCCGATGTTGGTCCACAGGAAAAAGTTGTTCAGTTTGATGGTCCGTGAGGGTATGGACCCTCAAGTTGGCGACACCCTATGTCAGAACTCAGACACCCTGTAGGTTTATGTAGGTACTAGCTTCACCATATGGTAGGTTTATGCACTAATTTTATAGGGCAGTCTGTGGGTGCCTGATATTTTCCGGTGTAGTAGGAAGTGTGCTCAAAAAAAAAAATCAAAATCTCATCTCAGCTCATTATAAGATTTGCCAAAAGACGTCCACTGCTAAAAATTGACCTCCCCCAAATACCTCCACCGCGACCGGTCTTGTGCCTCTCGCATCCACGGGGCTCAACATTTTGGTATTCAACATTTTGCAAATTCAACATTTTGCAAATTCAACATTGTAGTCCTGAACGAAAATTTCAAACTTCTAGGAATCATGAATCGAGTACCTATCAAATTTATTGCAAATGTTTACTCCTTGTTTACTCTATCTCGCGTAAAGTGAAGATTAAGCAGTTATCATATTATTTAATGACACTACTAAAAGAGCCACATTTTCCTGGCTATCGAATTATTACAATATATAATTCGATAGCCAGGAAAATATTCCAAGTAACTATGTTGAAAGAGATTTTATGCTAAAAGTTTGTCCACGAAGAATGATAAAATTCCTCATGGTCAAATCAGTTTGACAAAATAGTTTGACCACGAGGAAGGACCCCTCATTTCTTTCATTTGTAATATCATTACGTCAAATACTCCGCATTTTCAAAACCCGGCGACACGTTCGAAGCACCACATTTTTCGTCGCGCCTACACATTTTGGATAGCTTTGTACAACAGCATAATCAGTGATGTTTGCCAGGACATACCTCTAAATAAAATGTGACATATTGCCCGTTTAGATTCAGCAGGATGTTAGACAATCTTATTCTTAAGAGAATGTACACTAGTTCAAAATTCTGATCTAATAACAAACAATCAGAATCTCGATATTCGTGCCTAAACACGTTTCTATTAAATTCCCCTTTTCCTCTTTCAAGAACTTGGTCCCACGTCAAAACCCAACGAAATCAGTCGGACATTACCGAAAATGTAAAGTAGAACAAAAGGAATAAATCAAAATTTGATTGGAATCGTCCCGGAATGTAACAATCGCATCACGTCCGCGGCGCGCTTTGAATAAACAATTCCGGGACAACTTCGGTGATTCAACCACTACCCCGGGTTGAGAAGTCACTTGAGACTCGCTTCCGACCGAATTTCGGCTGCGGCTGCCGATCTTAATAAAGACTAACTAACTAAATAAGAAGAAGAAGATATTAAGGTGCAACGAGACAGTTTGCTTACCCTTTTTAGTCATGGGGTGGTAATTTGACATGACCGAGGACAGTTAAACTTTAATCAGTATTTTAAAGCTCCTGCCTACAGCTTGCTACGCGTGAAAGTCAAATAGGTATTCCATATAGTTTAGTCAACTGCAGTAAGACGACAGGCGGCACAGTTACAATATTATATACAAACCAAAAATATATGTAATCTTTTTAGCCAAATACTGGACCGTAGTTTTTCAGGAATCATGGTAATATACCACGTCCGCATCACAAAACTGAATTCTAAAGCATAGTTCAAACCGTCAGGCTAAAGTTGCTACTATTTGACGCCCTGACTTAGCCTAAAGTCGACGCGACATACCACTCCAAAAAGATGGCGAGACTCTGAACTAAAACAACTGAATATCATGGGGAAGTTCTTTGACTAGCAGTGACGTTTACTGGCTAAGGGCCCTTTCTTTGACATGCGGATGCGGGTGGGAGCCAGGCTCCTTGGCTTGAAAATTACACGCACTGCATCTGACTGCAACAAACATGGCCGACTGGCCGCACCCGCATGACAATGAAAAGTACATACAGAACTAGTATGGGTGTACTTACAGTAGTAGAAGACGTAGCAAACGCTTTAACATCGCTTACCACAAGAGACAAATGCATCTTTTTCTTTTCATAAGAAAAGGACTGATGATACATATTAGTTTAGTCCTGTCAATGCATCCAGCGCCTGAAGCAAATTGCCGTACTTTTAGTGGCCATGTTTTTTATCGCGTCTAAATTGTCAATGGATTGTCTTAATTTTCATGAAGAAAAGGACAGAAGAAAAAGTTTTGCTTAGTGACAGGACTTAACTAAAACTTTCTCTTCTGTCCTTTTCTTCATGAAATGTAAAGAAAAAGATGCATCAAACTTTAATTTTTGCAATCGGCACCATTGATAGACTAAAAAATATTTTATTCATTCGACTTTTTGACCACTGGTAATCATTTTACTGGTTCTCAATTTACATCTAACATGTCGAGCAGCATAAAGCATGACGTGTAGCAACACAGCCAACAGTGTTTGCCCGCTAAAGATTTGGGCTTCGAACCCAGTCAAGTCTATTTGCATCGGTTTCCGATACACCGTTTTCGTGGCTTATAAAGCACTGGGATTTGCGTTTCGAATTTTAGTATGTTCTTCGATTAGTTTTAAGGTCTTAAAGGACCTGTTCCACAAGTTTGGTGCGAAAAATTTGGTCTATTGGATTAAAACGTCTTCGTAAGGATAATGAGGATAAAGCTAAGTGATTATATTTCACAACATCAAAAACTAATAAGCCCGTCAGTGATAATCTAATCTAAAAATTTGAACACGTATATTTCCTTCTTTCTCGTAAACGAAAAATGACGGTACAATGCGTTGAACTGTTACTTATACCTGTGCTTATACTGAACAGCGACATCACGAGCCCCCAAAACTATTTTCTCATTTATTATTTTTTTACTCTGGACCATAGCTGAGACCTTTCGGCTTAATTATTGATGTTAGATAGTTTGATATGCAGCATGGGTAGCTATATCTTTTAAAACTAAGAATTTAAGTTTTTACCAGGACACAGTATCCTTTTACTAGATTCGTGCAAAGGACATTGACCGAGTTTGGGCCATATGCTGCCCAGACATGGGAGTACTTTCAAATGATTACTTGCATTAACATATAATTTTAAAAAACAATAAAAAAAAATCGGTCCCAGGGTTTTTTTTTTACTTATGTTTTTAAGATTTTCGGGTCGATTTTAGTTAAAAGTATTAAACGATTTTAGTTAATATAATTATTTTCGTTATTGACCGCTGAAGAATTGACCCTTTTCGCTGTAGGCACCTATCAAAAAAAACTTGCGCCCAGTACAGTGAACATGTACGCAGCAGTGGATCATTTCTTATCCAACAATATAACGGAGATCTTAACGATCGGTCAGCTTTTACTATGCCTTCCAGTAATATCCAACTCATTCGAGCACACATAAAGAGTAGACACGTTTCGTCGAAAAAGTACCACTGCTACATCAGGACAATCGTGGAATAGAGTGCATAAGAAAATGGTAATGGTATTGTTGCTCATGTAGATAGATAATACATTTATTTGGTACATTCTCACAAGAGATACACAATACTAAAAAATAAATAAAAAACATTTAACAAACTACGTACAAAAACCCAAATGCCACAGTGAAATAATAACAAAAAATAAAGAAGGAAATAGAAGTACAAAAAGAAAATGATGAACATGTTTCACAGAACAATTGGCAGTTGTGCCCACATTATGTGCTTAGTCTGGTTTTTAAGATGGGCTAGGTACCAAGACGGTATTAAGTTAATTGACTTATTGATTAAGGGAATTGACATTAAGAAAGAAAGAAAAACTGTTTATTCGTGCTGTAGACATAAGCTTTCGCTAAACAATTTGACATCTCCATACATTTGACAATCGATTCGTTTTCGCTATATCTATTCTACAATGCCAATGCTTGTCTAGGGGGGCTGATCATACGATGTAAACGAATAATGTAATATTATCAATGTTAGTAATTCATTGTTTAATGTCGAGTAGATAACTGTGAGTATTATTAATGTAAATCAATTCTGAATGTCAGAAACCATGAAATACTTGATTGTAATTATAAAGTGAGCAATTGTTTAAAATAATTACTGCGGGATGTACCATTGCATGTCAATTTTTGCCAATAAAAAATCGTGATAAAAATATTTTTTTTCTCAAATCTCCTCGAATAGATTTTGATGAGCTTTCGTTTACAGAGTAGTGTTAGCCTAAGGTACATAATGCACTATGTGTTCATGCTGGGCAACACTTGGCCCAACTCCCATACATGAATGGTCAATGTCCTTTGAAAGAACACTATTTGCTTATATGACATATTTTCATTTTTACAAAGAAAAAGCAACTAAACTAATATGTGCAATTCTTTATTGTCACACGGTCACCCAAGAGAATACTGCAAGCTTCAACTCCCCTCCACAAAACACGAAGAAAACTTCACAATAACTAACTTCAGGTCGCGTTTAAAATATCAGATATCGGAACAAAATTACGATCTAGCCTCCCGACACCGACGCTCCGGAAACTTATTACCAACCAACTCCTAATAGAATCTACTGTGTTTAAACTTACTAAATGTCAATGGCTATGGAACCAAGTTCCATGAAGTCTTGTATAAAACTTATGACACCAGCTTTGCGAAAAAACTTCGGTTCGAAGAGGAAAAATGTTTCACAATTCATGCCCTTGTGAATATTTTATTGAGGAATATTGTATGTCGGAGTTGTGGACTTATGTCAACGTTGACGTTTTATAGATATCGGCTCCAGATTGGATGAGTGGTGAGGATTTTTATGGCTTTTGTTTTTGGAGATTGATGTGGGTAAAATGCTTGTTTCGTTGTTTTTGTTGAAACAATATGTTTTGTTGCAAAATGTTAAGTTACAGAGAAACAGAGTGTATTATGTATTTTTAATAGATTTTTTTTAAGTTACTTTCTGAGATATTCAATAGTTTATATTGAAGGTCTGTCTGATCTTTACATAATTTATATGGGACGATTTTATGAGTACACTATTGAATGTAAAAAAAATAAGTCTATACATTATTATTGGCAAAAACTCGCGCACCAACTATACAAAAATAAACTAAAACTTTATAAAACGGTTGAAAAATTAAACAATTTTTTTTTTCACAACTGTATTTATTTTACATCAATAAACTGTTACATTATATTTCATATTTATCTACCATCATGGCACTAAAGTAATAATAGGACTTAAATCATACTTATATAGCCCTTTTTTTTCCCGCTTAAAAAAAAACTTGAGAAAGTCAAAGTGCAAACAAAGTTCACATGAGATCGAAATTAACCAATAGATGTCACGATATTCGTTAACGATATTTTAATAGAAATATCTTTGTACTATCGACAAAATTGAATCATGATCCATTTCGACGACAAATTACTGAAGCTGTCAAAATAATAAAACTAGACGTGTGACATTTTTAATACATGTTTTCGCGATTGTCGACCTAATTGTATTTGAATGTTTGTAGGAAAATAAGCTTATGTGGGTCATGATTTCATTGGGTCGATGGTACATAACACTGCAAGCGATTCAGCGGTTTTGATTAGTCTATAACCGATAATAGGTATATTAACTATTTATTTCTTTTCTTTAAGCTATTAATTTATTAACGTTATTGTTTCGTGGAGTTTTCTAAGTTAACCATTATGTTACCTGTTTACACCCAGTTTTTTTAACTGAAAAAAAAAACAATAAAATACTGTAGCACTACAGTACAAGACTAAAGACCCGACACGCTCCGAACATGTGCGAACTTATCCGAACTACAAAAGTCCTTCACTGTTGGACTTGAACATAGCGCAAAGTTGCATAAGCTGTTTGTTGGACTTTCCTTGTGTCTTCATATTGCGGACGTCTGTCCGTCTGTTTATGTGGACCCTTACTCCTTCCAATCCTGACCAGGCTTTTGCTACGGAGACTAACTTGCTCCAAGGTATCGGCCATTCACCGCGAAGAAACTAAGGGAGGAAAACAGGCTGTTTAAATAAATTCAAATAATTTATTTGTGAAGCACAGGTATTTAAAGGTCAAAAAAATAATACCTTATTTAAATAGGCGAGACGACAAAAAAAAGCAATTAGTCCGTCAGATGGATAATCAAAAAATTTGGGACACGTATTTTTTCTTTTTTCTCGTAAACAGTAAATGACGACAATACAGTGCGTTGAAGTTTCGTGAAACGTCACGCCTTTGTATAATTTTTACTGAGAAGTGACGTCACAAGCCCCCTCCCCGGAACTTTGATGCTCTTTACCTTTGCATTTTGTTATTAATTTGATCAAGCAAAAAATATGTGTCCAGTATTTTTGGACTGTCTAACAGACGGACATTCTTTTGATGTAGTCAATATCCCTATTATTAGAAAACCCAACGCAAACCCAATTACATGAAATAGGAACAAAGTCACCGACTTCCGAAATTGCAGTTGGTATTAAATTATAGATTTTTTATTTCTCTTTTTCTTTTTCAAATTAATATTTTATTGAATTCGTCACAGTTACTCTATGTCATATGTCACTTTGACATAGAGTAACTGTGACGTCACAGTTAATCTGACATAGAGGAACTGTAGGCAGTCAGCATGTGGCACTTTTAAACCGTAAAGTTAAAGCTTGTTCGTCTATCACCCCTTTTAGGCATTGTTCACACAAGTGTATAAAATTGTTGGCCGATGATTGTGAGCGGAAAGTTCAAAATGTATAGTCGTCACAATCAACAGTGTCCATACATTTTTAATTTTCAGCAGCCGACAATATGCTTACAACAGAGAAACAGCGACTAAAGCGCTATCCACACATCTCCGGGTACCTGGTTCTGTTCCGTCAGGGACGGGGAAAACGGTTACGTACAATTCGTACGAAATTGCCAACATAGCTTCGTGTAGGCGCATCCGAATCGTCAGTGTCTCGGAGCATATTCGGATGCACGGAAGCTCTGACAGTGCTATCCAATTTTTATCTAGGTACGTTAACGGCGACATGAACACAGAAAGGTTGATAGAACTTTTACGACAGAATAATAATACTTTACGATCTTTCTAATCAACATTTGAATTTTTAAAATAAAAATATCATTAAATATCAAAAACCCAACCGCAATATCGGATGTAAGTGGCTTTGTTTCTGTTTGATGTAATTAACACCAACGGGTTTTTTTTTATTATATAATTATATATATTTTTTTTTTCAATTAATATTATACTACCACATTAATATTTTTAACTTTAATATTCTGTCACTCCCAAAACTGAGACGAATTCAATGACACCTCATATGTCGAAATCCGTTAAACGGTTTAAGCGTGCCATATGAATGAGACATACATACCCGACTGCCCCTATCGGCAGTCGGGTAAAAATATAATATAGTCACCGTATCAGCTAAAGAAAAGAAACAGATCACACTGATTCCGAAATCCTTGTGAACACGGCTGACGGATGCACGTCCCTGACGGAAACACTTAACGAACAACTCGGACATGTGTGGATAGCGCTTTAGGTTTAACAACGCATAAATCTATTCCAACCTGATCAAAAGGACAACGGACAACGGATGCAACTATTCCTACCTGATCAAAAGGCTGTTTTCCGATATGAAACATGGTGTATAACAGCGGAGTCTTGTTCAGCGGAATATCCACGTCACTCGAGTCTTGAATGCCAAGCTCTTTGTAAATCCATTCGGAGTGCAGCGTAAGGTGATCGTAGATTACCTGGAAATACGTCCACGCTTTGAAAAATGAGTTTGAATAAGTTTCTTTGAATTCTTCATAAAATATCGAACTTAAAATTTGTGGACCGCAACAATAGGGAAGATGCAATATTTTTATTTTTGTTTTTTTTTTTAAAAGAATTCCATGTAAAATAGACCACTAATATATTAAAAAGTTAAAATGTTGTAATTTATTGTAAAAAAAGCGGTTTTAAATTGACAGTTTAAACTTCCGCGCGAAAACGGACCAATAGTTCCGATGACGTCACTGCAGTGACACTGTATCTCTGGTTGTATTGTTCACCTCTAATTTTTATATTTTTTTATTATTTTTCGCCATTCCAGATACTTTTATTGCTAAAATTTGAAAATAAACTATCAATCAACATCTCGTGGTCATAATAATACCGCATGAAAGCATGTATGCAATGCTTTTTTATGCAAAAAAGCATGTTGACTTATGTTGATATCTCCAACACCAGACGGGGTTACAAACTTTGTATCAGATAGTTTTGGTGGCTGAACTTCTGATTTTAAATATTTGAAGAATCTGGATTTATGGAATCTTTACCCCCTGGACCTTGTATCATGGCAGACAGAGGCTTCAAGCATATCGAAGGTGTGTTATTTCTGTTGATTAGACCATTAGTGAACAACACAAAGAAAAGTTCAAAAGATGAAGTACTACAGTCGAAGAAAATTGCATTCGCCGTCGAAATCATATTCAAAGAGTCATTAGAACACAGAGTAAAATAATATACCTATACAGGAGCATTAGAAGACTGCGCGAATATATGCTTTTCTAAAGCTAATTTTATTCCTACAAAATACTTTGACAACTACCGCGGGGGTGCGTTCCAAAAAGGGTAAGAATTACACGGAGTAGCGCAAAAGTTAATATTGAATACATACCATCTTAAATAAAACAATTTTAGAAATATGAACCTTACCAAAAACAAATAATATAACAGTGTTTTATGTAATATTAAATTACCTACCGTGTATGTCTTCTATTTAATAACCGTAAATTACATGTAATATTTTTTTATATAATCAAAGGCAATTTGATATTAAATTTAAAAAAATCTTGATTAAGATTTCATTGTAAAAACTCGATTGTATCACATCACTATTTATTTGGAACTAAAAACCTGCAACACTGGAAATGTAATTTTTCTGACTCGAATTAAAAATTGTACTATAACCTCTTTTTAATTTTCGAGTGAATTCCTCGCACGTTTTGGAACGTGCCAGTGACGTCATTCCAGTCGCTTAACGCTGATTGGTGTTTTAAATTACGTTTCATTTCATGTAATTTTAAATTCATATTTTATTGATAAAAATAAACATTATGCAAAAAAAAAAGTTGCAGAGGCCTTTTATTTACATTTTTTCAACATTATATTAATAAATTTTCAATAAATACTATGTTTGCATCTTCCCTATTGTCGGTTATTCCTTTGTATATTTAGTTACATAAGATTTTTTTAAGACGATTAAAAAGTAAATTGTCCCCTTTTGGCGTTCTTAGTATGTACCAAAGCTAATAAAAATTCTGTTAATTTCTGGTGCAGTTAAGTTTTTCAGTATTTTTCCTATACAAGTGCTATGAAGGCAATGTCATTGCTTTGCGCCTTCATAGTTCTAGATCAACGGCAAGTACCTTATGAGTTTTAGGCCCGTATTAATAGACGTTACTCAATTCTGAGACGCTCTCAAGTTTATTGCTGTCCTTATTTTTTCCCTTTAGAATGACAAGGACAGCAAGAGACTTGAGAGCGTCTCGGAGTTGAGTGACGTCTATTAATACGGGCCTTAGTTCCCTTGAGAGCGTCAAAATATACGATTTTTGCGACACAAACTACGGTAGTTTTTTTACTGAACGTAGGGTTCACAAACCGGAGTATACAGTTTTAATATCAATTCGATACCTCCACGCTTTCTCGAGATAATGGATCTTGACTGACAGACAGACGGACTACAAATTGATCCTAAAAGCGTTAAGTTTTTTCCTTTTGAAGTGCGGAACCCTAAAAACATCAATAATTTCCACAAATTTTAATATATTATAGGAAAAATTAAAAACAAATTACTTACCCGGAGGCTGTCTCTACCGCATGAGGTCATTAGTATTTGACTAGTTAGAGCAGCGGCGTCACTTGTTCGCTCTGCATTCGACCCAGGTACATCACCCTGCAACATTCCCAAACATTGGAAAAGTCACATTGGCACAAATGTGTTTTTTTTTCAATTTATAAAGTGGTGACGATTTTTTTTTGGGGAGTGGGAAATCATCAAATGACTGCTCACGTCCTGGGTGCGGCAGGAGAGCGTGTCAGACTTTTACTGACTAAAACCCACTCATGTTCCTTCGGTTGCCCTTCATGTTCCGGGGTCACGGTAACTATTATAAACATTCCGCAACCCCGGAAGTTGTGACGATTCCTTTGTCCATAAATCATACTACAATTTTTCTATCCATTTCATTACGAAAAGGATAAAAGATCCTTTCTTGACGGGACTAAACTAATAACTTATCTTCTGTCCTTTTCTTAATGGAAAGAGAATAGCAGCCCGACAGACTCTAACATCATCTTGGACATCACTGATATCGGTAACGGGAATATATTATAAGAAAACCTGTACTTCGATATATTTATTTATTTTGTCTTACAGAATGCATACAGAGTTACCATCATCAAATAATCGATCAATATATAAAGAATACAATTTTAACAAATAGCTAATTACAAACCTCCACGTATATAACAGATATATTTCACCTTTCAACGACCAACCGACAGCCGGCTGTCGGGTTTCTATTGTGTCTCGAATCACGTATGTTCGGAAGTTTAATGTTAGTCTGAAATCGCTTTGAGCAAGCGTGGAAACCAAAGCTCGTGCTCTCTGTATGAGAAGATGCCTTTGTCTTGCAGTGGGTTATTATTATTATTATTTTATTCGTTTCAATTACTCAGAAAACTGTGGTCCCGGACCTTTGGAAGGCGTGGAGAACCCAAGGCAACTCGCAGAGCCCCCTTGATTATAACTTTGTGGTATATGTAATAAATCATATTAGTACTTAAACTTATTTTTAATACTTACCTCCTCAAACAACTCAGCGAATTCGGGAAAGTCCTCTAATCCAAACTGTTCAGACAACACCACCTTCCTCTTAGCCCTCTCTATAAGTAGTTGTATGTCTCTGGTATGTTTGTCATCTTCGTCTATGGAACAGAGAGCTTCGGCAACGGCGAGAGCGATAGACGAGGCGCTACTGTGGCTGCCGTCGAAGCTTAGCGATGAGGTTGCTAGAGGAAAATGGGTCATGTTACTTTAAATATGATTGGATATTGTGTGACAAGAAAGTGTATATTCTGAGAATTGCTAGGTGAAAATAGACCTTAGATGTTTGAAATAGGAGCAGATATGGTGTGACTAGGAAAGGTATTACGCTGTGAATAACAATGAGAGGACGATTGACAATGAAGAAAAGAATTAGGTAGAAAATGCCACACATTTTCTGTTCTTTTTTGTACTAAGGACCTGTTAACCTCACAAAAGACTACTATTGCTAGTTATTTAAAACATGGAACAGAATTTGTACAAAATGATCTGAACAGAACTTATCAAAAAGGTAGTATCATGTCTTAGTGATTACTGAATCACTAAGAAGTAAGCTGCAATACCATAATATTTACCTGGTGATTATAATTATTATAATCACCAGGTAAATATTATGGTATTAATAATGAACTTACTTGTCTGTCCAAGACCAGCAATCCTGACATGTTTAGATCTTGGTCTATTAGACTTAGCACTCATAGTGTGCGGTTCCCCATTCGCGGTAGATGCTACTGCGAAGTAAAACCAAGTACATATATATTGCTAAGAAAAATAGTATTATAGTCAAGAGTACACGATAATTACAAAAATACACGACACATATTACAAATGACTAAATAATTAAATTGTAAAGACGCCATCTTCACAGCGACTATACAAAATGCTTTCTCTCCATTAGAAGTTCACTAGTTCATTCACCTATCGCTAGATGGCGTTAAAACAAATTAAGGCGTTTCACATAAATAATCAATAGATGGCGCTTACCTTCTTTTTCCTTCACAGCTTCTTCATCAGCCCATTTCTGTATCTCTTCATAGGTGACAGTTACAAGCATTTGTAGAAGTACGGAACCACCGACTGGGTTTATATGGGAAGGTAAAGTGCCCTCTATGATTGAACAAGCGTTTACGAAGCTACGGGGAATGCAGTCGAGAGATCTTGATATGCAGGATAGGCAGAGAGCCATTGTCTGAAATAGAAGATGTCAGTGATTAGTTCCTGTGGTTGTGTAGCTGATACGTACTATCATGGGCTACTGGTTAGCTTATTAATAAGTATCTTTGATTAGCACATTGTTTGTACCTTTATTGGTTTCTGCCAACTATTTATATCTTCGAACACATGTGATTCGAGACACAATAGCCGGCTGTCGTTTGGTCGTCGAAAGGTTGAATTAAACTTAGATTATCCATAGTGGCCTATACAACTCTTATTTAAATGAATGACTGAATTATTGAACCTAAGAACAGTGGATGATCAACGTTATTACGGTCGAACATTCGCAAGATACTATCGTTTACTAAGTTCCCTTTACTGAATGTACGCGCAGTATCACTGATAGAATAGAAAAGAAAGAAAGAAAATACATTTATTTCACATAGTAGTGCCGGTATGATGGTACAAATAACATACATACATTACATTTCCATTACATAGAGTTTTTTAATAGAGATAAACATGGATATGTCTCACAAAACCCGACCTATTAGCAATGATTAATATAAAAAATAAAAAAAAATAAAATAAAATAAAAATAAAAATCATTTATTTCGGACCACAAAGTCCATAGACACCACAATTTTGTTAGTAACAATTTATCACTTATAACTAATGTTAGTAATAATTAAAACCTAAGCTTACCACTAAATAATGGGGGGGGGGGTCTACTCAATAGGCTCACTGGTCTCGACCGTATCCCAACACATGGAGTTCAGTGAACCTACTGAGCAGAACAGTATCATATCTGTCGCCTATCATCCGTAGAACGCTATTCCGGCTCCCACGAACTCGCCGCACCACTGAAGCTACTTTTTTACGCATAATTGCGTAGAAGTCATCTACGCTAGCGTCAGCAAACATGCCAGATGCACTGCAAAATCGTGGAAGCCGAAACAGAGCCCTGAACACATTATTATACTGGACGCGCAAGGCATTGTAGGCTTTTTGTGTAAAAAAAAATATAACCTAATAAAAACAAATTTGGTTCACCTGATACATAGAAGCTCCACTCTGCAGAGCGTTCACTAGTATCGGAGGAATGAACTGTAATATGGAACCAACTATTGCTAGTATTCCGGCCAACCATGGAGGTCTTCTGTCACACCAGACCTGCAGGCAAAGAACAAATGCTTCTCTATAAATGACAATTTACAGTAAGGCCCAGGAAGTACGGCGATTTAAATTCTGCCACTTACTAAACCTAATTTAATTTGTCTTTTATTCACAAATGGTTTTTTTCTGTAGCTTTGCAGTCTTAAAACCAGAATATGGAGCGTCCTGATATGTACTTAATAAGGCCTGACCATCGGTAGCTTGGACCATGTTCCCGATAGGCTACTATTTTTTAAATATTTTTTAAATGTTTATATTTTATATTAATATTTAGAAATGTTGCGCCGACCCCAAGTAAAATGAGATAAGGGCAGGAAGAAGAAGATTTAAAAATGTAATTTATATATTATAGTCTAGTTTATATGTTATAGTATAGTTATTAGTTAGTATAGTGTGTTGTAGTGGGTATGTAATTTATATATTATAGCTTTCTGATTGCCATAACACAATCTCTGCTTAGCTTGGGATCAGATGGCCGTGTGTAAGATGTCCCACGATATTTATTTATTTATTTTATTTATAGTGATTAAATAAAATGATTTTATTCTATCTACTTATTCAAGTCACATTCTATCCATGACCAAATTTCCCTATAAACGTAACTAATAAGTAAGTATAAATGGATTATGAGGGTGTTTGAAACATATACCTGACGTTTATCCAAGCAAGCGGCCCAGTCCCTTCCAGAGATCTCTAGTGAATAACACAGTGTAGACTTCAGTTCAGCTTTACTGCCTATAGTGGCCAGAATGTGCGTCAAAGCGCCCGCCGCGCGAGCTAACTCTTCACCCGCTGAAAATATTTTAGATGTTTTTAAAATAATAAATATGTAAGTTTTGTTACTCGGGCCGATATATAGCAAACGTTTTTTGTAGGCAGTCGTTTAAAAAGTTGTTTATAATAATATTACAAACCGACATTTCATCTTAATTTATTTGTTTCTCACCTCTCGCTGGATCGACTCCAGATCGGAACTAATGTTTGTATGACATTCACGTTACTTTACCCGCGTATTTGGTTACAGATCCGCTCCGGTTGGTCGTATCGTGATGATATACAGTCTTGAGCGATAAATGAGCTAACATCACTAAAACTTTAGTAAGTGATGTTAGTTAGTTTTGAGTTCATTCGTTACAAACGGTAGATAGGATACGTTTTCCGAACTTGTTTATGAATGTAAAAGAGTATAAATTAAAAACCTGTCCAAAAACTCACGATTAACATCCCCTTTAAACCTGCAGAACCCGTCAGCGGTGCACAGAAAGCCGCTACACTTCTTCTGTCTATCGTGAACGCTGTACCACAACCCGTCTGCGGGCCACTTCAAGTTATCCGCACACATGTGACGTATGGCACGGATGAGAAGCATCCGGGAGAGGTGGCAATCGCGCATCATGAGGACCTAGGTGAATAAATGTAACATTGGTCAAGTTGAATAAAACCAGACCGAAACTGATTTTATTCAACTTGACCCAAAACAGTTTGGATCAAATCTTGGTACAGCTTTTTCATCTACTTACTACTGCGAAACCGATTCTTGTGAAAAGTTCCACACACATTAAAATCGCGTGACAATACAATGTTATGGTAGGTAAACTAGTTATAGGTACCTTTTTTTTGGGGAGTGGGAAATCATCAAATGACTGCTCGAGTCCTGGGTGCGGCGGGAGGGCGTGTCAGATATTTACTGACTAAAACCCACTCATGTTCCTTCGGTTGCCCTTTACGTTCCGGGGTCACGGTAACTATTATAAACATTCCGCAACAAACTAGTTATGCCTGCGGTGTTGCCTGCAGTTTTTTGGTTCGATAGCATGATATTTTGTAGGCCATGTAATATTGTTATGTATATGCTATATCTATTACTATACAAATACAGCTTCGACAAAATCCGTTAGTCGTTCATCCAGAGGAAAGAGAAAAGGACCAGCTTGTGACATGTCAAAAGAATCATGAGTCTTGGCTAAATCAACTATCATCTAGCTAAATCAAATATCTGGCTAAACAATCATACAATGTGGATCACAAAAAACATCCAGCAAAATTGTGGTAGATGTAGGCAAAAATGGCAAGATAAGCTAGATTCTTATGGGCAGATTAGACTGGCTAAGGATAGAGGTGTCCTGCAGTAAGACAACACAAGTTAATAATAACAATAAATAACATTATTACCATAACAATAAATAACATTATTACCTTAACAATCAACGCCCAATTCGGTTGCGGCTGAGCTAACAGCACCATAAGCTCCAAGCCCAAAGCGGTCTTATTGCACAGGTCGTGCGTGCTCTTCACAGAGGGGTCGTCCAACTTGTCGAATAGTTTCGGGTTCACGAAAGTGAACCAGGGGTAGGGGCACTCTCTTGGAATTGTTGGAGGATCCTTAGTTTTGAATTCCTAGAAAGAGAGGATATCTAATTATGATTAAATTCCTACAAAATTGTGAATGTTAAACGTTGTAATCTCTGAACGAACCACGAACTGGTACCAGCTTCAATACATATTTTATTGCAAAATGTAGCCCACACAAAATGATATTACTTGTGCTAAGTTGGGCTTACACAAAGATATTGATTTATTCATAAGCTAACCCCAGCAGACTTTGTCCTGTCCTGTTTGTGATTATGAACTTAATGTAAGACAATAATCTCGCAGAAATAGGACGTCCAGTTTTATTCCGAATAAAAATTTCCGGATTGGTCCAATCGCTTTCGGGTGTTGCTCTTAGCGACACATTTAGCGATTCACTTTTAGTCTAAGGCTGGAAAGTAAAAACACAATAGACTGGAAGATAAAAACTGTTGACGCTTTTAAATAATACTATCTACTAGATTAAGATAACCACGTCGTCGACACAAGTAATCAAACATCAATCACAACCTACCTGATGTCCTGCTTGTTTGGAGGGAAGTGGAAAACAATTTTTTTATTACTCGTTAACACTTAATTTCGTTGCGGGATCCAAGACAGTTGTATCGTTTCTCCGGGACTCATCGAGCTTCATTGCTTGGCGCTTTTCTGGCGGACTCCACTGTTGATTCTGGCTTTCAGGAGTTGCAGTGGTTGGAAATAGTGTGGTGGGAATGTCCCATATAAAAACCTACCTGATGTATAAAATGCAGCTCAGCCCCTCTATACACGAAGCACTTGAACAGTTCGTTGCACTTGGCGTGAACATCCCTCACATCTCTTGTCTGGTGCTTAGAGTCTAGACCGGCCAGGTCGGAACCATTGGCACATATAGACGGGAGAAGTTGGGCCACGCAGAGAAGTATGTTTAGGATATCGTTGAGAAGAAGCCGAGTGGTCGTTTCTGTTGTGTTTGTCTAGAATTCGGAGAAGAATTTAGTTATTAATAGTTAAGATTTTTTGAGTATCTTCTTTTTTAGTTATTTTTATTCGATGTACTTTATTTTGTTCTTTAGAAATATTTTGCTGAATAAGTATTCCAATTTATGCAGTGTGTTTTGGCCATTGGCCCAACACCCATTATAATAAATCTGTTCCAGAAAAATAATTGCGAAGAAGCCGAGTGGTCGTTTCTGTTGTGTTTGTCTGGAATTTGAAGAACTCTGTTATGAATAGTTAAGATTATTGTCGTATTTTTTTATTTGCATTATTTTTATTCGGTGTGCTTTATTTTGTTCTTTAGAAATATTTTGCTGAATATGTATTCCAATTATGCAGTGTGTTTTGGTCATTGGCCCAGCACCCATTATAATAAATCTGTTCCAAAAAATATACTATGATACCATAATACTTACTTGACAATATCTTACAGTGAGAATGGTCAGCGTTTCGTTCAACATTCCAGCGAATATTCTCTGCGCCATACGCGGTGGTACAGTATCCCACAGGTCTCGTCTACTACCTAGAAATGTAGAAAGTAATGAATTTACGTTTTTCATAACAGCAATAACAAATTGTCAAAGTTCTGAGCAATTCGTAACCTTCGAAGTTCTTTTTATGCTGCTTTGTCATTATTCACCGGTACGTAAACACATGAACAAACAACTATCCTTAAGATTTTTTTTTCCTTTAATTTAACGTCATTACCGAACTGCAATTAGTTTGATTTGCGAAAAAGATGATAAAATTGCTTAATTTTATTGAACATTACTTGGGTTAAAAAAAGATTTTATACTTACAGTGAAAAAACTAATCAAATCCAGCGCAAAAATTCAAAACAAAATTTGGAAAATTTGTTTGTTTTCATTATTATTAGTAGAAACATGTGTTCATATGTTTATCGGTCAGTTATTAGCAGTTACCTTAAGTGGCAGCTTTCTTAATCATTCAAGCATTATTTATTTAGTGTTAGACTAAAACTGTAAAAAAATATGTATTTTTAAGAATATTTTTAAGTCCATTTTAACCTTTACTCGTTTTTACCATTCATATAAAGCCACCACCCCTGTACGGATGGTGTACCACTCTCATGGACTGTCCTAGTCTTGCCATCTATCGGGCGTCCTCCAGAATCTTGTAATATGTACAGGGAAAGTACTCGGTTGTGTAAATCCAGGACTCGTTCACCAACGGCTTCCGACATTGTGGTGTAGCGTTTGTAGCAACCCTAGAATTAGTATAGGATGTTAAATGTAGATGGCGTTAGCAGTTTCATTTTTTATTAATTAGAAACAAAAATAATACTTATTAAGACAAGTGGGAACTCCTACTAAAACATGTTTGAAATTTTGTAGACTAGCAAAATAATAATTATTTAATTACTTGTAGGTCGTTTACAAATTGTTAGGGAACTAAAACATGAACAAAAGAAAGCAAAAAGCCAACGTCACGCGGTGTTCCCAGGCGGTCACCCATCCAAGTACTGACCGCGCCCGATGTTGCTTAACTTCGGTGATCGGACGAGAACCGGTGTATTCAACGTAGTATGGACGTTGGCGAACGATTGAACGAAATTGACAAACTCTTTCAAAATAAACGTATGACGTCATAACTACTTTATTATAATTATTATTCATTTGATTGGTACCAACATTTTTTTTTTGTGACAACATAAAATGAAAGGTATAAGTAACCAATTTTGTGAACTCTTTGATGCTATGAGTTTATCTACTCATTATTATGCTTTGCTCGTGTTAGTGGCGGAATAGATGCGCTAAGCACAATGCATATAAAAGTGATCACAAAGCTATATAATGTCTATTTTATGTGTTGCATTACTTAAGTTGGTTTATGTGTAAGTAACACATAACCCTTACACGTTTATAAGTAATCTAACGAAAAGGAGCATATTTTGTTTTTGTTATATTTTTTGATATTTGTCTAGTTTAAAATAAAAGCAATTTAAAAAATATAATTTTTATATATTTATGTGTTTTTAGGGTGGGGACACATATGTCCCTATATGCGTCAAGGAATACATTTTTTGATGTAAGGCCCTAAATATTATATTGTAAATAAAACACAAATTTAAGTTCTAAAAATTAATAATTTAATATATAACCAAAAATATATCTCAAATATAACATTTAATGGTATTCTGTGAAACAATTACGTTCTGAAGTATAACATAAGTGTACATTACATGTACTGCAAGTGTTATTTGTTCGGTTTTCAATGCGATGTTTTGCACATTGTACGCATCTTTTTCTGTTGCCCACTTTAATCATGACGTGGGAAGGAGTTCCACGTTTCTGTACTAGAGTGATTCGCTTCTTCGTCAGGACCATCGAGCACAAAGCTCTTTGCCGAGAAGAAAAACTACCAATGAGTGAACGACCCAAGTAACACAGAAAGCATTTTAACAAACGAAAATTAAACTTATGTAAAACTTAAGGCCCGTATAAACTTTTATATAAGTTCACCGAGCATCTTGACGCTTTATATTGGCATTTCAAAACCGTTTAGATGCTTTATACTGTATAACGGTTGGATAATGGTATATCAAAATGCTTTTGTGAAGCTTTAAGTTTCAGTGCAGCAAACCACAATGCTGTTGTACAGCTTTCAGCTGTTTTTAGTGCATTTGGATTTACAGTAGCATTTTTAAGTAGTAAATAAATGCTCAATGGTGTTTAATAGCATAAATATGAACCATTATAATGCCACGAAAATCCTCTATACAACTTTTAGCTGTTTTTAGTGCCTTAGGGTCTACAATAGCATTTTAAAGTAGTAAGATAATGCCTAATGCTGGTTAATAGCATAAACTTGTATCATTATAATGCACCGAAATTCGTTAAACGGCTTTGAGCTGTATTTAGTGCCCTTTGTTGTGTAATAGCACATCTAAGTGCTAAGTAAAAGTCTAGTGCTGCTGAATAGCATGAACGTGAACCAATGTAATGCTTGTATTTTTAAAGATCAACTGAGTGCTGTTGTACTGCTAACAGCTCTTTAAACAAATAGAAGTTAGTTATTGAAATGTGTAAAGCTGCATATACATTCAATTTACTGTATTCGTAAAACCATTTGTCGACATCAGTGTGTATTGCATAACCGTGTGTTTAGCATACGTTTATAATGAAGCTGGTCAAGTGTGAGTCGGACTCGCGCAACAAGGGTTCCGTAAAATGGACACCTACATTCATCAACGATATTTGAAAAAAAAAACTACAAACTGGATTTCGGAGTTTTTCCTTCACTTGTACTAAGTACTACATGACATTGCCGATCAATTGATGAGGCCTAAGTTATTAGAGTTGTCACAAATCTACGGGGTGAATAATTATATCTGTATTCTGTTATGTTTGTGTGTTTTTATTCCTAACTTTGGATATTGAAAAATATATTATCTTCAATATCCATCCATACGGATTTAAGATGTACAAACATTCTGAAATGGGTTTTATAGTTTTGCTCAAAGATCCCCAAAATTCCGTTCAAGTAATGGCACCAATTCAGTCTACATCAAGTTTACTGGTATATCGGTGAACTCATATAGAACTACTTTATAGTCAATGGCACTACAGTGGTTCATCAAAAGTCTTCTCTCTGGCCTCTGGCCTTAATAATTGTACATGTGTGAGTATTTATACTGCTGGCGGCATTAAGTAACCTTTTAAACGCTCACCGGGGTGCTATAGGCTGCCACCATTTTGTAAATATTTTATAACCTAAAAATATTTTAATTTTATTTATTTATCACAAAAACAGTTTCCTTTGCCATTACAGATATATCTAATGCGACAAAGAAACTCAAATATATAAGTATGCTTAACTAATCCTTACAAGCTAGACTATACGTGGCCCTTGTGAACTCGCGCGGTGTACAGGTGAATATATCTAAAGTGTCCGCTACTGTGTTAAGAGTGCGCAGCGCACGAGTGAGCGGCGCGCGCGCCAGCAGGTTAGTGCGCGCACGCGGCACCGCCAGCAGCTGCGGCCTGCGCCGCCGCGCCGTGTACCTATCCGGTAAATTCAAGCCTAATTCTGATAGTATACCTGAATTTTGTATACTACCTCTTAAAACTCTGAAGAGATATACTACCAGTGACACTTCACGCCTAATTTCCAACTTGTAGTAGCCCACCATACCAAGACAGAATAAGGTGGGATACAGTAACGGATATCCCGGGTATCGCCCATATAACTTTAAATACAAAAATCTGACGAATTTGTTCTGTATCCGTTCGAGCATATTCTTGTATTTAATTTCACTCGGGCTCCATACAGCCGCGTTATACTCCAGATGACTCCTCACAAGAGTCTCATACAAAGCCCTCAATGCACTTATATTTGTGAAATCGTTTGCCTGACGCAGCACAAATCCTAGATTCCTGTACGCTTTTTTACAAACGTGTACCACGTGTTTGCGAAACTGAAGATCACTTGTAAAAAGTATACCCAAATCCTTAACCTGCATGACACGCTGCAGAGGCTCCCCGTCCATGCTGTACTGGTGGTGTTGTGGGATTCGCGTACGTGTAAATGAAAGCACTGAACACTTTGATACATTAAAGTATAGCTTATTGCAGTGACTCCATTCTATGACCCTGTCCAAGTCGCGCTGCAGCATGTCATTATCCGCTGTATCTTTTATGACTGCAGACAACTTAAGGTCGTCAGCAAATAACGTGCATGTTGACCTGACTACCTTTGGTAAATCATTTACCATAACTATAAATAGCAAGGGTCCCAAATTAGTACCTTGACTGACGCCTGATTTGGTGTAGTAGGACTCCGAGGAGTGTCCGCCACAGTCCACATACTGACGTCTATCTCGAAGGTAACTGGCGAAAAACTTAAGGGTGTGAAAAGTACAGCCCATGCTCGCCAGCTTCGATAAGAGTATGTCGTGATCGACCGTGTCGAACGCCTTCTTGAAATCAAGGTAGGCTACGTCAACCTGAAGCCCAGCATCAACAGCAGGTACTAACTGTGTCATGAGTTGAAGCAAGTTTCCCGTTGTGCCGCGCCCAGGACGGAAGCCGTGCTGCGTATCAGACAAATAGGGGCTTATCTCTGCATAAAGGGAATTGTGAAGAGCCATCTCGAATACTTTAGCTGGTGCGCTCAGTACTGCAATAGGCCTAAAGTCACTGACATCCGTACCACCTCGACCTTTCGGTATAGGTACTACCCGTGTAAGTTTCCAACGACTAGGAAAGTCTGCCATCGACAAACTAACATTAAATATGTGGAGCAATGGTTCTACTAGTGTCATTCGGCAATCTCTCAAAATGAAGGGCGGAATACCGCTAACGCGGTTATATAATAATATTATCCTTCTAACCCATTTATAAAAGTAATAGACCTATATAATAATAATTAACTTAATCCAATACTTCCCAACCAATACTGTTATGTTAATTATGTAAAATTCGTTCTATACTAAGAATACAAAATTATTTTGGTTATTTCACACAATAACATTTTATATCAAAATCACAAAATATCAAAGGCGCGTGAAAATTTTCAAAGAAACTTAAGATATTTACAGTAAACTACATTGCGCAGTAATATTTGAAGGTATGAAATAAAAAAAGAGTCGAAACCTAACCCAGTATTATAAATTTTGTTTTAAAAATGGTGTCACGCACTGAGTTTTGACGTCTTCGTTCATATTATATTGCGAGCCAAAGTTGATAAATTGCAACGACGGGACATTCAGAGTATTATAACAATTAGTACCGTGGCATTAGATACGTTTTTGCAATGATGTAGGGTTTATTTAAGTTCTAACTGTGAACCCTTATGTAGCTCCAATCATTCTTTTACTACATCCTAATGCTGGTATAATGCTTTTGTAATGTAATTAGCATCTTCACTATCAATGTCATTGCCAGTGTAATGCTTCTGTAATAATAATAATAATAATAATAATAATAAGGCAGTAGCGACCCCGTGGACCTGACCTCCTGGGAGACCCTTTGTTCTTCATCTCTGGCTTGCCTTAACTGGCCGGCCAGAGTGAGCACTGACGAGGAACAAGGCTCCCACCTCACTCTTGCCTTAATTGGCTGGTTTGAGTGGAGATTCGCAAGAGCAAATTTGCTCGGGGGAAGGAAGTATTCCAGTAAGATGCTGGTAGGGATCTTGACCGTACTTCCGGGATTGTCCTGATAGCCGTGGAATACCTCTCCACTCCTCCAGCACCTCGATATATGTTGCCCCTTTGTCGCTACGTCACTATGTGCTAGCGGCCGTTTTCGGGGGCCCATTTACTGAGTGTGCAAGTCACCCCCTGCCTTTTTATCCGTGTATACAAGCATTGGTTAGGCAGGGGCCATAGCCATTCAATAGTTTCAGATAAGTAATCCATCTTAGCAACCCAAACCCATAGTCCAATACTTTCTTTATTCCATGAACTGCAATAGACCACCACCAACCGGGGGTTGACCTTAGGTGCACTTGAGTGGTGCATATAGGAATAATCGCCGGTTGGTGTCCCATTCCACATAAAGTTTTCCTCAAGGGGCCTCTGCGAGTTGGCTTCGGCCCCTCGTACGCCTTCCAAAGGTCCGGGACCTCAGGGTCCCGAGATACGAAAACGTAAAAAAAATAATAATAATAATAAAACCTTTATTTTCAGGCAACTGAGGCCCATAGAAAAAATACACAAATAATGTTGCTTAAAATAATAAACTAATACATAATAAAAGAAACTATAAGTAAAAATTTTAAATTATTGCACACGAAGTGACGACGTCGTGTTTCGCTGCGATGTCGGTATGCTTCCACGAAAACGTCGATACACGACACCCTTCGGCCAAAACTCTCCTTTGAGGAAGGTCTCCAAATGATTAGTCGGCACCCGCACCACGAACGACTTAAAATTTGTGTTGTGGCGCGACTCCAACTGCACAACTCTCAAAGTCCAGCTGGTCTTCACTCGTACATATTCCACAATCTCCTCAACCTTTGTGGAATGATGTAGTCTCGAAACATACAGCTGCGTCGTGGGTATTGCTGGACGCAGCAGCATGTTGGGTCCAGCCAGCGCGGTGCCACACTGGTTCTGACAAGGAGGCTTCTTCTTCTTCTTCTCAACCTTGATAAAGCCATCCTTATCGCCTTGTTTAACCCCGTTTTTATTACCAGCTTGTCGCGATGTTTGCGACACAGCAGGCTTGTTTGCGGCAACAATAGCGGAGTAGGCACGTTTAGGGGTCGACGTACCTACATGCGTCGTCACTACTTCGACCGGTGACGATACAGCGACGGCAGTAGCGCGGCAAGGTGCAACGCAAGCATTATCAGCCGCGGGCGACGCACTGCAACTCGCCGACTCAAAACTGCAGATACTTGCATAATGCGATTGGCAACTTCGTCGACCGTAATAATGTTTCTTTAATGCAACTGGTACTTTCTTTGACCACAATAATGCTTCTTTAATGCCAATGGTACTTTATTTGACCACAATAATGCTAATATAATGCGCCTGTAATGCGATTAAACAACTAATGTGAACATATTAAGGATCTAAGGCCGTATAATTTGTGCCCAAATAAGCATTACAGTAGCCGTATAAACGTTTGTAATGCTACTATGGAACTAAATCAAAATGCGAAAACGATACAAAAATGCTGTAAGTCGGCCGTTATAATGCTTTGATGTGTTACTTGGGGAGCCACTACCTGGCGAAACTCTAGACTGGACAGTAAAGTTCCCTCAACGCGTTTTGCTTCATGTAACTTGCAATATATTATGTATGAGTTATTCATTGCAATATCCAGTAAATCGAAAAAAAGTCTTAGGTAGTATTTTATTTTTGCCTTCCGATCAACTTCGTAGCACACTTTGTTTTGATCCATTAGATCAATCCCTCCCATATATTTATTGTACTTTACAACAATTTCAGGGCAGGTGACACTTATTTTGTCACCACTACCTTGTACCCGTCTCTTGACTGTCGTCGTTGGTATGGGTGACAAGAAATTTGTCAAAAGAAACACAGCTTTGTTATCCATCCATTTGATAAATGAGATACCATCGCTGCTGATCGCGAATATGTCGCCACGGCTCATAGTTCTATCAGTTGGAACGTTCTTCGGAATATTTTTCCTATTGGACCGTACCGTTCCACAGGCCTTTATGTTTGTATTTACTAATAAATATTGAAGATTAGGAGAATTAAAAAAATTGTCAAAATATATTTCACACCCTAAACCCTCTAAATCCTTTGTCAGTTGTAATACAACTGATTCACCCAATCCAGTTTCTGTGCCCTCTTTTTTTCTGCCGGTATATATGTCAAACTGAAATAAATAGCCAGTAGTAGAGTCTGCCCTACACCATACTTTGAAACCCCACTTTATCGGCTTGTTTTTGACATATTGTCTCATTATATTATGTCCCTTGAACTTGATCATATGTTCATCTATTGCTTGTGTTTTGGTATTTGTCATAGCGCTTTGAAAAGCTTGGTTGAAGTGATCAATAATAGATCGAATTTTGCATGCCCTATCATAAGATGGATCGGATCTATTAGGTTCCTTTGTATTGTCACTAAAATGTAAGTTTCTTCGGATATCTTCAAAGCGGTTTATAGGCATCACATTAGCAATGTAAGGAACCCCCATGTCCGGATCTGTAGACCAATAATTTCTAAATGTCGGTAAGCAATGGTAACCCATCACATAGTTCATGCCGAGAAACGCTTTGGCTTCCTCATTGGAAAAGGTAAAACATCGCCCATTTTGTTCAGCATAACGTATAGATTCAGGTACAATAATGTCATCTAACAATTTTTCGAAACCAGAAACTGCAGTGAATATTTTTATAGGAGTCAGTTCCGTATCGGGCATGTAATCAAAAATGTTCACCTCACCAAAGTTGTACCCTGAGACCTCACGAAAATTACGTGGCGAGTATGAATTTTTTCGCCAGTTGAATGTAGGAACATTGGTAGTATTTCGATCTACAACCGAAGTCTCTTCTAAAGACGTAGAGCTTGGTTCTATTTCCACAGTTGACACACCTGCATCCATATCTTGCGCAATAAAAGTTAGGTCTTCTTCATCGAGTAGCAGGCCATCCTCGTCGTCGCTGTTATCAGCCATCAACACTTGGAAAATATCTTCTTGCCGCAGTGAAAACTCTCGATACCGATTTGATGACATTTTCTACAATGAAAATTACACAGAAAATAATTAGAAACTAAAAATAATAACAAAGCAAATAATATCAATAGTTATGCCAAAATGTTTCCTTTGATGCATACAGGGACAGCCGCGTCCCATTCATTTTTTTCAAATAAAATGTATCACTTTTACAAAAGAAACGCAAAATTCATAATAAATATATAATGGTACTTACCGACAAATAAAATCCACAAGAAAAACAGTCAAGAAAGGTTTTTATTTAATTATTATAATATTTTCAACGTCGATGTGGCGCAAAAGTAGTTTTGACTTTTCGCGCCGTATTTTTTTCTGACAGCTAATGTTTTTTTTAAGTGTTGCCAATGCACAAACATGAAAACGTATCATAAATATTAATCTAAAAAATCAAAAAAGGTTTTAACTTGCCTAGTTTATCTGTAAATCGTAAAAAATATGCGGGGACAAATGTGTCCCATATGCGTGAAAGGGTTAAACCAACTACTTACCTACAGAATTAAGTATGTAATAGTCTCATCTAATATTAACCAAGTATCTACTTACCCCTGATAAAATAGCAATTGCAATTACTTAGCACATGCACATTTAGGAAAAAAAATATAATAAGGAGCAAACGTTTGTTATTTCGTTTGTGGTGGGTCACCACAAACAAAACGTCACGGAGCTTTTTAATATAAGTACTTAAACGCACTAACAACACAGGATGTCTAGTATGGGGCTACTTTCTTTAAAACAAATGACAGCTACATTAAAAAGCCAACGTTACCTGAAGTAACGAATACCGCTCGGAATTCCCGCTGTCCTCAATGTGCTGGACGTAGCAATAAAGACTGTTCTTCAACAAGGCCGCAGCTCCTAGCGTGGCGGTCAGTACCGGGAGATCAGCGTGGTCAAGAGCTTCTTGTGCCAGCATGTGGAGATGCTCTGAAGAAGAGAAGAATGAAAATGATGAGCTGAGATTGATAATATTGGCAGACCTGTTTGATAAAAACCTTCATGATTTCTAGATACATTGGTCTCATGCTTGAGGCAGACTGACTGGTTCAAAACAAGCGTAAAGGAAAATATTTATGAGATTTCAAAGGAGAATAACTACGCTGCTACGCTACGCTAGACTAAGTAAAAGATATTAAAGGGGACAGATAGACAAATCCGATGCGACCGGACTTTAGGCGCAAGAGCATCAGATTGAAGTACTAGATTTCATGAGAGAGCAACACTAATAACTAGGAGTGATCGCCACCCAGAAATTTTCAACATAACAATCCAGGCATCATAAAACAACTCTGAAAGATTTCAAATTACCAGAGAATATTTTCTCTACCTCTGTCAGCGAATACTTACTCTGAATTTAGTTTGTGAATTTAGTCCCAATCACTTTATAAGACAGACCACACACATGCTGTTTTTTTAGGGTTCCGTACCTCAAAAGGTAAAAACGGAACCCTTATAGGATCACTTTGTTGTCCGTCCGTCTGTCCGTCTGTCAAGACCCTTTTTCTCAGAAACGCGTCAAGATATCAAGCTGAAATTAATATCACATACTCAGGTCTGCTATCACTCAAAGCCTTGAAAAAATCAAGTTTCTAATTCAACGCAAAAAAAAGATACGGCGGTTTATATTGCATATTTAGAAATTTGCAAGAGAATCAAAACCTATAGGGTACTTCCCATTGACCAAAAATCATGAAATTTGGCAAGAAGCAAGGTCATGTAGCACAAGTAAAGGAAAAACTCAGAAAACCGTAAATTTGTAGTTAGTTCACATCAGGCGTCCGTCTGACCGTCTGTCTGTCAATAACCTTTTTCTCAGAAACGCGTCGAGATATCAAGCTGAAATTAATATCACATACTCAAGTCTGCGATCTCTCAAATCAATGAAAATATCAAGTTTCTAAATCAACGCAATAAAAAGATACGGCGGTTTATATTGCATATTTAGACATTTCCAAGGGAACCAAAACTCAAAACCTACAGGGTACTTCCCATTGCGCTAGAATCATGAAATTTGGCAAGAAGCAAGGTCATGTAGCACAAGTATAGGAAAAACTCCGAAAACCGTAAATTTGTAGTTTGTTCACGTCAGGCGTCCGACTGTTCGTCCGTCTGTCAAGAACGTTTTTCTCAGGAACGCGTCGAGATATCAAGCTGAAATTAATATCACATACTCAGATCTGCTATCTCTTAAAGCAGTGAAAAACTCAAGTTTCTACATCAACGCAATAAAAAGATACGGCGGTTTATATTGCATATTTAGACATTTCCAAGGGAACCAAAACTCAAAACCTACAGGGTACTTCTCATTGCTCTAGAATCATGAAATTTGGCAAGAAGCAAGGTCATGTAGCACAAGTAAAGGGAAAACTCCGAAAACCGTGAATTTGTAGTTAGTTCACATCAGGCGTCCGTCTGTCCGTCTGTCTGTCAAGAACCTTTTTCTCAGAAACGCGTCCAGATATCAAGCTGAAATTAATATCACATACTCAAGTCTGCTATTTCTCAAAGCAATGAAAAAATCAAGTTTCTAAATCAACGCAATAAAAAGATACGGCGGTTTATATTTCATATTTAGTCATTTTCAAGGGAATCAAAGCTCAAAACTTATAGGGTACTTCCCATTGACCTAGAATCATGAAATTTGGCAAGAAGCAAGGTCATGTAGTACAAGTATAGGGAAAACTCCGAAAACCGTAAATTTGTAGTTTGTTCACATCAGGCGTCCGTCTGTTCATCCGTCTGTCAAGAACGTTTTTCTTAGGAACGCGTCGAGATATCAAGCTGAAATTAATATCACATACTCAGGTCTGCTATCTCTTAAAGCAGTGAAAATCTCAAGTTTCTAAATCAACGCAATAAAAAGATACGGCGGTTTACATTGCATTTAGATATTTGCGAGGGATTTAAAACCTTTAAGGTACTTTCCATTAACGGAACCCTCGTTGCGCGAGTCCAACTCGCACTTGACCGATTTTTTTTTTAAAGAACTGGTCATAAAAAGAATCTCCTGATCCGCAGATAGGTAAGTATCTTTCAGATCATCTTTAGAGGCATGGTAAAAGTAATTACAATCACACGCTGAGTACAATGAGCTACAATTGGTGTCTATCTAATCAACCATAGTGATTAATCGTTAATGGTGATACACAAGAAACCAAAACATATGGAACTAATAAGAGGTCATATTGAGGTCCAGTCAGGCCGTGCATGATATTATTACTTATTAGTAGCGGTTGAAAACGTTGACCGCTTCCAGGCCGAGTAAATGATAGTCCTATTGCACTTACACTTAAGAACCATTAGTTTAGAAATAACGTACATTAATTCAAAATATACCTACATTTCGTGGAAACAGATTATGATTAGAATAATTATACTTTTCGCTCTCTGTACTATGCTAAGACTGATTACAAAAAATGGTTTTTGACTTATTCTTCATAACCGCCGTGGAAACGCAACCCATACCCCATTCAACTCCACCCCTTTTCAATCTGCTACCCTGTAAGAATGTTAAAATGAAATTCCACTGATGCAGGAGGCGTAATTCGGCGGTGCGCCTTTCGACTTATTGTAATCCTACTTGGTGTATAATATAATTTTTAATGACACACAAGAAACCAAACCATAGGAAACTAATAAAAAGCTATATCAACGTTTGACTAAGCTGGAAATGATATTATTACTTTCCTTTGGCGATTGATATCATAGAATTCTTCCAGGCCAAGTAAATGATAGCCCTAGTGAACGTGCATTTAACAGCTATAAGCTTAAAAGTAACGTTCATGGATTTGAAAAATACCTACTTCCCGTGGAAACAGACTATAAACTGTTTCTCTGAATAATTTTGCACCTCTACCATATGCCGCAATAACGATCAAAAAATAGTAGATTGTATTACAAGGGCGCAAAGTAATATTATTACGGCGAGGGCGTTTTTTGAATCCAGAACGATGTGAGGGATTCTAGAGTAGAATCCCGAGCTTTGCTAGGGATTCTTAAATAGAATCCCGAACGTAGCGAGGGATTCAAAGTACGTCGCCCGAGCCAAAAATATATTTTGCGCCCGAGTGATACACTCTATATTTCATCACCCCCTATGAGAAAATAAAAGGCGCCTCGAACTTTATTGTAAAATTATTACTGTAGCTGCTATTATTATTAAGCTATTTGCTGCAAAACAATCCGTGAACATTTTTACGAGAACTCGGGCTATAGTTTGTGACTATGGTATTCGCCGGCGTACCAGCCATTCATTATTTGCGTTCGATTCTAAGACTTTTTAGGCGCACTTATAACAGGGCGTAAAACATGCAAAGACGCTCCAAATTCAAAAAGTGCGATTAAAAGTTACTTTTCGGCGCACTTTTTGAATTTGGAGCGTCATTATTGCCCGCTGAAAGTTTCTTATAGAAAACACCAACTGTGTGCGTACTTAAAGGGGAACAAAGTCGTCTTTTTCGAGTAGATGGGATGAAAACTTTCTTTTTGTATTAGTTGTATTCAACTAATGCGCACCATTATAAACCACCTGATGAGTTGTGTTAATTACCTCTTATTTTTTGTAGTTGAATATCAACCGATTTGTACGGTGGTGCATATAGAAGAATGCCCAGTGTAAATAGACGTGTTATCTTTGTAAAGAGTAGATTAACGTTTCGATTGATTCAAAGTTGCTATTTTATTACGTCTAGTGAAATGATTAAACTAGTGTTAATTTGTTATTTATGTGTTATTTTAATAGCTTTCTGAATAATGAACAAAAATCTTGATCAGATTATCCAGATAAGAGAAAGAAGTACAATGTTACATTCGTTGCACTATTTTCTCATAGAGTTGCTTTGTTCTCATTCATTTCTTTGCCTACTCTGAAAATAAAGCTAAATACCTCTATACAAAAAACTTTTTTCAAAAAAATAATAACCGCCTTCAAAACTAAAAACTCAAAAATAAAGCTAAAATTTCGGAAGTCGGTGGCAACACAAATTGACTGGCAGAACAGAAGCCAGTTTTTATTTATTACTTCGACTGCCGCAACGTACAGTATCGAAACTGCAAAACACGTACTTTACAGTAGAGAGGTTTAAAGTTATATTTGGACTTAGAATAATATTTTTTAATGATATAGTAAAAGTTATACCCTGATATTATAGGTAATTTTATGTGCTTCTTTTTTATATAAGCACAATCATAATTATTTTACTCATTTTTATAGATATTTCAGTTTCAATCGTTTACCCCGTAAGAATAAGCTAGAATTTTATCGAAAGTGGTAGATTCGATAGTGTTCAAGGTTGATAAAATTTTACTCAATATCGAATCTACCAATTTCGATACTATTATTTGATAAATTTATTTAAAAATAGAAAATAAAACAGTTTCGATACTGTTTTTAAATAGTTCGATAGAATGAATAGTTGTGTTTTGGAAAAGAAATAATATGTATTAAAACCAAACAACACTGTTGTAATCAATATAAAATTTTATTCGTTTTAAAACTAAGTTCAGATAAAAGAAACTAAAACAAATTAATTTATCACCATTGTCATTATAATTTTTAGCTACTTATTTGCTATGAGATCAGATGAGTCTTGCTCTTACTAATTTTATTTCAAACTAGCTGTCCCCCGCGGTTTCACCCGCATCTTCGTTTACTTCTTTGCTCCCGAAGGTCGTACCGTGATGATAAATAAAGCCTAAAGCCTTCCTCTGTAAATGGACTATTCAACAAAAAATATTTTTTCAAATCGGACCAGTGGTTCCTGAGATTAGCGCGCTTAAACCAACAAACAAAAACTCTTACGCTTTATATTATAATATTTTATAATAAATTTTCGCCTAGATAGACCTTCAGTTGTCATTCTCTTTTTTTTTTAATTTGTTTAGTAAACTTATTTATGAACTCCAATTGTTTAGGGTGATTCGATAATTTTTAAATTTCTTTAAAAATAGTTATTCGAATGTCTTACGTGAAATAGTTGGTGCATTTCAGCTTACAGGTCTGGTTGGTTGGTGATGGTTTTAACTGGTATGGTCTTCCCTTTTTTAGAAATATATTGTTTGTCAGAATTTGTTTACAATTTCATACAAACATCAGACGTTTTCGATTACGACCAGGATCAGGTGTTTTATGTAACTTTACGTTTACGCGTAGTGGATGAATTAGGAGTATTAGGATTCTCAGTGTCAAATATCGAAATTAATGAACTTAGTCTCAATAGAAACTTAATCCGTGATTCATTGACACAATATTCTCTATTAGAAGGCGAAATCGTAGTACATTTTTCACTAACAGTCTCGACAGGGTTCAAGACCCTGTAATCAATGGAGATATTTCAATCGGACGGTCTTGTCCCAAGGGCAGTGACGGCATTTATTGTACTTAAATTACAGTCATTGCTAGTAAAGTCTTCAATAACAGGTGGCGACACGTTAATCAAAAGGAAGTGTCCTGTGGAAAGCAATGGTATTGGCTTACTTAATGTTATGTGGTGTTTTCATCCCCCTTACCATGACCTTTAAAGTAAGATTGTTTTATTCCTGTTCAGGAGTGTGCAAGTGACAGCGTTACACACGTTGTCTAGAGCCGTCTCTTTCCCACTGAAAGTAGTATCAAAGTAATACTGCTATAAGGGCTTGTGGTAGGCCCCCAGAGTCTATAGTTATTTAGGATGTGAAGGCGGATTCTTGTCCTGAGAAGGGTGATGGCATTGGTGTGACTTTAACACTGCCAAGTATCACATTATACACAGACTGTCACCGAAAATATCATCATAAGTTTTATTTAAAATTCTCTATTCCTCTTGGGTATAGTAACTGTAGTGTACAAGGGATACTATAACAAAAGAAATCATAATTATATTTCCAACTTTCAAAATGAAATCAAAATAAATGAGTAAATAAAAAACCAGCCATGTACAAAAATACAATAGCAAAAAAAACACACGGTCTGTTGTATGGGGAGCCCTTAAATATTCATTACTTTCTAAATACATCATCTGTGAACATGTCAGTTGTCTTACTATAACGGTTCATGAAATACAGTCTGGTGACAAACGGCCAGTCAGACAGACAAACAAACCGACAGATCTACAGCAAAGTCTTAGTAATGGTGTTATAGTTTTACACCTGTCTATTATCGAATCTGCCAATTGAACAAGTATACTGTGTTAAACTTGTAACGGTAGAATCCATTACATAATTATTTTCGAACTAAACTACCAGAAGAGCTATTCTCGATCTTTCGCTGACTGATAATGAACACAAATACTATCGAAACAGTTACTTACAATATTTTTAGGAAACACATATACCTAGAATACTATTGAATTAACCACTTTCGATAGTTATTAAACAAAAATTGTACACGAATACTATCGAAACAGGCACTTACAATTTTTGTCGGAAACACATAAACCTATAATACTATCGAATATACCAGTTTCGATAGTTTTACTAGTTAACCACGCGTCCTCCTTCCGTTAAATCGCGGAGAACACTGACGATTCTGGCAGTTTCGCACAGCGCGCGCTTGTCGCTGCGTGGAACAGTATCGTAACTACCACGTACGATTCTGTTCTTTGCTCAATAGCTGAAGTATCGATATTATTCAATTCAAAAATAGATCAAATTGTACGTTTTTCGAGAAAAAAAGAAATGTAATTAAAAGTATCCTATTTACTGTAACAATTGGTAGTAAAACATTTTTTTTAAGATTTTGCAGATTCGATACTGTTCGTTGCGGCAGTCGACTTTTTAGTGTCGACTAGTACAAATTATAGTTTATAAAACGAAAATAGAAACTTGAAGAAAAAGCACACATCGTCTATGAATATTTCGACATTTTTTTTTTTGTTCTTGGTGAATTTTTCGAGAAGCACTGAACCGATCGCCACAAAATTTATATGGGACCACCCCTGAATCATGACTTATCAAACAAAAAAAGAAGCATCAAAATCCGTTAACAATTGACGGAGATATCGCGTAACAAACATACAAAAAAAAACATACAGGCGAATTGAGAACCTCCTCATTTTTTGAAGTCGGTTAAAAATTAGGAGGAAGGAAAACATTTGTGGTCAGGTGATAATGTGGGGTTTATACCACCTACGACTATTTTTAAAGGTTCACAACAAGCTAACCGCAACAGGAATTGAATTGAAGGAAACAGGTACTGAATTCGAACTGATAACATGTAATATTATGAGTTTAATATTAGAATACTAGAGGGGAATTTCATGTAGGTATTCATTTCGTTCTTTCGGAAATAGGTACTGAATTCGAACTGATAACATATAATATTATGAGTTTACTGGAGGGGAATTCCATGTAAGTATTCATTTCGTTCTTTCGGGCCTATATAAAGCCCCGTCAACTCGACTGAATTGCATTAGCAATGGCTTGAGTCAGAAGTATCAAAATAATTCGCGAAGTCTTCATGGTTGTAGTAGAGATTGCCGTGAATATGGCAGTGGATATCCATACCACTGCCATATTCACGGCAATCTCTACTACAACCATGAAGACTTCGCGAATTATTTTGATACTTCTGACTCAAGCCATTGCTAATTATTAATTATTGCTATAATTATTATGGATATCCATACCACTGCCATATTCACGGCAATCTCTACTACAACCATGAAGACTTCGCGAATTATTTTGATACTTCTGACTCAAGCCATTGGTGTCTTAGGTAAGTGATAAATCCAACCCTGACCATTGGCTTCTATCGTGTGATAATTTTTCACAACCCTGGCGGTTTTGAATCAGCCTGGAAACATCCTGGAAGTGGAAACACGGTGGAATCACGGTGGATCCAGAATGGTTACCGGGTGGGTTTGTGCCATTTTATCACCGTGTATACACGGTGGTTACACGGTGTTTTCACGATGGTTACACGGTGTACCCACCCTGCTTCCACAGTGGTTACACGGTGTACCCATCCTGCTTCCACAGTGCTTACACGGTGTACCCACCATGATTCCACGAACACCGCGTAATCACCGTGAATACACCGTGGAATCTGGGTGAATACACCGTGGAATCACGGTGATGAAATGAAAAAAAAACCCACCGTGTACTCGTCGTGGATCCACCGTGATTCCACCGTGTTTCCAGGATGTTTCCAGGGTGTTTCAAAACCGCCAGGGAATATAGATGTTAGCAACAAATTCATTTGTGAATCACAAATTAATGTTTTAATAGTTCAAATTAAAGGGCAGCCGCATAAATAGTAATTTAACATAATTTTGGTTATTTTTCAAGGTACAACCAGAGCCGAAACGACTACTACTGCTTAAGACAATGGGAAGCCGGGAAGTGAAACTGAGGTAAAAAAAAATATTTTTAACTATTTGATGAAAATATTGAAGATTTTGAAAACTAAAGCCCGCATGAAAAAACTTTATATGCCCTGGCGAATTCGGCCATACTTAAAGAATACTAAAAATATCCACTGAATTTTAGCCTAGTTCCGGTAATTTTTCGATAATATACCAAAAAACAACCCAAATTATACCTTAATAATGCCTCTAATTTGGGTATGTTTGTGAACATTATATACCTAAAAAGTACTCTATTTTTTTTAATTGTTAAACTTAGCAAAGTCAAATTTTAATCTATTAACCCATCTTCCCAGAGACGTTGGGATGAGCCGCTTTGCAGAGTAGTTCAAAATCAATTACTTTCCACGTCTGCTACTTCTGCGGAGCGAGCGCGCCTACTAGCTGTGGGCAGGTGGGAATCGGGTCTTTGGCTTCAGGCACTACCGTCGTCGAACATTGGCACTTTGTTCGACGACACGACTTTTCGCCTCGCTGCTTCACTTCGCTTAGGGGCGTCCTGTTGTTCTCCGCATCGTTGTCACTGTGGGGAAGTTGTCAACAGCCTCGGACACCATGGCTTGTCGTGCAGCCGGAGCGCGGGCCGTATAGCACGGCATGCGAATATTAATGACATCATTCGACGTGCTCTTGTTGCCGTCGGCGTTCCAGCTGTATTAGAACCCAATGGTTTGGCACGCGACGATGGCAAGAGACCGGACGGTATGTCTTTATTCCCATGGAAGATGGGTAGGCCTTTAGTGTGGGACGCTACGTGTGTCGATACTCTTGCGCCATCCCACCTTCCTAGTACGGCGTGCTGTGCCGGAGCTGCCGCCTCGGCTGCGGAAAACCTCAAGCGGCGAAAGTATAGTAACCTTACTGGAAACTATATTTTCGAGCCGTTTGGGGTTGAAACCCTTGGGCCATGGGGTCCGAGTGCCCACCTTATTTTTAAAGACCTGTCAAAAAGACTAGTTGACTCTTCTCGTGACCCAAAGGCTGGCTTTTATCTTGGCCAGAGGCTTAGCATTGCCATCCAACGTGGCAATGCTGCCAGCCTCTTGGGCACTTTACCGGTTGACAGCGATGCGGAGGAGTTTTTTGATGCCATTTTATTTTAATTCTTTATTTTAATTCTAGTTTTATTAACCAATAAAATCAATTTATTAATAAAAGTAAGAAATTGATAGGAGTAGCTATTAGGGGTTCTGGACCACCGGAAGTAACTAGAGCGTAACTAGACCCCTGTGTGTATGGAATTTGCTAGGAGCGCGCGACCAGGTTATGTTGGTTTAGGTGCGTTTGCGGTTGTAAAATGGTTTTTTTTTAGTTCGGACAATGTTGTAGTGTGTTGATAAGGGACATTCTCGTGAGAAATTGATAAAAAACAATGTTGCGTTGGTGATGCTCGACCTTGCCAACCTTGCGGTAGCGCGTTGATAAGGGTTGATGTCGTGAGAAATTGATAAGAAACAATGTTGCGTTGTGGCGGTCCTTGACCTTCCTGGGGCACTGATTGGTGGATTGGGGAGTGAGGCAGGTGTGCTTTGACGTAACGGGGGCGTGCAGCGGGTTATCTTCCTATTTCATTTAAATATTGAATTAATTTATAATTTATTATTTAATTGTATATCTATTATCTAGAACAGGATGTATGATATGTTTGATAAGCAATAGAACAAAGGAAATGAAATAAGAGTAGTTCCATAATTGTGATTCTGTATGTGTGGGCGAATGCGTTTATATAAGCTCGATTTTAACAATAATTTTACAGTTCATGTCACGTCTGTTCTGTTGATAAACATCCATAATGCTTTTTACAAGCTTATTACCTTGGGTGGTAGTGTTGTACTTACAGCAAAAAGACAATAATACAGAAGTGATGTTGAAGAATATTACACGATCCTTAGATGAAGATTTGAGATGTTCGTCAAGACGTTGGGCTCCTTAGTTTTTAGTTGAGCTAAACGATTACTGACAAATGCTTGCACTGTCTGGACAGGTCCACTCAAATCTGTGTCCTTCTCTCATCAAGAGAGTGCCTCAGACATTAACCTCCATAGTTCTCGCACATTTTTGACCAATACGATAGTATGGACTTTAAAAGAGACTTTGACCTCTGAGTTTGTTTCGGATGTTTCTTCTCATAGCAGTCCAGCTACGAAACACCGGCCCCATCGTTCGCTTAAAATAAATAAAAAAAAACAAAATATTGACGTGTAAAAGTGTTATATATATAACCGATTTACAAAATAAATATGATTTTATGATTTTTTATGAGAGATCTGTGTACTACCAATAAAATATGGTATATTAAAAAGGTGGAACTTTATAACAAGGAAGGTGATTTAATGAGAAGATGGTTGATGAAATTCTATTTTGAAGATGTCAATAGCGGTAGAAGTGGAGAAAAGAATCGTTATGAATTGGTGAGCATTAACAGCAATCAAAATACATTAAATTTACGTTTGTGTAGTGATAGCAATACATTATTGTTGTGCAAGCTGGAAATCACGAGATTCATTAGTTCTCGTTCAAGACGAAGCAGCAAGCGGATCAATAGTTCACTACAAACTTGGTCGTCAGAAGCATTCGAGCAAACATTTATAAAGATGAAAAAGGTTTGGAGATTACAGTGAAAGTACCTAGGGGTGACGGAATAGCGACTGCTGAAAGTCAACATAATCGTCATAAACCTAAGGTTGGGGGAGATAGAGAGGAATTGCTTACCTCGGAGACATCTATAATGAAAACCACTAGCAAACCTTCTTTGTCAACAACCATTTACCTTATCCTTTAAGTGAAAGGTGTCAGCAATTCAACAATGTACTAGAAAGTGTTCAATTTTGGACATATGCACGGTTGACGAAAATGGAGAAAGGTGAAATAACCGATGCTGAATGTTCAAACAGTATACCATATATGTAATTTGTGATAAGGATGTGGTATTAGATTCCCTATCCATTAAACAACTTTATATTAAGTTTCCCATGAAAACTATGTTGTTAGTAGAGTAGAGAAATAAAATACATGTATATTCAAATTTTGAATTTTTTATTAAAAAACCTACAAATTGAATTAAAAAATAAAAAAGTATGTAAATAACTTAATATTTCTATTTATCGGGTTATATTTTTATTCTTTGTCATTTTTTTTTTTTTTTTTTTGGTGAGTGGGAAATCATCCAATGACTGCTCCCGTCCTGGGTGCGGCGGGAGGGTGTGTCAGACTCTTACTGACTAAAACCCACTCATGTTCCTTCGATTGCCTTTTATGTTCCAGGGTCACGGTAACAGTTATAAACATAACATTCCGCAACCCCGGCAGGCGTTGGCCCTGTTGGGCCCCTTCCTGTGCTGACTCCTTCTCTTTGAGGCGCGCGTGGAACAAAACGCGCCGTCTACGCGGTCCTGGTCCTAGCCGGGCGGCGAGCTACCCATCGCTCGCCATCCGCAGAACCGCGCCTACGGTGGCCGGTAGTCGTCTTGCGACTCTCGACGTCTTCGCCTGGGTCTTTGTCCGGGGCGAGAGGCTCGTCGTTGCCTCTCGCGCGCCGCCGCTTCCTTCACTAGCATAACTGCTTCGCAGAAGGAGGCGACGGCATCCCATTCCGTCTCGCCCCGCAGCATGGCCTGAACCAGCGCTGGGCGCGAGAGGTCACCGCCGCCGATCGCCTCTACGAGGACACGTCTATGGTCCGCCCATGCGCGGCACACCTCCACCGTGTGCTCGACCGTGTCCTCCAGGCGACCGTTGCTGCAGTGGTGACACCCAGGCGTCGCTTCCGCCTGAATCCGACACAGGAACCTCCCGAACTGACCATGTCCGGTGAGAACCTGTGTCAGGCGAAACGTGAGAGCGCCGTGGCGCCTCTCCAGCCACTCCTCAAAGAGGGGTCTTACCGCCGCTATCACGGCGTGCCCAGCACTAGGTTGCGACAGTCGCTGTCTCCACTCCGCCCTGAGATCTCGCCGGAGCTCCGTGAGCCGTGCCGCGATAACCCGCGGCAGCAGGACTTCGCCCCGGCGTTGCACTTCCACGCGCCACTCGTACGTGTGTGCAAGGACTGTTGCCTCCAGATCCCACGGCGGAGTGCCGGCAAGGAGGCATGCCGCCTCGCAGGAGATCGTGCGGTATCCCCGCACCATGCGAATCGCCATGACCCTCTGGGACGCCCTCAGAAGCCAGGCCGGAGCCTTGGCTAGGTTGGGCGCCCACACCGGAGCCCCGTAGAGGGCCATGGACCGCACGATCCCCGCGTAGAGCCTCCGGCAGGAGGCGTTTGGGCCGCCGAGATTGGGCAGGAGCCGTTTGAGGGCAGCTCCAGCCCTCGCCAGTTTGGGGCCCAAACGTCGGAAATGCTCCGTGAAGTTCCATCGGTTGTCGAGGACAAGTCCCAGGTACTTTATCGTCGACTCGACACCGATGTGACACCCTCCTACCGTTATCTGAGACCCCGGAGGTGGCCGGTGCCGAGGGCCATGAAAACACATGGCCTCGGACTTGTGCAGGGCCACCTCAAGTCCCAGTTGCCGGATCCTGTCCACGACTGTCGCAACCCCACTCGACATTAAGTCGGCCGCCGCCTGGAACGACCTTCCCTGCGCTAGGACTAGCGTGTCGTCAGCGTAGCACACTACGCTGACGCCTTCGGGAAGGTCGGCGCGCAGCACCCAGTCGTACCCGATGTCCCACAGGAGCGGCCCCAAGACCGATCCCTGTGGAACACCGCACGACATCCCTCGTCGACTCCACACTCCCTCGTGACCGGGGTAGATGACGGCTCTGTCCGTCAGGTAGGCCTCGACCACACGACAGAGGTAGGCCGGCATTCGGTGATACCGTAATGCGGCCGCTATGCACCCCAAGGCAGGGTATTGAAGGCGTTGGCGATGTCAAGAGACACCGCCAAGACGACCCTGCCCCGTGCCACCGCATCCCCTGTCGTGAGGGCCCGCACGCGCATGATGGCGTCCACCGTGGAGCGTCCTCTGCGAAAGCCGAACTGGCCGTCCGCTAGATCCGGCCCCACCCGCATCAGCCGCTCGACGAGACGGCTCGCAATTACTCTCTCCAAGAGCTTGCCCGCCTCGTCGAGCAAAACGATGGGCCGGTACGCGGACGGAGAGTCCGCAGGACGCCCCGGCTTCGGAATAAGGACCAGTTTCCCGGTCTTCCAACGAAGTGGGAACTGGCCCTCCTCCATGCATGCGCTAAAGAGCCCCCTTAGTCGAGGCCCGAGAGCCCCTAAGGCCAAGACCCAGGCCTTTCCTGGTAGGCCGTCGGGTCCTGGGGCGGTGTTCTTGGCCCTAAGCCTTAGCACCGCCGCTCCCAGCTCTACCTCGGTCACTTCTGGAACGTCGTCGTCGTCGCCGTCGCGGTCCGCATCGGACACCGCCGGTGGCGGAGCCATGAGCGGGGGAGTGAACTCCCCCCGCGAAGGGAACAGAGCGCTCACCACGCCCTCCACGATCTGAGGCCGGAGACTCTGCGTCAGGGGGGGGCCCGCAGTGCGGAGCTTGCCCCGCACCGCCAAGTAGGGGCGCCCCCACGGATCTCTGTCCAGAGTCCCCAGCATCTCCTGGCGGGCCGAAGATTTGGCCCGCACTACCTCCAGTCGGAGGGCTTTCTTCGCAGCTCTGTACCCCTCATATAGCTCCGCCTCGATGGCATCCGCATCCACAGGGCGGATACGGAGCCTGCGGTGTCTGGTGTACCGGCGTCGCGCAGCCACGCACGCCTCGCGTAGGGACGATTTATGAAAATGATTCCATTCGTATTTTGAAAACAATTAAACATTACTTATTTGTGACAGGTTGACGGGTTGTAACCTCTATAGTTGTAACTGTAACACTCGAATTTGACACTTGATTTGCCGGTTACTATGACACCGACATCCAACAGAACCTGGACAACTTTTCTATAGGAAAATGGAATTGTTGTTTTACTCTATCTTTCTCGCAATTTTTTCTTATTTGCTCACCGTTTAGACCTACCCTGGACTACGACAAACATTTTAAACCCAAAATCAGCTCAATCGGCCCAGCCGTTCTCGAGTTTTAATCAGACTAACGAACATCAATTCATTTTTATTTGTATAGATATTTAAGGGTCGCTCAAAAACGTCCAAAAGACAACACTCGGAAACATTTAAAATTCTTGAGCGAGGTTTATATATTAAAATTTTGGGCTTAAATTTTCAGTGTAGTCATGATTTTACAAGTAAGTATATACTTTTGCAATCACGAGAAAGAAAAAAATTTAGAAATAAAAAATCTGAGTTTCAATCATTTTTGATATTTTCAAAATTCGTGAACGACCTTTTAAAAAAAAATTATAGAGCTGATTTTTGCATAGGCTTCTTAAAACATCGTAAACCAACAAATTTTTATGCGAGATCAAAAAATAAAAAAATAGTGGGTGTTTTTGCGCCAACCTAGTGTGTATGTTTTATTGTGTTAATATTCTATACTTAATATTCAAACATATCGGCCAGTTGAGATCAGTCTTGTGACATTAGAAAGACTTTATTCTGATTTTTTATTCACTAATCAATTAAACAAAGAATAATTTTGAGAATAAGGGCATAAACCAATTACATACAGAATCAAGGACGTTTTTGTAGAGTTCACTATATATTTATCGCGATTTTATAATAAAGGTTGTTTTCTTTTCCTACAGTCAGAAGGAACAAACAAATTCGACATAAGTACGAACCTCAACAACATGGGTAACGCCAGTCAAACCAAAGAATTACACTCTAAACCACTCTAAACCAAACCGATTCTTTGGTTTCGTTGGTGTTAAGTCTATTTCTTTAGTTTGACTGGCGTTACCCATGTTGTTGAGGTTCGTACTTATGTCGAATTTAGTTGTTTCTTCTGACTGTAGGAAAAGAAAACAACCTATATTACAAAATCGCGATAAATATATAGTGAATTCTTACTTTTATTAATAAATTGATTTTATTGGTTAATAGATTAAAATTTGACTTTGCTAAGTTTAACAATTTAAAAAAAATTAGAGTACTTTTTAGGTATATAATGTTCACAAACATACCCAAATTAGAGGCATTATTTAGGTATAATTTGGGTTGTTTTTTGGTATATTATCGAAAAATGGCCGGAACTAGGCTAAAATTCAGTGGATATTTTCAGTATTTTTTAAGTATGGCCGAATTCGCCAGGGCATATAAAGTTTTTTCATGCGGGCTTTAGTTTTCAAAATCTTCAATATTTTCATCAAATAGTCAAAAATATTTTTTTTACCTTAGTTTCACTTCCCGGCTTCCCATTGTCTTAAGCAGTAGTAGTCGTTTCGGCTCTGGTTGTACCTTGAAAAATAACCAAAATTATGTTAAATTACTATTTATGCGACTGCACTTTAATTTGAACTATTAAAACATCAATTTGTGATTCACAAATAAATTTGTTGCTAACATCTATATTCCCTGGCGGTTTTGAAACACCCTGGAAACACAGTGGAATCACGGTGGATCCACGACGAGTACACGGTGTGTTTTTTTTTCATTTCATCACCGTGATTCCACGGTGGTTACACGGTATACCCACCCTGCTTCCACAGTGGTTACACGGTGTACCCACCCTGCTTCCACAGTGCTTACACGGTGTACCCACCGTGATTCCACGAACACCGCGTAATCACCGTGAATACACCGTGGAATCTGGGTGAATACACCGTGGAATCACGGTGGGTACACCGTGTTACCATCGTGGAAACACCGTGTATACACGGCGATAAAATGGCACAAACCCACCCGGTAACCATCCTGGATCCACCGTGATTCCACCGTGTTTCCACTTCCAGGATGTTTCCAGGCTGATTCAAAACCGCCAGGGTTGTGAAAAATTATCACACGATAGAAGCCAATGGTCAGGGTTGGATTTATCACTTACCTAAGACACCAATGGCTTGAGTTTAACAATTAAAAAAAATAGAGTACTTTTTAGGTAAATAATGTTCACAAACATTGGGTATGTTTGTTATTAAATTTAATATCACGTAGATTTAGAAATAAAAGAATATGAAAAAAGCTGCCTCACGTCGTTACTGCGTAAAAAGAAACGTTCATGAGAGCGTTGACAGCTGTTAATCTATTATTTTTTGTCTGTTTGAATGACAACTGACAGCAGAATAAAACTATCGGCCCTGATTTGGAGCTCTGTCTTTTTGTCCGGTAGATAACCAAACGCAAAAAATGATATGAATTGTGAAATAAAAGTATTTTTGGAAATATTTTTTTCTGTAATAATCCACGAAAAATGTAACTAGAAAAAAATACTATCTGTAACACAGAAAAAAACCTTAATAATACATTTTTAGGTTAATACAATGAAGCAACAAAACGCATTATCGAAGGAGTCAATCATGACATTGCCACACTGAAATTCTTGGGTTGCAAGTTTTTAACATCTTCGTATATAGAGAGATATATAGATAGATAATAAATCCAATATATTTTTTTTCAGATTCTACGATTTTTTTCACGTAATTTGATACTTTTTTTTTGAGGTACATGCCTGGGCCAAAGTTGTAGGGAAAAAGAAACACCTCCTTTGTAGTTAGTTCACATCAGGCGTCCGTCTGTCCGTCTGTCTGTCAAGAACCTTTTTCTCAGGAACGCGTCAAGATATCAAGCTGAAAATAATATCACATACTCAAGTCTGCTATCATTTAAAGCAGTGAAAAAATCAACTTTCTAAATCAACGCAATGAAAAGATACGGCGGTTTATATTGCATATTTAGACATTTTCAAGGGAATCAAAACTCAAAACCTATAGGGTACTTCCCATTGACCTAGAATGATGAAATTTGGCAAGGAGCAAGGTCATGTATCACAAGTAAAGGAAAAACTCCGAAAACCGTAAATTTGTAGTTATTTCATAAAAAAAATAACGGAACCCTCGTTGCGCGAGTCCAACTCGCACTTGACCGGTTTTTTACCTTAGTTTCACTTCCCGGCTTCCCATCGTCATATGCAGTAGTAGTCGTTTCGGCTCTGGTTGTACCTTGAAAAATAACCAAAATTATGTTAAATTACTATTTATGCGACTGCACTTCAATTTGAACTATTAAAACATCAATTTGTGATTCACAAATGAATTTGTTGCTAACATCTATATTCCCTGGCGAGAATGTCGTGATGGCCCAGTGGATATGGCGCCCGCCTCTCATGTAAGAGGTTGTGGGTTCGAATCCGGGCAAATACCAATGTGACTTTTCCAATTCATATGTACTTTCTAAAGTTTATCTTAGACATCACTGACATCCCGTGCCTCGGAAAGCACGTAAAGCAGTTGGTCCTGGTTGTCATTCGTAGAACTTTGACAGTCGTTACTGGTTAGTCAGAAACTCAGACCAGTCTAACCAAGAGGTATCGTGTCGCGCAGTTACTGGGTTGTGGAGGTCAGATAGGCAGTCGCTTCACGTAAAACACCGGTATCGACCTGAATCCGGTTAGGCTGGCAGCCGACCCCAGCACGGTTGGGAAAAAGGCTAGGGAGATGATGATGATCTATATTCCCTGGCGGTTTTGAATTACCCTGGAAACATCCTGGAAACACGGTGGAATCACGGTGGACCCACGACGAGTACACGGTGGGTTTTTTTTTTCATTTCATCACCGTGATTCCACGGTAGTTACACGGTATACCCACCCTGCTTACACAGTGGTTACACGGTGTACCCACCCTGCTTCCACAGTGGTTACACGGTGTACCCACCCTGCTTCCACAGTGCTTACACGGTGTACCCACCGTGATTCCACGAACACCGCGTAATCACCGTGAATACACCTGTAACACAGAAAAAAACCTTAATAATACATTTTTAGGTTAATACAATGAAGCAACAAAACGCATTATCGAAGGAGTCAATCATGACATTGCCACACTGAAATTCTTGGGTTGCAAGTTTTTAACATCTTCGTATATAGAGAGATATATAGATAGATAATAAATCCAATATATTTTTTTTCAGATTCTACGATTTTTTTCACGTAATTTGATACTTTTTTTTTGAGGTACATGCCTGGGCCAAAGTTGTAGGGAAAAAGAAACACCTCCTTTGTAGTTAGTTCACATCAGGCGTCCGTCTGTCCGTCTGTCTGTCAAGAACCTTTTTCTCAGGAACGCGTCAAGATATCAAGCTGAAATTAATTAATTGGAATCCGGGTGAATACACCGTGGAATCACGGTGGGTACACCGTGTAACCATCGTGGAAACACCGTGTAACCACCGTGTATACACGGTGATAAAATGGCACAAACCCACCCGGTAACCATCCTGGATCCACCGTGATTCCACCGTGTTTCCACTTCCAGGATGTTTCCAGGCTGATTCAAAAGCGCCAGGGATGTAGAATAGGACTCATTACCATTTGTCTGGTAATGATCACTATGTTACATTGAAACAACTAAAATGATAAAAATCGTTATCCAGCATGGGAATTAGGATTATGTAGAATGGTACTCAGTCCCATGCTGGAATAGCTGTCGTGTCGTTACAGTTTAATAAGTGAGATAAGGAAGTAAACATGCGTGGACGTTTGCGCAGTAACCTATGCTGCCGTGCAGTGCAGGCCCTAAAGTGCAGTATGAGGAAAAAAGCGGTTTCGAGAAAACCGCGAAAAACTTTTTAACACTGTTTTTTATAATATTATTAATGTGTATCGTGCATATTTTTATCGCTACGATGGCTATGTGGCAACTAAGATTGTATTTACAAAAACAAATTTTAATTAACTTTATTAGATTTTAATTGAAATCAGATTTTTTAAAATCATAGCTGTTACTGCATGCAAAAAGTTACGCAAATGCAGATTAAAATGCGGTAAAAACATTTGGTACTACAAAAACTTAGTTTTTTTTTGCTACTTTGCAGACTAATAATACTGCATAAGACTTTCTTTACTGCATTTTAATTTGTATTGAACTAATTACACATGTAGCATATAACAATTTCTTCCAACTTACGAGTATGTTATAGGTAGGAATTTACAGAAAAAATCGTCTATTATATAATATTATAAGGTAATTTAAGTTAAGGTGCTTTGAACACAAGCGTCTATAAAGACATTTCGATAAAATTAAAATTGTATTAACCTATCTGGTTTCGCAAGAAACACGAGATTTCAATTAAATGGCACATTATATAACTAAAAAAAACATCAAAATATCAAATGAATCAAAAATAACAAATGCTCAACATTCGATATATCTCTGTGTGGCATGCATAAATTTAATAAAAAAAAATAGGGTAATGATACTAACTTAGATTATTAACCTATAGATGTAGCCATGAGGTTGTAAAGAAGTGTGAAAGTGAGAAGCATATATACGAATTTCGTAAGAAAATTGAGACAAAGCATAACATGCTCTGTCTCGTTCGGCGTGGCCGGTTTTCGCTTGGCGAACATTGAAAAGTTAGCCAAACAAAGGGATGTCACTGTCATTGAAATGGTCGGCTCGTATTAGTTTTTACAATTTTATAACAATTTCGGTAATTAAACCAATAGTTTTAATGTATATTTGAGAAATTGACTCCAGTAGTTAAGTGTTTAGTGCTTTTTCTGTGCTATAAAATGGGAGGATGCACTATTTTAGGCTGCAAAAGCCGCACAGAAAGAAAGCAAGATAAGAATGTTACTTTTCACTCGTAAGGATGCAAATATTACAAGTTATTGTGCATTGATTGAATAAATACATTTGTGTGTATGTAATTACATGGCTTTCGATCAAAATTAAGGACATTTTCTAGCGATATCGTTTATATTTTTATCTACATAACCTATTACTTGTTTTTCAAAGTGTTACCATACCTCAGCTCTATTTTTCCCATAACTTGATAATAAAATTGCAACTAGTTAAATAAATAAAATTAATCAGATGATTAATTAGTTCTTTTATGCCCTGTGAGGTATCCTCTCCCTTTTAAAAGGAATTTTATATAATTTTTATAGTTGGACATCACAGACATCAGTGAAGGAAAACATCGTAAGAAAACCTGGACTCGTAACTTAAATAATACTTACGATATAAATAATTTTGCACTCTTAATAAGGATTATGATACGCAACTCAGTACATGAATGTAATAAGTAGTTGTTGCAACGGAACACCTCACGGTTTTGGTCATATTTCGGGAAAATTTTACGTAATGACAACATTGAAATTTTATAGTGCTGTCTCATGTGCGGCCACGCGGTGGCTCAATCTATAGGTTAATAATCTAAGGATACTAATGATACGAGTATCATTAAATCGGTTTCTTTACCAAAACAAAAGATAATTTAACAAAAAAAAAGTATTAAAAAAACATAATGCTCATCGCTCGGTATATTTTCATCAAAAAATACCTATGATTTGGTATCGAGTGTCGAGACCCAATGTCTGACTGTGTATTACCAGGCGTCCGTCACTCACTCAAGGCCACGCGTTTTATGCCTACCGCTTCGCGTATCGTCGACGATACAACGAACACCGGGCTGTCGCGCGCCCGGCTGAGTGCTCGCGCGTCACGGGTACAGCGCTGACTATCAAAATTCCGAAACCACGTAATTATTGCGTGATTATTGTGCAATTCCCCTGTTTCCCAATTCTCCTGTTTCCCTTTTGATTATTTATTAAAATTATTCACGCGGTTTTGGATATTTTCGACACTAAAATATAATAATCGGGAATTCAAGGAACGAAAAATATGCATCAGTCATTTTATTAAACTAAAAAATATTTGATCAACAAATAAAAAAATAATTGTTTTTCTAAAACATTCGTTTTATTACATTATCATCATACGTATAACCCTAGGACATTTGCTGGATGGCACGCACACACGTTTATCGCGCGGCGGGCAAAAGAATCTCAACTCTCTGTGTGCGTACTTATGGTACATTTCTCCTCGCTGCAAACAGCTGGTATTATTATTATGATTTTGTAGGCTATTATAGCGTAGGTATTTTAGTTTTTGTATTGGAGTGAAGTATCTGTTACGTAGTAACTATTTATTAATCTGTGGTATTACAGTATCTTTCAAAGTAATATAAAGTGATAACCAGCGGACTATCAAGACGCTTCTAACGATACTTCATTTGCTCAGTTCTGACAAGTAGTTTAGAAGCTACGGTGTAACAGATGAACAAACCTACATACATAGCCTGTTAAAAACATAATCATCCTTTAGATTTGCCGTAGTCGGGTAAAAATAGAAACTTGAAGTAACGCACATAATATTTTATTATCGATCCGTCGATTTTTTTTTGTTCTTGATGAATTTTTCGAGAAGCACTGAACAAATCCCCATAAAATTTACATGGGACCACCTCTAAATCATGACTTATCAAACAAAAAAAGAATCATCAAAATCGGTTCATAAACGATGGAGTTATCCGCAAACAAACATAAAAAAAGCATATACCTATACGGTCAAATTGAGAAACCTAATTTTTTTAAGTCGGTTAAAAAGTATGTCCCGGCTTTTAAGCGGCTATATCACTACTATTAATAACTTCAATCAAATAAGTTATCAGGCACCAGTTTTTGTTCTGACTAAATAAAAATAGGTACCACATTTTAGTATTTTGCTGCATTTTAATCTGCAGTTTATATGAAATAAACTAGTGATCAACCATGCAGTATTAACACTGTTGGTACAAAAATTACTTACTGCGTTTTAATTTATATCCCTCAATATTTTCTTTGTGTATGGAATACAGATTTTTTACGGTAATATAGATATTTACTGCGTTTAACTTGGTAAAGTTGGTAAAGATCGTGGAAGACGTAACTGCTTTAACTGTATTTTAGTTGGTATTGTAATATATTTTGACATGCAAAGTTAAGTTACTGCTTTCACAAATTTGTTTTTTTAACCGTTTAAAGCATCCTACCAAAAATCTGATTAGATCTTCATGTTCCTTATAGCGAGTCCAATAAGGTTCCATATTCAACAAAAAAATGCAAAAAAACCGATTACTGCGTTTTAGGGTCTGCACGGCAGTATGTGTATGTGTTTGCATGTGTATGTGCGATGTATATTACTAAATATTTTAATTTATTTAATTATTATTTATCTGTTATCAAAAAATGATATTTCATTTTGAGCAATATCTTTATTATTTCAATAGATTAATTCAATTTATACATATATTTATTTATCGTAACCCAATGATGTTATAAGTAAAAAAGTGTAGATAGGTTACCCAAACGAAATTCTATCTTCAAAAACGACACACTAACGCACACATGTACATTACACGTCAAAGTAGGATGACATGATTGAAGTAGTGCGAGTGAAAAAGAGATAAACGTCAAATGTCAACGCGATACTCAGTATCATCTTTGCCAATTGGCAAACTTTTAATGTGCCACTTTTTGACTGCATATAACCTATCTACACTTTTTTACTTATAACATCATTGTCGTAACCTGAGTTATTTGTTTTGTCATAACCTTATTAACTAAAAATGAAATAAATAAAACGTCGTAAACGTTACCAGGTAACATTGTAGTCATGTCCATAAACATAGTTCTCTTGTCAATGTAGAATGGTAATCAGCCCTATGGTAGCATAGCCACCGTTACTATGTAGAATGAGGGGGGGGGGGTTACTCTTCCCGGTGACTCTCGACGCTAAAAAATCCTCGTTTTTATGTAACATAGTAATGGTTATCATTCTACATAGGAATTATTTTTAGTAGGAATTTTAGTAGGATAGGAACTATTTTTTTCTCTCCGTGTAAGTAATTAGTCTAATTGCTCGAAATTGTTCAAATTGCTGTGTAGAGGTTTGGCCAATATGTTTTACTTGCACACGGGTGATTGGTAAACTTTTATATTAGATGTAGATTTTAATTCTGCTAGGTATATATATAAATTATTGCTTACAGAAGTTTTTTTGTTAGACAGATTCTTGTGACGTCTTATCTCTAAAATACCAAATGATAGAATATTAAACAAAATAGTAATAGTTAATAATTATTTAATCTATCTGACCATCCAATTTTTTGCAGACAATTGAGAACGAAAGACATACATGATAGTATAGACGATCACGATGTATGACATAATGTACCCGATACCAATGACTGCGCTGCAAATAATAAATACAATGACTTTGCCCACTGGTTCATTTCTCGAGGAACTGGATCCATTCGACACTGGTACGCAGTCTGAAGCTTTAATGCAAACGTTGGCCGAATTCCGTATGTAACCATCTAAGCATCCACAATCCGGGGGAAAAGACTGCAAAACATAACAATTTATGACATACGATTTAAGAAAATGTATAACGGACGCCACCAAGGTCAATGTTTAACTCTTATTTTTTCCCGGTTCAAGGTTACACTCATTATAATTTTATTTGGTACTGCACAACAATAAAAAATTATTTCAGAGTTAAAAATTTATTGATGTGAGTCAGTGACAATAATGATTAAGGAAAATAAAAAGTTTTACCGTGTATTCGGACTCTGGCTTATCGTCGTAGCAGCGAACTTCCAAAGCTCGCATGGTTTTATTTAAAACTGCATACTGTCCACAGAGTAGATAGTTAATTTGAGTAACTGCCTGCAGTAGTTCTAATGTAGGGCCGACATTATTCGTCTCATTATTTCTGCTAGGTCCAGATGGTAGCGCTCCAATATCTTAAGAAAAAATAAAAGTAACGTTGAATATTGTTTACTTAGTTATGGCTCCAATAAGGATATAAAGAAGTTAATTCATTATTCACCATACCTGCAATGAAAGTTTAAATTCCTGTCCTGTAGAACAGAGGTGAGCATTCAAACTTTCAGGCACAGATGTGTTAAAGAACTGAATGCACATGACCAAGAAAAAAAGGACATCCCTATTCGCGTGTTTGCCGCTCTCTCCTTTGAGTCAAGTAGGCAATTACACACTAATTTACTATTACACACATAGTCTACTTATACTTACATACGACGTTATTAGTAGCCAATATTAAGAACAATATATTTCCGTTTAAGAACATGTTGTAGTGAGCTTGAAGTCGATATAGAGGCGCGAATGAATGTTAGTACGGCACACCCAGCCCTGCGGGAATTCTCTATGTGACTAATGAGTAATGACGCATACGCTGATATAATTCCGCGTTAGTATTGAAGTCAAGTTGTATGTTGTAGGTGTTTTATGTGCAAGCGAGTTAACTACTAACAAATTTGCAACGAAATAAAAAATTAATGCTGTGCTTGAACGCTTTAACCATTTTCTGCCTGCGTAATTATTTACTGGAACGTCTGTATGATATACTAGTGACCAAGAACCTATTGTTATATGCAGCCAACAATAATTATGGCCTTTGAGATCCATAAGATTCTTAATGTGTGTGTGTGTGTAGGTATGTGTGTGTGTTTGGGTGTGTTTGGATGAGTGTTTCCATAAAAGATTTTGTTGATTGACCCAACTTTAAATCGTCAAAAATAAACGTACAACTCTTGTATTCTGTCAAATTATTTATTGACAGTGGTCCTTTTGTTAGGACATTTAAGATCCCCCGAATTTTAATCTTTAGAATACCAAATAAAGGAAAATTAAACAAAGTCATGACAGACAGACAATGATTATTTATTTTGTTTCATCATTTATTTTTACAATAATATAGATCTTATAAGTTTACAATAAGCAGAAGAAATACGTGAAAAAATATAAATGACCAAATTAAATAGCTCCAGGAATTATCTTCCAATCCTGCAAAATCGAATCCATCGATATGGGGTATGCAATTTTCCGCTCTAATTATTATAACGAGAACTAACAATGTGTTAAGTAAGATTAATTTAAGTATATACTTTACGATCATTCTTGTGTAGCACAGTAACCATTCCTATCTTTTTTTTCCCGTGTATCAGTGGTTTGGAATGACGTCAAAAGAACCAGCTTATCTTGCCTATTTGCGTTCTCATTAAAGCTACACAAAAGTATATGCACTATGTTCTGCATATTTTAGAAAACTTGAAGACTATACTTCCCTTCCTGATGAAATACATTTTTAGTGAAACTTGTTACATAGATACATTATTTTTCATCCCACCTATTCGAAAAAGACGACTTTGTTCCCCTTTAAGTACGCCCAAAGTTGGTGTTTTCACTAAGAAACTTTCAGCGGGCAATAATGACGCTCCAAATTCAAAAAGTGCGCCTAAAAGTAACTTTTAATCGCACTTTTTGAATTTGGAGCGTCTTTGCATGTTTTACGCCCTGTTATAAGTGCGCCTAAAAACTTTGAATTTGGAACGTCTTAATGCTCAGCTCCAAAGAATCGAACGCAAATAATGAATGGCTGGTACGACGTCCAAAACCATAGTCACGCCGCGGCTGAATAAAAAAAAACTTAAAAAGAAATAAAACGCGCAAACTACAGCCCGAGTTCTCGTAAAAATTTTCACGGATTGTTTTGCAGCAGATAGCTTGATAATAATAGCAGCTACAATAATATTTTACAATAAAGTATGAGGCGCCTTTTATTTTCTCATAGGGGGTGATGAAAAGTAGAGTGTATCACTCGGTTGCAAAATATATTTTTGGCTCGGGCGACGTACTTTGAATCCCTCGCCGTAAAAATATTACTTTGCGCCCTTGTAATACAATCTACTATTGTAAGAGACTTACAATTTTTAGAGACAATACGAATTTGTTGACAAATTGATCCTTTAGAAGTTGATGTTTGAACCCTACTCCATAGTCTAGCAGGTTATTGTGAAACAAAAGTGAGTGCATGGCATCCATGGCAGAGGCTTATTCTAAAAAAGGTAGATTTTGTTATGCTAGTATTCAAATTAGCCATGTATAGAATCCTAACTACGGACATATTGCAATACACAAAGTAGGGTTAAAATGTGTCGAAAGGGACACACAGTAACACTACTACTCTTATTATTCGCGCATACTAATCCAGGACGCTGTTTGGTTTGCATCAATCGTCACTTTACTAAGCAATGATGTTTAATTTCCTAAATACAGAAATTTTCTACTTGACAAACAATACTAGTAACTTAAAATCCTCGGGCTGCCACTGCGAAACTAATGAAAAATCGATATAACAAAATTATGTATTCCCTCCATTTTTAGCCGCCACGTTGGTTTTGTGGTTAGGTACCTACTACCACAGATTAATAAATAGTTACTACGTAACAGATACTTCACTCCAATACAAAAACGAAAAAACCTACGCTATAATAGCCTACAAAATCATAATAATTATACCAGCTGTTTGCAGCGAGGAGAAATGTACCATAAGTACGCACAAAGAGAGTTGAGATTCTTTTGCCCGCCGCGCGACTAACGTGTGTGCGTGTCGTCCAGCAAATCTGCTAGGGTTATACGTATGATGATAATGGTAATAAAAAGAATGATTTAGAAAAACAATATTTTTTTTATTTGTTGATCAAATATTTTTTGTTTTAATAAAATGACTGATGCATGTTTTTCGTTCCTTGAATTCCCGATTATTATATTTTAGTGTCGAAAATATCCAAAACCGCGTGAATAATTTTAATAAATAATCAAAAGGGAAACAGTAGAATTGGGAAACAGGGGAATTGCACAATAATCACGCAATAATTACGTGGTTTCGGCATTTTGATAGTCAGCGCTGTACCCGTGACGCGCGAGCACTCAGCCGGGCGCGCGACAGCCCGGTGTTCGTTGTATCGTCGACGATACGCGAAGCGGTAGGCATAAAACGCGTGGCCTTGAGCGAGTAACGGACGCCTGCTACTACCAACCTCAGGCATGTGGGACAGACCCTTGAGCGAGAGGTCAAGATATGACCTCCCCAAGTGTTCTTTGCTTTGCATACACGAGTCAGAAATGTCATTCATCATTTTCCCATTTATTTATTTTTTTGATGGGGACATCATTTTTATTCCTCTTCATCTGGGAAGAGCAGAGGATTACGTCGGACTCTAACCGACTTAAACTCCAAGGTTCTTTCAGCTACCAAATGTCGGGAGTACGGTAATCGCTTGACGCTGATTGCGTCAATGACGCATGATCCGCGCTCCCGACTGGTTATCATTTTCCCTAACACTATACCAACCTAATAAAGAATCTCCAGACTTGATAGCCAACTGCACGAACTTGTCAGGGTCTGAAGTCTTGGCTACGCCGAAATCGCCTTTGTCGTCTTCTTTTGTTATCACAAACATGCCTGAACCTTGCCTGTAAACGATTTAGAAAATGAATGTGATTGGTTTTTGACAATAAGTCAAACATGAAAACTCATTATAGTAGTTTCTGTACTATTACTTAGGGCCGAGTCACACCAAAATGGCTGCGGCCGCGAGCGACGCCAGCGGCCAACAAGATAACAAGACGCGCGAGGCGCGCGGCCACTCGCGCCACCGCGGGCGGCCTCGCGACTTTTTTAAGTTTTTCAAGCGATACTGGTCTTTTAATTATGTAAGTAGTTAAAGTTTAAAATTATTTCACACTGAAAGTGCCTTGCCCTTATTCTGTGCTAGTAGGTACTGGGCCGTGTTAGTAGATACCGGGTCAAAATGTGTGAACAGGAATACAGAAGGGGTGAATTAGGACAAAACTTTAAATTGGATTTAACTGCCGATCTACTGTAGTATGGTTAAACAAGGTCATTAATCCGTTCGTGATTCAATTGTTTTTTTAGACAGCTTAAAGTTTTGCAGAATCGCCATATTTTCTTAATACATACTTGAAAGCTATAGAAAATTCCTCTTCCAGCCATAGTACAATTTTAACTGAGGCAAATGAAGCATTCCTTGGAAAATCTAGCCTTCCACCTACAACCCCTCTGCAAATGGTTTCTGACAATACTGTTTGGTTTTTCTGAAATTTACAATGTGGTATTTAATTCAGTAACATTAAAAAATAACTAACAAAACAATATGTAGTGCATTATTCTGAATTGATTTGAATTCTTGTATTACCCCCACCATCACAATCATGAACTCCCAAAATAACAATAAAATTTGAGCACAACCTAATAAAATAATAATGAAAATTTTGCAATGTCTGATATAATTTAAATTTAAAAGTCTCCATCTGGTCTCATCAATAGTCTAAACATTGATTGTCATTATCACACATAATGTTAAAAATCTTAATCTTATCAATGCTGATATAATAAACCTGAGAAGATTGTTTAGAGAACCAGATTTACATGAAATTGAAAATATATAACATCAACAGCATCTAAAAATATGTAAAACTAAGTACTAGTACTTTGTTGCGGAATGTTTATAATAGTTACCGTGACCCTGGAACATAAAGGGCAATCGAAGGAACATGAGTGGATTTCAGTCAGTAAGAGTCTGACACGCCCTCCCGCCGCACCCAGGACGGGAGCAGTCATTGGATGATTTCCCACACACCAAAAAAAAAAAAAAAGTACTAGTACTTTTTTTCTAATAAATTGAACCTTTCTAACATAAGTTTTTACAGAAAAATAATTTAATATCTTTGTAATGATTATTACCTATACTAATAATTTATCCAATAGGATACTACCAATGTAATATCTACTAAATTACTGGTTTAATAATGCACTATTTATTTTGTACCTGATAATATTCCAAATCCCTTTGCAGCAGTATAGGGATGCGGTCCATAATATTTCCATCTTCGATGACCTCCATTTTGTAATAAAAAAATAAAATAAAACAAAAACAAACAATAAAACCTATTTACTATAAAATTTACAACTTTTCAAACTAAACTATGAGAACATTTATTAAATTCTATTTTGGTTTTGACTATGTTTGATATTTCTTCTTGTAATAATTTGTGTAAGCTTATTCCGTCGTGTTTGTAAACCCAATGGCCTCCGTCTTTCAGTACTAAGTCATATCGTTTTGGTCCGGAGACAGGAGAACTAAGCCAGATCTGTTTGTTTGGTGATTGTCTGTTTATTACGTAAGTTCCGTAACTAGGACCAAGGGCAACGGTAAGTACTCCGTCCTGTAATGAGAAAATATTATTATTAAAAATTTTGTAATACTTAGTTAATTAAAATAAATTATTTTGTTGAGTATGACATTTAATAAACTATAAGAAGACACTTGAGTAAATAATGTATGTACTTTTGTAAGTAAGTATTTAGGAAGTACATAACATTGTGGACAGTATTCTGTAAAAGTAAGGAAAATATAAGACCATTATCTAAACACTTCAAATTGAAATCTTTATTCTTTATACATAAAGAGACTAGGTTATATTTGGTAATCAATGCGCAGTCAAAACTACTAGTGCTATGTAGAAACATGCAATTTACACAGTAGTTTATTTTTGTGATTTTGTTTTTAGAAATTCAGCCCCTAACGGAGTAAAATAGACGATGGAAGTTCTTCAACAACTAAGTCTAGCTAATTTGATTAAATTTAAAGGGCGAATTTTTAATTACATTTCTAAATAATAACTAAGATGTAAACCGGTAATGAACTCATGACATAATAACACTTACACTGTATGTGACGTCAGCACCTTTTAGATTCGGAGACGAGTCCACTATTTCTTCAAAATAATCACATAGAGATTCAAGAGTTTCACTACAGATTTCCTCAAAAACTGCCGGTTCTACATCAGAAACTTCTGGAGAAGTTGGGTTTGAAGAAAATTGGCGCTCTAATGATAAACTAGTCGTTTTTGGCGATATGCGAACGAAATGGCGCAGCAATACTGGATTTACACTATTGATTTGCCTCCGTGCCAGCCAGCGGCTGGTACGCAATATATTCCTCAACATTTTATTTTCGACTTGACTCGACTGGGCTCTTTTGTAGGTTATCTTTTTGTTTAGACTTATGAATGACAGAATGATTCATATTTCATGTCATTCATGACATAATTATGAATGAAGTGGCAATGACAGATGACATTCAAATGACAGCGTTTTAGTTTTTACCAAATTGGCACCTTGTCTTTTTATCGATATTACGGGCTATTTTGTACAGAGTAATTTTTTAACACTCAAACATCGTAATCATACCTGTATGTTAATCTTCCCTTTTTATTTATTTATTTCACGTAAGTGTGAGTGTTAAGATGCGACTTCACTTGGCGTATTTCATAAATATAAAAACATTCGCTCGTTTGCCAAATACGCCAAGAACTGTATCAAAGCGGTAAAACTTTCAAGCTATTTCATGTCGGCAGCTAAGATTAATAATTTTTAACTCGTTTTCATGACTTCCGCAGCGCCCACTAGCTTGAGTTTAAAGCTTAGCACATGCTACAAAATGAAACGAAGTCAAAACATCGTTTTGACTTTGTTTCATCAAATCGGTCTGGTAGACGTTTTCGAGACAAATTTTGGATACAACATGCTTGATTCCGTGTCCGTGCCCGTTGTGGGTAATAAAAATAAATTTTAAAATAATTACTATTTATAAATATTTTCATTTTTTTTATTTACAGAAAAAAAGAGGTAGCTGTACGTACAACACAAAAGTTTACGCAATAGGCTTCTAGCCCGGTAGGTGCCTACACAATTTATATCTTATACGTCTACTACAATGGTACTTACTTTGGTGCCATATCATTTTAGAATTCCAATACGTGTATCAGAAATTTTTGATGAAAGAAACCTATCCTTTAAAATATTACAAATCTTCAGTTTTTGATTTAGATTGAGTGTCTTCGCTAATTCCTTCGTCTTCATTCTCTGCGGGTAAAAGCTTTTGATAAGCTGGAGACAGAACAGATATAGATGGCTCTGGTAGTACTCTTGGTATAGGCAGCAATGAATTGTACTGGGCCCAATGTGGATTGATGTAGAATACGTGTCGATCTCCCCGTTCTTGAAGAGGTCTGAAATTTCTTAGAAGAGGTTCGTCCCAAGGATCCCATAGCTTACGAAATTCTTTCATCTGCAACACAGAAATCGTTGCGTTACGATTCACATTCTGCAGATATGTGAAATTGCACTTTTTTAAGTTCCTAAAGTGGTTGATAGATTTTAAATAATAGAACTGTGATTTTGCGACTTAAAGACTTTCGCCATCCAATGTGTAAGGCACCTTTAAAATCGGAGATGTACCGATGTGACTTCTTTAGTTCTTAATTAAGAGCTTTCTAAGTTGTCGTGGACATCGCTGACATCAGTAAGTGAAGACATCGTGAGGAAACCTGAATTTATAATTCATAGAAGGCTGAAATCTCTAATTCCAGATCTAGACAAGATTGAAATTCAAATTTAACCAAGCGTGTAGACCTATCCTCGTGCCTTCTCTGTATGAAAAGAGCTCTATGTTTCAAAGTGGTACAGTAATGTAGGTCGGATAAATAATACTTGAAGTTATAAAGTCTTCAAGATTTAACAGATTTTCCGACTCACCTGATCAAAGGAAACAAACAGATTCGTCCTAGGCACCAACCACTTGATCACGAATTGTTTGCCAGTAACCGTTTCCAGTGTGCCCCAATAGATGAAGTAATCTTCATAAAACATAGGCAATAGATGAGACATTGGACGCGGGCCTATTCGAGTATGTGTTTGTGCTTCTCTGACTCTTGGGAAGCCTTCGATTACCCAGGCCAGTCTGTCGTCTGGATTGACGCCATACTATAAATATATTTTTTATTAGTTTTAATGTAATGTTCAATAAGTTCCCATCTTGCTCGTTCTTCATTAAATGAACCTACTGTTTAGAATGAGTGACTAGTGTCAACTTTTTGTTGTCTTGGCAGTTCAAAAGAAACAAATAATTGTTTTATTATGTTTTTGTTTGTTATAATGTAACTAACTTGTGCCTAAGACTTCGTCCGTTTGAATGTTGGTTATCACGGCAGCATACGCGGATTAAAAATTTGTTCATATCTTTTTTGGAGTTCTAACTACTTTTGTATACATTTTCACTGAAATCGGTGCAATAGTTTGCAAGCGCAACAGACAAACTGACGTTATCCGTACAAATATTATAAATGCGAAAGTAACTCTGTCTGTCTGTCTGTCTCTTCTTTACGCCTAAACCACTGAACCGATTTGAATGAAATTTGCTACAGATATAGTCTGAGATCCGAGAAAGGACATAGGATAGTTTTCATCCCGGACATCCCCCGGGAACGACAACTCACGGCATTAATCACGCGGACGAAATCGCGGGCAAAAGCTAGTAATTAAATATTTTTTTTTTTTGGTAAAAACGTATAAAGCACATAATTTAATTATCTGAGCTGCAAAAATAACACACGTAGGTACTCTTCTGACATCAGTCATCAGGATATTAATGATAAGTATCAAACTCACTCATGCTGGGTGTGATAAGCATTTTTCTATTTTTCTATAAAATTTAATTTTGCTTAATTTTAAAAATAAAGAATCATTTAATTTTGGATAAATTTGGCTATCACCCTATTGAAGTCTCTCTCTTCAGATAGGCTATAAATCTCACCTATTTCATAAAGATTTTGTCGCTAGGTGTTATATAACAGTAAATCTTACAGACTAACCTTTATCAAATAGCAAACCATCGTCACTCCATCATGATGATGTAAAGCCTCTTCCTGTGTCATGTATTCTGAACGAAAGAATGTGACCTGAAATAGCATACATAATGATTTTAATGGTACGACTGCTATGCTTGAATGGTGTAGGTATATAGTCTGCTTAAGATAAAGTTGAGCTCACGATGCATGTTGAGGCAGATGTACTATCGACAAAATTGAATCATGACCCATTTCGACGACAAATTGTTTGAAGCTGTCAAAATAATTAAGACTAGACGTGTGACATTTTTAATACATGTTTTCGCGAATGTCGACCTAATTGTATTTGAATGTCTGTAGGAAAATAAGCTTATGGTGGGTCATGATTCCATTGGGTCGATTGTACCTAAATATTGTAATTGGAACTTTCCTCAAGAGGCCTGACCGAAACGTATTCTGCATGGTTCGTTGCATAAAAAATGTCAATACATGTATCTATTACTTTAAAAAAGACGATAATTAATCCTTTGAGTTAGTTTCGGCATTTCTTCTCAGAGGCAGCTAAAAGACAGCGCGAGGCGAAGATAGCTACCACATCTGGGATTAGTCCTCCTCGTACTAGAGTACGAGGTAATGAATCGTCTTTTTGTGTCAAGAAATACTGTTTGTTCTGTGGCTACGAAGCAGATAAAACGGCTGAAATGAAAAAAACGCACACCTTCGACGAAGAGTGTCTCAAGTTTCAAAATCAAAATCAAAATCAAGGCATTTATTTCACTTAGACCATTTATAGGCACTTATGAATAGTCAACAAAGAGTCGGTCGGTCAGTCAGAAAAGTGACGCTAATTGCCTGTTCCAAAACGTAGATCTCTATGGAGAAGAACAGGCAAGAAACTCCACGGACACTCTTTTTAAAAAAATCATGTTTTACAAAATTTTGGTTACATTAATTTTTGTGCTTCTATATGTGAAAACAATGCAAGTAAATAACAAAACCAATAATTCAAAACTTACGAATTAAGGTTTTACAATAAATGAAAAAGTAATAAAACAGTCATGGCAGTTAAGATACGACCGATCTCAACCGACAGCGCCCGCTCACGAGCATGACGCGTGACATCAGCACCATCCAGCTCAACCATTTTGAAGGGAACCAAATGATCCAACGCACTCGCCACCATCAGCGAGACTTTTAAGCGAGCATGACAATTCTCCCAACCACCATGTCCATTTGTGTCCTTATAATATAATAATATATGTATAAAGAAAAAACGGCATCGTACTCACATTTACAATATTAAAAAAATGCTTCTAATTTACACAAACCAATGTTCTGTACTATAAATATAAATGGGTGAAATTTAATTACCTGAAGAAATAATAATAAATGAAATTAATTATTCATGTCAAAAATAAAGAGGATAAGCAACATATTTCTGTATTCCAATTATTAAATATTCTAATTTGTGAAGTTAAGTGGAGCAGGACCAGCATTTAGCCAAGCATGTTTATCATTGATATAGTCGTCTAACTTATAGTATGCTTGACCACATAGCGTGCGTTTAATGCACGTTTTAAATTTTCTCTCATTTAGCTGCAGAATATCAAGTGGTATTTTGTTATAACACTTTACACAATATCCCATAAAAGAAGTGTGGACTTTTGATAATCTAAAGCTTGGTTGATCAAGTTTGTTCCTATTTCTAGTATTAAAATTATGTCTGTCACTAATTTTTTTAAAAAGATGGAGATTTTTCCGAACGTACATAATGTTTTCATATATATATTGACAAGGTACCGTCATGATGTTAATATTTTTAAACAGATTCCTTAGAGATTCGCTTCTGCGAAGATTATATATGGCTCTGATAGCCCTCTTTTGCAGAATAAAGATAGATTCTATATCTGCAGCACGTCCCCAAAGCAAAATACCGTAAGACATTACACTATGAAAATAGCTAAAATAGACTAGTCTTGCGGTATCCACGTCAGTTAATTGTCGGATCCTTCTGACAGCGAAAGCGGCTGAGCTTAACCGCGCCGCAAGAGATGTTAAGTGAGGACCCCACTGCAGCTTTGAGTCAAGCGTAATCCCCAGGAAAACTGTTTTATCGACGAACTCTAGTACATCCCTATTCAATACAACATTACAACTAGTACTTCTCACATTAGGTAAAGTGAATCTTATGCATTTGGTTTTTTTTTTCATTTAATACTAAATTATTTACCGTAAACCAGTTCTGTATATCAAGCATAGCGTTATTTACGTCGTCAAGATGTTGTACACGTCTATTCACTTTAAAAATCAGTGAAGTGTCATCGGCAAATAACACCATTTGCGGTTGGTTTTCCAGTAAACTTGGTAAATCATTTATGTAAACTAAAAATAAGAATGGACCCAATATAGATCCCTGCGGTACGCCCATTTTTACCTTTAAGCCCACTGAATTTACACCGTTTATTTGTACCTGTTGCAGTCTATCATTCAAATAGGATTTTACTAAGCTCAGCGCTAATCTATCGAGCCCGTAATGCTCGAGTTTCAAAAGAAGTGTTTCATGGTTCACGCAATCAAATGCTTTGGAGAGGTCGCAGAAAACGCCAATGGCATCTTGCGACTCTTCCCATGCTTGAAATATATGTTTAATTAAAGTGACACCGGCGTCAGTAGTACAACGTCCTTTGGTGAAACCATACTGTTGGTCATGTAAGATGTTGTTGCAGTTAAAGTGCATAAGCATTTGATTAAGCATTATTTTTTCAAATACTTTGCTGAGAACCGGTAAAACAGAAACAGGTCTATAATTATTAGCGTCTTTGCTATCCCCGGATTTAAAAAGTGGTATAACTTTGCTGTACTTCATTAAATCCGGGAAAACCCCTTGGTCTATACACAAATTAAATACATATGCTAAATAGGGCGCTATTGTCTCAATAATCGAATTACAAACATTAGTTGACATGCCCCAAAGATCTTCAGTTGCTTTGATTTTGATCTGCTTAAAAGCCTTTACAACGGCCACAGGGTTAACATGCTTAAACTTAAATTCTACATGGCAGGCAGAAACATTTGCTTTCAGTAAATCAACAGCAAATGTGGGCGAGGAATTTAAACTTTCTGTGATTTTAATTGGTATATTAGTAAAGAATGACGTAAATTCCTGAGCCACATCGTCATTTTTGCTTATGCGACCATGGGAAGTGTCTAAGGTGTAATCAATATTACATCTTTTATTTCTATTTGTTTCATTATTGATCACTTTCCAAACAGTCTTTATTTTATTATCTGATGACTTTATCTTGTTGCTAATAAATAAGGCTTTGGCTGCCTTGCAAACATTTTTAAATATTTTGGAATAATTAGCAACATACTTATTAAATGTGTCTGTGTTGTTATAAGGCTTAAGGCCATACAGCTCAAATAATCTGTCCCTGCTTTTTCTAATACCTCTAGTTGCCCAGTCAGAGAATAGAAACTTAGGGCAAATTGTTTTGGTTTTTTTCTTGAAAATGTTATTAAACCCTGTTTGCACGACTGAAAAGAACTGTTTATACAAAATATTTCCATCTTTAATATCAAAGCTTTGACTACTCAATTGGTCACTTAAAGTGTTATTAAATTTAATTAAATTACTTGACGTAATTGGTCTAGACTGTATCTGCAATTTTAGTAAAGGTGTATTGGACTCAAAAGAGACGGTTTGTCCGCTGTGATCAGAAGGGAGATAATCTACTATAGCTTTATCTAAATATTCGCAGCAGCAAAAAACATTATCAATGCATGTAGCAGTAGTCGTAGTTATACGGGTTGGTTCCAAAAACACATTTGACAAATTAAATGATTTAAATAGACTTAATAATCTACTGCTATACAAATTATTGTCTAAAATATTAATATTAAAGTCGCCACAGACTATAACTGATTTATTACCAGCTACGAGTTTAGTCAAGACATCTTCCATTGTGGCCTCAAACACAGAATAGTTTTGATGATTAGGGGGTCTGTAAACACACACTATGATATGCCTATCCAGCTCAACACAAGATAACTCAACAATATGTTCAACAGATAAATTCACTATGTCTTTACGAGACTTAGATTTAATATTTTGTTTTATCAAAATTAATGAACCCCCACGCATCATGAGTTTGCGGTTATAACAACTTCCTATTATATAATTATCATAGTTAATTAACATTTCACCCTCTTTAAACCAATGTTCAGTGAAACAAACTATATCAAACATTGTCTTTTCTAAAAATAACTCAATTTCTAATTGTTTGGAAGAAAAACCTTGAATATTTTGATGAAATAATTTCAAGGAATGTTGCTTAGCCCCTTTTTTACAATTTGGTAAATAAAAATTGCCAGAAGGTACCTCCATGTTCATAAAATTGGCAAAGTTATCATTACTAGTACCTTCTGTTGTCTTACTGACTAGTTTAAACCATTTACCACCTTAACATTAGTATGATTACTAACCATGGTGGGTCTTATTACACAAGACTTCGACATACTAATTATGTCTGAGTAAAAATTAAAAGCTAATAGCCGAGCTATCTGACGTCTAAAACTAATGGGCAGATACACTGTATCTCTAGTCGATTTTAATTTTTCATTAACAATAGTGTTGGTGTCAAAAAATTCAAACTTGTCACTATAGTGACTAACTAAGAATTGCATATGATTATTTAACATATGTATCTTGTGATTCTGACTATTTAAAAGGTGCTCAAAGTAAGGGAAAGCACACAATATTATTTTCTTACAATTGATTTTCATAAGTTTAGTGACACACTCGGTAATATTTTCTATGTGAATATTAAAGCTATTCCCTACAAAAACAGTAATAATAGAATTGGGATCATACTCTTTCTCCATTAGTGAAGCCATTATTTCTGTGTAGGAACTCCCAGGCATACAATAATTTAGTACAGAATGTCTCAAGTTGTAATTTAATAACTTTCCTAAACCTTTTCCAAAACTATCTGAATACATAATAGGACAGTAACAATCATAATTACCAGGTTGATAGTCAGTATGTACAATGGATGAACTTAGCACATCATGTGGGCACTCCTTAGCACTGCTAGACTGAGATGGTACTTCCACCACCTCCTCGAGATGGACAGCCTCAAGATTAGATTGATTTAAGACGGTGCAATGAGAGGAGCTAAGAGGCAGTGGCTCCACTCTGTCTACATTAGAGTTACACAATTCAACTAACTCATTTGTGGCTAGGATATGCTCTTTTATTTGTTTTTGAGAGCTTACATACTTTGTATAAAGAGAGTGTAAGGACTCTTCAAGTATCTGAATTTCTGACTGTAAGCGCTTAGTGTCAACCTCATAAATGTTTGCACTGTCCTCAAGTTTTATTTGATAGTTATTCAATTTATTTATTAAATAAACACGTTCCTTTCTTAATTTAATGTTATTATGATAGTGTTTTTGTTGTTTTTTATATTTATGACATTTGTTTATTATTTTACTAAACTTTGCATATTTTTTCAATTTCTTTTGGCTGACTGTATATTTACTGCTGTTATATTTAATCAAGGAATCTTCTGTAAGATCTATTGTTATTAGAGATTGGGGGTTACAATCAGTATTTATCAACTCATTAAATAAATGTTCGGTTTTTCTAACCTGAGCACATTCTTTTTCATCTTGTAATTTATTTATCCTAACATTTGCATTTATTAATTCGTCTTCTAGGTCCCTAACTTTAGACAAAGCCTCTTCATATAAGTTGCTACAGTTGTTGAAACCATCTGTGACTAGCCGCAGTTTGTCCCGTTCATCGACAACAACCAAATATTGCTGATGAAGGTCCACTAGCTCCCGCTTCAGGCTTGTGTTCCTGTCAACTACTTTCTTTACTTCCTCCTCACACTCTTCTCTTTCCTGTAACAGTTGTTGACATTGGGTGTTGGACGCCTTTAGTTCTTGTAGGGCCGTTCTCAATTTAAGCTCCAAATCCTGGGCAGTAGCCTTGCGGGTCATCACAGGCATGGTTTCAGGGTAGGAAACTGAAATGAGAATTGAAAAACGGTGAGAACTAGGTATTAGATAAAAGAAAGGATAGATGGGAAATGAACTAGTGTGTGAAAGTGTGTATAAACTATGGGGAAAAGAAAGAGGTAGGCTGCTTATTGGAATTAAGCTATTATCTCTATATTAAATGCAAAATCACATTGATATATTAAATTGTTTTATAATTTTACTTTTACTTTTGTGGGTAGGGTGTTAACTTTAAATTAAAGTTTTTGATGAAGACTATTTTGCAAATTAAGGATAGCTAACAATATTATTATAGTTTTGCGGACTAATATAGACCTAGGTGACTAATTTTATTCTATTTGTTATACTTAATATACCTAATTACTGTCTTCATTAACAGAACCAAGTGCTTAGTACAAGTACAGTGTCAAATCTATCAATAAGTTACTTATTATAAATAATGCAGGGACTCAATGTAATGAGTATAACACATAGTATGAGCGACAATTGTGTGCTATTAAATCACTACTTATATTAAGTTAAAAGTAAACAATACTCCCCGGTTTTAATCCTCAGGCAGATGACAGCTGGTTGAATTGCATTGTAGGTTACCGGTAACGGTTGTTGGTAGCAAAACACTGGTTTTACTTTGTTTATTCGCAGGAACACAATTGCACCAGTTATTTAAGTTGTTATTTTAGTTTTTCTCTTGATATTATACCTTATTTCTACTTAAATACTAATTCTAAATTTTCAACCCTTGACTTCAAGAAAACCATCTTGAAGAAAGCTCAGACTCGTTCTGATGAGCTATCAAGAAGTGTCATTACCCGCATTCAGTATGAATATGACTTAGTCGCTGAGGCTAAGTACCACAGTGATCTAAAGTCACGATATCTCGAAAGCTATGCTTTGTAGAAGAAAAGTGTTAAGATATGTTTTTGTTGACAATTTTACGATCAACAAACTTTTTCTGAACCATTTTTTGATAGCTCTCGTTGTTTCAGAGATATACGCAAAATACGTAAATTTGTGACCTTTGTCCTCGAATAAAAAACAACGCACAAGTTGGATCGATGGAGACTTTTGACATATCATTTGTAATGACGTATTCAAGGCCTGCACAAAAATCCAGCTTGTTGGGAATTAATGCAAACTGGAATCATAATTTAGTCTATTTTGACTGGACTACGAGGCTTTTGCTCTTTGTCCGCCCGTTCATCTCTTTTTCATCATTGACATCACATCAGTGACATATTATTTAGTATTTTTATTTCTACTAGTACACTAAGGGATAACTACGGAAATCTTTGTTCGCGGTTTTTAGGTTGAAGTTTATTAGGTTTTAGCCCTTTGGGGAAGCAAAAAATTGCTTGGCGAAATGTCAGTCATCATGACACAGAGAGTTCTAAATAAGGATCATTTTGTTCGCGCAGACTTGATGGTGCAAAAACAAAGTAAGCCTTCGGCTAGGCATTCTTTAAGGTACATTTAAATAATGGTAGACGTCCCATTCAGAAACGCGGAAAAATGACAGACACGAGGTAGTTGCGTAGGGCACCCGCCCCTTTCGTAATTACCGATGTGACTTTTTCAACTCATCTAGATTTTTTTAAAGTTTATTTAGGACATCACTAGCATTTCGTGTCTCAGAAAGCACGAAGGTAAAGCTGTTACTCAAAATTGTCCTTGGTATCAGTCTTCAGGGAAGAGATACCGCGGCCCTGAACACAAAGGGCTGAGAAGGAACATGGATGGGTTTAGTCAGTAGAAGTCTGATACTCCCTCAGAGCGGGAGGAGACACTTGATGATTCCCATCTAAAAAAAAGGGTATTTTTAGGTCCCACATGTAATTGTTCCATGTAAAATGTGAATACTCAACTGGATCAGGTTAGACTAGAACCTGACGCTACCATAGTTGCCAAAACTCCAAAAAGTACATAATGTACAAACTACTTACAATACGAAATCGTAAGTAACTATAGCTACAACCTTTTCATTCCGAAAGTGTTCCTACCAATGAGATTGATTGATCCTCTAGGCGAGGTGACGAAGAGCCCTCATTGAAATTGAAACCACGTAAATGATCACTGCGCGTGAATAACGATAGTGTTAAACCCAACACTCTACAAGAAAGCATTTATTATTCGAGAAGGGTCTTTCGAACGACTCTTGAGCCATACTAACTAGACCTGCATTTGGTCCTTTTGATCTCGTTTACGAGTAAAAGGACCAAGTTTTTATTTATGAGTTTTGTAAGGTTCTTTGGCAATGCAACCTTACTGAAAGTTTTTATCTGAACATTGGATTTGTGTACATACTTGCTATAAAGTTATTCTTAGATGTCAGCTATGGAGCCTTGGATCCGGAAGCCGAAGCCCGGAACCTTGTTTATAATAAATAAAGACACAAGCAAATGCCAGAAAGTTTCATTTCTTGGCTGCTGTAGTGAGCAAAACTAAGCATGTTAATTTGATAAAAATATATTTAAATAAAAAATAAAAAAAAACTATAAAAATCTGTGTTTTAATAAATGTATCTTGGTCACTATGTTATGTATGAATTTGCAATTTATTATATTATATAGAATTATCCCAAACGAATTTTACTAGCACATTGCACGAGCTCAATCCACAATTCACAAATATTAGTTACGGCATACCTCAAAGACCACACAGATACCCAACTAGTAAGCGATACATGTATCCTTAATTGAGGCTGACCACGGATTACCTCCATACTTCATTAGAATTTCCTGGTAACTACTAAAACTATTTCCTACAGGGCACGATTCAATCGAATAAAGACGACATAAAACTAGGAATAGAGTCCATTATTGCGCGCAGATATTATAATTCCACGTGGCAGCGTTACTGTGTACGGAATTAAACAATTTTGAACCTTACTTGCAGTAGGCTTTAGTTCATTATATAAACTGTTTGAGTAAACAGCAATATGCTTGATATTGCTGTAATGTTTGAAATGACCCTAACGTTGTTACGCATTAAATAAGTACACACATCAAAAGTGTCTAGGGATATTTTAATTAAACCAAAATAACTAAAATTCTATTAACTTTTTGTTAAGACACCTACACTTTAAAATAAACCTTGTTTAATTGCCTATCTAATCTAATAATACACTTTTAGATAAAGTTAAATTAAAAAAAAACTTAGAAGAAGAGGAAAAACTCAGCAAAATTTCAATTTAGCTTTATTTTTGAAATTTCAAAACCTAAACAACAAAACAATTTTTTTTTTATAAAAATTGTTGAAAACTTAAAATTAATAATTCGTGGATCCACCTAAGACTCTCCTGACACATCTGGAGCGGTTCTGCATACTCAAAACAAGGGGGTCAATATCCTGTTGTGAGTACTGTCCCAAATCCTGCTAAGATGCAAGAAAAGCTGATTTTGATGCACAATATCAACAGGGAAATTCCTACGAGCTCTTCTCTGAAGCATATTCCAGGCATGCTCAATAGGATTTAAGTCAGGGGATTGTGCAGGCCGGTCTAAAGCTTGGATAACATGCTGTTGTAACCAACTTGTAACGATACGCGCCGTATGTGGACGGGCATTGTCGTGCATTAGCTGGAAATTTTGTCCCATTTGCTGTTTGTGGGGCAAGATTACAGGCTCTAGCACCTCATCTCGGTATTTTCGAGCAGTCATATTGCCTTGTATCCAAACGAGGTCCGTTCTACCGCCGAGACGAATTCCTGCCCAAACCATAATCGTGCCACCTTAATATGCATGAACTTGTTGTGGGTGCTGCAGTCGATTCCAACGTCCAGGTTTTCTCCAAACGCGTACTCTTCGCGAATCAGGATGAAATCCAAACCTAGATTCATCAGTGAAAAGCACAAGTGACCATTGAGAATGGTTCCAGTTTTCGTGTGCAATAGCCCATTGTAATCTTCTTCCTCGATTACCTCTCCTTAGTGCTGATACCCAAAATGGCCTACGAGCACGTAGATTGACTTCATGCAGTCGCCTTCTCAAAGTTTGACCGCTTACCAGCAAACCATACTCTCTCTGTAGCATTTGAACCAATTGCATCGCCGCTGCATTTAGTTGACTTCGTGCAGCATTTACTATGAATCGGTCCTGTACATGTGTTGTAATGCGTTGAGGTCCTCGGTGCCGTTCCACCACTTCCGCCGTGACACGATAACATGACCAAAGCCTGGATATAACGCTCTGACTGGTCTTCATGGCTTCAGAAACGGCAATTATGGGACAGTATTCCACAACAGGATATTGACACCCTTGTTTTGAGTATGCAGAACCGCTGCAGATGTGTCAGGAGAGTCTTAGGTGGATCCACGGAATATTAATTTTAAGTTTTCAAGAATTTTTATAAAAAAAATTGTTGTTTTGTTTAAGTTTTGATGTTTCAAAAATAAAGTTAAGATTGAAATTTTGTTTGAGTTTTTCCTCTTCTGCTAAGTTTTTTTTAAATTTAACTTTATCTAAAAGTTTATTATCAGATTAAATAGTCTATTAAACAAGGTTTATTTTAATGTGTACATGTTTTAACAAAAAGTTAATAGAATTTTAGTAATTTAGGTTCAATTGAAATATCCCTAGACACTTTTGATGTGTGTAGTTAAGAACTAAATTTTATTGTAATTGGTGCCGATTCTCTTGTGCACAAACGATCGTAAATTTAAGTTAAATGCATCTTTCTCTTTCCGTTTAATTAAGAAAAGGACGGAAGATCAAATATTAGTTAAGTCCTGTCAAATTTAGACACTCCATAGATAATTTAGACGCAATTTAAAAACATGGCGTCTAAATATACGTCAATTGTCATGAGGCGCTGTCTAATTTGACAGGATTAAACTAAAATGTATCTTCTGTCCTTTTCTTTAAGAAATGGAAAGAGAAAGATGCACCTAACTTACACCTAACTTACAAGAAATGGAAAGAGAAAGATGCACCTAACTAACAGCACCTAACTTAAATTTACGTTAAGTTGTGCACAAGAGAATCGGCACCACTGTCTAAGTTGTCGTCACTTTTATATAACTTACAAACTAATATTTGTTACTTAATTAGGCCATTTGTTATACAAAATTTACTTTAGCAGTTTTGGCTTCATATCATAGTATAAAACAAAATAATTTTCCGCAGTCTGTACTTATGTATGCTTAGATCTTTAAAACAACGTAACAAATTTTAATGAGTTTTTTTTTAATAGACAGAGTAATTCAAGAGGAAGGTTTATAAAAATAAACAGAATAATTCAATTGAAAGATCTATGTGTATAAAACATGCATATTACAGTAAAAAAAAACGAGTTTTTTTAAGATTTGTAACCTATGCGAAGTTGGGTCGGGTCACTAGTATGTAATAATAATTTATAATATTAATTTTGAACAATGTAGTTTTTGTTTAATTTAACACACACACAGTACGAAACAACACACATGTGTACTAACATGTCCGTAAGGATTGAGGAGCCACATCAGATTTTTAAAATCTGAACTCACCATTATTTAGCAGCAATGCAGCTTATTTTGCAGCACGAATTCTAGATTTAGCAGCAAAGTATTTCACTAGTTATTTTAATGCAAAAGTGGCTCCTCAATCTAAACGTCTGAATTGAGGAGCCACCTGGAACTCGTAAAGTAATAGATGAATATTTATGAAAACTTTGTATCATTTAGTAGCAATTTTGCATATTACCATCTAAAAATTTAGCTTCTGTAGCGCTTAAATGAAAGAAAATACAATACTTTTAATATGGCTCCTCAATCTAAACTCAAGAGGTGAATTTCTATTGGATGTGAGCGATCAATTAATATATTCGACATATTGATCATTTAGCAGGTGTTGTGTTTGTTTTTACCGACTTCACAAAAAGGAGGAGGTACTATGTTCGGCTGTTTGTATGTTTTTTTTTTTTTGTATGTTTGTTCATCGATTACTCCGTCAATTGTCAAAGGATTTTGATGGTTCTTTTTTTGTTTGATAAGTCATGATTCAGGGGTGGTCCCATATAAATTTTGTGGCGATCGATTCAGTGCTTCTCGAAAAATTCACCAAGAATAAAAAAAAATTGACGAAATTTTCATAGACGATGTGTGCTTTGTCTTCAAGTTTCTATTTTCGTTTTATAAGATTGTTAGTAGTTTTATTTTGAAAATAAATTACTTTGAAAGATACTATACACAGTCAAACATTGGGAGTCGACACTAAAAAGTAATAAATAAAAAACTTTTTTCAAAAAAAAATAACCGCCTTCAAAAACTAAAAACCCAATAATAACTAAAATTTCGGAAGTCGGTGGTTTCTCTTCTGCCATTCAATTTGTGTTGCCACCGACTTCCGAAATTTTAGTTATTATTGGGTTTTTAGTTTTTGAAGGCGGTTATTTTTTTTTGAAAAAAGTTTTTTTTGCAGTATAGGAATAAAATAGTAAAACAGAGTAAATTTTGTATATGATCGCATTTTCTTTGGCTCCTCAATCCTGACGTTCTAATTATATATGTTTGACTGTAGCCACCTGAGATCTCAACGGAATCTAAAGCCAGAGATACTAACATTTAGCAGAAATGTCTGCTAAATGTATCTGCACAGTTCAACAATGTATATATTTTGGATTCTGAAAAAACAATACTTAACTATTTTCTTGTAAATTCAGTGTGTAGGGTGACCATATTATACTCGTATTAATAAAACCAGGATAAGTAATTTATTAAATTTATATTTTCATAACAGATTATATCTATCGTAAATACGATTTGGTTATTTAGCAATCAATTTCGCTATAAGTTATAGAATGAATGAATATTGGCTGATTAGTACTTATACGAATTTTAGAATCGTAATCATCGTAACAGAACATCTCATCTTTCGGTGTAAGATAGTGACATTTGTAGTGGCCTATGCCAGTTTCGAGAATTGCAGGAATAAATTCTATAGCACCTACTAATTTATATGATTTATTCGAAAACATTACAAATTCTGGTATTTTTCTCACTCTAAACTTTTCACAACCATTCAGTTCATATGAAACTGTGTTTGATAGAGTATATTTACACACAGTTTGGTTGTTACACAACGTACAGTCGGTTTTTTCTTCAGCGATTAAAGTAGCATCTTCTAAACCTTGGATGCCAAAAACAGAAATTATGTTCAAATTCAAAGGCAAAAATGCGATCTGCCTGGATACTGGGATAAAATGGCACGAATCATTAGTACATTTTTTCGTAAAAATGGCACTAAAGCAATACTTCAATGCTACGTGTTCAAAAATGTAAGACACGTTACAAGCAAATTCACAGTGGCTACTTTTTACTGTAGTATCAAAATACAGCACGCCAATTTGGGTTCTCATTTTGTGTATATCACCGTCAGTAGAAGCAGAATCTGATAGAAGTTTAATATATCGTGAGATTAAATCTTCTGAGTATGTGTTTAATATTTCTTGAAAACGTCTGCTTTGATTAAAAGCCATGCTCAACAAATAAATGACCGAATCAAAGCAACATGTGTTTTTCAAATCTACTTTATACAGCATCGCATAGGTTGCCATTTTTTACAAACTTTACTTTTATTTTTGTTAATGAATCAGTATCGGCTTCACCCCTCCAATTCTCAATAAAAGAAGATCGATCAGAAAAAATTGATTCGGCACCATATGACCGATTAATCTTCTTAACTCTCACAGACTTTGTTAATTTTCTTTTTTTCACTTGCGTTTGAGATGTTTTTACTCGTTTTTGAGATTTTTCCATCTGGGTTTGAGATTTTGTGAATGAAAACTTCCTTTTTCGAGAGCGTTTAGTTTCTTTATTCTGTAAGTCACTAATAAGATCATTTTTCGCAAGTGCAATTTCTCCGTTTAAATATTGGGAATGTATTTTTATGAATTCATCAATTCGGTACTTTTGTAACTTTGTTTTAAAGAGCAATTTTTTCAAAGTTTTGAAGTAGCTCTCAATTCCAGATGAAGATGGAACAGTATTATCAGCTTTAAAAAAAGAACACAATAAATTTGACCATAATGGAAGTTTTCCAAGAATCCTCCTGAATTCTGACATAAATGTTGGTAAAAAATATACATTTTTATTAGTTTTATGAATTTTCATTAATTGTTTCTGAAATGGAGCTACTTTATCATCCAACCAAATAAAAAAATCAATATTTGCGGTGTGATGTTCTTCAGTTCCGAAACCTTCGTTGTCGTTCCGTTTGTCGTCATCCACAAAGCTGAATTCTGCCGTATGATCTAATTTAATATTTTTCATTCGTAAGGCAAGTCGGTTTAAGGCACCTTGACAATTGAAACTTGCAGGACTTGAATCATCATCGTAGTGACTAAGACAAGTCTGAATCATATCACCGATGACTTCTTTCGCAGTTTCAAAATTTTCACACTCTTTTAAGAACAAAATGCAGCGAATATAAAAATATTTTATGTTTGGTTCTACATCATTAAAACATTTTAAGTTGTGCAAAGTTTTTACAAAATGACTTGTGTCAAGTCTGATAAAAGTAGAGGGCTTTTGTTCTTGAAGGATTGATGTCTGTTCTTCTAAAATTGAAAACATGTTTTTTATGTATTCTTTTGTACTACTGAATTCTGTAAAAGCTTCAGTATTAGCTGCGATCAGTGCAGAAGAATCGTCTTAAATAATCTCATGAGGTGATCTATCAACAGATTTTTTCCATTGATTTAGCCAATGTAATATATATTTCTTGTCATGTGCATTGGTAACCATCTGTAATACTGGTACAGATTTTAATTTAAGATTTGCTGTTATCAGACCTGCATATAAAAATAATCTTTTGGTCTTCTTTGTACCATCAGGGAGCCGCATTGTTTCAAAGAATGAGCCAGTAGCATCTATTGTAATAGTTACCCTTCCAAATTTCCGTAGGTACAGATTGTAATAATCAATTTGGTTCTCGTCCCAATAATATACAAAGAAATTAGGGTGTACACTTAAAGAACGGATTACATTTTTATGTGTACTTTTGGCCATAACCACTAGAGATATAATTGGATTGGGATCAAGCCACTGTTCTCTCCTGGCCTCAGATTTTATTTGTCGCAAACAAGAAAGAGAAGGCAACGCTGGTGTATTTACAACCTCTTTTTCATCTTTCTTAATACTTAGGATCTCTGAAGCCATTTCATTATGAACTACTATTGCAGGCTTGTACCTTAATATTTTTGCTAATTGTTGTCTTTTGTGGGGCGTTAACTTGAATTTCCTTGTTGGATTGTGTTTGACAGTTCGGTCTATATTCGTTATTTTACAGTAGATTGTGTGGATTTTATCAGTAGTTTTATAACTTTCTATTTTAGCATATGCAGTACATTGCGAACAATTGCCTTTCACAAAGATTTTGTTTTTTACCACTTTTTCGCGCTTTAAAGTCCAAGTACAAGGTAGTTTAGTATATTTATAAATGTTTACTTTTAATAGATTACTCCATTTAAACTTGGGCATGGTTCTGTATTTCTTATAGGTGGAAGTGCCTGTTCGTTTTTGATATGCGTATATAGGCTGAATTTTTTTCCAGTCATACAAGTCCATTTGTTATGAAAATGTTACTGTATCATTTTGTGCACTATTCTCGAAATCAAAATCTTTGCTTTTTAATGACGTATCTGTGTCACTACTACTACAACTTGCACTTTTTATAGTATGTATTTCACCAGTTGTTTGTTGCTCAAGAAGTGATCCATCGTTTTCAAAAAATATATGACGTTTACGTTTCAATGATGTATACAAGGCTATCGGGGTCATTTTAAAATCTAGTTCTTTGGAAATGGTTAAGAAAATAGGGTCAGTACTTTTAATGTTAGGATTTTGTAGTATCCCAGCATATTTATAAAATACTTTTTGTTGATCCTCAAGATCTACTATCGATTGGCGGCCTTTCGGCATAATGGTTCTGAAACAACAATATTGCGTTGAACAAAATGACTTCTAGTAATTTTTATAGCATGGCACGGCACGACGAAGGTCGCAGGTTCAAATCCCGACTGGTCGTTGAATTTTTTCATAACTAAATATTAACAAATATTTTAGAACATTAAAGTGCTTCAATTTTGTCTATTTTAAGAATCAACCGTAGTATGTATTTTAATTTGTAAACTTCGAACCCGAACATACTGCATATTAAATAAATAAATATAAAAAAAAATAACAATAGTCGGCACAAATGTACTTACATTGAAAACAGGATATCAAACTGCACTTACAACAATTATCAGTCACTGCACGATATTGCACATATTAATATCCCCACAATTTAATTATGATGACACTAACATGATGATTAAATTTATAATATAAGAAATCCAAGTTAATTATTTATTTCGTACATGAACATATTCATGTACAAACGAGAATACTTCACCGCTGATGAGTAAAGTAAGTAAAGTAAAGTAAAGTAAAATTTATTTGTTTAAACATGGTGTACATACATTGCATGCAAGATAGTAGTGGAGTACAAAAAAAGTTCTAACATGTTCAGCCGCATATAGTGGCGTACAAATTGATGGGAAGAGATGGTCCTAAGCCGTGATAATAATTATTCATCAAAATTACATTTCATCATATTTCATTAAAGATTAGGTACCATTACAATTCAATGTCAATTACATAAATAAAAAATACAATAGATTACAATATCATGTCAAAAAGAAAAAACATTGTCATCTTAAATCAAAGAAAATTGTCCTCTTTCATAAACTCCGCTATACTGTAATATGCCCTTACAGTTAGTAAATTCTTCAGTTTACTTTTAAGAGAGGTTATATTTAAAGCTTTCCATGTTTTAGGCAATTTATTAAATATGGTCGGAGCCATGCAAAAGATGCTCTTACGCATAAGGATGAATGTTTTGGTACTAAATAAATAGTATTGTGGGTACGTAAGTGAAATATTAATTTGTAGGTACCCCCAAAATGTGGTCACCCTACACACTGAATTTACAAGAAAATAGTTAAGTATTGTTTTTTCAGAATCCAAAATATTTACATTGTTGAACTGTGCAGATACATTTAGCAGACATTTCTGCTAAATGTTAGTATCTCTGGCTTTAGATTCCGTTGAGATCTCAGGTGGCTACAGTCAAACATATATAATTAGAACGTCAGGATTGAGGAGCCAAAGAAAATGCGTTCATATACAAAATTTACTCTGTTTTACTATATTATTCCTATACTGCAAAAACAAACACAACACCTGCTAAATGATCAATATGTCGAATATATTAATTGATCGCTCACATCCAATAGAAATTCACCTCTTGAGTTTAGATTGAGGAGCCATATTAAAAGTATTGTATTTTCTTTCATTTTAGCGCTACAGAAGCTAAATTTTTAGATGGTAATATGCAAAATTGCTACTAAATGATACAAAGTTTTCATAAATATTCATCTATTACTTTACGAGTTCCAGGTGGCTCCTCAATTCAGACGTTTAGATTGAGGAGCCACTTTTGCATTAAAATAACTAGTGAAATACTTTGCTGCTAAATCTAGAATTCGTGCTGCAAAATAAGCTTCATTGCTGCTAAATAATGGTGAGATCAGATTTTAAAAATCTGATGTGGCTCCTCAATCCTTACGGACATAAACTAACGATGATTCTCATGGTAAACAAAAGGCCTAGATAGAAGCTGCATTTTTAAATATAGTCACATTTTTTCAATTTCCCCGAGATAAGTCTCGTACGTAGCACCAAGTAAAGTCGGCCTGCAAGCACCAAAATATAAGATAAAAATGTAGGTCTTTATGTACTTAAAGCGTATCTCGCTTCTCCAACACTTGAAAGAAATGTTGCCATAGTACAAAATGGAGCTTATAGACCTTTCTTATGGCTAAGTTTGATTTATACATTACAGTAGCTGGCCAAATTATTAGGGACAGAGTCATGATTTTTGTATTATGAAGTTAGATTGATTTTTTCAGAAAATTGATTGGCTGTAGACTTCAGAGGTATTTTTTATTCAAAAACCTTATTATTTAAGATTATAAATATAAGAAATATGAAGGTGAAATTAAACCTGGTAATTTGTTTAAAAAAATAACGCATTAATAAGTTGAAAGTAAGTATTTTGTGTATAACTTAATATTTTGCGACGCCTCCTAAAGCTGTAATAACAGCTCGTATAAGACGTTTTATACGTTCTATACATTATATAACAGGTTGTTTAGGTTTGTGTCATGATAAAACTCATTTCTATGAACTGCAATGAGCTGGTGTTTAGCGGTTACGAAGTGCTTAACGATAGCCCTCTTGATTAGCTTCTGCATGTTCGTAATAGAGTTCGTATCTGGTGAATTATCTAGCTAGGGCAAAAAATATTTATTTATTTTTCAGACAGGAATGCTTTATCACTTGGCCTTGATACACGATGTAGAATCGAGCATAAAATTTAACTCTTCGGCTACTGGGCACCCATTCTTCGACTTGCGGCCATAATTCAGTTTCTAGTACTAACTTGTACAGATCTTGCCTTGTAGTAACTTTCACGAAATATAGGCACCCCATGCTTTTAGCTGAGATGTTAAATCACACAATGATGCTACCTGGTTGTTAAATTTTCCCTAAAAAGCAAACTGCATGGAGCTGTTCTCGAACAATTCCACGATGTGTACGACTGCAAAGGAGCTCTTATCGACCTCCACTTGAAAAAAATATTCGTTGGAGAGGCATACACAGAAAATAATGCAATAATTACTGAATAGTGTATTTCAGACGTATGTTAGTCAGGGAAACAATACACTTTTTATCATGTTTTAGGCAGATATCTCTGTTTTTAAGGTCAGAACAAAGAGTCGTAATCCGTTTTTTGCCACATTTTTTCACACTCTGTGTTTTTAGAAGTTTGTTCTGATCAGATTTTACTTTAATACTGTTTACTTCAGACTTTTAGACACCTGTAATAGCTGTGAAATCTATCAGAGAATGTGTAAAATAAAGAAACAACGTTTTTATTTTTATAAACTTTCGTAGAAACGTGTCTACAGCTTTGTCCATTTTAAAAAGGCGAAATTTTAAACATATCACGTAATATCGTTCTCAAAACTTAATATTTTGTACTCAATTTAAGAAAAATAGGAATCATCAGAAACATTATCTGCGGTTTAATTAGTTTTAACAGAAACATCTTGTAAAATTAAATCCATAAATAGTTTTTGCCATCAATAAAACAAAAGTAATTTTCAACTGAAAATAACAAAATTGCTACATATTATAAGCTATACCACTTTTTTTGAAAATGACTCGATCACATGGTGGTATCACATATCAAAATTAATAATAAAAATACCAGGAGTAAAACCAAACCAGAAAAACCTATATAACATTATTTATTTTCTTGAAAAAGGGGTTTGAGCAAAAAAATGTTGCTCAATGAATACTGTCCCTAATAATTTGGCCACCGATGGTAAAGTGCGGTCAGCCTGAAATAAATTGTAGGTATTAACGAAAAGATTTTTTGATGCTGTAAAAGCTTTATTTCAAATATTTTGACATGTCTGGACTTTATTTTACTTCTCAACTTCTCTAAATATTCTGGAAGATATACGTGGATTTTAATAGAATATTTAGTATAATTTTCATATTTAGGAAAAGCAGCAGTAATCAAAAATATATTATAACCCGGGTAAAACCTCGGGGGATTTCTTGTGCATAATAAGTTGCAGATCCAAGTTTCAACAAAAACTTTACACATTACAAAGTTAAGTTATGTAACTTTGTCACATAGCAACAATGCCGGAAAAACTAGTGCCCGAGGGAAATCACAATGATATCGTACCTCGTTGAGGTATGGGAAGGGTAGAACCTATCTGAACAAATAAATTCTTACATAGTTTGGGCGGGTTCGCAATAGACGTCAGATTTCAGTTTTGCAATCGATACATGGTCGATAAGTGAATGTGACATCTATACATATACATATTTTATATATTTTACATTGAATGTTTTTAAAAAAGAACACACAGACATAAAATCTAAAACCTAGGTATATTTTCAGCGTCAGCTTGAGGTGTTGTTTGATTTTTATCTGTGCGTATTTTTGTTTGTTCGGAAAAAACTTAAAAAGTACTGCATGCAATAATATTATAAGTAAAAAGGTGTAGATAATAGGTTAAATGCAGTCAAAAAGTCGCATTTTAAAAGATAGCTATTTGACCAACATGATACTGATGGCGAGATAATTAGACGTTACTAAGCACTGATTTTGGCTTAGCACTATACCTGTCACTGTTACACCACTGCCAAACGTCAAGTGCACGATAGAGACGAAACATGGCTAAGCCAAAGTCAGTGCTTAGTAACGTCTATTTATCTCGCCATTAATATCGCATTGACATTTGACGTTTATCTCTTTTTCACTCGCACTACTTCAATCATGCCATCCTACTTTGACGTGTAATTGATGTGTGCGTTTAGTGTGCCGTTTTTTAAGATAGAATTTCGTTTAGGTAACCTATCTACACACGTTTTTACCTATAATATCATTGACTGCATGCAGATTTATTGCAAACTAGCTTTTGCCCGCGACTTCGTCCGCGTGGAATAGTTCCCGTTCCTGCGGGATTTCCGGGATGAAAACTATCCTATGTCCTTTCTCGGGTCCCAGACTATATCTGTACCAAATTTCATTCAAATCGGTTCAGTAGTTTAAGCGGGAAAGCGTAACAGACAGACAGAGTTACTTTCGCATTTATAGTATTAGTATATGGATGGATTTTGCAAGAAAAGGTTTGTTCAAGACATAGGCTATAGGTATATGTTATTACGCTATCACCTTTGTGGGATCAATAAAACAGTGCTTCTGGCATAGATTTTTTGCTGCTTTATAATATCGACGCGGATGACGTCGCGAGCAGGAACTATAACGTAATTATTATAACACCACTGCAGGTCAATTGCCTCTTCACTTCTACTAAATGTACGCACATTTGTTAGGACCCTTTCTCAAGGAGGATTGCAAACTCATTAGTCGAGAGTAATAAGTCTGGGTTTCAGATTTCGTCTCGAAGTGGTAAAGTGGCCTCGTGGAGAAGTATTATTTTGGTTTCGAATACGGTTAGGTATACGAAATTATTTCGGATTATCCGTTACTATTGGTTATGGATATTAAATTGTTAAAGTATTATTTTTGCATTATGGATTAGGAGTTTGATAGGACATGCGTCGCCCGTACAAACAATCTTGAGATAAGATCTTGAAAAAAATCGTAAAATTAATGTCGTGAAGTAATTTCGGATTCGGATCTATTCCAATTTGACGCGTAGAAAACGAAATAAAAACAATGTCAAAATGTTTTTGTTACGCAATTTTTATATTATTAAAAGACATGTCAAGATTGTTTACATTTTAATAATTACCTAAAACGATAGGGTATAGATATGGGTTAGGTATGTTACTACCGATAGCTACCGCAAGAATATTCCTAATGTTAATTATACAAACACGTTTCTAATTAAATTGTTTGATCAGTTGCAGTTGCAAGCCGTTGTTCTGCTTTGATTATGCGCTACATAAACAGCATGTATGGCTTAGTTAGGTACTTAGTTTGATTAACAGTTTAAGTAAACGAAGGGTATATAGTGGAGTGCCGTTAGATTTAAATAATAGCTTCTTTTAAGAGCGCGCCAATTTTTTTTAAAGCTTTTAGCAATGCAGTCCAGAAGGTTTTGTAAATAAACATTGATAGGGCTTGGATTCCTAAGTTTCTATTCCTAAGCCACTAATATTCCATTTATTTATTTGCAATACATATTCAATACCCTTTTGAAGAATTATATTTAAAAAAACATTTAAAATAAAAAAAATATTAGCCCACCGGCATCGGGAACAGGGTCCAAGCTACCGGTGGTCTTAGCTCCAGAGAGAAAAGAAAGAAAATGGTGCCGATTCTCTTGTGCACAAACTAACGTAAATTTAAATTAAGTGCATCTTTCTCTTTCCATTTCTTAAAGAAAAGGACAGAAGATACATTTTAGTTTTATCCTGTCAAATTAGACAGCGCCTGATGACAATTGACGTATATTTAGACGCCATGTTTTTAAATTGCGTCTAAATTATCTATGGAGTGTCTAAATTTGACAGGACTTAACTAATATTTGTTCTTCTGTCCTTTTCTTAATTAAACGAAAGGAGAAAGATGCATTTAACTTAAATTTACGTTAGTTTATGCACAAGAGAATCGGCACCATTGTTGAAGTAGAGAGAAGTTTTAGTTTTTCATTTCACGAGCAACCCGCCCCAGCTTCGCACGGTGTTAAAAATTTTTGAAATTCCCGGATTTAGCCATTTCTCTTGATTCACTCTATCTACTAAAAAGCCGCATAAAAACGCTGCGAAGGATTAATAAACCTTCAAACACACGTGATTCGAGACACAACAGAAAGACAATAGCAGCGCGACAGCCAGCTGTCTCATGGTCGTCGAAAGGTTACGGATCAAACATAGTGACTGCCAGACAGCAGAAAGCGACTTTTTGATGTGAAACATCTATAGCCGCAGGTAAAACAAATTTCTGGCGTGGCGATCCAAGCCGTGGCGACGCTCGCCACGCTTTTGTTTTGTTTCTTTTCAATCATATTACTTTTTTTTATATGCACCTTGGCCTCACGTTTTGTGGTTTTCGGGCGCACTGATGCCGAAAATGAGGTCCATTTCAGAATCCAAGATGGCGGCTAACATTTTTCAAAATTTCGGTCATGGGTATCGTTTCCGTGGTTTCGATGTGTGGATGTCGATGTTTCACATCTGCCAGGCGTCCCGTGACGGCTCACTTTGTTTTTCTATGTAGCGATCATCTTTTTAACTAACCTGCATTTCAGCTGGATGTATCCTCTTGTCTACTGTATGGTCGCTGCCCTCCATCATATCAGCACCCCAATGGAAATGGATTTGTGATAGAATATGTTTATCCATAAAAGGGCCTCCTAACAAGTACGGGCGTTCCATCTTCCATTTTGTGGACACCACAACTGGGGATAAGAAACCACCAATCAATCGACATGATTTAGTAAGGCTTATGTTTAACTTACCACCAAATATAGTAACATAATGCAGTCATTATATCTACAAAATTATGTTTCATAAAGTTTTCTAGAAATAATTTTCCTTTTTATATGAATTAGACTAATTTTGTCTAAGGTAAATAAAATGAATCACTAGTTTAGATCTGGCGCACTACGTGGTCACAGTTCTAACCTAACCAAACCTAACACAATTTGATGATCATTTACCTACTATTTTTTGGTGATCATTTACTATTTTTGGTACGCAGGAACATTATTTTGGTGAGCGTTTAATTCGTTCCCATTTAGTAACCTGTGAAAACGATTTTGCTATCTTAATATATGTATATAAATTACGCAATACGTCTTTGTCCGCGATGTACAGTATGCAGTTTGATCCAATTTGAAAGATAGGCCTATTAGGTAGATAGGATATTTTGATTCGATAACTACAGCAACGCGTAGCCAAGTCAGCTAGTATATGTATAAATAAATAATATCAGCCTTTCAAACCTGGTTTCCAAAGTGGCCAAAGGGCAATGTCCCACTCGAGGTCAAATGCCTCTTCTCAGACAAGGGATGAGCATTAATAACCATGCCTATTCAAGGGAACTTGATGAATCCAGACATACATTAATTAAAAGTACAGGCATTTAGTTGCCTGCGTGAATGTCTTTTATGGATTTCAAAGCTGACAAACATCTAATTTTACATTTAATTTGAAGCGAATTAGGTAGGTTTTTGGGTACATTCGAACACACGCGATTTGAGACACAATAGAGCAGCGCAAAAGCCAGCTGTCGCTTAGTCGTCGAATGGTTTAATAAAAGTGCCTTAAAATATAATTTGTGTTGTCCACATCGTTGTAGTATTGGTAAACATCATCAATCACAAATAAGTAAATTATTTTTTTAAATTATTTGTGACAATTAAAAAGTTTCGCGTGTGGAACAAAAAATACTTTTATGAGACGGTCTCTTGGGTAATAACTTTACTGTAATAACTTCTAATTGATGTTTGAATCCCTTTTTTACTCGACCACGAGAATACACAAAAGGAAGGTATTATTTATTTAGTTTGCTAAAATTAAATGTCCCTGATAGACCTTGCCGCAAGCTCCCGTGGCGGGATGCCGTGGCATACTGCGGTAGGCAACGGCATGCCACGGACTCCGGCGGCGACTCAACTGAGGCACACCAACACTAGATCAAACGCAACTGAAGACTAAAAGTGTATCTGTCAGCAGGAGTCGCTGAGGCGTGCTTTGTCGTGCCGTGGCACGCCGCCGCCGTGGTTTGCCGTGGCAAAGTGCTGGAATGCCGCGGTATCTAAGCGGCCAGTGTGCGCTGACTCACGGCAAAATCCCTTGCCATGCCGTCCCGGTCTGCGTAGGTCTTTTGTCCGCCGTTGTTCCTCGTCTGCGCAGACTATGCACGCAGAATCTCGAACAAGTGCGTCCATGCATATGCACCTAATGCTAATTAAAGTAAACATATCAATCCAATGCTTCATCTGCTATTACGACGTCCGTCGTGTTTGGACAGCACTCTGGCATGAATCGCGTGCAATCACAATGTTGGGTGACGTAAACATGATAACCATTCGAGTGTATCTAGTCGGGGTAGCCATTTACTCAGAACTTGATTTAACTAATGTCTGTTCACAAAATAGATCAGTAACCAGGACCGATTATTCAAGAAACATTCTCGAAATATGACATAACTAGCAACCCGTCATAGCTTCTAAATCTATAAAAAAACCCGGCCAAGAGCGTGTCAGGCCACGTTTAATGTAGGGTTCCGTAGTTTCCCGTCCGTCACAATAAGTGTTCCTACTTAAGAGTTTAAATAAAACTAGTCTTTTTTGTTCAATACGCAGAAATTATTTTGTACAACCTTTTTGTCTTTTTTGTAAAAAACCGGTCTTTCCATCAAGTTCAAAATAATTTTCCTAGAAAATCCATATAAAGTTCTACTTTTCCGTTTTTTTTTCATATTTTTTAAACTTATGGTTCAAAAGATAGGGGTTAAAGTAGGACACATACACACATCAAAAGTGTCTAGGGATATTTCAATTAAACCTAAATTACTAAAATTCTATTAACTTTTTGTTAAAACATGTACACATTAAAATAAACCTTGTTTAATAGACTATTTAATCTGATAATAAACTTTTAGATAAAGTTAAATTTAAAAAAAACTTAGAAGAAGAGGAAAAACTCAAACAAAATTTCAATCTTAACTTTATTTTTGAAACATCAAAACTTAAACAAAACAACAATTTTTTTTATAAAAATTGTTGAAAACTTAAAATTAATATTCCGTGGATCCACCTAAGACTCTCCTGACACATCTGCAGCGGTTCTGCATACTCAAAACAAGGGTGTCAATATCCTGTTGTGGAATACTGTCCCATAATTGCCGTTTCTGAAGCCATGAAGACCAGTCAGAGTGTTATATCCAGGCTTTGGTCATGTTATCGTGTCACGGAGGAAGTGGTGGAACGGCACCGAGGACCTCAACGCATTACAACACTTGTACAGGACCGATTCATAGTAAATGCTGCACGATGTCAACTAAATGCAGCGGCGATGCAATTGGTTCAAAGGCTACAAAGAGAGTATGGTTTGCTGGTAAGCGGTCAAACTTTGAGAAGGCGACTGCATGAAGTCAATCTACGTGCTCGTAGGCCATTTTGGGTATCAGCACTAAGGAGAGGTAATCGAGGAAGAAGATTACAATGGGCTATTGCACACGAAAACTGGAACCATTCTCAATGGTCACTTGTGCTTTTCACTGATGAATCTAGGTTTGGATTTCATCCTGATTCGCGAAGAGTACGCGTTTGGAGAAAATCTGGACGTTGGAATCGACTGCAGCACCCACAACAAGTTCCTGCATATTAAGGTGGCACGATTATGGTTTGGGCAGGAATTCGTCTCGGCGGTAGAACGGACCTCGTTTGGATACAAGGCAATATGACTGCTCGAAAATACCGAGATGAGGTGCTAGAGCCTGTAATCTTGCCCCACAAACAGCAAATGGGACAAAATTTCCAGCTAATGCACGACAATGCCCGTCCACATACGGCGCGTATCGTTACAAGTTGGTTACAACAGCATGTTATCCAAGCTTTAGACCGGCCTGCACAATCCCCTGACTTAAATCCTATTGAGCATGCCTGGAATATGCTTCAGAGAAGAGCTCGTAGGAATTTCCCTGTTGATATTGTGCATCAAAACCAGCTTTTCTTGCATCTTAGCAGGATTTGGGACAGTACTCCACAACAGGATATTGACACCCTTGTTTTGAGTATGCAGAACCGCTCCAGATGTGTCAGGAGAGTCTTAGGTGGATCCACGAATTATTAATTTTAAGTTTTCAACAATTTTTATAAAAAAAAATTGTTTTGTTGTTTAGGTTTTGAAATTTCAAAAATAAAGTTAAATTGAAATTTTGTTGAGTTTTTCCTCTTCTTCTAAGTTTTTTTTTTAATTTAACTTTATCTAAAAGTTTATTATCAGATTAGATAGGCAATTAAACAAGGTTTATTTTAAAGTGTAGGTGTCTTAACAATAAGTTAATAGAATTTTAGTTATTTAGGTTTAATTAAAATATCCCTAGACACTTTTGATGTGTGTAGTTTTTTAACTTTTGGAGCGATTATTTGCTAAATTATTAACATTATCAAAAATGATTTCAGTAAACCCCTAAATACCTTTATAAAAAGTTGAAATTAATAAAAGCATTTCCCACTTTTCATATACCGTAATAAAACATTTTTTCAAATTTATATTTTACTACTTTGTCGGCGTGATTGATATACCTACATATTGGTACCAAATTTCAGCTTTCTAGTGCTAACGGTCACAGAGATTAAGCGAGGACGGACAGACAGACAAACAGACGGACAGGCAGACATTGCGAAACTATTAGGGTTCCTAGTTGACTACGGAACCCTAAAAACCTTGAAATTGGAACATAAACCTACCTCTTAACTAAATCTATCTAATACAAAAAAACTGCATTAAAATCCGTTGCCTAGTTTTAAAGATCTAAGCATACATACTTAGGAACCGACATCGGAAAGCGATTTTTTTTAATAATAGTTTGTCTGGTAGGCGACTGTTAGACGGTTCTAGTCGGTATTCTGTATGTAATCTAATGTGACACAGGATGCTTTGCTGACAGTACGTATCGTAATCTAGTCTCTATCAATCTCTAGTTCAAGATTGTTAGGTATTTGTAATTAATTGATAGCAGGGTTAATTGATAGCAGGGTTAATTGATAGCATGGAGTCTGGTTTCGTGATCGAATGCTGAAAACGGTGTCTTTTGCTTTAATGGTGTTAGATTTCTGTTCAGTTTATCATTTTAATAAACATTTAGAATAGAAATAGTTTCTTAACGGAAATCCGTTCATTATCGCCAACTTTCTTCGAGATAAATCAAGGTTGCTTCGCTTATCACAAAAAGAGAATAGAGACTGATAAAGTAATATGTAGTGGCTGCTATAGTTACTACATAAGTTATTTATAATATGGATCACAATCGCGTCATTTCTATGTGGTATGGTCGAACTAGCAAAAAAATCTAAGTTAAAACCGACACAATGAGAAAAGTACTAGATATACAAGCTTTGACCACAACTAAGCATTTCAGGAGTCACATTTAAATGCCTCGGCTACTTCCCGTCTCACATTCACATCCATAAATGCCTATTACCGCATAAGACAGTACCTATACAGCTCCTAAGTTTACAGACAAATAACGCCAATAATACAACCACAGTCCAAAGCATACATTCCCTTCCCTCTAAGTTTCGTCATTACTCACGATATCCTTTATTCATTTCCTTCCCACACAGTCTTAACAAATGACCAAATTATGCTAACCGTCGCGTTAGCATGTTATCAAAGAATATGTTGGAGCCCAAGTAATTATTCGGAATGGCTAGGACCGGCTAGGCATAATAATTAATTTTGTACCAGGCTGCCTGCTTCGTGGACATTTTCTCGGCCGAACTATTAGTGCCTGTACTGTTAATTAAACTTTAGGAGGCACTGTGTTGGCAATTTTGGAAGTATATATTTATATATCATAATATATTTTAGGTATATATTTATTTACTTAATATATAAATGATTATTTTTTTAATTCGTATATTTATTTTGAAATATTTGTAATTATTGTAATTTTGTCCCGTTTAACATTTATTTTACTAGTAAAGCACCTGCCATCATATCTCTGCACTACCGATGGTTGACTGATCGAGAATGCCTAAGGCATTAAGTCCGCCTTTGTACGTTTGTGCATAAAGTGTAAATAAATAAATTGTGGTAATAGAAAACATGGGGGCAAGGAATGATCAGAAATATTGTCCACCAGACATTGATTTTGCTTACGATTTCTTGACGCAACCAGTATACTAATATTTAAAAGCGATGACTTTGTTTGTTTGGTCCACTTCCACGTCATAATTATTATTGACCGATTAAATCAATATATAAATAATATATTAAATAAATAGTTTAGGATCACACACACTGATTGTGATTCCAAACTAAAATTGATTGATGTTATTCTGCATACAAGTCCAGAATAAATATGTACAGGATGTCCCACGGCTATGCCACATGGAGGGAAAGTACCTTAAATAATGTAAATAGAACATTTTACTAAAAAAGTCATTATTTGAATTTTGAAAACATTTTAAACTGCATTCACAGATATTTAAATTAAAACATAGTTCAACCGGGCATCGAACCTGTTACTCGAGAAAATTAATCAGCCTGTAGTTTTATCCTACCGATTGAAAGGCTTTATCACAAAGATTTTTTTTTGCTAAATAACATAGTGTCAAAAAAAAAAAGAAAGACCCTGAATTTTAACATTTTTAATACAAAATTAGTCCATTTTTCAAATGCTCAAAATTAGTCCCTTCTTCTTGAATACAAAAGTGTTGACTTTTGATTATTTCGTTCCCTGACGATTTTTTGGTCTTGTTGTGGTGGATATTTATTTATTTTAATGATGCGTACTACTCAAGTGGATAGAATAATTAGAAATAAGTAGTTATTATTGTCAATTGTATGTCCCTACGGCAATGTAAGCTTTTAACTTTTCAGAACAAAATATTACATCAAATGTTAACACGTATTCACGGTCTTCCTTTTATTTGTGACGCTATGTTATTTAGCAAAAAATAATTCTTATGATGATACAAATCAAATCAAATCAAATAAAATTTATTTATAAATTTATTTATTTATTTGATACCTTTCGATCGGTATGATAAGAACTATACGGTGATTATTTTTTCTCGTGGAACAAGTTCGATTCCCAGCCCAACCATTTAAAAATTTAAAAATCTATGACTGCAATTCAAATTGTTTTTAAAATTCAAATAATGTCTTCTTTCAGTAAAATGTTCTATCTACAATATTTTAGGTACTTTCCCTCCATGTGGCATAGCCGTGGGACACCCTGTATTTAATAGGTACCATATATCTCGAAAAAATGAGCTATTGCCACGGGACAGAAGTAATCGGATCAGTGGTTTTAGTTTCGATGCAACAAGCTTACATTTGTACATTTTTTGGCTTTATCGTAGTCGGGTACAAGGACGGGTAAGCTAAGGCGAAGTGTCTGCTAACGCAAATGTCTAGAAAGCGGTGACCACTACTATTGTGGGTCATCAGTTTTATCACTCAGAAATAAATAAAACAAGTACAAAAGACGTACTCACTTGTATACCCAGTATTAGTCATCTTCACCTTATGTGGACACACGTCAAAATTGAACCACTGAAGCTCAGGGCAGTGATACGCCAGTGACCCGGTGATGGATACATTTATCGGTGCTGGGAGATGACCTTCAAATTCACTCCAGTATTGAATCCATTCCCTGGTGCCATACGGTGGCATAGCAGTTCCCTGTACTTCTTCTTCTACCACTTCATCTATGTAATAGTATTATTATAAACATTATGTCTCTGGCTATTATTTTGTTATTACATAGTTTAAATTAATTTTACTACTGTGATGATGAAGAGTACCTAGTAAATAAAAGGGACACCTATTATGGAATTTCAACTTATTTAGTACTATTAGTCTTATCAATTAAATTACTATCATGCATACCTGTTTCTGTTTGTTTTTCCGTTTCTTTTCTAGCAGCCATACTCTTTGAATTTAATATTAAAGTAAAATACACTAACATTAAATAATCCACTAAAATTCAAAATAAATCTCAAATATTGACATCACGCGTAACCATGGTAATGTCACAACATTTTCAACTTGATTATCTTACTTGACATTTGACTTACAAAAAATGTCAGTCGTCACTCGTCAGCAATTCTTGGACGAGCCTTTGAAATAAAATATAAAATAAACAAAATGCAGAAAGAAGATAGCACAATCCCATTCCACAGGAGGCCTATTTACCCGGATCGAGAATTGTTACTTTGGGAACAATGGATAGAAATCAGGAAAGACGAGACTACTGGGCTTGGAAGAAAGCTGGATCGACCGCCAGTAGATCTAGCTATGAACCTGTTGGCTAATGTTCGGGAAGAGAAGGAACGTAAGATCGCCTTAGAACTTGCTCAGATAGAGAAGAAGACAGGAGTCAGAGGATCCTTGTGGGATAGACCAGAAAGACTAAAACAGCCTTGTTACTGTGCACCAGCTTATGAGCTACAAAGAACCCATGCTGAAAAGGGTCGACCACGTATAGTGGAACATGTAGGCGTTCCTGTTTACATAAGAGAAACTGAATTGGGAATGTCAGGTGAACCACTTCGTCAGCCTTGTCCCCAATTGGATGGTGACTATGAAACGTATAAAAAATTAAGAGAAGCAGAGCTTGTTGAAAAGTTAAAGAAGATTGATCCTTTCAGGTATGAGTGTGATTTATCATATTTATCTTGTTTATAGATTGACATGGAATTGAATTGCATTTTTGGTTTATTACTTTTTAGTCAGTTACTAACATTTTTTTACAGAAAAATGTTAGTTAATGGTACATTACTAAGACATTTTATAATATCATTCTGTCACAATCATGCTCATTATAAGAACCTAATCTAACTCAGAACTTGATTAATGTGTCTCCTCTTCAGTAAATTGTTTACTAAACACAATAAGCACAAACCACATTGACAATGTTTCTGTTTCAGGCCAGATTTGAAAGAGTTAATGGTAAGAGGCAGAAATCCTCCGCCACCACCACCGGTTATACCACCACTACCAAAAATAGTAATCGATGAACCTGACAGTCTTCCTGAAAAACCACTCAGTGGTGTTTATATTTTGAATATAAATAATACTATCTTTTATAAAAAGAAACCAAGACTACGACTGGATCACGTACCAGCGTTTCGAGAAAATGCTGATGAAAATTGTAAGTCTTGGATTTACTACTTCAACGTTTATAAAAAAAGAGCAGGCCAGTCCAAACTATTTCTTCAAAACCTTGGAACTGTGACATTGAGATATTGTTGGAAAAAAATTAAACAATCAATTAATTTCATACCAGACGATGAGTATGAACAAGCATTCTTCTTTAACACAAACGAAGATGTAATATCTCCCGGTGTTAGCAAAGAAATATTTTTCACATTCATAGCCAACCAACCTGGTATATACAATGAAACATGGGAACTAAGTATGTCTAATGTAGAATTTTTTGAGAAAAGTGGGCAAAAAATTATTATTAAGTTATACGGTGATTCAGTCAGAAACATAGAAACAATAGTAAATAAAATTGAAGTTCTGAAGAGGAAAGTTGATGAAAATGTCGTCATCAACTTAGTGACAGACATTTTTGAGGAAGTATTTGATAAGGTTTTCGAAATTGTTCCTCAAATTTACCCATACAAGAAATACTTCTTAGAAGCAGAAATATTTCTAATGAAAAATCCTGTGTGCTTTTATCATCAAACAGAGGTAAATAAAATGTCAGGTTTGTATACAGAAATGGGTAAAGGTGATCCCTGGGATCTCTCAATTGGTACTTGGAGAGAGAAGATGATGGCAAAAGAGTTTGAAGACAGAATGAAATATTATGCATTGTTACGACAATCTCACGCAGAATTTTTGAAGCCTTGGTACGAAGGTGACGGTCTTATAAAAGAAAAGATCCGCACGGTAAACTATTTATTTGGTCAGTTTGCCAATAAATTTGATAAAGAATATGCTTATGTTACGGATTTGTTTGTGGAGCCACGTCCAGTTAATAAACCAACTCCAACAAAATCTAAAGGAACCGCAGTCGCACATCAAAGTCGCAGCTATGTGTTTGAGAGGAGCTCCACCACAATGGGACCTGATGCTCTCACCAAGCAGCTGATATGTAATCTTTTCTACATGCGTATGTATGAACATCTTGGAAATACAATTGAATTGTGCGCGGGAGTTCTGAGTAGTTTGGATCTGAATAAATGGATTCAATTTGATTTTTGTCGGCACGACTAAGTGATAATTTATACAAAAGTCACGATTGACAAAACTATCAGGTGTAGCTATAAGCATACAAAAATAACTTCAGTTTTACTATTTTCATTGTGGGCGTAAATTTTTTGTGCTTATGGATTTTGAGATATTTTTTTGAAAGTTGCTAATAGAGTTTGTAGATCAAATGTGTTGTCTAAATTTGAATCATTGCTCCTTATTTTATTTCTCGATCATGTAAATATGTATTAAATTATTTAATAAATAAACATGACTGCATTATTTTACTTGACGATAGCCAAGCCGTAAACAGGAAATTACTTCAAGTGTCAAAAACAGGAGTGAAAACAGGAAAAGAATAAGAGGAAAATTCTTAATAAATAATACTACGAATGTATAGTAACGTAACAACAATATATTAATGTATTTCAGAGCTTAGACTTGACTTGCTTCACATATATAACGGAGTGACCAGGAGGATGCCGCTGGGTTGGTCTGACGTTGCGTTCGATCGGTATGCTGTCGGGACCTTCGAGTTGTCTTAGAAGACCAAGCTGTAGGCAAAATTAAAAGAACTGCAGTTAATAATATTCTGTCCTTACAGATATTTATCTAAAAGGTAGTTTAGCTATAGTTGGATTCTTCATAACCAACTTACTTAGGAGTTTAAAAGACACGACAACTCATCTCAAAGAAAACCTGCCAAGGACGCAGGAGATATTAAAGTGCATAATTTACATAGTGTCAATCCTATCAGTGGTCCACTATCCCTTATCATTCTTACCCTTATAGTTCAAGCGGCTTCACGTGCTTTTAAAGGGACGGAAGGTTTAGATTTGAGAATTGCAGCTGTGGTTAAACAGAGCAGCTGAACATGATACGCTCGTTAGTAAACGTCTTGTCTTATAACATAAAGATCATTCGAATCTTGAATTGTCTCATTTAATAGATGAAAGTTTCTATGAGTAATACCATCATTTTTATTTATCATACCTGTTCAGTTCCAATATGCACGGGTTTCTCGTAAATGATCCAGGTGACACACTCGGTGTACGGTGGGGTTGTTAGTGAGCCTTTGTATGTCACGTAATTGCCTTCATGTAGGTCGTCGCTGTCCATCCATGATAGTGATTCTGGAATATAGAGAACAAAAGATTGATGAGTCGAAAGATTAACAAGACTGTAATTAAAGCTGGTTTTCTGGTACTTTTACAATGACTACTTCCCTGCCTTTTTGCTTGTGTTGCTAACATAAAATGGTCTTAACTTAATTCCGTTTTTGGCATATTGTATTTTTCTGCCCTGGAGGTGGCCCCTAAAGCATAGCGCAAACGTAAACACTTTGTCTTGTGTGAGATACACTACCGATAAATATTTTATTTCTATAGAACCAGTATGAAATCATCCACTCCTGCGCATACGTTTACATTTTTTGTGTCTAGTTGCTTCCAGACGACCAAAAAGAGTTCGGTGTAGGCTAAGGGTGTAGGTAACTGGAAACTAAAAGTCGTCAGTTAACGACACAAGCAACATTATTACAATTTGTACTGAGGTAACGTATAATCGATATCGAATAAGACGTATAATCAACACAGCCAGCAAATATAATATTCCTTCATCGACGTCCATCGTGAGACTGACGAAAAACAAGCAACGAATTGTAGCGACCGGTGACTGGGTCCGATTGCCGCCACCGGACACAGCAACTACGGCAGTGTCCAGGCAACGGGCGACTGTGTCCGGTCACCGCTACAGGACACAGCAACTACGGTTCCCGGAAATGGTGTGCCGTGTAGGCAACAAAAAGTGTCTACGTTTGCGCAGCGCCTTAGCGCCGAAATCTGTTCGTAGTGTGAAACTTCCAAGCCATAACACTTTTGGTCTTGCACTTGATCTCTTCCAGATCAAATTGCTATTGCATCAAGCTTTTAGTACTTAATACCTGTTTTTGCGCAGGTTGTGAACTACAATATGTGCGTGGATAGTTTATATCTTTAGTTACTCCGCATGCGCTTGTAACCAACATTCGACTAGGAAAATATTAATACCAACCTGAGGTAACCCTTACGGAGTGTTCGCTTTTCTTGATCCTTTCAAATCCTTCCACGAGCCTGTCGAACCTAGGGTTTGGAGCATCCACAGCTTCTAGCAGGAATCCTACTACGGCCAGACCATCTGGATGACCCACTGCAGCTTCCATAGATTCATATTTGCTGTTGTAATGGACGAAATGGCATTCTGCTGCATATCTGGAAAGAATGACATGAAATGTTACTTTATTAATCGAATAAAAAGCATGAGTTGGATTGTTTTGGCCTAGTAGGAAATGAATTGACCAAGGCAAGAGCTAATTGAGAAATCAGTTAAAAGTGTATAGGGCAAAAACGGCAGGTGGATTAATATTATATCTTATAGAGAGAAAAAAAATTAGTGAATGACAAAGTTATCGAAAAGTGAGAGTTTAATCTGTAGTTAGTTCAGAGATTATTTCGCGGTTGGTGGACTGATCAATTACATGCAAATATAATATTTAGTTTTAATCCCGCAATTTCAGAAAAAAGTGTTGGATGCAAAATGCACGCAAGCACCGCCCTCCCGCCCACAAAAAATATGCACATGCAGAAGAGCAGTAAATTACATTGTTTCCATTACGGACTTATACCGGTTGGATCAAATTAGAAAAGGGACATAGGGACTGGTTTTTCAGTACTTCGCTTGTGTCTCAGCATGAGAAGTAGCCTTTGCTCCGCAGTAAGTCAACAATCGTCTGTCGACTGTTCTGCTGTCGTAGGTCATAGAAGTTATATAAATAGCATATAGCCTTTCACTTTATATGGGCTATCTAATAAAATATTTTTTCAATTTAGAAAGTACTGGACTGAGACTGACTGACTGAGATTAGCGTGTGATAAACACAACAACTCTTCAGCGTTATAATCCATACTAATATTATAAATGGGAAAGTGTGTCTGTCTGTCTGTCTGTCTGTTTGTCTTTCTTTCACGGCAAAACGGAGCGACGGATTGACGTGATTTTTTAAGTGGAGATAGTTGAAGGGATGGAGAGTAACATAGGCTACTTTTTGTCTCTTTCTAACGCGAGCGAAGCCGCGGGCAGAAGCTAGTATTAGTATATAAGTATAGATTGGGTACACTTACCCTTGACCATCTAATAAATGTTCACACCCAGAGAAGTCATCCACGGACCAATGGAAGTGCATCTGTTCGAACACGTATTCACCAATGAGAGGCCCGCCTCGTAGGATCGGCCGGACTTCTGATTCAAATGTGAAGTATGCTGTAAAAATATAATAAGTTTGATTAACGTATTTTTATCTCAAAACCTTCCTGCTATATATTTTAAAACTTTAAAAATTAAGCCGTAATCTACACTAATATTATAAAGAGGAAAACTTTGTTTTTGGTTGTTTGTCATGAATAGGCTCAAAAACTACTGAACCGATTTTAAAAACTCTTTCACCAATATCACGCTATGTCCCATGGTAGCGAAGCAGTAACCAAAAACCTAACGTAATGCAGGTGAAACCGCAAGGAAGAGTTAGTCCTAAATAAAGTAAAAGTTATACTTTGTGTTAAGGATTCATCACACAGAAGCGATCATCGTTAGGTATTCTTTTGAGAAGCTAAATAATCTCAATTGTTGTATGAAATAAACAAGCCTTTTAATTGATAATTATTGTTAAAATAAATGTATAACAACATACGGCGAGATTGCGGTAGTATAAGGTTAAGAAAAATATGTAGTGTATAATTAACGCCAATAACGCCAATACTTTAAATCATTCATCAACATATATTATGACAAACCACTAATCCCTTATTGTTCAATCGTAAAAGAGTAACAATTAAATATCCATACATCCATTCTCATAAACTTTCACTATCTACAAGACGAAAGTACAATAACTCTAATACAATTACTTATTCACGACCGTGACAATGTCTGCTTAACGAAGGTGAAACGATCTGTGGTCGGAGTGGCTCTTATTGAGTTACAGGAGCCTCAAAGCCTCTAGCCATTAATGTGGTTACTTCGGGTCCAAATGAAGCAGTGTTGGAATTACGGCCAATCAAATTCGATTAGTGTAGTTGGCTTCTCACAATACACCTAGGGTCTGTTTTAATCTTGAGTTGTTTTGGGCACTAGGTTGTCTATTATTAGGTCTAACTTTAGATACACGTGCGGTTTGGTTTGAGTTAGGTTTTTGGTTATTGTTTCTTCTTATATGGGTTGTAGCGTGTTATAAATGTAAGATTACTGGATGTATCGCTTGAAATTTTTTCCCCTATATTGCTTAAGGGTAGAATTTATCTAAAGGCTCATTCACAGTTCTTTTTTCTTTTGTTCAATAATCGGACAGATTTGGGTATCTGAAGTGATATTAACAGAAATAAGGGATTTGTCCGAAATATGAACAAAAAGAGCTCCAAAAGATAGTCCTGTGTACCGATTTATCTTATTGCTCGGAGCGGTCTTGACATGTTCTGAACGTGGCTGGTTCTGATATATAAGGATAGGTCTTAAAGCCGGCCAATAGCGAGTTAGAATCGGCTATCGAGGGACCCGTACAATGATGTCAATTATTTAATTTCCGTTTGTGTTCCGGAAATAAATAAATATCCTCGGACATCTTACACACGGTCGTCTGATCCCAAACTAAGTAGAGCTTGTACTAAGGTAGCCAAACAACTGATAAATACTTATATATTTTTAAATACATACATAATACAGATAAATCACACCTAGACACAGAACAAACATTCGTGCTCATGACACAAAGTTTGAAATAACACATAGATTTTGATTAAGTCAACCAGGCCGTTTGTCCACCGCCGCCGTCACCGTCACGTCAACAAGAACGAGATGACGGCTCCGATACACCGATGTGCCGATACATACATTTACTATAGCCGTGTGTCCACCGCATCTCACGTCACCTCTTTATGGAACACTAGCTTTAGCCCGCGACTTCGTCCGCGTGGAATAATAGTTCCCGTTCCGGGGGATTTTCGGGATGAAAACTACCCTATGTCCTTTCTCGGGTCCCAGACTATATCTGTACCAATTTTTTTTAAATGTGTTCAGTGGTTTAGGTGTGAAGAAGAGACAGACAGAGTTACTTTGGCATTTATAATATTAGTATGGAGTATGGATAAACGCCCGCATCTTCTGATAGCATTAGCTTAGATTTTCACAGCCCCCCGTCAAAGTTAAGATCGTTAAAAAGTAAACTTGAAACATAATTTAGATGTGACACTTATAATCTAGTTACCTGAACGTGTCTTATTAATTATTACTTAATATCAACAATCCTCACTTTTTTTTTTAAGAATGAAACTCTAGAAAAAGGAATAGGGAAGATGTGGGTAACTAACGTTTTTTTATTGAATTCCTTCTCAAAGTAGAAAATAACCAAAATACATTTAATATTCATAGGTATTTGACGTACGGGGTTGCGGAATGTTTAAAATAGTTACCATGACCCTGGAACATAAAGGGCAACCGAAGGAACATGAGTGGGTTTTAGTCAGTAAAAGTCTGACACGCCCTCCTGCCGCACCCAGGACGGGTAAGTATTTGACGTAATTTATACCGCGTGTATCATTAATACAAAACGTTTGATGTCAAAAGCAGACATTTAAGAGAAATGTGTACAAACATAGCAATATAGATTGAAACGTTGTCATTCTTTCAATCTTATGTAATAAATATATGTATGTGAAAATATAAATATTTTCAAATATTCTTGCCGAAAATACAAAAGAGAACGAAATCGTCAGTTTCTTTGTTAATACTTTCCACGTGCCTAAGGCGTCCATTACACTATAGATTTTATCAATCAATATCAAAAGTTATAAATGACGAAAGATGGTTCAGTTTGCATGGTAATGTCATGTAATTTAATTTAGTCAATACCATTATGTAAGAATTAAGCGATTACGGACAAATAGGGCCACTCAAATATTTCTGCTGCTCTCAACAAAAGAGCACCTTAGTCATTAACCTAAATGTTTCCCGCATGTTTTGACCAATGCAATTGAATTGGCTTTGAAAGAATTTGACCTCTGAGTTTGTTTCGATTTTTTTTTCTTCTCAGGGCAGTCATCTAGGAACACCAGCCACATCGTTTTGCATCGCTCAAAATAAACAAAAACTATGCTGTCTTGTAAAAGTTAGTGTATTTAACCAATTTAAACAAAAAAAATTCATTTAATTTGAGACGGTCAGTCACAAGCCAAAAACTGTGGTAAAACTGATAGCAAAAGCTATCGTTTGATGGGTGCCTAAGATTTTTTTTTACGGGGGTGAAAGAATTTCCAACAAAGCAAATTCTCGGAAATTAGCCTTCAAAATACTTTCTTTGACGTCATATTTATGAAAACACTTTCGATAATTAACTCTTTCCAATTTTCTTTGAACGAAGTAATAATCCGGAATTATTATTTTCTGGGTAAAGTTAAACCTTTCTGGGAAGGGATTGGCAAAATCCCTTTAACAGCCTCGTTTTGTGCAAAACACGTCATTTATTTCGATGTTACGGGTATTTTAATTTGGATGTATCGCGTTTACTCCCCTTTTCACGGTGGCTATGGATTTTATGAACCATTCATACTTGTTATCTTCACCATATTTTTGGTTCAGTTTTATGTCGGGTTTAAACGTACAATATATACATACATTCTTACTCGTGTATGTACGAGGGCGTAGGGTGAGAGGTACCTTAAGCCGTTTGTTTTTTTAGAACTATCCTGTAGGGAGGAAGGGAAGTTAATAAATAATTGAGGATTTAGATGTAGTCTTTTAAATTAAAAAAAAAATATGCTACTAGCTTTTGCCCACGATTTCGTCGGCGTGGAGTTAGTAGTTCCCATTCCTGGGGGATTTTCGGGATGAAAACTATCCTATGTCCTTTTTCGGGTCCCAGACTATACATGTACCATTCAAATCGGTTCAGTGGTTTAGGCGTGAAGGAGAGGCAGACAGACAGACAGAGTAACTTTCGCATTTATAATATTAGTACGGATTGCATAATTACTATAAAATTAAGGCTATTGTAATAATAATGGCACAAAGTCCGATCAGTAAATCTCCACGATCTCAATCTCTCATAAAACAGTTAAGATCAGCGATGAATTGCGACGTTCTTGCGATGCATGCAAATTGAATGGGTAGTTACAATTTTGATGAAGTAATTTTCAATTATTTTTATTTTATGAATTGATGTTTACCCCTTGATGGCTTTTTAGTAATGTCAATACGAAAGAAGGGACAAATGTCCCTTATCCCACTTTTTAACCATTCGAGAGGTTCTAGCATGTGAGCCCGCTGTAGGGAAAGTAAGAGAATTGATCACTGATCACCACAATAATTGCTCTAGGCAATTTAAACTGATATTAATTTTGAGTCCAGGTTTCCTCACGAAGTATTTCTTCACCGACATCTGTGTTATCCAAGACTGACTTTACTTTGACAATTGGTTAAAACGATTCGAGTACAATTACTGATGCATGATTGATTGTTAATCTTTGAACTGACACACAGCCGAACCGAAAGCGATTTGGTTATCTTTCAGCCTCCGATAATGGTCTATGTTAAAATAATTGTACACTCGATATCGGTCCTTATCTAATCAGTAACATTCACAGTGTTGTTAACTGATTTTTATTTTATGTAATATTTGGATTATTTTATCGTTTAGCTTCCTTATTTTTAGTGCAATTTTGATTTGTGTAAGTGAAATCTGGATATCCAAAAAGTCGATAGATAGGCATAATAATAATAAATTCTTTATTTCAGACCAGAGATCCATACAAATGTGTTAGTAATTTCTTATCCTAATGTTAGTAGAAAACAGTTCTTAATATTATTTCTCAATTATTGACATGGACATCGGGACGCACATGTCTACTTGCCCAGTGTCTAATAAACGGCCCATCAATTTTGTCTGCCAGTGAAGCTAGTATACTGTTAGGACTGTCCCTGAATTGCCGCATCATGGATGCGCATCGCTTGCGTATGATGGCATAGAAGTCATCTACTCTGGCCTCCGCAAACATGCCAGACGCACTACACCACCGAGGCAGTCCCAACAGCATCCTCAGCGCATTATTATATTGAACGCGCAGAGCGTTGTAAGCCTTCTGCGTATACTTTACCCACAAGCTGCACGAGTAAAACGACTGGCAATATGCTCTAAATAAGGTCAGTCTTACTTGTTTGGTGCATCGATAATACATGTATGCATATATTTTATGCCTATCTGTCGGCTTTGGTTTTAATTATGTAAAGTTTATTTTTAGATGAATGTCTTTCATAGATCAAATAATGGTATGTTGTGTTTTATGTGTCGTTGTGAGAATTCGCTGTTCAAGTAATGCCTCAGCATTTTGTATATACATGCTCGCTGCCAATTTATGCCGTTTATAAAATGCCGAGACAATACGTTAACGGACGGATTAACACAAAAACCAACCTAGCGACATAATATGTACCACAAAGTGTTAAAATCTAAATTTTCTTATTTTTGCGTGACTTTTTTCAATAGTATACAGTTTATTTTAGCTTCTTAATCCGATCCCTAGTATTAAGAAAACACACAATATTATTACATTAGGTACTTATTTATTTAATAGGTACATATATGTACCTAGTATATTATTTTATATAATTTATTACTTTATTATATTTTCACATTAGTTTCCCTTTATCAAGGTTTTTCCCTCACAAATCTTAAGAATGATAAAATTGGATTACTTTGGTGTCGATAACAGATTATTAGGCGAAACTATGCGATAACTATGATAAACAAATATGTATTTTAACTATTTTGTGGCGTAGTTGTATTCACATAATTATGATAATTTAATGTACTTGACCATCAAATAACTTTGAAATTATTAAACGTAGGTATGTGTTACTATTGTAATTTAACAAGATACTTATTTACATTTCTTGTAAGAGTGCAATTTTATGAGTACCTAAATTAGGTCGCCAAAGTTCTTTTTTATTTTATTTTGTATTTGAAGCTATACCCCCCTTCCCCCGGGGTACACCTTATTATTAGACGCTTTGTTATGTTACGTAAAAAAAGTTAGGAGCATATGGTGATAAAATTATGATAGGAAAAACAACATAAAACATAGCAAATGAAAATAACCTCGATAGTAAATATAACATAATTATTCATTAAATAATAATTGTATTTGTTACTGATCGTAACTACTTGAATTAAAGGCGCTGGATTAAGTAGCTACAGTTTATTAATACCAAAAAACATAAAATCCAATTTAACTGTCAGTACTTTAGAATTTAGAACACAAATAATAATCCAAAAAGGAGACCCAAATAGATGACGTGAAGGAGTTCGGTTCGTAACAGTATTATTATCAATTTACCTAATACGGTAGTTAAGGAAATGTTTAAATAAAATAAAGCTGATTCTCACCTGTTGAGCCATTGTTGAGGAGTATGCCATTGACTTCATTGTCCCAGTACCCTCGGTACTGGAGTGTGTCTAGTGAAGACCATTGCGGACATCGGCTTAGGGATATGGCGATTGGAGACTGCGATGCTCTGAGTCGTGATATTTGCTCAGCTGTGGACGAAAATGTTAGACAAATTAATACAAAAAATATTAATCATTTGTTGGGAAAGTTAATTAGGATTTTGACAGGTTTAAATGATAAATAGCAGTGTTCCTAAGTTGCTACCGAGGTGACGTGATTGTACTGTAAATATTCTCATCATCTCTCTAGTCTTTTCTAAATTATGTCGACCTTGATTCCAATCGAGAAGTGATAAGATTCTCTGTTGGATTTGGTTAGACAGGACGCCGATGTCCCTTATACTTTGAAAATACACGGCTTTGACGGGTCTTTGGATCTAGTAGTTATATAGTGTGACTAGTTATTAGTGTACGATACTTAAACAAGTGATTGTGCTCATGATAACAAACAATTTTTATTATGGGAGCAAAGCCGAACGCGAAAAAAATATCAGCTGTTCAGTACATTAGGCAAACATAAATGTACTAAACAGCTGATTTTTTTCGTGGTTACAGTTTTGTCACCCTGTATAGTGATCCTGCATGCTATGCCCGAAGTCGTGGGTTCGACGAATATCTTTATTGAAATCTTTATGCTGTATATATTGTATCACCATGTAAATAAATAAACAATCCTTTTCTAACATTTCACATAATGCACAACTCTATGACATAGAGAAGTTATAAAGTACCTAGTAGTATTTATTAATTCCAGAATTATTAACTATGATTCTGCATTAATAATATTATTTCTATTTAATTAAATGAACCAGCAAACATAAGCAGATTTATGAAGCTTGTGGTTTTAGGTAATGGAAAACACTACTATGCTACTATGTTAGGTTTAGTTTATTATAACAATATTATTCAGCGAACGTGTGTTTCTAAAATTAGTTAGATAGGAATACGTTTTGACACTGTGAATGTATTTTCATGTTTCGTGTCTCAACGATTCGAGCTGGGACCTAGATTATATTTCAGTTCAGACCAGCTAACCAACGAACTCTGTAGGTAAGGCGCCTTTGCACTTAAGGACAAAGCAAAAGTATACAGCATATTTATTTTGGTAATTTTGTTGACACTGACATCAACCAAAAACCAAAAATCCCTTAAAAGGAGATCACTCTTTTTCGATGTCCTTTATGAATGTCGTCATAGCAGGCGTCCGTCACTCGCTCAAGGCCACGCGTTTTATGCCAACCGCTTCGCGTATCGTCGACGGTACAACGAACACCGGGCTGTCGCGCGCCCGGCTGAGTGCTCGCGCGTCACGGGTACAGCGCTGACTATCAAAATGCCGAAACCACGTAATTATTGCGTGATTATTGTGCAATTCCCCTGTTTCCCAATTCTCCTGTTTCCCTTTTGATTATTTATTATAATTATTCACGTGGTTTTGGATATTTTCGACACTAAAATATAATAATCGGGAATTCAAGGAACGAAAAATATGCATCGGTCATTTTATTAAACTAAAAAATATTTGATCAACAATTAAAAAAATAATTGTTTTCTAAAACATTCGTTTTATTAACTTTATCATCATACGTATAACCCTAGCACATTTGCTGAACGACACGCACACACGTTAGTCGCGCAGCGGGCAAAAGAATCTCAACTCTCTTTGTGCGTACTTATGGTACATTTCTCCTCGCTGCAAACAGCTGGTATTATTATTATGATTTTGTAGGCTAATATAGCGTAGGTATTTGCGTTTTTGTATTGGAGTGAAGTATCTGTTACGTAGTAACTATTTCAATCTGTGGTCATAGGTTTTGTCATTCTTTGAAAAAAGGTTTACACAAGTGTTGTGCGCGCAAACGGTATCAGGACACAATGCGCAAACGTCCATTCGCCCAAACGGCCGCGCGCAAGAGTCCATTCGCCCTAAAGACCGCGCGCAAGTGTCTTTCGCGCAAAATATGACCCAGATCCCGCGCAAACGTCTCGTGCGTAAATGTCATTTGCGCAGTGTCTGTTCGATCATAGGTTAAAAATTTGAAGGAAATGTCCAGTCGCACAGTGTATGTACATTAGCAAAAATGTCTCATACCTCAAACGTCGATTTGCGTATTTATATCCACTCGTGCAAAGTACTCGCACAGGTCTTTCACGGAAATGACCATGATTTTACCTCGAACTAAAAAGGTTGTGAAATGTTTCGAGTGTTTAATAGCAAATGTTTTGTCTCAAAAGTCATTTAATATTCAGCACGAACTTCCCCGTATACTAGGTGTATTTTTGGTCTTGCTCAACCCGCTAGGAGTTTATTCTACTCATAAAAACAAACAACTTTTATTATGGAACCAACTCTGAAATCACGAAAAATATATCAGCTGTTTCATACATCATGGTCTTGAACTTTTTGAAATTTTCTTAGAAACAGCTGATATTTTTTTCGCGATTTCAGAGTTGGTTCCTTAATAAAAGTTGTTTGTTTTCATGGGTAGAATCATCTCCTAGCGGGTTGAGCAAGACCAAAAATACACCTTGTATAACCTGGGTTGCAAGGAAGTAGGAGAATAATAATTAAATAATATATATCCTGGGACATCTTACACACGGCCATCTGATCCCAAGCTAAGCAGAGCTTGTGTTATGGGAATCAGACAACTGAAACACATACTTACATAATTTTTTAATACATACATATTATAAGTTTGTCCTGGGTGGGAATCGAACCCACGACCTCTGGCTTAGCAGTCAGGGTCACTGAACACTAGACCAACAGGCCCGTCACGATAGTTGTAACAGTTGCCGCGGCTCCTAATCATAAAGAACAACCAAAGAAACAAGGATGGGTTTTAGTCAGTAAAAGTCTGACACTCTCTCGGAGAAGTCATTTTATTTCGGATTATCGGATTAACATTAACTAGATGATGATTTATTTAGTGAGAAGTAGAATATTACAGCGAACTAGCTTTTCACGTATCTTCGTCTAATTGAATAAATAGTTTTTGCGATTGCATTGCAAACGAAGTGCAAAATTAAAAATATATTCTTCATTTCGGATATGCAAAAGTAAGTTTGTTTGTCTATCCATATGTGTAAATTAGGTATTTTCAGTGTAAGCACACTTTACAGAGGATTAATTAATCTTGAAATTCATCATACTTAGTATGATAAACAATGTGACAGATTGTTCATGAAACTGTACAATTTACATTAAAACTACAAAACTTGAGACTGCGGTAATATACTATGTACTAATTTGTGGTGACGTAATTTTTGGGTAAAATTTTTCAACAACGAATTTTGTTCGCTGTCAGCTGGAACTGGTTTGGGAAGGCTTTGCAGTACACAAGCGTTATCGCGGCTTATGCTGGACTAGTGTTTTTTATGGCTTCGTCAGCGATTTTTTACGCAAAACTGGATTTGAAACTGGTTGAATTTCCAAAAATTGCTCGCTATGAGACAAAGGAACAATTGCAAACTATACATTTCTAGCACTAGTCGTTTTGCTTGTGTCTTGATTTTGGTTACATTATTCTGAGAGCGATTTAACCATTTAAATAAATTTTAAATAACTAAGGCAGCTAGAAAGTTATTATCTTTTGCATTTTTGGATTGTTGTAATTCAAATTCAGTTGGATGAAAAAAATGGCTTAGTAGATGTTTCTGTGGCGTACATCCGCCCGCTGCGAAAATGTCTGTCGTAATGGTCATTCTTTTCAAAATTAATTTTTAACTTTATTTTGGACGATGAAAATGAAAAGGTTTTTCATTCTGAACGTACACAATGACTTTAAAAAAGTATCGTCTGAAATACCCCTCAAAAATATTTATACTAATAAAATTCTTGTTTCAATCGGAGCGCGAATCTTACCAACCAAAACACTCATCATCTCCCTAGCCTTTTTTCCCCAACTATGTTCGGGTCGGCTTCAAACCTAGCCAGATTCAGCTGGATACCGGTGTTTTACGTGAAGCGACTGTCTTTCAGACCTCCCCAGTAACTGGGCGACACGATACCTATTGGTTAGACTGGTCAGACTGTCTGGCTTACCCGTAACGATTGTCAAAGTTCTACTAATGACAACAAGGACCAATGACTTTACGTGCTTTCTGAGGCACGGGGTTGTTAGTGATGTCCCAGATACACTTTAGAAGGTACATATGACTTGAAAAAGTCACATTGGTACTTGCCCGGATTCGGACCTATAACCAACAACCTCGAGAGGCGGGCGCCTTATCCACTGGGCCACCACGACAATTTAGGCCGAGACACCTACAAAACCAAAAAAATATAAAGTTATCTTTCATGAGCTCGTAACTCAAAAGAAGAACACAATCAATCGGATTATCCTGATAACACGGGTATTTTTATAAACGTCATCCCAAGTTCTGCTCATCTTAGTTACAGATATTTAAATAGATAATGTTAAAGTTTATCTATTTTAAGCACGTAGTAATCTTTAGATAAAGGTCAGGAAAGAGGACTGTCCCAACAGTTGCAAATGTTATTAAAGTAATTAAATAAGATTTCGTGATTCGATAAATGCATTTGGATCTTAGTCTGATATACGATATGTACTGTAAACGTTTTCTTGATATTTTTCTTTAGAAAACAATCAACACCTTAAGTTAGTTTCGCAAATCGACGCTTCTTTGTTGTTTTGTTTTGGTTTTAATGTATTTTGTTATCTTATTTGTTTGTTGCAATTTGACGTGGAAAGAATAACATCAATTAGCAGAAAATAAAAGAATGATTTCTCTGAATGTACTATTCATCAAAAACCGTAATAAGTTCACTACGGATTTATACCAAACACCAAAGTACATTAAATAAATAAATATAAATATCTTCTGTTCCATATAGAGAAGTTTCATTATCAATCTACGAAAGTCTAAGTGATATCTTCACAAATTAGCTTTTGCTCACGACTTCGCCTGCGTTGATTGATCGTTCCCGTTCCCCGGGGGTTACCGGGATGAAAACTATCCTATTTCCTTTCCCGGGTCCTAGACTATATCTGTATTAAATTTCATTCAAATTGGTTCAGTAGTTTAGGCGTGAAGAAGAAACAGACAGACAGAGCTTAGTTACTTTCGCATTTATAATATTAGTACGGATATCATCCAATTTGGTTAGATCAAATAATAAAATATAGTAGAAATTAAGTAGAAAAAGAGCAAAACTATACCAAGTTAATTAAGATTCTCCTGTAGTTTTTAATTGGTTAGGAACAAATGATTAAAAAAAATGTCTGGACTATTTATGTCTGAAAATATTTCAGCTGTTTAGTACATAAGGCAAACATAAATGTACTGAACAGCTAAGAAAGCCTTTGCGCATAGACATAGCCTGCCATCACTATTTTATTGCAAGGGTCATAATAATTTCACAGAGTAATGTAAACAAAAATTTGGGGGGGCTGGAGTGCTAAAATATAGGTCTAGGCTTAGTTTAGACTCCAGACCTCCTACAAATTACAAATCAAACCGGTCAAGCTAAATTGTACTAATAGAATGTAAGTATCTAGTAAATAAGTACCTTTATATTGTAATTTGTGGAGATGAAATAAACGAATTTGTATTATTATTTATTACTAGCTTTTGCCCGCGGCTTCGCTCGCGTTAGAAAGAGACAAAAAGTAGCTTATGTTACTCTCCATCCCTTCAACTATCTCCACTCAAAAAATCACGTCAATTCATCGCTCCGTTTTGCCGTGAAAGAAAGACAAACAGACAGACAGACACACTTTCCCATTTATAATATTAGTATGGATTATTAAACAAAGCACCTTTATAATTGTCCCAATGAACCCAATTTCATGATAAAGTTTAGTTTCCATATCTTGTAAAAAATCTGCACTAACCCGGTTATTGGACTACCATCAAACCAATTAATTTGGTGTTTTATTTAATCTAAAGTAAACTGGAAAAATTTTGCGAGTTTGCCTCGGCCCCTTTTACGTATTTCAAAGGTTCCAAACCACCGAGATTAAAAGAAATATAAACGATTTAAAAGGCCCGGCGAAATTTTCACCACTATCAAAGCAATTAAGTAGTAAACAGTCTTGGGTTGAGGCAGTTTCACAAGTAAACACATTTGCGCGGTCGTAGATTTCTGAATTTTCATTGGCCATAAAAAACTTTTTTCAAAAAATAATAACCGCCTTCAAAAACTAAAAACCCAAAAATAATTAAAATTTCGGAAGTCGGTGGCAACACAAATTGACCGGCAGAACAGAAGCCACCGACTTCCGAAATTTTAATTATTTTTGGGTTTTTAGTTTTTGAAGGCGGTTATTATTTTTTTGAAAAAAGTTTTTTATTTATTACTTTTTAGTGTCGACTCCCAATTTTTGACTGTGTATAGTATCTTTCAAAGTTATTTATTTTCAAAATAAAACTACTAACAATGTTATAAAACGAAAATAGAAACTTGAAGATAAAGCACACATCGTCTATGAAAATTTCGTCAATTTTTTTTTGTTCTTGGTGAATTTTTCGAGAAGCACTAAACCGATCGCCACAAAATTTATATGGGACCACCCCTCAATCATGACTTATCAAACAAAAAAAGAACCATCAAAATCCGTTTACAATTGACGGAGATATCGCGTACAAAAAAAAATATACAGACGAATTTATTGAGAACCTCCTCCTTTTTGAAGTCGGTTAAAAAGGCCAATCCCTAGTACCCTTTTATAAAACCCATGTGAAATAAAATAATATTGAGTCTTATGGCTTTTTATACAATCTGTTGAATACCTTTAGTATTAATAATAATCATTTTTATTTATTTTGATTATTTATTTTAACAAGAAATATTTCTATATTAACCTAGTGGTTAAGGCCTCTAAAACTTGAGGTAGTGGGCAAGTCAGGCAAAACGTCGAAATAGAAATACCGAGCTTCGCAAGGTTATCCAGAAACAACACTGATAAACTGATTTACTGGTTGACCGACTAACAAACAACTAAATCCAGGTCTGGAAGTTGCACAAATGTTGCTTTGGTGACGTAGTTATGCACTAAGAATGACCTACGCCTGGAAAAAGAGTGTTGAAAATACGTATATTAAGAAACTTCGATATTTTTGGTAGTAGAGTTTTTAAACTCACAGCAAACACTATTAATTGACCAGAAATCTAATATAAAGCAAGTAAAACCTCGATAAGTGTATTTCCAATTTAAGTTATGCTCTTTCCAGCCCTATTTTTTATACAAACTCGTTGAGTCATTACGGCGTGATTGATAAACAAACACAGACTTTCGAGTTTATACTATTAGCAAGCTACACGAGTAGCGTGACCTTCAAAAAAAAAGCCCGAATCTTGAGCCTATCAGTAAACAAAAATTAAATAAATGTAGCATCAGAAATAGGTATTTAAGTCTGTCTAAGCGACTCGGTTTTTCTTATCAGAAAATATCTGGCGAACTTTACTATACGTTGACATGCCTTTGAGCAAAACCCAAGATTAAAGATAGTTAAAAAATAAATAAACACTAATTACATTACCATCAGTCCGAGTTTCTTTAGGCTTAACAGTTTTAAAGCTCACAGGATTGAATTTCACTATTTTATTCTCCATTACAAAAAAACTTTTTTATTTACGTATATATAACTTTAATACATGTAAAACAAACGTGCACAATATACGATCGAATCCGGATTATGAGGAACGAAAACAATTTGATTTGAAATCGTACCAAACTGATTAGATATTTCCTTATCATGTTTTTGGAAGGCCTGCCTGACAACATTATTATGTAAATGTAAGGATTAACGCCAGCTCCGAATTCCATTTTGTTGTATTGAAGAAATGCTACAGCATTGATTTGGTAGTATTCATTCAAAGGATGTATCGTTTTGTTGTGTGGTATTATGTAAGACATACATAATACCACACAACTCCTAACCTCACTCAATACTCTCTGCCCTCCGATATATCAATACATTTCCTTTTCTCTTCATTCATTTAAAATTAGTTTTTTAGCATTTGTTAATTTGTTAACTTATTGATGTAAGCAAACCTATAAGCAGAATCTATTGTAATGTCGTATTTCATTTTATTAAGGTATATCTGTTTGTACCCGAGGTGCCCAAGATACAGGCCTAGCCTAGTTTGGGACCAACAAAAATATCTATACATGTAACGGCGTATTTGGCAAATAAACGATTTGTATTTGTATTTTTACTGATGACTAACTCCTGATTGTGTCTTCGTCAAGAAAGACTAGATGAAAATTTTGTTAATGCAATCGTTGCCCATCAAAATATGCATGGGCAGATTTCCGATCAGGCCAAATCAATTCCGATACTATATTTTCGATAGACTTAGACATTTCTCGATGTAGTGAACAGATTATTTCAAATCCTCATAAACTTTGTTTGCTTTGAGCTGACGGCCAAACTGATGTTAAGTGACCCCCGCCGCTTTTGGACCTGCAATGCCAGCGACCCGCAAATTCATTTCAAAGACAAAGCTCAATGTATCATGTGCCCTTAATTATTTATACCGGCACACTGCGATCCAGAACACAGCAACACTGATTTACTCTGTCAAAAACAAGCTACTTCACAAAGAACTTTCATCATTCTAATAAATATTGTAACAAAACATGACTTTTTGATTTCTCGTAGCCAATCTTGCGTCTTGTAAGTATTTCATTCAACTACTCACTTTTACTCAAACAGATCTGTAGATAAATCGGAATTTGAACAAAAATGATAAGATTAAATAATCGCGTGTATTTACTGAATTTCTTTGTTATAACAAAAATTACGTCTTAGGTAGGCTTATACTATCAATCAAATCTTGAATGGTGAAAACAAAAATGTGTGGACATAGGCAGCTATCTGCGTGATAGAGTATCAGTCGTACGATTATTAATACCAGACCTCTGGTTTAAAAAAGGATTATGTACTTACTACAACTAAGATTTTTTTATACGCCAAGTTAAGCCTTTTTTCAACTGCCAGTTTAATCGGATCCAGTTAAAAGCATTTTAAATATTTTTTTATTTTTTTGGTGAGTGGGAAATCATCAAATGACTGCTCCCGTCCCGGGCGGGACGGGAGGGCGTGTCAGACTTTTACTGACTAAAACCCACTCATGCTCCTTCGGTTGCCCTTTATGTTCTGGGGCAATCCTCTTTCATACCATAAGAATCATTCTAACCCATTTGTTGGTTCAGTGATTACATAGCTCGTTTAAATAAATAAAAAAAAATCAGCTTTGTCATATTAGTAAACAAATGAACAAGGGGAATAACTGCTTTATACAGATTCACCCGCAAACTAGTTTTTCAGTATCTTTATGACTTGATTGTCAAAGCCATATTTTTATTGACATTAGTAAGCTACAATATAAACGCACGTGCATTGAGTACTCACTTATCACAAAAAACAATAACGGGCCTACAAGGAAAGAAAGGAAATGTTAAAATAATTTAAAATATAAATTTACGATTACTCATAAAATACATCAGGTAGGTATTATGATCTAGCATGCACTTACCGTTCTATTGTTCTTGTTATTTTTTAATTTTTGTTTAATCGTACTATTCACTTGACCCGAAACTCAAGGGGTACTTCCACGTATAAAAATATTTAGTAGACAGTAATTTTGAAGTGAAGCGGTCTGTCGACCGTCTGCGGCGCTTTGTGATTGCAATTGAGGGCTCCGTGCACGAGAAAATGCATCGGCATTACCCGATACTGTGCGGGTAGATCTTATAATGTTTTTATTGCAAAAATCTAACTTTTCTTATGGTACTTTTAAACACAAAATACACATTTACTTATACAATGTTTCAACAGGTTTCAACACACACATCACACATACTTATTATTTTAACTAGTCTACCACGCTTTATATGTACTTATATATATATATTTTGTTTATTTATTTAGAGCGTGGACAACCAATATATTTAATTTATATTTATTGTAAAGCTGGTTTACATCGGTGACATGTTGTCACACAGGGTCCAGTTGAAAACCAGCGTCAGGCATTTGCAGCCTGACATTTTGCTGAACTGGACCTTTTTGACACAGCTGCCGGGGGCAATAATATTAAGTAACTAGTTTTAAGCTGTATGTTTCTATAAAAGTCCATGTTATGTAACATTATCTAAACCTTCATACCGGCACTGCTGTGTGAAATAAATGTATTTTCTTTCTTTCTTTCTTTCTTTCTATCAACTGCAATATGTTGATGCAAAAAAATGGGGTTGAACGACATTGGTCAAGCCTCATATTCGTCAAATCGGCAATTCGTCCAATATGGCATTGGTCAAAGCTGCAGTTCGTCAAATCGTCTGTTTGTCCAATTATGAAATTTGCCAAATACGCTAATGGTCAAGTCCATGTACAGTCGAAAGAGCAATGGCAAAAAATAATTTCTCAAGACATGTGGTGTTGTGCAAGTGAACGCCATCGTACCCCCAATGCAGTCGAGGCTTGGCATCGGAGATTAGGGGTTAAGGTACAAGAGAAACATAATATTTTCATGCACATTAGTATTTTAAAAAAAGAAGCGAAATATTATTTAAATAAAGTTAAAAGAGAGAACGAAAAGCAGAGGAAAACATCAAACATAATAAAAGATACCAAAATAGAAAAATAATAGAAAACCTATTGAGTGGAAAAATAGACGCATTACAGTTTTTAAAACAGTTGTGTTGGATATGAATTCTGTAAATAAATTTAAATTTATTATACTCTTATTGTTGATGACCAAACCCCAACTCAAAGTAACGAAACCATAATAGTCATATTAAATAATTTTAGTTCACATTTTGTAACTAGATGGCGTAGTCGCGATTAAGTGCAAGCTATGGTTTCGTTACAACAAATTCCTTAAGACAGTATTTTTTTTTGTAAGTATTGAGATCGGATTAGATCAAATATATGAACCAGCAGTTCAAGCACTTAATACGAGGTTTTATTTAACCCTATTAGTATCTACAATAGGTCAACGATTACTTCGGTAATTAACATTGGTCCTTGCGACCCTGGATCAGACGCAGTACTGTCTGAATTTTTGAGTTCAACCGTGCCAGTGGCACACGCTCGAGTACTCGCAGTGGATCGCTGCAGCAAGAGTACTGGGCACCCCGCAGAAGCATTGACAGCATCGCCCAGCAAGTTGGTGAGCTCAGTTGCTGTGGAGTTATAGTTCATCGAGTGGCCGCAGAGGGCGCCACCGTTATCATCGCAGTCCATTCTTCGAGAGGTCATCAAAGAAGCTGTTGCAGTGACAGCAGCCTACAGTTGAAGTTCCCAGTGACGCCGCACAGTTGAAGTTCCCAGTGACGCCGCAGAGGGCGCCACCTGTACCATCCGTGTTCAGTGAGTGAAGTTAAAAAAATGTGAGTACAGTTTTATAAATAGTTGCAGTGACGTAGTAATAACGCAGTACAATTTTGCCAAGCCAAATTGAACTTTATATCAAAGACAATTTTAACTTTAACAATTTGAAGTAATAACGCAGAACAATTTTGCCAAGCCAAATTGAACTTTATAGCAAAGACAATTTTAACTTGAACAATTTGAAGTATATTTTAGACTTAGTAAATTTGTGCATGTTAGTTAAGGACTTAGAATAGTTTCAATAAAAACGGGGGAACGGGGAACCTATGCCCGAAATCCGCCAGAATTTAAGTTCAAAACACTTGTAAAATTTAATTATTTATTTGGGACTTAGCACAATTTTGATTGTTTTGGACTTATACATTTGTTGTTTGTTATGATTTGTGTACATATAGTTTGATTAACTTTTTAATCAAATTATTTATTGTTTTTAGGCATTATTTACAAACTTTAAATCAATTTATTTTTCGTTTTAATTTTTAAAACGGTTTTATTTTCACTAGTTTTGTTTTATTTGTTGCGTAAAAATGGAAGGTCACATAAATGTTTTGAAGGATCTTCAGAGTAAGATGACAAGGGCATTCACTAATTATAAGAAGAGTCCTAAAGATAGATTAACGGTTGAGTACATAGAAACTAGACTTGAATTATTAGAAAATGATTGGTCATCATTCAAGAATACCAAGTCTCAACTTTATAGAACTTATAAAATAGAAGATATCAGTCAAAAGGTTGTAGATATGTACGACACGACTGAAGATACCTACATAACATATAAATGTGCTATGAAATCAACTTTAAATAAATTAAACGTTAAAGAACCTGTTCGCGGTGTAAACACAGTGTGTTTAAAGTAAGGGGTAAGAGAGGTGCGGGGGACGAGCGGGGTCGCGTCTTCAACGCGACGCCCGCGCCATCTTGGCAAAACTAGCTTTCGCAACCGCCGCACGCCTCTTGCGCTCATTTTTCTTTTATTCGAGTTTCCCAAATGTTTCTTTGTAAATAAGTTTGTAATAAGTTGTCAGTGTATCTGTCGTACATAAATAAATGTGTACTGTGCAAATCTGCGTTTGATTCATTGGTCATTCGAGCCAGATCGTAAATGTACCACACGCCGCCGCAGAACAAAATGGCTACCACGCGCAGTACCACACAGAAACGACGCCCGCTAAAGTCGGAAGAAATTATTGCAACTTTATCGGCTAAAGATGACGACACGAAACCCAATGTGATCGAGTCCACAAAAATGGAAGAAAAACGTGACCTTGACTTAGAGTCAAAACGTTCGAGACTGTCACACCGAACGTCGGCATCTTCGATACTTGCGCAGAAGAAGAAGTTGGAACTCGAAGCGGCGAAGGAGAAAGCCCGAATACAAATGGAGCTTATCGATAAGCGGCTAGCTGCTGATATTGCAGCACTCGATGACAACAAATACAGTCCACAAGCGTCGGAGGATGGTGATGGCAAGGACATCGAGGAGTGGTTAGATCGCAGCCAACGTGAACTGGAAGGACAGAGGGTCACCGCACAGGAAAAGTCTACCGGCCCGCTGTTCCCGCCGCTGCCGGACAGCAGCGGCACTAACGGCCCGGTTCAGCAGTTGGTCAGCGCACTGAGGGATCTGGTTGCCACTTCCGTGCCCACTACCCACCACAACGCAAACTTACTCAGCCGCCTCAGCACACCGCGAGAACTACCCTTGTTCGCTGGTGACCCCATGGAATGGCTGTTTTTCAAAAGTGCATACGACGAGTCCACAGACATGTGCAACTTCACTGAAAAGGAGAACCTATGGCGCTTAAGAAAATGTCTCCGCGGTCCCGCAAAAGAAGCAGTGTCGGCCCTGCTAGTTACTTCTACATCACCCGAAATAATAATGTCAACATTGGAACTGCAGTTCGGGAACTCGGATATTATTATATCTAAAATTCTACACGACATAAAGAAGTTAAACGCACTACCGCAAGATTATCATAAAGAAATAGTGCCCTTTAGTGTGAAAATAAAAAACTATGTTGCTTCGGTTCGACAACTCGAACGACACGAGTACCTACAAGGAGTCGAGGTTGTCAATATAGTGCTGTCGAAGTTACCTACCGTGCTGTTATCAAAATGGACAGATTTTAGTTACACATTAATAAAAGCTCAAGAAAAGTGTAGGTTGGACATTTTAAGTGACTTTTTAAGTGAAGAAGCAAATAAAACAGCTACGTGCAGTGCCGGTTTGCTGACCGTTCGGTTGGACAGCAAACGTAAAAATCATAACAATGACTGTCAAACTGTTTTGTTACAAAGTGAAAAGCGCGAACAACATTCTAATGAAAATAAGTGCCGCTACTGTCGTACCGCGAAACACGATCTGCCAGACTGTAAGAAATTTAAGCGATCACTACGCAAAGATCGGTGGTCATATGTGAGACGTTCCGGACTATGTTACAAGTGCCTTTTAACACAACACGATAGGCAAGCGTGCACCGCCGCCGCACAGTTTAACGATCCATACAGTTGTAAAACGAATGTACTTGCATAGAGCAACGGCGGGGATCTCGAGGGGAAGTGGGCGGCGCGGATCGCTGCCCGCGAGTACGCGTAGTTGGCGGGCCAAACTCTGGGGCTAACAAATCCGTGTAAATCGCGAGCGAGTTTTCAAGAATCATTGAATAAACTAATTATAATGGTGCACACTTCTTGTTCTGTGTACGGATGTACCTCGACAACGAGACACAATAAGGATTTAAGATTTCATAGATTTCCCTGTGACGCGAGGTAAGTTTATTCTTATAAATTCGTATTAAACAGGTGGGTATCTACTAATATTTATTTTGTATAAACTCGTCGTGTTTATAGTTACGTATATAATAATTATAGTAGGTACGAGTAAAGTTAAGTTATACACGTATTCGTATACGTTATATTATTACAATCGGAAAAACATTTCAATCGGCATCATTTATATTTCGTATTGTAGGTATATACGCTTTGCGAACGGGCTATCTCAGGCACTTGGACACTGTTCACGCAATGTTAGGTTATTTATTTAAATATACAAAAGTTAAAAAAACTAAAACCTGACTACGAAAAACCCGGATAAAACAATAAGCAAAGGTACTTAGGTACCTTCTGTCCTGTGTACCAGTCTGTTTCCAGGTTATGACAGTAGTCGCATGCCGCTGTGACCTGTCTTTATTTCTTCTAAAGCTTGTATCTCGAAAACGGTGTGTCCTATCGCAAAAATAATGAAAAATTTGCCCCCCTTTATAAAACCCCACAGCCGCGTAATTCTCACATGTAGGTAATATTCAATTATGAAAAAAATAAAGTTTGTCTTTTTTGACAACCCTTGCACATTTGCACGCGGTAGCGTAAATACCTACACGGGCGGCGGCGGCGGTGTCGTCCGACATCAAAGGCGTTTACCAACTGTATGGATCGTTAAACTGTGGCCGCCGCGTGCGCTGTTGACGGCTGCGAAGAACCCCATCACCGCTTGCTGCATTATGTACCGCGGTCGCGACCTAACGAAAATAATAATAATAACTCAACAACGACTGCGCCACCCGCGCAACCCAGTGTCAGTGCGTCAACCGAGACTGAAACCAGTGAGACTGTAAACAACGTAAATACAAACAATAATAATTGGTCAGTTCTATTAAAAGTAGTGCCCATAAACATTCACGGACCAAACGGTGTCTTCAGTACAAGCGCGCTGCTCGACGACGGCTCCACGGTGTCGATGATAAGTGCCTCCTTAGCGTCGCGAGTCGGACTGAGCGGCCACAAACAGGTCATTCGTGTGCGTGGTGCATGGGACAAAACTGAACTATTGTGCGATACGGAAATACTGGACTTAACAGTGTCTAATAAACTCGGTGAAAAACATAACCTAAATGTGCGCAGTGTCAATGAACTCAACTTACCTAAACAAAACTTTACGTTGGTGAGATGTGAAAATTACGACCATCTTCGTAAACTAAAAGACGTTTTGAGTGCTGGCGAGTTAAGGCCAGAAGTGTTAATCGGGCAGGATAATTGTCATTTAATATTGCCCTTGGAGACAGTAGTAGGCGAACGAAACCAACCATGTGCCACACGCACGGCAATGGGCTGGTGCCTACACGGAATAGTGCCGCGTAAATACCTACCAACGCGCACGAACCATACTACGTGCTTTATTACTGAGGACGGCGATACAAACGATGCCACAGTGGACAATAACTTCCACGACCTTCATGAAGACGTTCGACGTTACTTCTCCGTCGAATCTATGGGAGTTTCTTCAGCTAAACCTCGTCAGAACTCAGAAGAATTGCGTGCCTGGAACCACCTGGAACAAAACTCAACATTAATTAATGGCAGGTGGCATGTGAGCTTACCTTGGAAAGACGTTGACTGCACGCTGCCTGACTCGTACCCTAACGCGATGTCACGACTACGCAGCGTCGAGAGGAAGATGAGGTCCAGCGCAGGATATTCTTCGCGCTACGAAGAAAGGATACAACATCTCATCTCCAACGACTATGCTTCTGAAATTAATGATAAATTAATAACGTCTGATTCGTCAAGAAAAATATGGTACCTACCTCACTTCGGGGTCGATAACCCCAACAAACAAAAATTAAGATTGGTGTTCGACGCTGCCGCTAAAACAAATGGCATGTGTCTGAACGACTACATTTTGAAAGGACCTGACTTGTTAATTTCTTTATACGGAACCATGCTGAGATTCCGGCAAAATAAAATCGCTGTTACCGGAGACATCCGAGATATGTTTTTAAGAATAAAAATTATAAAAGAAGACAGAGATGCACTACGGTTCTTATGGAGAGAATCACCGGACCAATCTGTAAAAACCTACGTCATGAGTTCACTTATATTTGGTGCTAATTGCTCGCCCTTCGTAGCGCAGTTCATTAAAAACAAGAATGCCGAACGTTTTGAGTCATCTATGCCTACCGCTGTGCAATCTATTTGTAAACAACATTATATGGATGATTATATAGACAGCATGGAAGACGAAGAAACGGCAATAAAGCTTGTGAACGAAATCACACACATTCACAAACAAGGAGGCTTCGAAATAAGAAATTGGACATGTAACAGTCAAGCCGTGTTAAGTACCTTACCTCAAGATAGCCTGCGTTCGACAGATGTTACATTTAAAGTCGGCCAAACAAAATACGACGGCGAACGCACGTTAGGCTTAATATGGAACCCTAAAGATGACTCGTTAAGATTCGACGTGTCATTCAAACGCATTCCAATTGCTATTATGACCGGACAGAAAAAGCCTACGAAACGTGAGATGTTGAGTGTTGTAATGTCGATTTTTGATGTTTACGGCTTCCTATCGCCGATTACAATTAATGGAAAAATTATTTTGCAAGAAACATGGCATCTTAATATCAACTGGGATGATCCCGTTAACGATGATATTTATACGAAGTGGCGGCAATGGATTTGTTTACTAAAATCATTGCGTGACGTAAGACTGCCGAGACACTATCAAGCTGCTACCAGAGTGAGCGAGACAGAAAATGAACCCGGCCTGCGGTCACCTACGAGTACTACGTCAACAGCTGAGTGCGGTGCTACGAGCGTAGCACATGCTACGCGTGCTACGAGTGCTACGACGGTCTCGCCTAGTAACAGCGACAATGATAGCGGGGCTATTACGACATGTGATTATAGTCACCTACAGATGCATATATTTTGTGATGCTTCTACAAAATCCTATTGCGCGGTTGCGTACTGGAGATGGATTGACCGCGATTTAAATGTACGCGTAGCATTTATTGCAAGCAAATGTCGAGTTGCTGGGAATAAACCAATTACAGTCCACGTTTAGAGTTACAAGCCGCAGTGTTAGCGGCTAGACTGGCGGACTCGCTTACAAAAGAACACAAAATAAAGGCAGAACGACGAGTTTTTTGGAGTGACTCGACTGTCGTACTCCACTGGATAAGTAACGACGCACGGAACTACAAAACGTATGTGGCAAATCGATTGGGTGAAATCGACGACCTCACACAAAAAACTGAATGGCGTTATGTACCTACCGAAATAAATGTCGCCGATATCGCTACGAGAGAAAATTATGACTGCTCTGTTTTACAAAAGGAATGGATGTATGGACCTACCTTTTTATACCGTGACTATGAAGATTGGCCGCGAAATATTATACAACCTGAAAAAGAAGATAGTCAATTTGAAGGTTTGACTGTTGTGCATATTAACGAACATACAAACTTACCTGTACCGGAACCTACCAAGTTCTCCTCATGGTTGCGCCTACTTAGATCTACTTATATGGTACTTACCTTTATTAATCGATGTAGAAAACTTACCGATGATGGTGACGCTGGCATGGAGCGCGCCGAGAATTTGTTGCTGAAGTACTCGCAAGCTCAATCGTTCCTGCAAGAAATAAATGATTTAAAAAACGGAAGATGTTTACAAAAAAGCAGCAAAATACTTACGTTATCACCGTTCCTTGACGAGCACGGAGTCCTGCGCGCTGGTGGCCGCATAGATAAAGCCACAGAAGTTTTACCTGAAACTAAGAGACCTGCAATTTTGGATGGACGAAATTATATTGCGCGGCTAATAGTCAAACATTTCCACATAAATGCCGCACACGGATACCAGGAAACAGTTGTAAATAATTTAAAACAAAAATACTGGATCACACGAATAAGACCTACGGTGAAAAATGTTGCATCTAAATGTTTAGCATGTCGTATTAAAAAATGCAAGCCGGAAATACCCAGAATGGGTGACTTACCGTATGCCAGGGTGGCCCATCATCATCGGCCATTTACATTTTGTGGCGTGGATTTATTCGGCCCAATGGAAGTCGCTGTTGGCAGACGCAGAGAGAAGAGATATGGAGTGCTGTTTACCTGCCTGACAGTTAGAGCGATACATCTTGAGACAGTCGCTTCTCTCACGTCTGATTCATTCATCATGGCCCTCCGCCGCATGGCCGCGAGACGAGGCTGGCCTCAGCAAATGTTCTCCGATTACGGCACTAATCTGCGAGGTGCCGACGCTGAACTCACGAAATCAATTAAGGAACTTGATGAAGAAACACTGAAGAATGCAGCCTTGAATCAAGGTACCAAGTGGTGTTTTATTCCTCCTGCTAGCCCACACTGGGGTGGGGCATGGGAAAGATTAATCCGAAGCGTTAAAACTTCACTTAAAGTCATTCTGAAAGAAAGAGCACCGAAGGAAGAGACTTTGAATACTTTACTAGCCGAAGTGGAGAATATAGTTAACAGCCGACCATTGACCCACGTCTCAGTCGAGCCAAACAGTCAGGAAACATTGACGCCAAACCATTTCCTAATGGGATCGTCGTCCAACTTGCCCCAGATGGGCAAATTCGACGGAACGGAGTTTTACCTAAGGAAGCAGTGGCGCATCGCCCAGCTGCTTGCTGACCAATATTGGAAACGTTGGGTGAAAGAGGTTCTCCCCGACCTAGTACCAAGAAAGAAGTGGCATGCCGAGCAGAGACCCTTACAAGTGGGAGATCTCGTACTGGTAGTAGACCCTGACGGACCCCGGAACTTGTGGCCTCGGGGCTTAATCCAAGAAGTGATGCCCGGAAAGGATGGTCGGGTCAGAATGGTAAAGATAAAAACCAAGACTGGACTACTTACCCGATCCGCCACGCGCGTTGCTCGCCTACCGATTGGGGATGAGTGCTGCTAGTGCAATGCAGCACTGGGGTGGGGAATGTTCGCGGTGTAAACACAGTGTGTTTAAAGTAAGGGGTAAGAGAGGTGCGGGAGACGAGCGGGGTCGCGTCTTCAACGCGACGCCCGCGCCATCTTGGCAAAACTAGCTTTCGCAACCGCCGCACGCCTCTTGCGCTCATTTTTCTTTTATTCGAGTTTCCCAAATGTTTCTTAGTAAATAAGTTTGTAATAAGTTGTCAGTGTATCTGTCGTACATAAATAAATGTGTACTGTGCAAATCTGCGTTTGATTCAGAACCTATAGCACAAAGCTTGAGTCTTATGGCATCAGGGGGAACATTCTGAACTTAATTCAATCGTACCTAAGCAATCGAAAACAAATTACTGAAATTAACTCTATCAATAAAAGGACAAAATGTGAAGAAACTTATCAATCAGATGTGCGTTTAGTTAAATATGGAGTACCCCAGGGAAGCGTGCTGGGCCCTCTTTTATTCAATTTATATATAAACGACCTTCCAAAACACCTTGCACATCCTGTCTCACTTTTCGCTGATGACAGTACAATAACAATACCGTGTAATAATAAAAATCAGAACAAGAGTGAAATAAATAATTCAATTGAATCAGTTATTAAATGGCTTGATAATAATAACTTAAAAATCAATCTTAATAAAACTAATATAATACATTTTGGACAGCGTACACCGGATAAATCTGACATAAAAATACAATTCAATGACAAAATAATTGACGAGGTTACCTCTACTAAATATCTTGGACTCATAATTGACAAAAAACTTAATTGGAAAGACCACATCGAATTTTTAGTTAAGAAGATTAACACCGCTTCATATGCATTGTTTAAACTGTCAACGGTACTAAGAGTAGATGGACTGCTCACTGCATATCATGGGCTAGTTTCAAGTTGTTTAAGATATGGAGTCATATTCTGGGGAAATTCAACTGACAAAGAACTAGTTTTCAAGGCTCAAAAGAGGAGTATTAGAGCAATGTTTAAATTATGTCCGACAGATAGCTGTAAACCCTACTTCCAAAACTATAAAATTCTAACACTTCCTTCTCTATACATTTTCGAAATTGCTATGTTTGTAAAATTAAATCCACAGCTATTTCCCCGCCTTTCTGACGTAAAACCCCGTAACAGACGAGACAATTCCGTTCTATGCTTGCACAGATCAAAAACAGCGCTAATGCAAAAAGCGTGTTCTGCATGGTACCAAAAATATATAATAAGCTCCCAAAATTATGGAGGGAAAAAAATTTGCAAACACTTAAAAAGACACTAAAAGAGTTTTTGGTTGAGAAGGCATACTATACCATACTTGAATTTTTAAATGACAAAATTTGACTATTGACTATGCACTATGACGTATCTTAAAGATTATTATTTGGATTATTTAAATATTATATTGACATTAATATTATACTGATATGAACAATAGAATTGTGATAATTTAATTAATTTTATATTGTATTTTAAACTCACCTTTATATTTTGTACGCCGAAAGGCCAAACATGACTGTGCTTTACCACATTTCTCCTTACCACCTGCATGTTGTATTTTCATGTAACTCATGTTATGACAAATAAATGATCTATCTATCTATCTATCACAACAGGGTAGCGAATCAAACACAATGTCTAAAGCAACAAGTTCATTAGTTAAACTACCAAAAATCTCAATTCCCACATTTTCGGGGAAATATAGTGAATGGACCACATTTTATGATTTGTTTACCTCTTTAGTTCATAATAATCCTTCCTTAGATAATGTACAAAAGCTTCATTATCTGAAAGGACATCTTACTGGTGAAGCTGAACAATTAATTAGGCATACACCTATCACAGATGCAAATTATAGTCAATGTTGGTCGCAACTGGAAAGGCGTTATGCTAATAAAAAGTATCTCACTAATTGCATTTTGAAAAGGTTATTCAGTCAAAAACGGTTACTCGTAGAATCAGCGTCTGGTTTGAAAGAGTTGTTGGACACAACAACTGATTGTTTAAGTGCTCTAACAAACTTAAAAATTGACGTTACCACATGGGATATCATAATAATTCATATTGTAACTTTTAAACTTGATAATGAAACAAGCAAACAGTGGGAACTTAGCATTTCTAATGACTCTAGCAACGAGTTGCCCACCTTTGAGCAATTCAAGAAATTTATAGAAAGTCGGTTCCGTGCATTAGAGTTTATAGAACCAAAGAAAGCTCACCAGGGCAGTAAGAGTTCACACACTCATAGTCCAAAGGCAATGTTAGCGACAAAGACATCCAACATGCTTTGCGAGTATTGCTCTGAGTCGCACAAACTTTGCTTCTGTAAGAAATTCGCGAAACAATCAGTAGATAATAGACGTGAATTTGTTGCAAAAAATAAAATCTGCTTCAATTGTTTGGGCAGTAACCATACAATTTACGATTGCAAAAAGCAAATGTCGTGTAGAGTTTGCAAAAAACGGCATCATTCCTTGTTACATCTCAATAGAGATGCCAACACAGAAAAAGATAGCCAAGTTCAAGATACTGCAACTAAGTCTGTTGTCGATAGTAATTCAACTAACGATAGTCAGATAGTTGCTTGTTTATCCACTGGCAAAATCGCTAAGCCAAGCCAAGTTTTATTGGCTACTGCGCTAATCAAAGCAGAGTCCAGGACGGGTCAGCTTATAACCGTCCGTGCCTTACTTGATCAGGGGTCTCAGGCTTGTTTTATTACTGAGGCCACGGTGCAATTGCTAAGACTGAAAAGGATTCCTGTTCGTGGTGTTATTACTGGCCTAGGAAAAAATAGTTCAACTACAGCAAAATATATGGTTACTCTGACAATTAAATCTAAAATAGATGACAATTTTCAATTGAACATAAACGCCTACGTTTTAACTAAGATCACGTCATACTTACCAGAAAGGAGCATGGATATAAACACCTTTGACTGGATCGATACCCAGGGCTTATCTCTAGCAGATCCAAATTTCAATACTCCCAACAGAATTGATATTCTTTTGGGAGCTGATGCCTACGGTTCCATTGTTAAGGAAGGCATCGTGAAAAGTCCAACTGGTACTCTTATCGCTCAGAGCACTGCTTTAGGTTGGATCCTGTCTGGGTTAGTAGTCAGTTTAAATGTTAAGGAAATGCAGCATCTTCCTAAAAACATAAGTGTCAATTGTGCACATTTTAACGAGGACAATCTTCTTAGAAAATTTTGGGAGATCGAAGAGCAAACAAATTCAAAAAAAATATTAAATCCTGAGGAGCAAAAGTGTGAAGAGCTGTATACCAAAACTACAGTAAGGGATGATGCAGGGAGATATATTGTACGCTTACCATTTCGCGATGATGATCCTGCGTGCAAGGCTGGCGGTTCGCGTTACATTGCTGAAATGAGACTCAAGTCATTAGAAAAAAGATTAAGTAAGGACGCAGGCTTAAAGGACAAATACATAGGAGTAATAAACGAGTACTTACAATTAGGACATCTTCGACCTGTAAAGGAAGGGGATAATAAAAAAGATCAAGCGGTATACTTACCACACCATGCCGTAGTAAGAGATGACAAGACAACTACAAAGGTTCGGGTGGTATTTAATGCCTCTGAAAAAAATAAAAAGGGTATTTCCCTGAATGATACGCTGATGGTCGGACCAACTCTACAAGCAGACCTAAGACATACTGTTTTAAGGTGGAATACACACTCGATTGGTTTAGTGGCCGATATAATAAAGATGTATCGACAAGTTAGAATTGCTGACGAGGACGCCATGTTCCAAAGGATTCTTTGGCGAGACAACCCTGATAAGCCAATCAAAGATTATGAGCTGGTCACTGTGACTTTTGGTACCGCTTCAGCTCCATATCAAGCGGTAAGAACCCTTCACCAAGTCGCATATGATGAAAGAAGCAATTATCCTTTAGCGGCAGATATAACATTGAATAGTTTTTATATGGATGATCTAATGACAGGGAGTGACAGTGTACAAGAAGGCATAGAAATATTTAAACAGATGAATTTATTACTGAAAAAAGGAGGATTTATTCTGCAAAAATGGAACAGTAACAATCAGGAAATTATGAAAATAATAGATCAAATGAAGAAAACGGAAGGAGAAGTAGAACAAACAAGTCCTGTAAAGGAAGATAATAAGGATTTAGAGATCAAATTAGATAGTACAATAAAAATACTAGGTCTTACCTGGAACCGGAACGATGACAGCTTCCAATACACCGTGAATCTTTCTCCGCTGACGACAGCACCTGTTACAAAAAGGCAAGTCATATCTGACATAGCCAGATTGTTTGACCCGCTAGGCTGGTTAGCACCAAGTGTGGTATTAGCAAAAACCTTTATTCAAAGGTTATGGCTTGCAGGTGTTAGTTGGGATGAAGCATTAAACAAGGAACTAGTACAAGAGTGGAATACTTACCGTGAAGAGTTGTCACTTCTTACCAAGGTTCGAATCCCTCGATGGCTCCGGAGCAAGTCTAAGGATGAGTTGGAGCTTCATGGTTTCAGTGATGCTTCCAAGATCGCGTACTCAGCAGTTGTTTACTTACGAGTACTAAATGTGGAAGACGGAGTACACGTTTCGTTGCTTGTAGCGCGAACTAGAGTGGCTCCTGTCAAGCAGGTCAGCATACCACGTCTAGAATTGTGTGGAGCAGTTTTGTTGTCAAGATTATTGACTGAGGCAGCAGATGTTCTCAGTATTTCTAGAGAACGAGTAAAAGCCTGGACTGATTCCACCGTCGTATTGTCGTGGCTAAACAGTCACCCTAGTAGGTGGAAAACGTTCGTGGCAAATCGCACCTCAGAAATACTGACAACCATGAAGGCATCGCAGTGGTTTCATGTGAAAACCAAGGACAACCCTGCAGACTGCGCCTCTAGAGGATTGTTGCCTAGCGTATTGATAAACCATCAATTATGGTTCTGTGGGCCTTCATTCCTTAGTAACAAAATTATTGAGTACAACAGACCTACAGAATTACAAGGTAATTTGGAAGAATCAATAAAAACACATGTATCAGTAGTGCCAGAACCCTTTTCTATTTTTGAACGATATTCTTCATTGCAAAAATTACTCAAAGTAATTGCGTATTGTCGACGATTTTTAAACCGTAGTACAAGTAATAAAATAAATTTACAAAGAAATGAAATAGACTCCGCTCTAGAATGTTGCATAAGACAAACACAACGGGAAGTATATACAGAGGAATATTTACAACTAAAAGGAAAAGGCTATTTACAAATGAAGTCCAGCAAACTTCAATCACTATGTCCTTATTTAGACGAGAAGGGCATAATTAGAGTGCAAGGTAGACTTGAGAGGGCTTCATTAGAGGAACAGACAAAGCACCCAATAGTTCTACCTGGTTCTACTCATCTGACTAAACTCATAGTCGCGGACGCTCATCTAAAGACGCTTCACGGTGGTCCACAGCTAATGACAAACTACTTAAGATCAGCTTACTGGATAATAGGTGTCAGGAACCTAGTAAAGGGCCATGTTCGCAGATGTGTCATCTGCGTAAGAAATATAGCCAGTACCAGAAACCAACTAATGGGGTCTCTGCCAAGCATTAGGTGTTCTCCGGCACGACCATTTTTACATAGTGGCGTCGACTATGCGGGACCCATTAATATTAGGACAACCAAAGGGCGCGGACATCATTCCTATAAGGGCTACATTTGCCTGTTTGTGTGTATGTCCACCCGCGCAATACATTTGGAAGTGGCTAGCGACATGAGCACACAGGCATTTTTAGCTGCATTCCGACGGTTTGTCAGCAGACGAGGTCATTGCTCCAAAATATGGAGCGATAATGGCACTACATTTGTAGGTGCCGCCAGAGAACTACAACAGCTAGCGTCTAACGAAGCGATGTTAGCAGATCACATGGCATCAAGTGGAACTGAATGGCATTTCATCCCCCCTCACAGCCCTAACTTTGGTGGTTTATGGGAAGCAGGGGTGAAATCCACAAAATTCCACCTCAAACGAGTGATTGGAGACTCCACTCTTACTTATGAAGAGATGGCCACATTACTCGCACAAATAGAGGGATGCTTAAATTCACGTCCAATAAGTGTTGTGAATACTACTGACCCGGGTGCACCAATACCATTGACTCCCGCGCATTTTTAATTGGTGAACCAATAGTACATGCACCCGATGCTAGTTTTGAAAATACACTTGTTAGCAGCTTAACAAGGTGGCAACATATTCAAAAAATGCTTCAGTCATTCTGGAAACGCTGGTCCCAGGAGTATTTAGCGAATCTTATGCATAGGTACAAGTGGTCTAACAAGATTCCAGAACCAAATATAGGCGACATTGTCTTAATAAAGGAAGATGATTTGCCACCAAGTCGTTGGTTATTAGGTAGAATTATAGAAAAGCATCCCGGAAGGGATAACCTAACTCGAGTCGTTACTTTAAGAACAAAATCATCCACAATCAAACGACCGACTTCCAAGCTGTGCATTCTACCAGTAACCGATTGATTGAGATCCATAATGTATTTAAGACCAACTTATTACAACTTGTCAGTTTTGTGTTTACAAGTTTTAATTTTACCTACATAAATTAAGTTATATTTTTGTCTTACGGTTTATTGTTACAAGTTTAAGTCTAGTTTTTACACGTTTTAAAATCATTTTTAGATTTATTTTTACTTATGTTAAGTTTTTTTGAAGTTTAGATCAATTTATACAAGTTTTTGTTATACATATTTTGTACTTACCTGTGTAAATTTGGGTTTGTGCAATAAAACCCACTCATTTATTTACATTCGGGTACCTAAGGACCCTTTTATTTGTCAACTTTAGATATTCATGTTTGTTATTTAATATAAGATCAAATTGTTATTTTTATACTAAGAAATCATGTTATTAAGAAGGACATTCCTTCAATAATGTCCTTGGTGGGCGGTATGTTGATGACCAAACCCCAACTCAAAGTAACGAAACCATAATAGTCATATTAAATAATTTTAGCTCACATTTTGTAACTAGATGGCGTAGTCGCGATTAAGTGCAAGCTATGGTTTCGTTACAACAAATTCCTTAAGACAGTATTTTTTTTTGTATGTATTGAGATCGGATTAGATCAAATATATGAACCAGCAGTTCAAGCACTTAATACGAGGTTTTATTTAACCCTATTAGTAGCTACAATAGGTCAACGATTACTTCGGTAATTAACACTTATAAACATAAACTACTACTTTCACTTTTATGGTTGGTTGTACTTTGATTACTTGACCATTAGCGTATTTGGCAAATTTCATAATTGGACAAACAGACGATTTGACGAACTGCAGCCTTGACCAATGTCATATTGGACGAATTGCCGATTTGACGAATATCAGACTTGACCAATGTCGTTCAACCCAAAAAATGTTGTAAGTACTCTTAAAAGATTTTGTAAATTATGTCTAGATTTCTGACAAAAGAGACATTTTCTTTCCCGTTACTCTCGTCCCAGTTTTTAATGGGTACTTAGAAGCCAAAGTGCAAAACGCGAAAATCAAAGGACCAGAATTAATTTGGTCCTAATGTCCACTTAGCCTTTACACCGTCAGAATACAATTTAAAATAGATTCAGGTGTTACATGCAAAGCCAACTAACATGATGAAAATTCTGATATTTCTAGTAAAGTTTTCTACGTATATACGATTTAATATATTATATTCTTTTAAATATCAGTTTATTGACATTGACAATAACACTGATAGCACAATGTCTGGTATTTATTATCTGATTACTAAGCTACTTAAGATTAGTGTTATTATATAAGACGGACACGAGGTTTGGAGAACGTGGAGTAAACACAAAAGAATTAAGTGAATTAAATTAGATTTTTGTAAAAAGCCGACTGTGTTGTTAGAGGTTGGCTCCTGCCCTTGACTATATACTTAATATGTAAGGACGAATATTTGTGACGTAAAACACAACCGATAATACTTTGAAATAGTGTATGATTTTCTATCAGTGATAGACATATTATAATCAGGTTAGTAGTTCAAGGAATTATCTCTCACAAATAGTCAATTTTACCCTTTATAATATTTGATGTAACAAGGGCTGACTGGTAATGATAGATTTTTAATATTATTTTTCCAATCACCCCTTAGGCATATATGTTGATAATGGTAAAAAGAAATAACGAATATTTTGTGGGCTATTTTATTAACTACTAGGTAGCTTTCGCCCGCGGCTTCGTCCACGTGGATGTCAAACTTCAAAACAAAACCTTTCTTAGTAGCTATTTACTTTTCACAAAGATTAAACCCTCCAGGTTTCATGTCTCTAGTTCGTTAAATAACAACAAATGCGTTGATATCAGTCAGTGAGTTTAATATTATATTATAGTGTGCGTTGTCCCAGCGGAAAAGTGTCGATTTTCTAAATTTCAGTTTAGCAGATAATTAGTGTATGACGTCCTGTAAATGTGTATGCTAAATTCAAATTTGTGTATCCAGTCATTCGGCAGATATTCAACAAAAACTGGTTCCGCCAGGACAACGTTGTCCCAGCGGAATATTTTTTTTTCTATGGACTTACAAGAAAAAAAATATATACAATAATTAGTGTGTAACGAGAGGTAAATGTGTATGCATAAATGAAATTTGTGTGTCGTCTATTTACGAAGATATTCAATTTGCCGCTGCGACAACGTTTGGCAATTTCATGAAAATCATATATTACGCTTTAGTACAGAGTTGTAATTTCTTATGCATGTTGCTTTGTATTTGTGTATAATGTGTGTAAAAACAGAATTTGAAAAAAGCATACCGTTCACAAGATATACACGTAAACGTAAAATAAGGTTATTAGGCCCAAGCTCTTAAAATAGGAACTCTAGAGTCTAACTTTTAACTTTTATCTGAATCTTGTAGGGGTCTACGACGTCCTGCCAAGTTTCATCTATGTGTGCTTAGTAATTAATGAGCAATGCCATAATTTACTACGAATATACCGCTATACTTTATGATATCCGATTTTAGGACTTCTTAATGGAAAAGCGAAATAAAACATATTCCAACCATTAGTGTACTAATGCAACTACTCATATCTGAAATTTCAGTTCATTACACTAAATAATTAAAGAAATAAAATAAAATTACCAGAACAACTACAAAACCCGAATTAACCGACCAAGTTTGAATAGACACAAAAAAGCGGCCGTGCAGTACATAGACCGAACGATCCAAATTTTAAGTATAATAGAGTGTAATAGCTCGGTACAGATGCGTACACAAACGCTAACGTAATATCAATATATAATTATTATCTTAGTTTTTCCTAAAATTCCAGAATAAAAAAATTTTTGGTGATTTACGTATAAATGAAATAATAATACCTCAGATAGAGACATAGCGTGACTGTGAGCCAATAGTAAGAATGACTGGAAGATAAACAAGGTAAGGTAAAAAATCATGTAATAAAAAAGCTTTTTCCAAAAAAAAGGTAACCGACTTCAAAAACTAAAAGCACAAAAATAACTATTTTGGAAGTCCGTGGCAACATATTAAATAGACAGAGAAGAGAAGCCACCGACTTCCGAAACCGACTTTCGAAATAGTTATTTTTGTGCTTTTAGTTTTATAAGTCGGTTATAATTTTTTTGTAAAAAGCTTTTTAGTTTTTACTTTTTAGTTAGAGTCTCAATGAACGTTTTTCTATAAAAATTGAAGAGTTCCCTCGATTTCGGCATGGTACCATCATCAGATCCTGGACCTAATGACAATGGGGCCATTTGGGAAGTCTACCCTTTCAAACAAAAAAAGAATTGTTAAAATCGGTTGGTAAACGAAGGAGATATGCGCGAACAAACATTAGAAAAAAATACTAACATCCGAATTGAGAACCTCCTCCTTTTTCTAGTAGTCGGATAAAAATGTAATAAATCATGTAATGTAATCGTGTAAAAGTAATGTTAAATCCTATTCAAGACGCAACCGTATTTATTTTATTACTTAAGTTTAGTTTACTTATTTCATGCAGTTTTGACCATTTTCACTTGTATAAACGATTTATTTAATAAAAATAAAACATTTAGTAAACAAATCGTACATTCATTTTTTTTTTGTCTTTGGCCACCATTTTAAGATGCGCGCGGTTTTTGGCTTGATTTATTAGAGTGTAATTCAGTGGCTGTACATATTAATTATATTAAATTAAATACTACAAAATCATTAGAAAATGTTTCATGCGTATTCCATTGTCACTACGCTAGACATTATGGTAAAAACTTTTCAAGCAAAAAAATATAAACGTAAGACTAGGCAGATTGATTAAAATATGTAAACCTTCACATAAAAAAAAATGCGCGCGCATAATGAAAACAGATTTTTATTACCGCCATGTCACAAAAATAGTTAGTCTACTAGTTTTAACTATTATTTTCTTCACTTATATTGAAGAACGTACTATAAATACACCTAAGTAATTAATGATTACCGTTCTCATCACTACATTCATTTTATCATTTTTTTGTCCTTTAAGTATTTTGTTTATGTGATGTACAATAAAGATTATAATAAATAAATGCCTTGAATTCAGTTTTTTTTTATTTTTCATACAACTGATGCTCATAAAAAATGTTTAAGTGTTTATGTATGGCAATCTATATGTATGGTTATGGATATAATTATTTTTTATTTGATTTAGTCATTAAGTGAATAAATACTTTTGTAAATATAAAATTAATTCAGTTGTTTTATTTTCTGCAAAACTATTGTGCACGCACCTGTACGTGCACAACAGCAAAATAACGATATTATACTGGAAATTTGAAACGTTTGGTCTATGTACTGCACGGCCGCTTTTTTGTGTATATTCAAACTTGGTCGGTTAATCCAGGTTTTGTAGTTGTTCTGGTAATTTTATTATATTTCTTTAATTATTTAGTGTAATGAACTGAAATTTCAGATATGAGTAGTTGCATTAGTACACTAATGGTTGGAATATGTTTTATTTCGCTTTTCCATTAAGAAGTCCTAAAATCGGATATCATAAAGTATAGTGGTATATTCGTAGTAAATTATGGCATTGCTCATTAATTACTAAGCACACATAGATGAAACTTGGCAGGACGTCGTAGACCCCTACAAGATTCAGATAAAAGTTGAAAGTTAGACTCTAGAGTTCCTATTTTAAGAGCTTGGGCCTAATAACCTTATTTTACGTTTACGTGTATATCTTGTGAACGGTATGCTTTTTTCAAATTCTGTTTTTACACACATTATACACAAATACAAAGCAACATGCATAAGAAATTACAACTCTGTACTAAAGCGTTATATGTGATTTTCATGAAATTGCCAAACGTTGTCGCAGCGGCAAATTGAATATCTTCGTAAATAGACGACACACAAATTTTATTTATGCATACACATTTACCTGTCGTTACACACTAATTATTGTATATATTTTTTTTCTTGTAAGTCCATAGAAAAAAAAATATTCCGCTGGGACAACGTTGTCCTGGCGGAACCAGTTTTTGTTGAATATCTGCCGAATGGCTGGATACACAAATTTGAATTTAGCATACACATTTACAGGACGTCATACACTAATTATCTGCTAAACTGAAATTTAGAAAATCGACACTTTTCCGCTGGGACAACGCACACTATATTATATATTATTATATATAGTTTCACCCGCGTTATGTTTTTTTTATGTATGGGAAATCATTAATCTTCTCATGAGAGAGCGACAGACTTTTACTGACTAAAACCTAGCCACGTTCGGTTGCCCTTTATGTTCCGGGGCCGCGGTAACAATTAGAACTATTCAGCAAGATATAAGCCCTAGAGGGCCCCGACACGTGCTGACTGTTCTTTGAGGCGCGCATGGAACAAACGCGCCTACGGTGGCCGGCAGTAGTCTTGCGATTTTCGACGCCTACGCCTGGGTCTGTCCAAGGCGTGAGGTTTGACGCTGCTTCACGCGCCCTGCCGCCTCCTTCTCCTGCATGACTACTTCGCAGAAGGAGACGACGGCTTCGCATTTAGTCTCGTCCCAGAGCATGGTCTGAACCAGCGCCGGGCGTGAGAGGTCACCGCCGCCGATCGCCTCTGCAAGAACACGGCGGTGGTACGCCCAAGCGGGGCACACCTCCACCGTATGCTCCACCAAGTTACCCAGCGATCGCTTACGCCCGAATCCGGCACAGGAATCTTCCAAAATATCCGTGTCCGGTAAGGACCTGTGTCAGGCGATACGTGAGAGCGCCTAGGCGGCTCTCCAGCTACTCCTTAAAGAGACGTGCCCAACTCTGGGTTGCCACAGTCGCAGTCTCTATTCCGCCAAGAGATCCCGCAGTAGCTCTGTGCGCCGCGCCATAATTAGAGTCTCGCCCCGGCGTTGACTTCCACGCGCTACATAGTACGTGTGTGCAAGGACTGTTGCCTCCAAATCCTACGGTGGTTTGCCGCGGCCAGGAGGCTCGTCGCTTCGCAGGTGGTCGTGCTGTATCCCCGCACCATCCAAATGGCCACGACCCTCTGGGGCGCCACCATTAGCCGGGCCGGAGCCAAAGCCAGATTGGGCCCCCACACCAGAGCACCGTAGAAGACTTTGGACCTCCGATCCCCGCGTACCCGCGTTATGTTAGGGTTTTTGTTACTGATAGGCTCCCGTGGCTCATGGCGCAATGTTATTGTCGAACAATATTATGTGTTATTCTGATGCTAAGAGTATCTTCAGCAAAAAGCAAAGCCATCGGCCAGCCTATTCACTGTCCGTACGTACCATCATTATATTGCTGCGGAGTAATTTTATCTCCGAAGATATTTATTGAAATTAAATTATGTAAACGGCAATTTTGTACTAACTACAGTATTTATAAATATGGATTAATACTATATTCATGGAAACACCCAAATCATGCATTACTTTAGAACTAACTTCATTGCGTTATAGTGAGGGAACTATAAATATTAGACATATGCTGCCGCAGACTTTTTTAAAAACTTTTAAGAAGAACAATTCTTTAGTACATAATTTTTGCGTAACTTCAACTATTTACGCAGCGCACGCAAAGGAATCTCTCAAATGCAATATTTTTTCCCGTTTTTGTCACACTTTTCATTACTGCTCGGCTCCTATGTGTCTTAGCGTTATGTTATATAGCCTATAACCTGCCCAGGAGTATGGGTTATAATCGTACAAAGTTTGATTGAAATCCCTTCAGTAGTTTTTAACCCATGCGTGCATATACAGACAGACAAAAAAAATTACTTATTGCCTTTTTGGCATCAATATCGATCACCAATCATCCTCCAATATTTATTTTGAATATATATATTCAATGTACAGAATTGACCTCTCTACAGTTTTATTATAAGTAAGTAAGTAATAGATAGATAGATAAACGTTAAACGGAAATTTATTTTAATAGTTCCAAGATTCACTAAATATATCTTCAGAAAGTGTTGTGGATAAATAATTTCCTGAGTGCCTTTAAATTGGTATGTTAGAAATAAATGATTTGGCTTTGACTTAGAAATCATGACAATAACCATCTCAAAACTTTAAATATTGTGTTCTCCATTGTGGACAATACCGTAACATTATTTCTAACCTTTAACTCTTCAAAGTCAGGATCAACACTGGCGCTCACCAAAAAGCTTCGAAGAGTCCCGGAGAAACCATTAAGGTCATATCTCATTACAGCCACCCGGCAGCCACTCCGCACCGACTCGCCCCCTGAGGCTAGTATTCTTTATATAGACTTGTATGGGCATGCGCTCACTACATCAACTACGTAGCGTCACCGGATCGCCTCGGTTATAAGGCGGGTCGGTGCGGAGTGGCTGCCGGGTGGCTGTAATGACCTTTAAACTCTTCCCGATCCCATTCAACTGATCCCGTAACAAAAGGAATCAGAAATATTTGATAACCTGTGAAAAGGTAATTTTGCTAGCCCATTCTTTTCAACAGGTAGAAAAGATTTTAGAACACAAAAACACAGTTATTTGGTAAGCGTATCCAGCAATAGGCTAGATGATAAAAACAAACTAACTATTTAGTCCATAAGTTAGTTTATCGAAAAAACTGGAACGCATATTTTTTCTTTTTTCTCGTAAATGAAACATGACGACGATACGGACACGGGTGGAAACCGCTCCGTGTGTTCTTAGCCTTAGTATTAGAATTATTAGTATTGGTGCCGATTCTCTTGTGCACAAACTATCGTAAATTTAAGATAGGTGCATCTTTTTCTTTCCATTTCTTAAAGAAAAGGACAGAAGATACATTTTAGTTTAATCCTGTCAAATTAGACAGCGCCTGATGACAATTGACGTATATTTAGACGCCATGTTTTTAAATTGCTTCTAAATTATCTATGGAGTGTCTAAATTTGACAGGACTTAACTAATATTTGATCTTCTGTCCTTTTCTTAATTAAACGGAAAGAGAAAGATGCATTTAACTTAAATTTACGATAGTTTGTGCACAAGAGAATCGGCACCATTATTTATCATATTATTTTTTTGTTGTTAATTATTTATTTTAAGTTTATAAGTTCTTGTAATGTTTTCTTTTTGTCAATCAGTTAATGTGTGTGTGTGTTTTTTTTTATTATTCAGGTATAAGTGCTTTTAGTCTTTTTTTTATTATTTTATTCCATAATAATATATTTTAATTTCGTGTGCGCGCAGATGTGTAACATGTTACCTCAACAGTCAGGGGCCATCTGAAAATCAGTGCTGTGCGTCAGCACAGTATATACTGAGATGGAGCCCTTACTACGCTGTATTTTTTTTTCTAAATGTATTTTTTTTGTGTTCAGTCTCTGTATGTGAAGCAAAATAAATGGTTTAAATGGTTTAAACAGAGTTTCGCGTGAAGTCACGTCTTGGTACAATTTTTACCGGTCGAAGAATGGGGCTTGTGACGTCATTTCTTGGCACTTTGATGCTCTTTATCTTGGTGTTTTTTATTAATTTGATCAAGCAAAATATATGTGTCAGACAGTAAAACAAAATGCATTTTTTTAAGTAGTCATCGTCCTTTTTATCTGCGATAGACGAAGGTTATGTTTGTCAAACCGATAACTTCTCCAAAAAGAAATGCACGCCTCTGAGCCATAGCCTTATCTGTTTATAGTACAGACTATCATGCAATTGATAACTGTATAAAATGCATACCGTAAAACGGGGTCAATAAAAACGCAGGGGTGAATAGACACAAAACCAAAAAAGTTTTTCTACAGAAAATAGCCAAACATTTTGGAAGAAAAAAGTTCTGAAATTTATATTTTTTTAAAACAGTAGTATTTCCTTTTTAGAAATAGCAATACTGAATTGACGTAAGGTTTGACCAACATAATAAAAAAAGATCTTGAAGTTAGCTCCTTGAACGTAGGCTGAACGAGGTCCTGTTTAGTTTACTGTTTTCACTGTGAAAGAAAGTGTTTTGTGCTATCACAACTTGATAATATATTCGTTGGTTTCTTGCGACCTAGATTAATAAAAGGTAAGTGCAATATTGTGATGTAAATTTGAAAATATTTGTAAAATTGTAAACCAAGTCATTTTTATTTTTGATTGAGGTTAATAGACACGGGGAAGGGGCGAATAGATACGTAGTATGGGGTGAATAGATACGTATTATGGGTTCAATAGACATGTAAAAGGGTTCAATAGAAACGAGTAAGGGGTGATTAGAAAAATATGTGTTAGGGCTGCTACCTATTGAAATAATTTTGTTTTTGTTAGAAAATTTTAGAATTCTTTGGAGTTTTATGATTTAAAGACGATATTGTTGATCTAAATGTACTTAAAGGGTTAAAGATTTAGGTCTAGGTCCCTGTCATATGTCAATGTTCGAGATAGTAGGTATTATAGGTATTAACTACGTACCTACCTAATAATGAGACTGTTTCTTAGAATTATAACTTGTTTTTTGTGTAATTAATAAACGATGCAACTGATTGATCTCGTATCTGATAAGAATAAATGATTAAAAAATTCTCATTTTTTACTTAAATGTTTCATTTGGTTAGATACCTAACGTTTAATACTTAATACCTTCTTTACATACTTACGTTACCAACTTAGATAGGTGTCTTTGGAAAGCCTTTGGAAACTTAAGCTTTGGAATTTGCCAACCCTAGCATTTTTTTCTATTCACCTCATATCTCGTGTCTATTGAACCCATGTGCGGGGGCAATAGAAACGACCCATATTTTTGCATTTTGTGCTGTAATTAAAGAATATTAATCAATTTATATGACTGAAAACTGTTAAAAAAGCTAAGAGACATGGTGTAAGCACAATAAAATGTTCTCTTGACTATTCAAAACATATAAAAATGAATTCAAAGTTCAAAACTGTGTCTATTCACCCCGTTTTACGGTAATACAAGATAATGTATAGAATTTTGGTTTATGACGTAAGCAGTAGTAAGCACTGCTTTATAGGGTTTTTTACATCATCGTCAATTGAGTTACTTTTTATGAGTTGTCAAAACGAAATTCTTCTATTGATTTTAATGTCGCCTTATGACGTCACTAAGTGTGATTTCAAAGCAACTAAAGTCCAATTTTATATGAACTGGATTTTTAGGGCTAAAATTCAAAAAGGTATTTTATTGAAATTGTGTCTTGGATTTATTGGTTAATGATGAAAAATACCCAATATTGTGCATGTCACTTGTACAAAAGATTATTTCTGTCACATAAAGCCGTTCTTGTTTAGTATCTGAGCATAGAAAATACTCTAAATACTTAGAACAAAATTCTAGATATCTATCTTCTGAACAAACGCTACATAGTATAAAACAAAAAGTCGCTTGCTGCTGTCTGTCCCAATGATTGCTTATATATTTAAAACTAGCTATCTCCTGCGGTTTCACCTGTATTTTTCGTTACTGCTCCGCTCCCGTGGGTTGTAGCGTAATGGTATATAGCCTATAGCATTCCTCGATAAACGGGCTATCTAACACTGAAATAATTTTTCAAATCGGACCAGTAGATCCAGAGATTACCCCCTACATACAAACTTACAAACTTTACCTCTTTATAATATTAGTATAGACTAGTATAGATTTGCAACGGATTTTTTTAATAGATAGAGTGATTCAAGTGAAAGGTTTATATTGTGTTTGTGAAAAAATTTAAAGATTAAATGGCCGTGCGACAGTAGGGCGAGACGTTTCTTTGATAATACACAACATGTCGCCATTTATACAATACACAAACTACACAACGCTAGCCTTCCAATTAATCATACATTTGATTAGAACCACTGGATGTACAATTATCAATAATTGTATACCACAAGGAGAATAACGCTCGCTGTTATTAGGTTAACTAACTGACTAGCTATCAATCTATTTCCTTTTGTTCATTTCTAATACATACATATTATTACTTACTGAAGTTCGAGAACCGACTATTATGGCGAAAGGTCTATAACCATCTTGAAATTATGCCTACTATGCTTTTGTCACTATGGGCGCTTGATCCGTACTAATATTATAAATGCGAAAGTAACTCTATCTGTCTGTCTGTCTCTTCTTCATGCTTAAACCACTGAACTGATTTGAATAAAATTTGGTACACGTACTGGGCCATCACGACACTTTGATATACTGACTGTTGATAATTATATCAACGCACAGGCCAAACCGCTTGTCCTAGAGTCATGAAACTTAGAGCGTGTGTTCTTTGTAAATAGGCAAACAGCCACTAAGCAAGAAGTTTTGGAAATTCCAATCATAAAAGTGTAAAATAGGGGATTCAAAATTCACGTGAAGCTGCGGGTGAAAGCTCTGTATTACCAAATAAGGGACATTATTTGGTAATACAGAGCTTTCACCCGCAGCTTCACGTGAATTTTGAATCCCCTATTTTACACTTTTATGATTAGCCGCCTATCCCTGTCGGTTTGCGAAAAAAGCGGAAAAGTACTGAAGATGAGAAATCTTCAAATGACTCCTCCCGCCATGGGTTGTGCGGGAGGGAGGGTCAGACTTGTTCCTTCGGTTGGTTGCCCTTTATGTTCCGGGGCCGCGGTAACTATTTCGCAACTCCGGCAATTTCTGTGACCCTTGGAAAAGCTATAACATTTTTACACAAGTTATTAAATATGGAGACGTTAATGAATTTAACTGAGTAAGCTACGTAAAGCCATGGGCCACCATTATTGTGTTTATAATGTTCTATGAACAAATCCACGACCTCTTAAAAAGCTCAAGTCTTTATACTGTAAACTTTTTAGATGTATGTATGGAAATGTCTATCGTGCCCTGCATTTAATCGGAAACATAGTTGTTTTTGTATTGTGTTGACGTATTCATTTGGGAACAAAAGTTGAACATCTTTGTCTAAGGGAACATTTTATGGCTAACACAATGTTGCGCTATTGTTTCTAAACTTTGATCTCAGTAAATAGCCTGTTAGACGCAATCATTATTTTGTTTACAATGAACCATTAAGCAAATTAATATAAACATGCAATCCTACCTAGACTAATGCAAAAGAGCAGTATATAATAATACAAGACAAGCCCGATAGAGCAGTCAACGAAAAGATATTAGTCCAGTCAAAATAGACTAAATTATGATTCCAGTTTGTTGCGGAATGTTTATAGTGGTTACCGTGACCCTGGAACATAAAGGGCAATCGAAGGAACATGAGTGGGTTTTAGTCAGTAAGAGTCTGACACGCCCTCTCGTCGCACCCAGGACGGGAGCAGTCATTGGATGATTTCCCACTCACCAAAAAAAAAAAAAAAAAAAAATGATTTTGCATTAATTCCCAACAAGCTGGATTTTTGTGCAGGCCTTGATTACGTCATTACAAATGATATGTCAAAAGTCCCCATCGATCCCGCTTGTGCGTTGTTTTTTATTCGAGGACCAGAGTCACAAATTTGCGTTTTTTGCGAATATCTCTAAAACAATGAGAGCTATCAAAAAATGGTTCAGATAAAGTTTGTTGATCGTAAAATTGTCAACAATCTCGACACTTTTCTTCTAGAAAGCATCGCGCTTTCGAGATGTCGTGACTTGAGACCGCAGGAAAGTCGCATTTTCGAAGTGTAACAATCACTGTGGTACTTAGCCTCAGCAGCGACTAAGTCATATTCATACTGAATATGACTTAGTTGCGAATCAAGACGCCAACCGCTCAACACCGCATTTTTCGTAACTCCGCATAAAATCGCTGTACCAGTGTACCTGTGCTGCGTATAACTTAAACTTTTTAACGTGTCGGCCGACACCAGTGACAAAGTGGGATAATACAATCGATTCACCGACGCGAGTGCAAAGAACCTGTATGTGTCTTCAGATAAGTACCTACGCCGGCAGTCGGTGCTCCAAACCGAGATCCAGTGCTTCCAAGTAAGTCATACATATATTCCCATACCTACTCCCATTTTGCTCAATTTACTGTGTCGTCCAATATACGTCATTCGATCCAGCATAAAAAATTATTTTCCCGCAAAAAACACAACGCTTATTGGTCCTTCGAAAAGCCGCTATATCCAACTTCACCATAAGTTTTTTGTAACCTTTTATAAGTCACTATCGCAAAGGTTACCAGTAACACATGTATATAAGGTGTTTTCTTAATATCTGCCATCCTCTTAAGGGGTCATTGTACTCATCATTATAAACATCTTTTACTACGGGACTAACTCCAAAATCGCGAAAATAAAATCAGCAGTTCCCTATATTTCGATGAGTCACGTGACCAAAAATGTAGGGAACAGCTGATTTTATTTTCGCGGTATTGGAGTTTGTCCCATAGTAAAAGATGTTTATAATGATAAGTACAATGACCCCTAAGAGGATGGCAGATATTTAGAAAACACCTTATATAATCTAAGCCAGTAACATATTCTCTTAATAAAAACCGTTGAAAATCTTGACTCACACTTCCATCTCAAAAACAATCAATATCAAGAATGTAAACGTACTTACTTTTAACAGACTTGTGCCCGAATACTCAAACGTCACTTAACTTTAAGACGACAAATCTGTTGCTGTCTTTGTCACTCTACAGAGATAAAGTAAGGACAGCAATAGATTTGAGAGCGTCTTTGTTTGAGTATTCGAGCGGAAGACAAAATTAAAAAAAACGGTGTTAAAAAAGCTGCAACTGGCCTACAGTTTTATTTTTCTAACAACCACCATACACTTAAATAAATCTTTAAGACAGATGGAATTAATAAATATCTTTGTACAACTTACAATCGGCCATCTAATTCTAAACTAGGAGAGCCTATACTATGGTAATGGTAACCATATATTTTTAAACTATAAATATATACAAATATCAGGATATACAGACCAAAATATGCTCATGACAGAAACTTTGTTCTGAGTGCGACTCAATTCAATGACTACTGGCTTAGGAGCCAGGGTAACAGTTACTAAACACTAGACTGACAGGCTTGTCAAAATAAAAATAAATAGGTATAAATAAAGAAACACCAAACCAATAAAAAATATGAATCAAAAACTCACACGCAGACATCTTAGAGCTCCTGTTCTTCGCTTCCATATTTGTCAGCGTCCTCACACAGAGTACTAAGATCTAAGATTTACCCAATCGCAGGGTCGTCACGAGATCGCCTATCAAACCGTTATCGAAAGTTTAACTCGACACTATCAGATAGTGTCGAGTTAAAATCTGACAGATAACTGTGCCTTCATATGTTTCAGTTCCGCTACTACGTCTAGGGCTAAAGGTTTGGTTTCAAGAGACTGTTTTTGGTTGCTCGTTTTTTTTTGTTATCCAGTAATGAGACAGAAAGGTGGAAATTATTAATAATCATAACTTAAACCGTGTTTTATTGAGGATTTTTCCTGTCGCTGTACACAATTGGCAAACTACACAGTTAAACCTTAGTCCTAGTTGCGGAATGTTTATAATAGTTACCGTGACCCCGGAACATAAAGGGCAACCGAAGGAACATGAGTGGGTCAGTAAAAGTCTGACACACCCTCCCGCCGCACCCAGGACGGGAGACGTGATTTGATGATTTCCCACTCCCAAAAAAAAGCCTTAGTACTAGCTAAGGTTTATTTGCCTCAGATTATGTATTGTGTGTATTGGTCTACTGACTGATGCCTACAAAAATAATTTGTTACTACTGAACGCACCATGATTTTTCCGTAAGTCACGTGCGTAAATCTCCAGATCTAAAAGCTATCGAAAAAGCAAGGAACAGTAATATTCTTTATATATTCATATTCTTTATTGCATACAAATAAGAAAAAAAAATACAAAGAACAAGACAACCACTTGCTTAAAGCGTATTGGCAAAGTAAGCCATGGCCATGGATAAACAAAGTAAGAAAGTAAAGTAGAGTAAATTTCGAACGGAAAAGAAGGAAAACATTTAAATCATTTAATTCAAATTGTGATATTTGCCTTAAATAATAGAGTTACTACCAAACTTGCAAGAGAACAAAGATATTTTAATATAAGTAAATATTTTAATTGTAATGTCGAAGCTACCGGCACCCCACCTTAAGTCTTCAAGTATGCGACGTCCATCACCTGTACAGTACGCTGCATTTCCCATTAATGATTCAAAGAATCGATATTACCGACACACTTACTGAAGAATTGTATCTGTTGTCTAAGGCCGTGTGTCCACTCTACGGCGCGTTTGTGTTCCACGCGCGCCTCAAAGAGATGTCAACAAAATTGCAGGGGCTTGCAAGGGTCAACGCCTGCCGGGGCTGCGGGTTGTTCGAATGTTACATTTTTCTCCCCTACCGTGGAACTGTTCAGTAGAACAAGTGGGAATAGAGAATCCCAATAGTTCTACTATTGTGTTATACCTACTATCGTAGAACTAGTGAGAAAAAAAATCCCATTAGTTCTACCGTAGAACTGTTCAGTAGAACTAGTGGGAAAAAACACCCCGGACACATAGGGCCAACAAGGAACATGGATGGGTTTTAGTCAGTAGACTGTCTGACACTCCCTTTCACTCCGACCAGAGCGGGAGGAGTCATTTGATGATTTATCATCCCAAAAAAAAGGCGCGAGTCCACGCGTAAGAAAAATCGCCGGGTCTATGCGAAAATTCGTGTCGTTTCTACACACGACTAGTGTACACAGTGTCACAAGACAAAAATCTTGTCTGCGCCAGACACAACGCGGTCTTTGATTCTTCTACGTCTATATGTACTACAAGAATATTTTCATCTTAATTATAGCCGACGCGACCAATCTTAAAAATCTCACAATTCTCAAGCAATTAATTTACTGAGGATTGTGTTCACTAAGACTTTATAAAATAAATTAAATGGCGGAAAGCCTGATTTTTTAAATAAACTTTGTGTAATTATTTATTTATTTATTTAAACTTTATGCACACATGTACAATGGCGGACTTAATGCCTTAGACATTCTCTACCAGTCTACCCAGGGTGGTCCAGAGATTACATGGTAGGTGCACTAATAAAAAGAAAAAAAAACGAAAAGAAGAAACATTTTAAATTTAAAAAAGAATAGACATAATTACCTAATTATATATATATATATTGAAATATATACTATATATACAATACATAAATAAATACATAAATACATACATACATATATAACAAAGCATGTTGTAGCAGGTCAATTTACTCTGCTCATATGTTTTGAAAATGAATCCTCAATTTCCGCTTGAATCCATAACGGCTAGTGGCCGTCCTGATATCGAGAGGAAGCGCATTCCAGAGAAGAATGGATTGAATCTGAAAGGAAGAATGATCTAAATCCGAAGTATGAGAAGGGCAAAGTAAAAGAAGATTATTGGAAGAGCGCAGATTTCTAGAATGCGAAGAACACAAAAATTGGAACTGAGATATAAGATAGGAAGGAGGGGTGAGACAATGTAGCAAAGAGAAAAGCGTAGTCAGAGCACGTATATGTCGCCTCTGGCGAATGGGCAACCAATTTAGCTCAGACCTGAAGTCAGAGACATGATCGTACTTTCTCAAATTGAAAATAAATCTAATGCAGTTATTAAGGATTCTGTCCAACTTATCCAACAAGATCGAATTCAGGTCAAAGTAGCACACGTCACCATAGTCGATTAAAGGGAAAATTAAAGTCTGCACAAGCATGGTCTTCGTCTTAGCAGGCAAGAAGTTTTTCAGACGATACAGGGAACGCAGAGTACCATTGGCTCTCTGACAAACACTAGAAACCTGCTTTTTCCAACCAAGCGTCGAGTCAAGATGCAAACCGAGATCTTTCACATCTGGGCTAAATGGAATGACGGTACCATTAAAAATAATTGAAGGAAGAGAACTAACTGTCACTCTGCCCAAGATGCGCGAGCTACCTATTATAATGGCCTGACATTTTGAGGCGTTTACAGACACCCCAAATCTATCAGACCAGTCTTTAATTGCCTCCAAATCCCGGTTTACATCCTGAACAGCAACACTTAAACTATCCATTCGTGCTGCAGTATATAACTGAAGATCATCCGCATAAAGATGATACGAACACCGAAGACAGTGAGTTATTAAATTAATAAAGATAGAAAATAACAGAGGAGAAAGAATACCGCCTTGTGGGACACCAGCATCCAGCTCACGCCAACTTGATGAATTCTCATCGACGCGCACCGACTGCTGCCGCCTCCGAAGATACGAAGAGAACCATTCCAGCGCTTCGGAAGAAACCATAAGGTGTGACAGGATAGCTAACAGGATGTCGTGACTGACGGCATTAAAGGCGTTGGAGAAGTCAATTAACACAAGCACAGTGATTTTAGTATCACTAACGGCTTCTCTAATGTCGCCAGTCACTTTAAGGAGAGCAGAGGTTGTGCTATGCCCAGGCCTGAACCCAGACTGGTATGTACTTACCAGTTTGTTCCTGTGCACAAACCCCGAGAACTGTCTGTGTACACAGGCTTCAAGCACTTTAGACAAGAAAGGGAGAATGGAAATTGGCCGAAAATGGTTAGGAAGAGAAGGATTACTTATTTTAGGAAGTGGACGGACGTAAGCCATACGCCACAGGTAAAGGAAATGTCCGGAATAGAGGGAATAATTGATTATATGGGTAATTGCTGGAAGAAGACAGTCAATGATCAAGGTGATCATGTGAAGACTAATGCCATCGCAACCCACAGCCTTGGATTTTATGGAAAGGATAATCCTTTTGATTTCATCCGGAGCGACTGGAGAGAAATGAAATGGTTCAATAATGGGACCAGGTAAGTTCTTAATGAAATCCACCGTCTGAGCAAGTATACCAGAATCTAAATGGCTAGTGGAAGTGAAGTGACGGTTGATATCATCAAGGTGAATTGTCTTGGGAAAATCCACATGACGTGGCCTGCCGACACCAAGAGTTCCGAGGAATTTCCAGATATCGGCAGGAGAAGAAGAAGAGATATTTTTAAGAATATGGCGGCGTTTGGCGTTACGTATCATCTGGTTACAGCGATTTCTTGCGGTTTTGAAGAGGTTTTTATTCTCTTCACAGCGATCCTTCTTATACCTGCGAAAGGCCCGGTCTCTGCGCCGCATTGCCATACGAACACCCAACGTCATCCAAGGTGCAGGCGGACGCCTCAATCTGACCTTCTTCACAGGAGCATGTTTGTCGTAGAGAGCAAGGACTGTCTGATTGAATTTCGAAATTTTGTCATCTGTTTCTGTAGCTGCTTCCACATCCCCCCAATCTAATTCCGACGCATCTTGCCGCAACTTGTCCACATCCAAGCGCGCAAAACAACGCATGTGCAAAACTTTAGGCGAAGGTTTAGGAGGTTTGAGGATATAGGAGAGAAAAATGAGGTCGTGGTGAGAGAAACCAGGAGCAGGACACTGACCGTGGGCGGAAACAAGGGAGGGAGAGGATGTTAGGATTAAGTCCAGCCATGTGTCGTCACCCGACGTATTAAAATGAGTGGGTTGTAGTGGCAGAACATTGAGACTGACGGACTCAATCATATAAAGGAGTTTTTGGGAGCGAGGGGATGGGTGCATAACTATAATTAGTGTCAAATTTATTAAAAATATACTTATTTTAAATTAAAATTTTAGAGCTGCTCAAAAATATGTCTAACTTATTATGCACTTACCCGCGGAATAAAAAAAGAAAATTAATTATGTGTTATAACTTGGTATTATTTTATTAAAAGTGTATTCTTACACAAGTTTATGAGGTTTAATTATTTTTGTGCAGGGGTCACCGTTAATAAAAATATTTCGTTACTGACATTTAATAATCAAAAAATTATAAAAACAAAAATCTGTGATTTCCATGTTTATTTTACAAGGTTTAATTACAGCACAAACTATAAGGTATGTAAAAATGTTGTCCGCATAGAAGAAAACAGATTGCCAAAACATGTACCGTCGAACAAGTAATTTGATGTCTGAGCAAAAATATAAGTACACACCCAACTAAAATACGGCCGAAATATTTTTTTACAATATCTGTAAGAATATTTTAAGTATAGTCTAAGGTCAGACAAACAATAAATAAATGATGTTTTGATAACAATCACCGTCAGACGGTCATGTCAGTATCATGATAAACGCTGATCAGTCAACAATATAAATATTATTTATGAATTGATATTAAAACTGCTGAGATAATAGGACTAATTTAGTGAAAGTGAGAAGCCCTATTCAAGATTAGTAGTAAGTATTTTATTGAAACGCAGGTCGATGCCTATGAGAACCTTTTTAAATGATATTGTCGACTATCTATATTGTAATATAATGAATGAGTTATATTGTTTATTTCATTATATACCATTAATATTCTGCTCACAGAAATTATAAACACAATCACAGTTTCACAGCTCGTCTTACTATCACAATTCTTACGCGCGTAGTCATTCGAAACGCGGCTAAGACGATCCCGAGATCGCAATATTTCCACCTTTATAATATAACAAATGAGCATTAAACCTGTGTGTGTGTAGTAAGGCACAAATATACCTGGATTATTTAAAATAATAAACCTTCCTGTCGTTCAGGGATTGAGTTTGACGAAAATTTAACTGTTTGCTGTTTTCACTTAGCAGTTTTCGGGCACACTCCCACGTTTCCTGTAAAAAAAATGTTTATTTAGTATTTTATTTCTGTCGTTGTTGTTTTGTTCTGGTTTGTCCACAGGTTTATGCCCACATCTTCGTTTGAGTTAGAAAGAGACAAAAAGTAACCTATGTCTCCATCCCTTTAACCATCGACTTAAAAATCACATTAATAATTCTTCTCTCAGTTTTGCCGTGAAAGACGGGCAAACAAACAGACACACACAGTTTCTGATTTATAATATTAGTGCGGATTATCATCTAAGTAACTGGGGTCACAATGCATGTGCGAAGCATTTGGTATTACAGATCTAGTTAAGTGGCGGTGACCCCATAACAGGCTTGTGTCCTATCCAATGAAATCCATACTAACCGCCTTACTAATAAACGCTGCATATAGTTATGACAGGTTTATACGTCAAAAAATGTATGGTTACACACGTTTTATTCATTGCATAACTTTACACAGTGATTATTAGTAAGGGCATAAGGCCCGAGTCACACCGAAATGGCAGCGGCCGGCAGCGACGCGGCGAGCACTTTCAGTGTGAAATAATTTTCAACTTTAACTACATACTTCAAAGACCAGTATCGCTTGAAATACTTAAAACGGTCACGAGGCCGCCCGCGGCCGCCAGTGGCTGCCAGCGGCCGCGAGCGGCCGCGCGCCTTTCGTTTCTAGCGATGCCTGGCGGCCGCTGACGGCCGCTGCCGGCCGCTGCCATTCCGGTGTGCGTTGTCCCTAATATTATAAATGCCTAAGTAAATCTGTCTGTCTCGCTTTCATGCTAAAACTACTAACCCGTTTTAAATGCGGGAAAACCCGAAGCTGGGCTTCAAACAAAACGAATGAAAAAAGATTAAATGTTGGAGACAAAAATGTGGAGGTCGATAGATGAGGCGAATAGAACGGTTATGGTGAAAAATGTGGTACATATATAACGGTAAAGTTGAAAAGGAATCTTGATATGCGCATGTTAAGCGGAAGGATAAAATGCATGTGGCTAAAAGAGTTATGAATATAAATGAAGAGAGATGAAAGGAGTATACGAAGGCAAAATATAGGATGTGTTGACCTTCAAATAAAATGGGGCACGGGCAGTAAAAGAGATATACCTAGAAGAATTATACATATAACAGGTCTCATCAAAAAATGATAATTTTAACATAAAAATGCATAATAATTTTTGAATGTATGGTACTGCGTTATTACAGGTTATTTCAGGTTTATTACTCTAGATTGAGAAGAGCTACTATAAATTTTCTTACGAGTGAACCTAAAATAATATTACTAGAGTTGAAAGTCAACTCAAAACATTACGCTGGATAGTGTTACATTCCATCACAAGTAATAAATTAGTTTATTTATTAATCCAATACGAACACTGGAATAACGTAGCAGCTATAAAAGCATAAAAGAGGTCGTTAGATGTACCTATTAATAACGCCGTCATTGTTTGTTTACGTACAAGGGATTGCACGATCGATCATGTCTATCTGTGTTTGTCCCACAATAGAAAAACGTTATCCCTGGGATTTTCGCGGTCATTTCTCTCTCTTTCACTATCAGTGTGCTTTAGTGCGTCATTCAATCTTATCAGTAACATTGTTTTGATCAATATGAAGGACGGTTTTTGTAAACAATAACTAATAAATTTTTATTGTGGCTATAATTTATCAAGTTTGAAATATAATTTCATTTGTCTTAAAAAAGTCGTAGACAACGTAACTGCACAACAAAACAACTAGCATTTGCTGAAAATCTTATCCGTTTCGAAATTATTAAATATTTATTTTTTTAGAAGAAGCATTAAATTACTCTTTAGGCCCGAGTCACACCGGAATGGCAGCGGCCGGCAGCGACGGCGACGCGGCAAGCACTTTCAGTGTGAAATAAATTTAAACTTTAACTACATACTTAAAAGTCCAGTACTGCTTGAAAAACTTGAAAAGGTCGTAAGGCCGCCAGCGACTGCCAGCGGCGACGCGAGGACGCTCGCGGCACCGCGGGCCTGTAAACTCGTCAAGAAAATATCAGGCGCGCGCGGTCGCGATGCGGCCAGCGGCTGCCAGCGGCGCCGCTGGCGGCCGCTGCCATTCCGGTGTGACTCGGGCCTGATAACAGCAGCTATTAGCACCGCATATATGTATTTGCCGCGTTTTGTCAAAATCAATGCAGTCTTTACAGAGACGAACTAGAACAAGCGGACAAGTATTTATTTTCTGAGTACAGTAGTAAATACTTTTAAATACATTTGGGAAAGCGTAGTAAGAATGGAATGTAAGGTCTGGAAGGATGGGATGGAGGCATCAGTGTGGGCGGAGTTAAACTGTCGAATCTGCGATACGCCGATGATACCACACTACTTGCGAGTTCAGAAGAGGAGATGGCAGCACTGCTGGACCGTCTTGAAACAGCAAGCCAAGAGATGGGTCTACACATTAACTGCAGTAAAACCAAAGTGATGATAGTCGACTGCTTTGCAGTCAGCTCGCGTTCTAATTGCCTAGACCGATACGAGCGGGTCGATCAGTTCGTCTACTTAGGGTCAGCTATTAACAATAAAGGAAGCTGTGAACCAGAAATTCGGCGAAGCATAGGAATGGCTAAAATTGCAATGACCCAACTCAAGAAAATTTGGAAGGACCGGAACATCACAAAGCGTACTAAAGTGTCTATCGTTCGTACTCTGGTCTTTTCCATTTTTCTTTACAGCGCTGAAAGCTGGACGTTGCAGGCCATAGATAGGCAGCGAATAGATGCATTTGAGATGTGGTGTTGGCGCCGTACTACGAATACCTTGGATAGCACGTCGCACGAACGCATCTATCTTAGAGGAGCTAAATCTTACTCGGTCCCAAAGGCTCTCTGTGACGTGTCTGTATCGAGTGCTTCAATTTTTCGGCTATATAGCTCGTAGAAGCTCTGACAACCTGGAACGCCTGATGGTCACTGGAAAGGTACAAGGCAAAAGACCTCGTGGACGAAGCCCCAAACGTTGGGCTGATCAGATATCAACAAGCCTTGAGATATCTGTCAGCACGGCCCTCCGCAATGGTTTGGCCAGAAGCCGATGGAGAGAAACTGTCAAGAAGAAGTTTTTTCAACGGAGTTCCGATCCTCAGTAATGAGGAAACGACAGAGGAGGGGAGGTTGGGAAAGCGTAGTAAAAAGCACTTACAAACAGACACTACAATTTCATTACTTATGAATAATTAGCGACCCTACCCAGCTTCGCACGGTTATCACAAACCTTCAAAAAAATTGAGTTTCGGTTTCGAGTTTTCTTAAGCCAAATGTATGTCATGTCATTATATTATGCCTTCAAACTTCCTTTTACATTACTCTATCTATTAAAAAACCCGCATCAAAATCCGTTTCGTAGTTTAACAGATCTTAAGTTTGATAAAACCCTAAAAAACAGCGAAAATTGACTGTGTAGTAAAATGTCTTGTTTATTACAATTATTTTCAACGTTTGAATAAAAATATTCTGAAGTTTTATAAGAATTGGTGTACTAAATCTTTTTTAGCGTCGTACGCAATTTGCATGACACTAGCCGCTATACTGCATAAATCATTGTTAACAATGACATTACAGTTTCATAAACTGTGCGACTTATTTACATATTGCGTGGGACTTAATTGCTGTGATATAAGTAAAAAAGGTTGTAGTTTATTTTCGCAATGTATTTATTTTCTGCTAACTCCAAAAATGAAGAGGTTATTCGGTTATACTTACTATTTATTAATCTGTGGTTATACTGTGCTATTTTAAACAACCAACATACCTATCTAAAGCTGTCAACTAACGAAATTAAAGTTTTTTTTCTTTTATTATTTTGAAGGCGGTTTTCTTTTTTGTAATGAAGTTTATTTTACTTCTAAGTGTAGTGATGTAAAAGTTTATCAATAATGCCGTTATTTTGAACCACAATAGAAAAAAAAAAAATAATGTGTAGGCACTTTATTTTTAAACGACCGATACTTATTGTGCAGAAAAAAGCTAATTTATAGCAATTTAGCGAAAAAGTGAAATGTAAAATGTTTTACAATGCGCAAAACTTTCCCCATCAATTTCCGATATTCAGCCGTTTATGTTAATAACGATAAAAGTCACTTTTCTGTAAAAATAATGGTTTTGCACACATGCTGAGTGCCTCAAAAACACTTTCATTCATCACAAAAAAAAAATCACCCTTTAATGTTAGAACTTATTTTTATCGTATGCAATATAACGTGATTTATTTTCAGAATCACTGAAAATCCGATAATGCACGAAGAATTTCATACGAAATGGTTAGATAGATACTAATGCTGCAATGAATCACTGTCAATATGGGAACAAGCCTCGTGTTTTAATAAATCAATTCGCTAATCCAACCAACCGTGGTAACAGACGCGCAGTTTAATATAAAATTCATATTTTTTATTTAAAACATTGATTTTACAAATGGCTTATCATGTTTGTGAATTACGCAGATGATGTGAGCGCATTACAGACACGAGTTCCTAGTTAAGTCATATTTTTGTTAATAATTAAAAAAAGAACAATGTGGATTCCAAAAAAGTTTTTAACATTAGACCGTTTGTCCGACGCGTCAACAAGAACGAGATGACGGCGAATCAAGAGGGCATCTAGCCAAGTGGCATTGTAGAATAGAAAACGAAAACGAATAGATTGCCAAATGTATTGAATTGATAAGCTTTCGCTAAACAATTTGACATCTCCATACATTTGACAATCGTTTTCGTTTCGCAATCTATTCTACAATGCCACTTGTCTAGGGGGGCAGCTTAGTATGAAGTGACGTGTGATAAACGAAGTGCGCTGCAAAAAGGCGCAGTGGGCGAGGAGCCTATATGATCCCGAAAAAAGCGTACCTGACAAAAACAGCACCAGCATAAAACACCAAGCTAATTTTTGCCCGTATTTTGTTTCTGTTTGAAACGTGAAAGATGTTTTGAAATCGGATATGTAATATTTGCGATCGGCGTTTTCCGCGTTATACTCGTTCCCGTGAAAATTCCGGGAAGTAATATATGATATTAAGTCACTTCGACAACTGAGACGAATTAATGATTTCTCATATGTATATTGGAATCCGTTTGGCTGTAGAACGTGCTAAACAATAGGCGAGACGACGAAAAAAAAGTAATTAGTCCGTCATTGAGATTATTAAAAAATTTTGGACACGTATTTTTTCTTTTTTCTCGTAAACGAAAAATTACGACGATACAGTGCGTTGAAGTTGTGCGTGACGTCACGATCAGATACAATTTGAGCATTACGGTGACGTCAAAAGCCCCCACTCCAGAACTTTGTTGCTCTTTATCTTTGTATTTTTTATTATTTTGATGAAGCAAAAAATACGTGTCCCGTATTTTTGGTCTATCTACAAGCCGGACTAAACAGAATGCCATTTTTTTATGTTGTCGTCATCCCTTTTAGATATGAGTAAGCACATAATTATGTAGATACATTTTACGTTTGAAATTTAATATAATCGTGTCTACTAATTTATGATAAGCCTGCCAGATTTAATCTACTAAGAAAAAACCTCAACGTCTAAAAAGTCTCTTGAAACACTTCTTAGATAATTGTTTAGGTAGCTTTTAATTATTTAATGCAGGTTTCTTACAATATAAAATAAATGCATTTTTTACCTTTAATAAAGGCACGCTAGCGCTACTAAATAGTATAGAGAAGCTAATATTTAAAAATGTTTTACATACGTCTCAGGAAAATTATATATCACAAAATCTCGAATGTGGAAATACATAAGCCTGAACAAACTACATGAATTGAATACTAATCGTGATCGATATGAAAGCCAGAAGGTAATGAATGACCTAGATTTCAATAGAACTCAATCTTCCAACGCAAATCCATACTAATATTATAAATGGGAAAGTGTGCCTGTCTGTCTGTCTGTTTGTCTTTTTTTCACGGCAAAACGGAGCGACGAATTAACGTAATTTTTTAAGTGGAGATAGTTTAAGGGATGGAGAGTAACATAGGCTACTTTTTGTCTCTTTCTAACACGAGCGAAGCCGCGGGCAGAAGCTAGTTAATGATAAAATGATACTTCATCCATAAATTGGTTAAATATATCATATAAATATTATGCTGGTGTTCCTAAGTTGTGTAATCTGAGCAGAAACATCCAAAACCAGAGATCAAAGTCATCTCCTTTTTCGATTGTCAGTAATTATTTTTCCCTTAAAGTATGTGTGTTTGTGTGAAACTACAAGTATTAAAAACTTAAATACTAAAAGTCTTAAACTAAAAGAGCTAAGAAGCGTAACTAAAGCGCGAATCAGCATAATGCCGTAGCCCATACACAGACACGATTCCACGACGCTGGTTTTCTTCTCCATAGAGATCTACGTTTTGGAACAGGCAATTAGCGTCACTTTTCTGACTGACCGACCGACTCTCATAAGCGCCTATAAATGGTCTAACTGAAATAAATGCCTTGAAATTTGAATTTTGATTTTTTTCTGCGCTCGCAGGCAATGTGCTTTCTTCCTCGGATCAATATAGAAAACGCATGTAACTCTTTGTTCAAAGGCTAAATAAAAGTGTCCACGTTTAAGACCTAGCCTACCTAGCTTTACTGCTGCTGTAATTCTGGAATCTTACCCTTGTAATATGCATGGTCCTTCCCCTTACAAGCCACAGAACAGACTCGGTGCACGGCGGAGTGGTCAAGGATCCTTGATAACAAGCGTATTCTTTGAACGGAGGGTTGAAATAGGCAAGTGTTTTCCCTTCTAAAGTTGAGTTTCGGAAACCCTGGTTCTTAGCCGCACATAAAATATCTCCTAAGCCTTGGTGCGTGTGGTTTCCATACTGAAAATAAAACATGGTATTTTGAAAATCTTGTTGACTTCCTGTTGGATTAGAATATGTTTAAAAACAACATGTGGGAGTGGAGTATTAACCAAAAACGCAGGTTTCACTGCTTTGCTTAAAATTCTCTGAATAATAGATAGTTCATTTAATCCAGCTAATCTCGTTACGATCTATGTGGTTCACCTTAAAAGCATTTTGACTGTCAGAACCACTCAGTATTCTCTAAAATTTCGATTTTATTGAAAGCTTCTCCCGAACAATAACCACAAACTAAGGGCTCGTTTATGGAGGCACGGTATTGCGAGGTGTGTTGCGTGTTGCGGGATATGTTGTGCGTTGCGTGTTGTGACTCCAGGCGAGTTGCGTTTTGCGACTGTCTGTTCAAGAATAAGCGGGGCGTTACGTGTAGCGATATGGCGATTATTAGTCTTGTTGATTATACGAGCAAAATCCCACATCTGCACTTTTCTTTTGAGCTATAAAAACAGCGAACGGGAACAGCAAGTTTTTCATTCTCTATTGAATAGAAAGAATATTCCGACGCAACAGATCTTGTAATTTTTAGTGTACAGCCCGACTGGTGATTTTGAGACTTTGTTAAAATAAATTATATTGCAAATTGATTAAATCACATGTGATGAGACAGATGTCGTCACATATTCACCACCACTGCGTCCAAGAGCTCTCTCTGTCATTGAAGTGACTACGGCTGGTAGCGACAGGTCGCCATCTATTACAGATTAAGGAGGCGCAGCTCCTCCCAAGCGGCACACTCTGCCAGCGTATACCACGCTGTTTCCGCCCGAAAGTCGACGCAATGGTGATACCGAGCGCCCTGATCTGGCTTCGAGCCGTTTTCTCTCCCGAGCCAATCGTCAAGAGCTGGTCGGATCGACTCAATGCTGATTAAGCCATCACCCTCTGCGACTTTTACAGAACAAACATAGTGCTGACCTGGCCTGGTAGGATTCAGGGTCATCGATCGCACGATCCACACGCCTTAAACAAGCCCTAAGGTAAAATAAAAGTTACGCGGGGTTGACGTCCTATCGCGCCAACCGACTGGCAATATATTACATGTGGTATTCATAATTTTTCACTTCACTGGGTACTCGCGATTTGCGAAGATGGATGAAAGGTAAATTCATAATTTGCTCAATAATCTTGAAAGGAACATAAGCTGTTCAGTGGTAACATTTTTAAATGTGTCCTGCCTTTTAGGATGTGAAATTGATGTTTGTTGTTTTTAACCGTGAATATTTACTTATATTATGTTCTTAAGAAGATGATTTCAAGAACAGAATAACTGTATGTTCAACAAGGAAATGTAATTTGCTAGAATTATTAATACAACAATGTATAAGCGACGTTTTTCTTAACGAAACTTACGTTTATTACTGAAGTTAAATAAAACTTAAAAGTTGAAGCAGGTTACTACTGTTCCAATGCGTGTAAAATTATTATGTCGTATTAGTACCTACTTATCTCGATTTCAACCGACAACGTTAAATGAGAGGTGGGCGCCTCAACTATTTCGTTACAATATTAGTTCAAAGGTAATATCTAACAGTTTAGAATTTCTCAATCTCAGTCTCCTGTATAGAATACTTAGCTATTACTCTAACATGAATATCTTAATATTTAATCTAAATATCAAATTCAAACTAGTTAAACAGAGTGTCACAATTTTTGAAACTTTTATGAAACTTTAAACCTCTCATTTATAATGGAATATTACAAAAAACACACCGAATTACAGACACCCACTCACTAAGAAAAAGAGCATATCTTTTTCAAAGTTTTGGATCAAATTAAGTCAAAACACCCAACATTTCTTTAGACAGAAAGTCTAATGTCAAGATTGAAAAAAATAGACACTTATAAAGAAATATTTATCTCTAACCAATCTAAGCGAAGAAGATCTTACATTTCATTAAGATAAATACTGACAGTCAGAAAGTTTGTTGTTTCGTCTCAATTAAATTAAAAGATAAGTCGTAAGTATCGCAAAAGCACCCATTCCTTTTTGTCAAAACTTTATTTAAGTATTTTTTTAAGAAGATAATAAGGATCTCGCCGCAAAAGTTACACAATATTTTGTTTAACTTGGTGCTTGAGAAAACACTACAAAGTTCACATATTTTTTAAGAATCGTCGAAGCGCAATCCTTTTAAAAAATTTTAACACACTCTCCCGTAAATTGATTCTCAGTTTAGGTTTTTTAGATACCGCGCCATTTTGTTTAAATATTACATCCATACTAATATTATAAATGCGAAAGTAACTCTGTCTGCCTGTCTATCTGTCTGTCTCTACTTCACGCCTAAACCACTGAACCGATTTGAATGAAATTTAAGGAAAGAAAAGGAAAAAAGGAGAGGGACATAGGATAGTTTTCATCCCAGAAATCCCCCGGGACAGGAAGTGTACTATTCCACGCGGAAGAAGTCGCGGGCAAAAGCTAGTAGTTTATAATATTTACTTTCCTTCACGATGTTATAAGAGACGCGTGAGCATTTAATAATTAAGTTTTAACCCTTCGATTTTAACTGCAATCCCACCGCGGGTGATACAATTTACGATAATTGAGTAAGACCACAGAGCCTCTAGAAAAATCAAGTTAGTATTGTTTATATTGATTCGAGAAATAAATGCGCTGGCTTTGTTATTATGATCCATGGTTTCAGAGCCGCCAGCCGTTACTTAATTTCTGAATAACTAAATGTACTAGGTAATAGAAACAATGTACCTACAAGATTGATTTTTGTGCGGAGTTGGTCAAAATCAAACATTTTTGATGTCGATCCATGTCGGTGTAATTAAAATTAATACATATTTCGTATAAAAATATTTTAATAATAAATATTTTTTATTAAAATATTTTTACTTTCTGAAAATTGTTTATTAATATGAATTACATTAATTTGTTAAGGAATTAGGCATTCATTAGCAGCCTTCATAAACGTAAGGGTTGAGAAAACTGTCGATAAAAAAAATGTCTTCAACTTAATTTTTTTTAAAAGCCGGCAGAACCTACTTGTTGACATTTTGTAAGTGCCTCTTGTCTGTTTTAATAGTCTACGTGACTGAAAATATTTTGTCTTTGTCACAGATTTTGTGGAGAAATATGTTATAATAAAAATTAAAAGAGGATGGAAACTTTGTGGATTCATTTGATTTGGTTACTATCGATATAAAGCCGTTACAAATGATATATCTACTGGTGGACTGAAGTTATAAAAGACGATTCTACAAATGCAAAGATTATTGGAAATGACGATTAGGAAAAACGTTATACAACTAAAGCCTAACTTCGTTGCTATTAATACAAATGAAGACCCATCAATCAACGAACATTTTTGCTGAATTAAGCAGCTGTTTATTCTGCAAAAATCATCTTTGGGTGTATTAGGCAATGTTAAAGAATTCCTCTCAATTTCATTATACAAAAAAACTTTTTTCAAAAAAAAAAATAACCGCCTTCAAAAACTAAAAACCCAATAATAACTAAAATTTCGGAAGTCGGTGGCAACACAAATTGAATTGCAGAAGAGAAACCACCGACTTCCGAAATTTTAGTTATTATTGGGTTTTTAGTTTTTGAAGGCGGTTATTTTTTTTTTTTTGAAAAAAGTTTTTTATTTATTACTTTTTAGTGTCGACTCCCAATGTTTGACTGTGTATAGTATCTTTCAAAGTAATTTATTTTCAAAATAAAACTACTAACAATCTTATAAAACGAAAATAGAAACTTGAAGACAAAGCACACATCGTCTATGAAAATTTCGTCAATTTTTTTTTGTTCTTGGTGAATTTTTCGAGAAGCACTGAACCGATCGCCACAAAATTTATATGGGACCACCCCTGAATCATGACTTATCAAACAAAAAAAGAACCATCAGAATCCGTTGACAATTGACGGAGTAATCGATGAACAAACATACAAAAAAAAAAAACATACAAACAGCCGAACATAGTACCTCCTCCTTTTTGTGAAGTCGGTAAAAACACTGAAGTGTCAAAGGGTTGGCCATAAAATTGAAACTAGTTGTTTGTTACAAATCTTAAGTAGCTCTCTATGGAGATGAACGAGCAAGATATTGACGGACATATATTTAGCTAAGTTTTATATAAAATCCTTGTGCCGCATCCAAGGATTTAGGTACCAGTTTTACGTGGAGTAACTTATTATCAGAATTTAAAATACCAATAATAATAGAGATTTTGTATTTAAAACGCAATAAGTGCTAGTTATGGTATTCGTGATCCTGATTCATGATAAAGATATCCTAGATTCTAGATATACTTAAAAAGTACACGCTAGTTTTTAATAATGTTATACACTACTTTTGTCAGTGGATTCGGCTGCATGGAGAAGGGCTGTACCAACGACTACCTGCAAGTTAAAATTGATTCAACCATTTAACCGTTGAGGCGTGATTGATAACATACATCCAAACAGTCAGACTTTCTCATTTATCCTACTATGTCGGTATAAACGTGGAAGTTTTTGAAGGTGGATGGATGGATAGATTAATGAATGAATGGATATCTATTACTCTTTCCCGTTTCAGCGGCTGATCGTAAAATTAGCTGGAATTTTTGATATGTTTATAATCAAAGGCTAGAATCTATCTTTGATTTAGTTGCTTGCGATTAGCTGCTGTGTTTTGTTTCATGGATTCGACTTTAACACGGGATAAATATATAAATAAATATCCCTGGACAACTCACACACGGTCACCTGATCCCAAACTAAGCAGAGCGTGTACTATGGTAACCAGACAACTGATACTTATATAATTTATAAATACATACTTATTATAGATAAATTACACCCACACACAGAACAAACAATCATGCTCATCACACAAAGTTTGTTCTGGGTGGAAATCGAACCCACGACCTCCGGCTTAGCAGTCAGGGTCACTAACCACTAGGCCAACAGGCCCGTCAATATACATATGTATGGGTATATGTATGGTTTAAGAGTATGTGTTCAGAATGCGGTTGTTTTTGTGCGTGTGCGTTATATTTGTAAACGCACCTATGACCCTACAGGAATTTTTTTTTATGTGATTCTACGATATCAAAAAAAATGTAAAGATATTCATTTCATTTTAACTTTGTTATCACGATATCTATATTTTTAGTTTTATAATTACAAATAAATTTTAAAATATAGTTTCACGGTTCGGTACGGGCCCGACAGTGCTTGGTTGATTAATTCTAAAATATACGTAGAAGAATTCGCAATTAGGCGTTAGGAATATTTTAATTAGGATTATAATTAACGATCTTTGAACATAGTGTCAAATAAATCTTATTAATTTTATCCTTCTATTTATTATAAGATTTTCCAATATTTATGTTATAACCAAAGTTTGGAATAGGGAGTGCAATGTGATTAGTCAAAAGCTATGAACAGATAGGTATTACAGAACAGATACAACTAGCTTTTGCCCGCGACTTCGTCTCGTGGATTAATAGTTCGCGTTCCCGAGGGATTACCAGGATGAAAACTATCCTATGTCCTTTCTCGGTCCCAGACTATATCTGAACCAAATTTCATTTAAATCGGTTCAGTGGTTTAGGCCTGAAGAAAAAATAGACAGACCGAGCTACTTTCGCATTTATAATATTAATACGGATTGTAGAAAACTAAAGAGGATTGTATGTTTGTAAATCGTCTACATGTCCACTTATGTTTTGGTGCAGGTTAAAATGCTGTACCTATTCTTATCATCTTTTATGACCTAGTTACATAATTAGTCATATTGGTATACTGTTTGGTGGAAAATTTTATAATTTATATTATAATTAAATAGTTACTATGACGCCTACATGTTTAATATGATACCTGACATTTTATTACAAAGAAATAGTATAGGCTATTATATTTTCCGTGAAATCATAAATCTCATTAAACGTAGGTATTAGGTAAGTAATAATGAGATTTAATTCTTGGATATCTTTAATAATTACAAGTTTCAGCAGAATTAGAAGCAGTTTCATTACTTTAGAACATGGTCTAAAAGTAGATGAAATCAAATCATTCTTTTAAAGGTTAGTCAGTTAGTTGCTCGTTCCAAATTTTGTTGATAAGGAGAAGAACAGGCAAGAAAGCTCATAATTATTTTCATTAAATCAGTTTTTTTTTTGGTGAGTGGGAAATCATCAAATGACTGCTCCCGTCCTGGGTGCGGCGGGAGGGCGTGTCAGACTTTTACTGACTAAAACTCACTCATGTTTCTTCGATTGCCCTTTATGTTCCAGGGTCACGGTAACTATTATAAACATTCCGCAACATTCACAGTTATCAGTGTAAAGGACACAGCCCATTTCTTTGGACTTAAATGATTCTGTTATTAGTTTCAAGTTAGTGAAGGCAAGCAGGATTTTCTTGCTGTATTGCAAGATTGATAAAATGTTATAGCAAAAGGGTTCGGAAAAAGTCCAAAAACACAAATTTTACAAATGATCGCATCCAATTGCTCGTAACCTACATTACGTGCGATATTAACTTGTTTTTTTAATATTTTTATTTTGATTATTCTGACGTTTGTTTTAAAGATTTGTCTTAAAGATTTGTCTTATTATTTTTTCACGAGCTCGGCCAATTTACGACAGGACACATGGTCGCAACAAATTGTGTTTATATATTTTTCTATATAAAGCCGTTGGTAATTAATAATACAGCTTTTTTGTTGATTAGGTTTATGTAAAGGATTTTTCCTGCTACTTTTTTAATTGCACAAGTTTGGCCAAAAATTGGATGGCGAGATAAATAGACGTTACTTAGCACTGACTTTGGCTTAGCCATGTTCCAGTCTATATCGTACGCTTGACGTTTGATAGTTGTGTAACAGTGACAGGTAAGTATATAAGCCAACCACCGTAGGCGCGGTTCTGCGGATGGCGAGCGATGGGTAGCTCGCCGCCCGGCTAGGACCAGGACCGCGTCGACGGCGCGTTAGTGTTCCACGCGCGCCTCAAAGAGAAGGAGTCAGCACAGGAAGGGGCTCAACAGGGCCAATGCCTGCCGGGGTTGCGAAATGTTTATAATAGTTACCGTGACCCTGGAACATAAAGGGCAATCGAAGGGACATTAGTGGGTTTTAGTCAGTAAGAGTCTGACACGCCCTCCCGCCGCACCCAGGACGGGAGCAGTCATTGGATGATTTTCCACTCACCAAAAAAAAAAGGTATATAAGCCAAAGTCAGTGCTTAGTAACGTCTTTTTATCTCGCCATATTAGACATCGTAGCAAATTCAATACAAAGTTAACAATGTCATCGCTGTGACAATTACAAGGCATAGCAGCAGAATATTTATTGATACAACGCTGTCATTCGTGACGATCGATGGTGTAACAATAATTAATTTGTTTCAAGCATGAATAACGACGAACCATTTCGGTTAGAGTAAACTTTTCTGTAGAGGCCATATTATAAATAAACGGTATTATGATTGGTTTGAACAGTAGCGTGCATTATTAAAAACTAGCTGTCCCCTGCGGTTTCACCCGCATTTTTCGTTACTGCTCCGCTCCCGTGGGTCGTATCGTGATGGTATATAGCCTATAGTATTCCTCGATAAATGGGCTATATAACACTGAAAGAATTTTTCAAATCGGACCAGTAGTTCCAGATATTTACCTTGAACTTACTTACTTACTTTGAACCGAGAAAGGACATAGAATAGTTTTCATCCCGGAAATCTCCCGGGAACGGGAACTATTAATCCACGCGTACGAAGTCGCGGGCAAAAGCTAGTGTGTTATATGTATAATGTCTGATAGGCAGTTGCTCTATGTAAAACATTGATATTAAAACCCGGTTAGATAGACTGGCAGCCGACCCTATCATCTGTAGTTCAAAAGAGAAGGAGACGAAGAGAATTGATACTTACGGTATACAAACTTGAGATAGCAAGCAACGCCTGAGGATCACTGGTAGAAGACTCCAAAGCCGCGTTCATATCTTTGTATTCAGCTGATACAAAGTAAGCTTGGGTCTCCAAAGGGTAGTACATGGCTCCCAGGGTATGTTCGGCAGGCAGATGGATTACCAGAGAATGGAACAGGTATCGACGACTGTGGGCAGCTCCCCCGTAGATGAGGGGACGATTTTCTCTTTTCCAATCGCCGTAAAGGATCACTGGAAGAAAAAAGGTAATACGTTATAAAATTTGGTTGGGAGTTCTGTATCGCACCTTCAGGAATGAAGGAGGAAAGAAGTAGGGGATAAGAAACAGTTCACATGAGATCGATATTGTCAGAAAGAATTAAAGATGTCGGGTTAATATGTTTTAAATTTCTAAAGTTTGCGCATTAAACATATTATTTGTTGGTTGTGTTATTTACAGCAATAGATATAAACTAATGTTTAGTATAAATCGAATTAAATGATTAGAATGTTGACAAAACTGTGACAGTTATTTGCTTTTTAGGGTTCCGTAGTTAACTAGGGACCCTTATAGTTTCGCCATGTCTGTCTGTCTGTCCGTCCGTCCTCGCTTAATCTCTGTGACCGTTAGCACTAGAAATTTGGTACCAATATGTATATCAACCACGCCGACAAAGTGGTAAAATAAAAATTGGAAAAAAATGTTTTATTAGGGTAGCCCCCCTATATGTAAAGAGGGAAGTGATTTTTTTTTAATTTCAACCCAGACGTGTGATATATTGTTAGATAGGTATTTAAAAATGAAAAGGAGTTTACTAAAATCAGTTTTTGATAATGTCGATAATATCGGAAATAATCGCTCCAAAAGGAAAAATTAAAGCGTCCCCCCCCCCCCCTCTAACTTTTGACCCGTAGGTAAAAAAAAATGAAAAAAATAAGGAAAATTATTTTGAACTTGATGGAAATAACAGTTTTTGTACAAAAAAGACAAGAAGGTTGTACAAAATAATTTCTGCGTATTTAGTATGTCAACGTAACAAATAGCCATTTTTTAAACTCATAAGTGGGAGCACTTCTTATAGTGACGGACGGGAAACTAAGGAACCCTACACTGAGCGTGGCCCTACACTGAGCGTGGCCCGACACGCTCTTGGCCAGTTTTTTTTTCTCTTGAAACATTGGCCACTCCAAAAAATACAGTCTCAATTAATCTGTAACTAATGGTCCCAATCGGTTTTGTAAAATTAAATAAAGATTAATTATAGTGTTCTGGAGTAAGAGATATGTTATGTTTTCATTGAAACAAAGTTTATTTAACTCTTAATGTATGTAGAAACATGAACTGCATTCATTTGAACGAACAAGTAAACAACACTTAATTGGACAAAATGAATGGAGTAGCCGACCTTTTTCGCGATTTCAAGGTTGTTTCTAAAGTAAAAGATGTTCATAATGATGAGTTCAAAAATATTATTTGTTTTCTTTTCGTCTAGTTCTATTACATTCTGTAGAAAAACCCAACTGTTGTTTATGAATATGTTGTGTCTCGTGTTAAATTAAACACTAAACCAGTATATTTTAGGGATGATAGATTGAATATACATATTCAATTGTTTTTTCTTCGGCATTGTTCGCTAAGGCGTTATACTCCTAACAAAATACTTTGAATTGCGTGTGTACGAAGGTTTAACCTAAATGGTCCTTGCATGATCTAGGTAATGATAGACAAGTTCCAGTCGTTTCTCTTTCGAAAAAAGTAAATGCTTAAAACAGACAATGCAGACGAAGCTTATGTCTGATAGATTTAGGGCGGAAATGTAAAGACCGATAAGATTCCAATAAATATAATTTTTAGCCAGAGCACATGCATATATCGCAGAAAGTAAAATCAAAAAGGAATGTGTCAACTTCAAATAACGCTGACAGACAGACCATCATGGCAAAGAGTTTATATTTCTAATACTACCCCTTAAACCAAAGTCATGATGATAAATAGAAGTAGTTACTTAACAGAACAATTTATTAACCTAATGATGTCTACAAAACTTTAACACAATATCACAAAGAATTAGAAAAAATAAACGTATAACCAAAACCTTACAAAATATGCAAACACAATCCTTTTACAAATTGATCATGTTTCTCTTTAGTCAAAGGTTTTGTCAACAGATCTGCAATCATTAAATCTGTTGGTAAATACTTAACATCAACAAAGTTTTTCTTTATATTTTCTCTAATAAAGTGATGCCTAACATCAATATGCTTAGTTCTGTTATGATACATACAATTCGTAGTTAATTTTTGAGCAGACTGATTATCATTAAACATTGTTACTTGACAATGAATACTTAACAATTCATTCAGAAAACTTCTTACAAAACGAGCTTCTTTACAAGCATCAGAAAGCGCCATGTATTCAGCCTCTGTGCTGGAGAGAGCAACAGTTTTTTGCTTACGACTCTCCCAAGTAATCAATGAATTACCAAACTTAAAAATAAAACCGGTGAAAGACTTACGATCAAGTTCGTTTCCACCCCAGTCAGCATCTACATGAGCAGTTACATCCACTCCGCTCTTCTGAAAAACTAATCCATAGTTTACAGTACCTTTTAGATAGCGAAGAACCCGTTTTAAAGCTTTCCAATGTACTTCTGTATGACACTCGTTGAATTGACTGAGCACACTCACAGCATGAGCAATATCTGGTCGGGTGCACACTGCTATGTACATGAGACAACCAAGCAAATTCCTGTAAAGAGAATTATCACTTTTAGTATCACCTTTTGGTAATTAGATTCCTTTTTCTAATGGAGTTTTTGCAGGTTTGCAATCTGCCATGTTAAATTTCTCCAATACCCTTTTTATGTATCCTGTTTGATCGAGTGTAACTTTGTTCTGAGTTTTATTCACTCTCATCCCGAGGATTTGGTGTGAAGACCCAAAATCCTTCATTTCAAACGTGTTCATAAGTTCACGTTTAACCTTTTCTTTCAAAGCTGAATTACTTGAAAACAATAAAATGTCATCGACATAAAGAGCAATTATTATTAAATCACTCTTAGTTTTCATGTAAAAAACACATGGTTCCGAAGTCATCCTTTTGAAGTGCATTTTCTGTAATAATACTTCGTTTATTCTCTCGTACCACATTTTAGAAGCTTGCTTTAGACCATAAATAGCTTTATTTAATTTGTACACAAAATGTTTTTTATCTTTTACTATGAAACCTTCTGGTTGTTCCATATAAACATTTTCATTCAAGTTGCCATTCAAAAAGGCAGTCTTGACGTCAAGATGATCGATGTCCAAATTAAATTCAGCAGCTATAGCAAGGAGTGTTCTAATAGTTGAGTGTCTTACCACCGGAGAGAATGTTTCTTCATAATCGACTCCATACTTTTGTGAGTAACCTTTTGCTACCAGCCGCGCTTTGTACTTCAAAAGTTCTCCATTGAGACCTCTCTTCTTTTTAAAAATCCATTTGCACTTTATTGGTTTCTGACTCTTTGGTCTCTCTACTAAAGTCCAACATTTGTTGTCTATAAAAGATTTATACTCATCTTTCATAGCTTCTGTCCATTGAGCTGCATCCGTACCAGCCATAGCTTCTTGCACCGTTCCTGGTTCGTCATCGTAGTTGCATAGTTTATTAACCAACAGAGATACAGCCTCGTCGAGATCTTCATATACTGATGAATCCGATGTCATCTCATCCAGTGTAGAGCTACCTGGAACGTATGTGGGATCCGCAGAGAAACTTGATTCTAAAGTGGTGTCAATCTCACTATCTAAATCATGCACTGTAATTGTGCTCGACCGCGTTTTTCTTTGGTCATCAGAAAATTCTGGTGTTACAGTGGATGGTTCAGACTGGCTCGGCTCAGCTTGTTGTGAGTACTGGCCATCATGAACAACATTCACAGGTTTCCTCGAAGCATCATTTTGAGGAAAATCAGTCAACACATAGTCAAAATTATCATCATGCGACCTATTATTGAGAAACTTATTCTCCAAGAAAAACACATCTCTTGCCTTGACACACTTAAACGATTTTTCAGGATCCAACAGACGATAACCTTTTGTACTTTCACAGTACCCAACAAAAATATGCTGCATGGACTTCGAATCCAATTTGTTTCTATTCGGTGTAACAGCATAGGCAATGCAGCCAAAAGTACGTAAATGACTAACATCTACCTTTTTGTTCGTCCATTTTTCCTCAGGTACTAGTCCAATAAGTGCCTTAGTTGGTGTCCGATTTTTTAGATACACAGCAGTATTTACCGCCTCTGCCCAGAATTTTTTGTCCAGGCCAGCATCCCTTAACATGCACCTAGCTTTCTCGAGAATAGTTCGGTTCACTCTTTCCGCCACACCGTTTTGTTGCGGAGAATACGGGACCGTTGTGTGATATTTGATTCCATTCTCTTTCAGGTAAGCCTGTAATTTCGAGTTAACAAATTCACCACCATTGTCACTACGTAGAATTTTAATTTTGTGGTTAGTTTCATTTTCCACTAAAACTTTAAAATTCTTAAAATGCTCAAAAACCTCGTTTTTGTTACGCAAAAAATAAACAAATGTCTTCCTACTCAAATCGTCTATGAATAACAGAAAATATCTTGCGCCACCAATAGACTGTACTGGCATTGGTCCACACAAGTCAGTATGTACCAATCCTAGTAACTGTGTCGCTCGTGTATATGACCTCTTAGGAAAGGGGTACGAGTTTGTTTCCCTTCAATACAAGCAACACAAGGTTTAAAAATATTTGAATTATATTTAATACCTGTGACCATACCTTTATTCATCAGTGCCATACTCCTGGAGTTTAAGTGACCAAGTCGACGATGCCACAACTCCTGCAACTCCTCTTTCACTGTACCTTTAACTGAGTTTGACGAAGAAATCATCACAGTCTCTTCACTAGACTGCTTTTCTTTGGTAACTGTACTGGAAGAAGCAAAAATAGTATTGCCGCTCCCCCCACACAAAGGCTGATTAATGGCATCAAGTTGATATATACCATTCCTAAGAGTGGCAGTTGCCAAAACGTTGTCCTCATTAGATACAATACATTTCTGTTTATAAAAAGTTACTTTATAACCTTTTTATTAACTTACAACATTAAAATCATGAAATAGTTCTCGATTGTTGCACATATGATTTGACGCGCCGCTATCCACGTACCATACGCCACTCTGGAATCTGATGGAGAGTGCCGTTAGAAGAGCCTCGGATTTAGATTGCTTATCCTTATCAGATTTCTTGTCCGGCTTCTTATTATTTCTCCAGCAGTCCTTGCTCAAATGTCCAGTCTTCTTGCATTTATAGCACTTCAGTGCTTTTCTGGTTGCAAACGCCATGGTATCATCTGATTTATTCCTGCGGTCGTATTCTTGCAATAACTTGCCTTTGACAATGTCACTTGACAACTTTAAATTCAAATTCTCCAGTGCCATAATAAGCGGATCATAATTACTTGGTAACCCACTGAGCATAATGACAGCCAAGAATTCATCATCTAGAGATGAATTGATATCAAGCAGTTGTTGTGACAGTTCCTGCAGCTTGCCAAGGTAACTTTCCATGCTATCATGCTCTGTCAGTTTGGTGCTAAACAGCGCTCTCAACAAACTTAATCTTCGGCATAGCCCTTTGTCCTCATAGGCTCTGCTCAAGTTGTACCACGCCTCACGTGCATCCTTCGCGTTCCTGACATGAGGTAATGCACTCGAATGTACCGACAGACATATCCGTGCAAGTGCCTTCTGCGTTTTTTTCATATCTGCATCGCTCAATGTTACTGATAATACCATCGATAGTATCCCACAGGTCTTCATGAATTAATGTCATCTTCATGCAAAATTTCCATGTAGAATAGTTTTCAATACCTTTGAGCTTTTCGATGCTCTGCATTGAAAAAAATTCGGCCATCTTTTTTTTTTTTACGCGTAGAATTTATAATTTATTTAAATTCTTCTTCCGCAAAAATATTACTATTCCCGCACAGCGTTAGGCGTGCTGGGCCCATAACCTGATAGATTTAGGGCGGAAATGTAAAGACCGATAAGATTCCAATAAATATAATTTTTAGCCAGAGCACATGCATATATCGCAGAAAGTAAAATCAAAAAGGAATGTGTCAACTTCAAATAACGCTGACAGACAGACCATCATGGCAAAGAGTTTATATTTCTAATAATGTCAACTCCATACATTCATTTTTTTCTATCCATTATCTGGCAGAAAAATTAATACAGGATCTGTTCCATTCTTGAATTTGTCTTGTTGGTTAAGGACTATTTCGAGGTTGTGAAGTTTCTCAACCTCAAAATAAGTACTATTAAAATTTCCTCGAAATAAAGAATACTAAGGGTCAGTTGACCCTTGGTATTGTATTCAACCATCTATTACACAATACCACTTGTCAATACAATAAATTGTTTAGACAAATACCTAAGTAATTGCTAAAGCAGTTCGGTGAAATCCTACACAATAAAGAAAAAAAAAATCTCACAATAATTTATACGTTAAAGTATTAACAATACAAGTTTCCGTCCCGGAAATAAGATGAGGCGCCAGTTTCCTCTCAGAAAATATGAGTTTAATCTTTTATATACACAATTTTGTGCAAAACGCGAAGAAATGAGGCGTGGCTCGAAAGCGCGCACTCTGTATAATCATTTCTACAATGTGGTCGCTTTAATAAAGATTGACACCATTCCTATCTTTTAAGTTAATAATCTCAAATACTTACAATCACAATCTGAAGGACTTTGAAGGGATTCATAATCTATTTCATCACGGAGGGAGGTATTGGCTAAATGAAGCTGATTTCTTTAGCTCTGTAAATTTTGGCAGAAAATAAAAAATAAGAAAAAGAAAAGAAATTCTTTACTTTAAAATTATTATTTTGTAAGTATTTAATATTATTATATTGTAAGTTTCGAGCGGCTTTTATTGGGTATATTAAACTTAAAAAGCATTTCCTCCTCTATATTTTATTATTTTTTAAGTGAACTTCTCCAGAATAAAGTACGGTGGACTCGAGAACATCCTGATTTCTTTCAATTTTCACCGCATCTCGTAGTTTTTTGTTCATTGACGTTAAGTTTAATTGCTTGGAATTTTAGTGAAAATAAGGAAAAGTTTTCATAGTTTTCACAATTATTTATTTGCTGGGAATATTTACTATGTTTTGAGTGTTAAAGATAAGTTACATTTTGTATATAATTAGTCAGCTAGCTTTAAATAGTTTAACACTTAAACAATAAGTTTGAAGAAAAGTGGTTCATATTGTAGGAGTGAGGAGCATATTGTGAATTGGAAGTCATGTGAGGCATACGCGGAGCGCTCCGATATCAAATGGAACGATTATTTGCAAAGTACAATCGGCAAAAACAGAATGTAGCTAAAATCCGAGAACCTTGAAGCCTCGAAGACAAAAAAGTGCATGATGGCCGAATATTGCTGTCTTTGTGATCCTAGATCTTGATAAAAATTGGATTGAGCTGACAACCAAGACACGTGGTAGTTACTGTTTTGGTTCTCAACCCAGGATAAGTAGTACCTACTATAATTATTAATATAACTAATATACTAAAATTAATACCGATGTCCTTTGAACTAAAAATGTTATTTCCAACCTGGACATTGGCAGGACCAACCAAAAACTCGGTGAATAGCCATAAATAATAAAAAGTTGAAGTTAAAGTTGAAAACAACAATCGCACTACATAATACGTAACAGAACATAACTAACTTCTCTTTCCATCGTTTTGCAGGGTCATGGTCGTGGCTACCATGTCATAGTTCTGGAACAACATGGGCCTCGCTCCTCTGGGTCTCAACAGGCCTGTGGCAGGCAAGTCTACAGGCGACTGGGATTTTCCGCCGCAATTCGGAAAGTTGTTTTTCCAGGTGTTCTGCGCTAAGAATTAGAAAAGGCAATATTAATCTTTTTATATATTTTAGAGACAGGATTTTTGGTGAATTTTACAGCACAGTCAATACTACCAAAGATAGAAACATGTTTGCACAATAGTAGAAGCGCTCTAAATATTGTAAGGGGTGAATAAGGGATATTTTTTTTGGACTATTTACGGGTAAAGCTACAAGCAGTTGCAGTTGGACCAGCAGTTACTAGTCCCACTTAAATTATAAATGCGAATCCATACTAATATTATAAATAGGAAAGTGTGTCTGTCTGTCTGTCTGTTTGTCTTTCTTTCACGGCAAAACGGAGCGACGGATTGACGTGATTTTTTAAGTGAAGATAGTTGAAGGGATGGAGAGTAACATAGGCTACTTTTTGTCTCGTTCTAACGCGAGCAAAGTCGCGGGCAAAAGCTAGTCATATTATAAATGCGAAAGTTTGTATAAATGTGTGTTTGTGTGCGTATGTTTTTTTTTTACATAAACTACTGAACAGATTTTGATGTAACTTTACAGTAATACATCAAAATAGCATATAGGCAGAGCAGTAATCAAAAACACAACATAACGCGGGTGGCAAGTGAGACCGCGAGGGACAGCTAGTCTTTCATAAAATAACGCACATGTGCCTTAAGAAAATTGAAATAGTAGGTAACGTATTTTTTCCTTGCTGTCACCTTTAACAAAAAAGTGAACTAAGATTGATTGATTTCACAAGTCTATAGGCGTCGTTGAACATTTACGCTAACGCGAGCGTTAAGGTTGAAGATTGAACAACACTCTGTACTTTCAGATATTCACTCACTAAAATTCAGTGAACGTATTTCTCGGCACTACATTATCTATTTGTTGGTCTAGAACTATTTAGTTGCTAGACGCATAGGAATATGTAACTCTAGCTGAATTTAAATAAGGTTCATTTTGCATTGTTTCAAGTAAGAATTCTGAGTGTAAAACGGAAATGAATTGAAACATTCAAGGATGAATAATAATATAATAAAAGTCAATGATCGAGAAAGATTTCTCTAGAAATGTGTGTAATGTCTAAGATTTATATTCAATTTAATGGTTTAGATTTTTCTAGTCTGCAAAACATTTTCAGACATGCGTTTTAAAGCTTAAAGCCATTTACATATTACTGTTTAAAATCTAAGATGGAATTAAATTAAATATTCTACTACTAAATACAATCTAGCAAGGATTACAAGCAAATACTTATCATCGAAGCTGTGTGCTAAATTTATTATTTCTTTTGAATTTGCTTTCAAAGGATTTTTCACTCAAAAGGTTTTTTTTTTAAATTAAACTCTACTGAACCTACAACATTCTCCAAACGCAACAATTACTTAGTATAGGAAAGCACCTTCTGTAAATCAGAAAATACTGCGGAAGAAAAAAGCGCTTTATACATTTAAAGAAAGAGATAATCTGCTCTGTAAGTAATAAGACAAGCATGACTGTAGATTGTGGATTTAAAGAGCAGAAAATAATAGGTATTGAATTTGAATTTTTCAGTAGCAGAACGCTGACGTTTCAAGTTGGTGGAGTAATACTTCAAAAGAGGATGAAGCCGTTAACCCGAGCTGTCATTCGTAGCTTTTTGTCTTTCGAGTACTCGAAAAACCCGAAAGTTTGACAATTATTCTTACTACAGGTTCCCTGGTGTAACCTAGTCACTGTTATACGAAGGTAGTGAGAAGGGCACTTCATGTAAATCTAATGGCGTATAGTTTATGTAATACTAACACGCTATGGGCCCTCGATGCCTGACAATAAAAGATTTTATTTTTTATAGCCATATCTGATTAGACTGAAAGACAAGAAACTGGAAAAATTTCTTTATTAAATAACGTTCAACAGGTTATTTAGAAACTTTCCTAAGTAAGTACGTAATTTTGGGCTCATTATTAGGCAATAAACGGCCCTAATAAAAGATAAGGCACTCAATTAACTTAACAAAACAATATTAACATTCGATTTTGGAACGTTAACGGAAAATAAAAACTTCGGCCAAGTGCGATCGAACTTGCGCACCGAGGGTTCCGTTTAAACTTGTAGGTATGTCAATAGTTTGTTAAACATACATTTATATTATTTACATAGTTTACCAACTGCAAAATGACATTGATTTTTGCCAAAAAAAAAGCCGGTCAAGTGCGAGTCGGACTCGCGCAACGAGGGTTCAGTAAAATGTACTATCGACAAAATCGTTTGAAGCTATCAAAATAATAAGACTAGACGTGTGACATGTTTACGCGATTGTCGACCTAATTGTATTTGAATGTCTATAGGAAAAAATAAGTTTATGGTGGGTCATGATTCCATTTTCTCGATTGTACAAACAAAATGTTCCGTAAACAAATGTCGTACATTCATCAACATTTTTTTTTGTAAAATAGCTACAAATTTACTTGTGCTACATGAAATTGCTTCTTGCCAAATTTTATGACTCTAGGTCAATGGAATGTACCTTATAGGTTTTGATTCCCTTGCAAATGTCAAAATATGCAATATAAATGGAACATAAACACTCGTATTTTTTATTGCGTTGATTTAGAAATTTATTTTTTTCACTACTTTGAGAGATAACAGACCTGAGTATGTGAGCTTGATATCTCGACGCGTTTCTGAGAAAAAGGGTCTTGGCAGACAGACCGACAGACGGACGGACAACAAAATGAACCTATAAGGGTTCCGTTTTTACCTTTGGAGGTACGAAACCCTAAAAAAGGGACAACAAGTGTTCCGTTTTTCCTTTCAAGTTATGAAATCGTAAAGACACTAGCACCGATTAAGGATAATCGGCGTCTTATTTCCTGGTTTAACTTCACTTTTTAGAAAAGAGTACGAGCAACATTTCCTAGAAGGAAACACTACCAACCTACCCTACTTACGATGCTAATTCACAATTCAAACGTGATGTCAATGCTACCAACCAACTTAACCCTAATTGTGCAAACTGCGGTTATCTAATTCACTAAGAACATCTACTGGATTTTAAATGAACTAATTATAATAATTCGAGGTGAAATACTTACAAGGGTAATCCCAGTTGACTGTAATAAAATAAATGAAATATTTAGTAACATTTTAGAATAAATGTTTGAAGATTAAGATTATTATGTACAAGGTTTTGATAATTCTTAATAACCTCAAATGGCTTAACATGACACTGCATTCCAAAATATTTTTACAGATCACTGACGTGCTTCGAAAGGGTTACTTCACGAAAGAGACAGGGAGACGATTTGAATAACTGCCTCGAGAAATGTTAACACGTAATTAAATCAAGACAAGGAAGGTATGGACCCTCCATCCTTTCTTGTCTCGATTCAATGCTTTGCCTTGCAGTGGTACAGTACGGGTCAATTATTAGAACAACCTTGAATATAGAAAAGCTGAGTTTCTTATCAAGTTATCGTCTATAAAAAAGTTGTCGTTTGTAATGGTGCTGATTCTCTTGTTCACAAACTTAACTAAATTTAAGTTAAGGGTATATTTCTCTTTCCATTTCTTAAAGAAAAGGACAGAAGACAGATTTTAGTTTAATCCTGTCAAATTAGACAGCGCCTGGAGAAAACTGACGAAGATTTCGACGCCATGTTTTTATATCGCGTCTAAATTATCTATGGTGTGTCTAAATTTGACAGGACTTAACTAATATTTTATCTTTTATCCTTTTCTTAATTAAATGGGAAGAGAAAGATGCACTTAACCTAAATTTACGTTAGTTTATGAATAAGAGAACCAGCACCAATGTCTGCTATAGTCCTGATAGATGTTTACTCTTTTACAAATCACGAAGAATATAATTGAATAAAAGGTGGGTGTTGCTGCCTTAATATTTACTGGGCTCATTTAGGCACACAGGAGTCATTCACGCTGAACCACTCTACCCTTTTAAATCCGTATATTTATTAAAGGCATGCCACCTCGTGGGGAGACTTAGGTCCGTATTAATAGACGTCACTCAATTCTGAGACGCTCTCAAGTTTATTGCTATCCTTACTTTTTCCCTTTAGAATGACAAGGACAACAAGAGACTTGAGAGCGTCTCGGAGTTGAGTGACGTCTATTAAATATACGGGCCTTAGTTCTATTATCTGAGTTCCAACGCGCATCCAGTGTGTAGAAGTCTTATTTTAATAGATTAGTACCTTATACAGTTCAAAAAATATTGGCAAAACCATGTCTTTTGTTGTATGGGAGCTCCACTTAATCCAATATTTGTAATATTTCTAACTTTAATATGTATACAGGATGTTGTAATGGGCCCTGGAAGAAAACTTACTTTAAATCGTTAAGATAGATATTTTTACTTAAATTAAACATTCCTTTATTTTTGAAAGGAAATAAAACTGTAAATATGTATTTTTTTAAATGTGTCACGCTCGGGAATCGAACTGGCTTAAATGCTGCCAGTTTGTTTCTTCTCAAAAATAAAGCAATTTTTTTTTTGAAGTTAAATGAAATTGAAATTGAAATGTTCTATCTTAACAATTTGAAGTAGTTTTCTTCCATGGCCCATAAAAACTTTTCACCCTGTATCCCATTATCATACCTTTATCTACTTCGACATCAGCTTCTCGCATCTTCCATCTCTGAAACAAATTGTTTAATTTTTAAATTATGATATTATAGAAAATAAAAATAATGAAGATCAGAGGATGTAATCATGAATATACAAGTTAAAGGCGAGATATAAAATATGACTTATTCTTGAAAATCACACATCATACGAACATAATAATTAACGAAAAATCAAAAATCCGCTTTCAAAAACGTGGTCAATTTATTTGTTGCAAATCAGTGCGCATGCTTGCTCAGTATGCAAACTTAAGAATAGCCCTTTGCCCTACGGTATAAGAACAAAGATTTGCAACAAATAAATCTTACTTAGCAACAGCTTTGGCTGACGTATCAAATCACCAGCTTATCAACCTTCAAAAAGGACGCGCATAGAATAGCTTCACAACCACAGAGAGACCAAGTTATCTGTGAACTGAAGTAGGGCGACTCCGTCGATTCAGCGTTGCAAAGAGAAAGAGACAGAGAACACTCAAATGAGATCAAATGTATAACTGAAATGTCATGTCAGCCGTAGTTCAAATTATAGCCATTTCACATATCGTGGTCTGCCTGTAACAACCTCTTGATGGTTTTACAAGACCTATCTAATGATTTTCTTATGGCTATCCCACACTATGGGGTAACCTTACGAACATCTTTAAGAAAATCCCACTTTACGTGAACGGGAGGTACCCCAAAGAGACAAAATATTATATTTTAGCACTTTGTCGACGTTGTAAGAACACATTTTCATGCAAAGTTTTTAGAGGACGGATGGGATGGACGGACATGAAAGAAACTGTAAGGGTTTCTTTTGTACCAATTTGGTACTGAGCCCTAACCACGAGAGCTCGCTGTCGGTGCAAAGCTAGTGAGGTTAAACTGCAATAGATTCAGCAAGCTCGCCGGAAGAGCGGAAATTAAACTACGAGAACATACACTTTCAACCTATGTTAGAATTTATACAGGTAGTTCGTTAAGCCATGACTAGAGTGCCAAATTAGATTCTATTTATTTCAGCAGAAACCTAAATTTACAAATTTTCATACAGTCGATATAAAAAATGTAAACGTAGCTACAAGTGTAGATTGAAATAAAAAAGAACCAATTAAGGCATTAAGTCCGCCTCTGTACATACATTATGTGCATAAAGTGTAAATAAATAAATAAATAAACCAATCATCTCTCTCGTCGTTATTGTGTTAAATCGGGACTGCAGCTAACAAAACAGTTGATAACTTCGAAACGGCTACACCGATTTTGAAGACACAAGTCTGAAAACCACTGCTAGATCAACTTCTTTCAAATAAAAGAAGCTGTGTCCAAACCGTACCTGTTTAAAAGTTCCTTTATAACAGACAGACTGACAGACACACAAAACAGTCACTTATAACAACAGCCCCCTTTTGTGCCTGGGGTTAATAAGCAAGTGCATTAAGCATCATATGTAGAGTTTACACGGCTGACTGAAGTCGCACGATTTTTGTCGCAAGGCAAAATCAGGCATTACAAACATTTCGGCTAGACCGCAAGTAAATAATGCTCGGTACACACAAAAAACCACAATCGTGATTTGTGAAGCCACTATTTCCTTTTTTTTATATGTGGCAATCTCGCCATATAATTCCCAGCCACATCAAAACTAGAGTCTGCCAGAAAAGCACCCAGCAATAAAACTCGACGAGTCTTGAAGAAAAGATTCTACTGTCTTGGATCCCACAACGAAATTAGTCAGAAAATAACAGCAGAGGGGTAAGAAAAACATGTTTTCCTCTTCATATGAAGTGACTAGCCGTACAGCGAAAAACGATCCGTGTAAATACCTCTATACTGTCACTGTCGCACAATTGCCAAATAACGTTGGCAAGAGAGAAACCAAAAACAGCTAAGCCACAGTAAGCGCTAAGTAACTCTCGGCCTAGACTTGTAGAGAAAGACGCTTCTAAAACCGACTAAAATAAACTTTCGTGATCATTTCAACTTTAATATTCCATTTTAAACCTTATTTAAGTTCTATCTAAGGTCAAACCAGTTTAACTTGTCAAGAAAACTCTCAAACATTGTAAAAGTTTTACCAACAGGTTTCATTTTAAAAACTACTTTAGCATTTTCAACATGAAAACGTTTCAGTTTAGCGGAACAATTTTTCAGCTTGATTTTTTGTTTAAATTGCTGATGTACCTACCTAAATGTAAGTACCTGGAAAACTAGGGTCGTACTCGATTAATATGTTATGCAGTGTGTCGTACGTGTATGGAAGATATTAAACCCTCACTGTCTTTTCCTCATGGGGGTACGCAGAATCTACATAAAAAAATTTGTCCAAAAAAAATACCACCTTCAAAGACTAAAAACAGAAAATTAACTAATATTTCGTAAGTCGGTGGCAACTTACTTCGTGGCAGCAACGGAACTTAACAGATAGATGAGAAGCCACCAACTTCCAATATTTTAGTAATTTTTTTGAGAATTGCAAATTCCTCAATACATGTAACTTGTACAAATACTTACGATAACCACCTCTGAAACACGACCTACGTAACAAAAAAAAAGACCATTAAAATCCGTTTATAATTGGCGGAGAAAGCGCGTAACAAAAATACAAAAAAAAAAACATAAGTACATTCCAATTGAGAACCTCCTCCATTTTGTAGTCGGTTGAAAACCTGTTCCGATCCCAACATTTTTTGCTTCGCCCATATACGCCAGCCGGTCTATCCTAAAAAATCTTTTGTCGAATGTAAAGTGAGTTGTCATCCTACCTAATGTTAGGATTAGGGATTGTCAGCTCTCTTCAAGGTCATTTCGTACCAAGGTCAGTTTACCTAAACTCACCGAGGAAGGAATTCTATTCTACAGAATAGTAGTTTCTGTGTAAATAGTCTAGAGTATTGGGTCTAGACCGTTTTGAAGTACACTTCTACAAATAAATAGAATTCAAGTATATTTATAAAGTAAAATTAATAGCTATTCGTAATGTAAACAGTATTTTTTTTCTCATCTTTTGACACGGCTAATCTTTGAAACGGCTGGTACGTTTTTGACGGAGGTTTCACTTGCAGATAGCTGACGATAAAAGTATCCTGCTTTAAAAAAAACGCGACCAAGGTAGTGCATTTCTACGTAATCGAAAACAGTAATAACAATAGTAAACCTTTCGGGTTCCGGGTTTTTCACCTCCGTAAAATCTTCCGTGGAATAGAATAATAAAGATATGCGGTAATTTTCCCGGAATAACGGACCTATATTTTTAGAATATTATTTTAGTATGATAATGAGAAGTTTTCTTTTAAAATAAGTGGATGTGTGAGTTCCTAGAAATTAAAATTCTGAGCATTTGTTGTTTTGTTTGGATGACAATGCCTATTGTTATCATAATTATTACTTTATTATATGAAGAAATTAAGTTTGAAAAAAAGATGTTTGTTTAATTGGGTATTTTACATCATTAACCAATAAATGCAAGACACAATTTCTATAAAACCTCTTTTAATTTTAGCTCAAGAAATTCGGTTCATTTTCAATTTGCTGTAAAATATCGATTTTTATTTGCTTTGAAATCAATAAATAGTTAGTCAAGTTAGTTTTTAAATTAGTGACGTCATATGGTGAATTTCCATACCAAATCTATGGAAGAATCGCGTTGTGACAGCTTATAAGAAGTACGTCAATTGATGATGGTGTAAAATTGGTAAAATACCGTATTGTCGATTGTGGCGAATACAGACTTACTGTACTTAGCTAATGTAATAGTGCGACTTCATTTGCCGTATTTGTCAAAATATTTGCGCCATTTCGATAATACGAACTATACTCTAGACTTATTCGAAAAACGTTCATATTGCGTTGCAAACGCGGAAAACAAATAACTTATTCAAAGAAACTTTTTTAAATTAATTTAACGCTCTGTTCTTCGTTCGTGATTTATTTATTTACATTGTTGGTTTTTATAAAAGTAGAACAAAGAAGTAAACTACAGGTTTTTTTTAACGCAAATGCTTTAGATAAAAATAATGATTTCACTCAGTCTAAAGTACGGAAATAAGAACAAATAGGTATGAAAAGAAGCATAAAAAAGATTTGGGAAAACTGTTTATTATTACGTGTTTGAGATAAGTTATAGAATCAGGCGTAACTTTGCTGAAACTCATGACAATTTAATGCAAATATTATATGAAGTTTTAATTTTTCAATTTTATAAAGTTTTGGAGGTAAATTTTACGCAAGCACGGCCCTCTCGCGCGCAAAAATATGCACATGGCAGAAGATAAATAAAAATCTGACTTCCAATACTAAATTTCGAGTCGTATTTCACCCACTTTTTAATGTGAATAAAAAATCATCTGATGACTTTTTCAGACTTTTACTGACTAAAACCCAACCCTTATGTTCCGGGGCCGTAATGGCCCTATAGGGCCGCGGTATTTTACCCCTTCACGGTGCATTCTTAGAAATTGTTGACTCGTCGGCGAAAAAATTATATTTGCATTTTAATTGTATTAGAATCCGTAACGAATTAACCTTTCGACAACCAAGCGACAGCCGGCTGTCGGGCTGCTATTGTCTTTCTATTGTGTCTCGAATCACGTGTGTTTTCGAAGGTTTAAACATCAGCTCACTTGTTAGGTGGTGACCTAACGCTGCCTATAGACATCTGCAATACCAGAAGGTTAATTACACTACATCTAGTAGCACGGCAACTATTAGATATATATAGTATTTCTCACTTAGCTCCTTTAAAAAGCACTAAGACCTAACTTACGAATAAAACACACCGAAACATAGCCAGTGAACTTCTTTCAAGTAAGTAAGTCCACTAATAGACACTACTAAATTTTCCCTAAATATTTCAAAAAATAAAGCCAGCTACCGCCCACGTTTTCATGCGAATTACAGAAAAAATTTCTTCCTTAAACTTTGAGTACTCATCATTATGAAAATAGAGAGCCACTTTTACGCCTCCTATTAATATTAAAATACCTTTCTTTTGTTGTATTCCAAAAACGTAAACACTTAATGGGGTCTAAAGTGCTGTAACAGAAGGCATTGTGGAAGTTTCCACGATTCATTTAGCCAAGCGTCGCTGTTGTAATGCTAATTTGTTTTGTAGGTAAAGTTTCATAGTAACAGAATATTTTGTATTTAGGAAAGTAGGTTCAAAGTTTAGGTTATAAATGTCTTGTGATTGAGGTTTCTGGGTCAAAATAAATATGCTTAGTAAGACATTAATATATTGGGAATGCTAGCTTTTGCCTGCGGCAGAAAGTTTCGCTAGCGTTAGAAAGTGACAAAAAGTAGCCTATGCCACTCTCTATCTCTTCAACTGTCGCTTCCTTTTGCCGTGAAAGACAAACAAACAGACAGACACACACACACACTTTCCCATTTATAATATTAGTATGGATTCCATATTTCTGCTCAATTTTTATGCTGACAGGTTGTTGTGCATACGGCCTTGTTTTTATTGAGTGTCAATTCACGCTATTGTACTTATACGTGACAAGCAAACGCAAGCTCCCGTGTGATAGTGACATGAATTTGTAACCAAAAATGTGTCGTACTACGAGTATAACACAAATTATTGCTTTTGTATGATTTTACGCTAATTTATCTTAAAAAATTAGGCTCTGGCATCTACGTATATCAATTATTTGATTTTATTATAGACTATGTGTTATCTGTAGTTTTGCCACAATTTTGTTCCTTTTACATACTCTTTCCAATATTGTTGTTGGAGGAATGGAAACACATCGAAAAAAGAAAAACGTTATTATTATAAGGGCTTTATATGTGTATTTGATAAATAATGGGAACACTCCAAAGATAGCTTTTCCTTCTAAAGTTTTTCTTGTTGACAACTGTGCTTCCACCTTCAAAAGGGGGGAGAACTTGGTCACTGATGAAGCCAACTTTGCTTACGGGGCATAGCCTTCGCAAAGTGTGTCAGGTTGACACAACTGGTGAAGTTATAGTGATTAGGGAACCACAGAGTTGTCAAGAGGTTCAGTTACATACTGACCATATTTAAAAAAATATTAAAACGGAGTGGGTCCATGATGTAGCTATAGGAGATTTCTCTGGCTTTCCCTTCTTCTGACTTCCTGAAGTTTGACGAAGATAAAGACATAGAATTTTTATTTATGTTTGTATTTTGTACGCATTTTGTAGTTCGATTCGCTTAGGTCGATAGGTAACCCCGTCTGGGACGTTATGGATTTGCCATGTCTTTGACGTTAGCTGGGCTGTGGGGCTTACTTTTAGGTCGGTTTTGTAGCCCTAAAATTTAGACATGCCAACGTAGGGCTAGTATTAAGTGCATGATGGCACATTTAGTTTGTCAATTGATATCATATTGGAAAATATCATTGTCGTTTGGCATGCTCTAAGTTATCCTTCCAAGGACAGTTCATTTTTAACCGACTTCAAAAAAAAAGTAGGTTCTCTGTTCGACCTGTATGTATGTATGTATGTATGTATGTATGTATGTATGTTTGTCCGCGATTATCTCGCGTTTGGCTGAACCGATTTTGATGCGGTTTTCAGCAAAGTGTTTGTTACATTCTGGGGAAGGTTTTAGTATATAACACTAATAGATATCTCATGACGTTGCCCGCATAGATCGCGTTTTGCTTTCTTGGATTGTAGATTTTTATAAGATTATAAGTTTATTTTTTTGAGAGCTACCCTTAAACGTAGTCAGACACTGAGACTCTAACTAAAAGGTAAAAAATAAAAAGCTTTTTTAAAAAAAAGATAACCGACTTCAAAAACTAAAAGCTCAAAAATAACTATTTCGGAAGTCGGTGGCTTCTCTTCTGCCGGTCGATTTGTGTTGCCACCGACTTCCGAAATAGTTATTTTTGAGCTTTTAGTTTTTGAAGTCGGTTATCTTTTTTTTAAAAAAGCTTTTTTCCGACCATAGGTAGGGACAAATAGCTAGGATGTTTGTCTGAGTGTTAAGATGTTATGAATTCCTTCCAAGGACAGTTCATTTTTCCGACCATAGGTAGGGACAAATAGCTAGGATGTTTGTCTGAGTGTTAAGATGTTATGAATAAAGGTCTCGATGCTGCGCCCTTCATTCATTTGGGTGGGCGTAGCTCATGTGAAGTCTTTATGTAACTGCTAATAGATAACTGGCTAGAAAAATACCTTTGAGGTTTTATCTTAACACTCAGCATGAAATTGAAACATTCTAGAATGAATGTTTCAATTTGATTTGGTAGTTTGTTTTTGATACAGTATGACGTATGTCGCGTCCGAGGCTCATGGAGTGAGCATGTTATATATACAACAATAAATCCAGTTGAAAGTGCTCCCTGTTTATATTTCAATAGTTACACTATACAAAAGTTTTGGTCGGAGGGCTCGTCAAGCCCTTCCACATACTAAACACACACCTCTATACGTGAAAGAAAACTGCTGTAGTATAACGTTATAACTTTTATTTGTTTTTTACAATCGGCGATATCAATTTTTCAATTTGCAATTATTCCCGCTCTAATCGAAAAGTAACTGAACGACTTACCGTGAAATCCTTCATTCGCCAGTTGTGACCGAAATCGTTCAGGAATCACTATGTTCGTTCGCTATCAACCTGCGTTCGCTAACATTCGGCCATTCTGACGAATGTCTGACCTCAGACATAGTAATAACCTACTACAAATTTCTAACCATTCACAACTAATATTTGGTTTTGCATAACTGATACAGCTACATCTAATATCATAAATTCACAAAACAAATCAAATCTCAAAACTTGAACTATAAAATTAACTATTAAAGTATAGGTACTGTATCTAGTACTCTAGCAACGGCAAACAAAATAAATTCACAAAACAAATCAATTTCAAAACTTAACTGTTACATTCAAGTATTTATGTTCTAATCGGTATGATCTTTAATGACAAACAAAATTCAATAAATTTTTGGCAACCCTCGGTCATCCTGCATTCAGTGAATGTCCTCATTCAAATGCTGGCATCTCGTTCCAATATAATAAGCATCTAATTTTATCTTATCATTTAGCTTAGTTGTCTGCAGCACTCTCGCTCAGCAATCTAATCTCCAATCACTTAGTGAACTAATTAATGCATCAAGGATCTTTTAATCAACGATAGGTATATTCTTCTGTTACTACTTCATCTTATCATTAGTTGGCAGATCTCTCACTCCAACATGTCACACATGTGCGGCAGCACGCTCGCCCCGACAGCATGTTGTGTTATGTGGCAGTGTGCTTACTCCACCGTCTCGTTGCAGCCGTCGGCAGTGAGCTCACCCCGAAGGTCTGCAACAATAAAAACATCGGAAAGAAATATCTTTTCTACCAAGCCATGAATAATCGAATCTTACTATTAATTTAGATTATTAAGACTTCATGAAGTTATTACTACGAGTTGATTTATTAGATAGTTAAAAGATTTTATGTTATTTTTAGTTTTGTAGAAATAATAAATAACAATATCAAAACGCCTTTTTTATACCTTTTTTTTTGTTTCTAGATCAAATGGACTTTTTACAATTATTATATATTATTTTAATGATAAGTATTTAGTATTATTTTTAGAAATTATGTGTTGTAACGACGTGTGTAGATAAATTTCAAACTCAATGGTATTTTGTAACTTAAACAAATGGTTAACAAACTCAAAATTTATCAACACTTAATACATGGTTTCTGACAATAACATTATGCGTTATTTGTATAAGAATATAAATAAACAAATAATGTAATAATAAACATACTATTATATCCTTATATTAAAAACTTAATAACTTATGAAAACAAAATGTATCAAAGCCTAGTAAATGATTAGACAATACTTATGTACAAGTATATGAAAACAAAATATATCTACGCTTCGTAAACGATTAAATAAAATTACTGTATAAGAATAAATTTTATTCTGAGCTGCTATTCATTACATCATTTTCATCAGAATCACCGTTTTGTTCTAACACAGGTGAATTACAATCAACCTCGTCGTTCGTATCGGGGCAAGAAAATCTCACCCACGGTTTCATCTTATCTACAGCAAATACGTTTTTTATATTTGCGCCCCGTATAGCCCTCAATGCTACTTACTTCGTACCTGTTATGGCCAAGAACCTTAGTTATCCTGTAAGGCCCACTGTAGCGCGGTAGAAGTTTATTACTCTCCCCAGGGTTATTAAGCTGTTTTTGTACAAGTACTAGATCACCTACCGCATATTCTTTAGCGGAACATCTGCTTTTATTAAATCTCTTTGCCATCTCCTCTTGCTTCTTTTCTATTGTCTGCGAAACTTCTTTCCTTATTTCTTCAACATTGGGACTTTCATTCTCAGGCACGTCGTGCGTAAGGTCATGTAAATGAGGTTCAGCCACATTTACAGTTCTCTTCCCAAAAATTACTTCCGATGGGGTCTTTCCAATACCTTTATTCAAGGTATTGTTTAAACTCCATTGGACTGTGTTGAGGTGAGTGTCCCAGTCCTTGTCATTCTCGCCGTGCGTCAATGCTCCTAGAGATGCAAGGATCGTGCGGTTGTACCTCTCAATTTGCCCGTTGGCACGGGGCATTGCCACAGCGTTCTTTATGTGCTTGAATTCCAATTCCTGAGCGAATTCAGCAAACTCACTGGAGGTAAAGCTGGTGCCACGATCGGACACGAGAAGGACAGGTACACCGAATATGCCAAACACATCTCTAAGGACAAAGATTGTTGTTTGGCTTTTCGTGTTTCTTACGGCTCTTAACACGATAAATTTGGTATAGGCATCTATTATACCCAATATGTAGGTGTTACCTCTCTTGCTCTTCACAAATGGCCCTAGATGGTCGACGTGGACACTATGAAACGGTTCCGGAGTTTTGGGTATTGGGAACAGAAATCCTTCCTTTCTACCCGCAGGTTGTTTAGCATAAGCGCATGAGATGCATGCACGCACATACTTTTTTACAAAAGACGTCATTCCAGAAAACCAATAAGTCTGTTTCATTTTGTCAAGGGTCTTTTCGAATCCCATGTGACCACACTCATCGTGGCACAGATGACAGGTTTTCCACCTCGAGTCAGATGGAACGACCCATTTCAGGGAATCGCCCACCTTTCTATATATTTTGCCCTCCTTCATTGCATAATCGTTTTTTATTTGTTTTGCCTCTGCGCAATTACTGTTTAATATAGATTTGATTAACACCAATTGTGGGTCAGTAAACTGTATGTTCTCTAAAGTAAAATCTTTGGCTTTAGATATTTTAAGCACGTTAAGTACTGGGCTATTCTCTGAATCAGGTTTCTCAACCGGATTGCGACTGAGGGCGTCTACATGACTCATTTGAGTACCAGGCCGATACTCGACAGAAAAGGTAAATTCTTGAGCTTGTAGCCACCATCTCGCTATGCGAGGCACAAGATCACGCTTATCCCAGGCTTGCCTTATTGCGTTGCAGTCGGTAACAACCTTGAACTGTACCCCTAGGAGGTAATTACGGAATCTGTTCAAGGATGCCACGACTGCTAACGTTTCCAACTCATACGAGTGGAAATGCTTCTCTTCAATTGCCGTTTGCCTACTAAAATAGGCTACAGCCCGAAGCGGGGAGCTCTGAACTGGGCGTTGCATAAGTATCCCGCCTATTCCTATCTGACTTGCATCTGTATGCAACTCCGTCAAGAACTCTGGATTATATATGGCTAGCACCGGGCGAGACACTAAAATGTCTTTAATTTTTTGGAACGCTTCATCTTGCTTAACTCCCCAAGACCATTTTTGATTTGATTTAGTAAGAGTTGTAAGAGGACTAGCTATGGACGCAAATCCAGGCACAAAACGGCGAAAGAAACTTGCAAGGCCGATGAATTGCCTTACCTCATGAACGTTTTCCGGTTTCTTGAAAGATGCTACTGCATCGACTTTCTTTTGGCCTGGCTGCACACCTAGTCCCGTAATCTCATATCCTAAGTAATCGATGCTCTTCCGGAAAAAGTTACACTTATCTAGTTTAAGCGTTAGTCCGGCGTCTCTAAGTGTGGACAATACTTCGCGCAATTTTTCTTTACCCTCAGCAATACTTGTGGATGCTATAACGATATCATCCATGTACGCTAGTACCCCTGGAATTTTCTTAGCATTTAAGACCTTGTGTATAAGACGTTGAAACACTGCAGGGGCATTACACAAACCAAATGGCATTCGATTATACTCGTAATGCCCCTCTTGTGTGACGAATGCCGTTAAATGCTTCGATGCCTCTGCAATCGGGATTTGGTGGTAGCCCGACGCCAAATCAAGAGTGGAAAAATATTTCTGTCCACTCAGACTATCAATCTGGTCCTCTATCAACGGCATGGGATACTTATCCTTACAGGTCTTCTTGTTGAGGGCCCTGTAATCTACACACAACCGTAGTTCGCCGTTTTTCTTTGGAACGACTATGATTGGGCTAGCATACTCACTTTCCGATTCTCGGATTATTCCATTAGCACTAAGATCTTCGATCATAGTTTTGACCTTTTCCCTTTCAGCAATCGACATACGGTACGGTCTGTAGGTTACAGGGGTGTCATCCTTTAATTTTATGTGCATCTCTGTTAAAGTAGTCTTTCCTAGTTCAGCTGTAGAGAATGCGAAGCAATCTCTATTCTCTCTCAATAATTGACATAATTCATTTTTTATAGTTTCATCTAGATCATCGTCAGTCCTTATACTCTTGAGATTAATCGGATGTTCTTCACTGTCATGTTTCTTTTGTTCCACTCTGCACACATTGAGAACAGTATTAGTAAATTCAGCTGGATCTCTAAGCTCTGTTGGTTTTTCTTGCCTCAGTTCGGGCAGCACTACTCCCCTTGCCACAAGCTGACCCTTCTTAAACTTTATTGTTGACGAGTTCAGTCCTAGAACGATCAGGTTGGCGCAACCATTAGTGAAGTGGTAAACACCTGGTAAAATCATATACTCATATCCGGGTTTTAAGCAGGCCTCAGAAGCAATATACAAAGTAGACTCTAATGGACAATCTTTGGCAATGACAGGAACCATGCCCACACCTTGAACGTCCACTGAATCCTGAATTTCTACTTGTGTTGGCCTGTCTGGTGCCCTATATAGTATTAACTCGGTATCGGTTATATACTTCTTAACATCTGGAAGCTCCGTGTAATTTTGCCCTACTAATAAACTAGTTCGTTTCGGTAACGAAGAGTGGGGTACTACATAGGCTTCTACAGTCTCCGATAGGTTATCTAGCTCGATATTTATTTCAACAATAGCATTGGGCTTTAGTGAACCATTACCAAACCCAGTTAGTTCTGGAAGATCATCAGCGTACCGAATCTTAAGATTATCTACGGGGGCTTTATCACTCAAAAGAGTACTGTCGCTACCGAGATCAACATAACATCGCAAAGTCTTACCATTTACGCGGGCGCTTTTGTAGTATTTGTCTGATGGTGCGTTCGATTGGATTTTAAGTACATTTTTATTTGTTCCTGGCTGAGATTTATCAACAGGCGTATTGTTCTTGTCGCACCTAGCCGAATTATGTCCAATGCGTCTGCATTTACCGCACTTAAGCAAATCTTTAGGACACTGTTGCCAAAAATGTCCCTTATCGTTGCAATTGAAGCAGATAGAATCACTTTTCTTTTGCTTATCGTCCGTAGTATTGCCAGCCGTAGTTCGTTTAGGAACTGTCGTAGCTCGATCGCGTGACATCGTAACAGTTTTCGTAAATGTCTCGTCCCGTTTTGTAGAAATTTTCCTAAAGTATGTCAAAACATCTTCGGGCTCTTTAAAGCAAAGGCCTTGAGCATTCATTCTAATATTATGGTCAAAAATGCCGTGTGTTAGGCAATCTACTGCCTTTTGTCCTTTTATTTCACATCGATTGATGAGACGCAACTTATCATAGTAGTACTCCTCAAACGACTCATTACGCCTGCTCTTACGATTGAGCATTTCTGTAAGAAGATCGCCGTGATTTTCTTCGCATGGGAATGCTCTTAGAAGTTTATCTTGCCATTCACTCCACGTGAAGTTCACACTAGTGAGACCGTCGTACCAGCGCTTGGCTAGGCCAGTCAGTTGAGGCAGAGAATAGTAAATAATTTGCTTTTCCGACCACCCGTACACTATTGCCGTTTCATTTATTTTTGATAGCCAATCCTTCATTGATTGTGCCTTGGCTTGCGGGTTAAACTCGGGAATCACATTTTTTCCAGAATATGCCTGAGGGGCCCTATTTTTGCCTTCAATGGCTGCGACGAGCTGCATCAAAACTGTATCATCATTCTTCTTGCTTTTATCTTTTGAAGTGTTGTCAGTCTTTGTGCGTTTACTATTTTTACTTCGATGATCATGGGAAGAAGAGGATGATGAAGAACTAGATCGAACCAGTTTCCTTTTCTTTGTGGCGCGTCGTTTCTTGCTACGTTTCGACTCAGATTCGCTGCTCGACGAGCTCGTTGAAGATGACGAAGACGAGCTTGTACTTCTCTTCCTATGCCTCTTATTACCACGACGGTCTTGTTTAGATTTACTAGACGCGAGGTTTTGATTCTTACGCTTTATATTCTTATGCTTTATATTCTTATGCTTTTTAATCTCACTGTTTTTTTTTTGTGTTTTGACAGAGTCGTTACTATTTACGTCATCAGATTTGTGCCGCAACGGCGGTGTGCCTGGCTCAGACATGACTACTTAGTACCAAGAACAAAGGAAATAATCTCATTAGTCCTGTAAACTCGTTTACTAATTACGACAGGCACAACTACATAATAAGTAAACTTTTGTTAAATAAATCTCACTAAAACTTAAGAATTATCATTTTGACAAAGGAAATTCAAGTGAGAAATCATTAAAAATCGAAACATGTATACAGAAATAAAATAAATGCGTCAAGTATTCAATTGGAAAAAAACATGGACAATTTTAATAATCGTTAATCATATAAGAATAATATTTTGTAAACATCAAATATGTTTAGCACTTAGCAGTCTCCGTAAACGTTACCTATTGTCTGAACAACACCTTGATAGTTATCTCTGGTCTGGCGAAAATGTCAATTTGACAACTGTCATTAATGTCAGATGTCAGGTGTCATTACTGTCACACGAAATTGACCCTTATGATCAATGTTATTTTATTGTTTTATCTGTGCTACGGTTGTGGTTCACTCACTCAACTGGTCTGATCGACAAACTATAAGTCTATAACACCAATTTACCAATCGCTAGATGAGGGGTTATGTACGATACTTCGATACGCGTTTTCCAACGAAATTACTAAATGTAGGATACTTAAAACGTAATATATATTCTTCATTTTGATCACTCATAATAAACGAAATATAAAAATATCACAGAAACTGACTAGGTTATCATCAGTAAAACTAAAATTATATTTATTTTGTAAATAGGTTATACATTACACTTTTACACATCAATATTTTGTTATTTTTTTTGCAAACGATGGTGTGGGTGTTTCGTAGCTGGACTGCTCTGAGAAGAAATATCCGAAACAAACTCAGAGTATCTGGTGTTTAACTTTAGCTTATTATAAAACTGAAGAATCTACAGTGTTGTGATAAAATATGTGTGATTTGTGCGTACCCAGTGCTGTGTAGTAAGCTACTAGGTAATTAAAATTGAGTACCTTATTCTCAGCGGTTTTAATGTGGAGAAGGTAGGTTATGCATAACAACTCTTAACAACAGTATATATCTCATGGATAGATGTTAAATCATTCGTTTATCTACTAATCAACGTATTACGGTATTACTCATTAATCGAGCATTAATCATATTCACTCGTATTGCATGATAAATATTAATAAATATATAGGTACGTGATTTTTACCGCAAAATAAGTACATTACTGATCAATTAGCATATTGTATCAAGATATTTACACTGATTGTACCTACACTATAATTAATTGGATTGACGTGCTTTCCGAAGCACGACCCTCTTTTTTTTTTAAATTACTTAATTTATGCATTTGCTCATTTTCTTCACTTAGCAACACGTAGAAATAAACACTCACTCACATCATGATAATTTCAGTTACTTTGCTATCATCATAGCGATCAAGCACTGAATCATAATAATTCATCTTCAAGCTGTAGGCTGTAGGTGCTACAGCTAATGATACTAAATACTACGACTCACCAAATACTTTCTTCGTCGAGTTGATCAGGCTGGATGGCTAGCTACTGCGTACTTGATCTGCAGTATCTCACAGTAATGGCTTATTGTCCACTTTTCCGGGCATGAAAAGGTATCGCATCAGCACTTCTGAAATGAAAGAAAACTGCTGTAGTATAACGTTATAACTTTTATTTGTTTTTTACAATCGGCGATATCAATTTTTCAATTTGCAATTATTCCCGCTCTAATCGAAAAGTAACTGAACGACTTACCGTGAAATCCTTCATTCGCCAGTTGTGACCGAAATCGTTCAGGAATCACTATGTTCGTTCGCTATCAACCTGCGTTCGCTAACATACGTCTAAGAAAATGACAGTGCAAATTTCCTATTCCTAGCTTTCGTTGTTTCCACTGTCTATTTATAAACAAATCCTGCACCTTTATTATAATGAAGACGAAGCTTTGGAATCCCTGTTTTCATTTGTAGGTGTTTACTTACAGTAAACGCCTGCTTGCCGCTTGCATTTATGCTCGGCGTGCAAAAGGTTAACTGTCAGTTGGCAAGTCTCGCTTTGAGTTCAGAACAACTATGTATATAAATATTTTTTTTTAATTATTATGGGCTTGCTCTTGGTCCCAGACTAGCCCGAGGGCATAGACGGGGCCTACGATGGAGCGAGCTTACCCAATAGATGCCTATGCACTTGTTTTTTAAATACTTCCGGGTATATTGTTCAGCAAGATATATAATTTAAATGTCATGTCACTCTAATATATTTGCACTTTGCCAAGTTACTAGTTTGCCAAGGTACTACTAGTTTTATAGAGTGAAGGTTTGCTAGTAGATAACTCAACTTTGGGTTAAGTACATAACTTATGTGTATCGTTTTTCTTGTGCAAAAAAGAATTATTATGAAGAAATACTACTAGTGACGTATGGCAACATGCGTTTAGAATTGTACTATAAAATTCTATGCGACTGCAATTTATTGATATTGTGATTATGCTAAAGTAGTAGTTAACGCTTTTAATATTTTTTGATCCTGCAGGACAAAGGCTTCTTGTCTTGTAGAGAAGGAATGAACATTGATCACCATAGAGACAGAGTAACGATTTCAGACTACATTCTTTAAAGCCTAGGTTAAGACATCCGCGACTTTTTACCTCAAGTAACGAAATACAAAAATTACGTAAATCCGTCCTATCTATGACAGTTGTTACAAGTAGTCAGAAGTCAAAAAGACTGTCAAGGTCTAACCAAATGATTTCGAATTACTCAGTAATCGCTTCATTTAAAAGACTTATGCAGCTGCATCTGGAAAGACTGAAAGCTGTCCTTGAACGTAGTTTGAAAAAAAGATAGGGAGATGATAATCAGGTCACCAGCCTTTTTTACCAACTATTTAAAAGATGATGACGTATAGTTAATATGTTACTTACTGAGTCCCGGGGAAGCCTCATCATCTCTGTCGTATCCACTAGAGAACTGTGGTCTCCCATGTATTTGGGAAAATGGAAAACCCAAACTGTTTTCGGCTGCGAAAAAAAACGATGGTTGTGATTTGCAGCAACTAATTCAAGTAGTTTTTAATACATTTTAATGTTAATTATATAAAACCCATAATTATAATAATATATTGTTATTTTTTTTATTTTTACCATTAAGAATGTTTGTTTGAAAGCCTTGTTGGTTAAAGCAGATGATTCAAATTAGAAAATTTTAAAATGGCAATCTCTGGTACACCGTAATATAGCAACCATGTTTACCTGCTTTCCCCAATTTGACTCTCCGGCGATGTATTAGCACTTGTCCGCATACCCTATAATGTATACTGGGTATACGTTATTCAAAAATACTACTTTCACTGATAACACCTACCCGTCCATATTTGATCCGGTCCCTTGCTTCGTTATCAAGTTGCCTTTGTATGTCATCAGCATCGTCAAACAGCGTGTTCGTTCTAGGACTGGTCAGATCTTGGTAATGGCCTGTTCATGAACAATTATAATACGGATTTAGTAACTACTTTAGTACTAGTTTACTAATATACAGTGCCAGGACAGTTTCGAAGGATCTCTTTCTCTTCTTATTGATAACTTCCACTTTCCATCAGCCCTTTCAGATGAACAGTTAGAAACTCTCTAAGTTGGAATTTCCATATAAAGTAAACTCTCTAAAAGCTCTCACGTTTTGTAATACTTGTAGGTTTTAGGAGCAGAGAGACTTAAGGTGTATAATAATATAATCCAAGATTTGGGTTCTCATTGATTCCATAATCTCCCTTCGCTTCACATGCATGGCTGCACATCTATATAAAATGGTTGACTAACTGACGGATTGACTGACTGTTCCTCAACGCACAGTGCACGGGTACGTTCTTTGTGATGAGTAAGTATCTACAAAGAAAACATTTTTGAAAATTTCAACCCTAAAGGACTTTACGGCTAAGCTATACGGAATGGAAGTTCGTCATCCACGCGAGCTAAGCCGCGGAAGTTAGTCTATATACCAGGTAAATTCCATCCTTATGGCACTACTAAAGATTTTGGTGGCCCTTAGTAGCTCCATCAGTTGTAATATTACTACATAATTAAACAAAAACCTCAATCTATCAACCATGCTAAAATGTAGGTCTGGGAACTCTCAATTTCTCAATCCATAATATAACAAGCGATGAAAAAGAAGTACACCCATAAAATTAATTTGCTTCGAGCAACTTCAAAACGAATACCGCTATTATCCAATTGAGAGTGTAAGTCAAATTGTCATAAATTTGAAGCGGAAGAATATTTTTTATTGCTTAAAAAGTTCCATAATTGCGATCTTAAGTAAGACAAGTGTGGAAAATTTTAGCCTTGGACGTTCCGACCTTGCCTAAAGTAATACAGAACATTTTTTTATTGAGCGATTTAAGAACGGTTATTACGTAAATTATAGGTCTCGGTTCTGATCGTTAAATAAAACCTGAATTATCTTTTTCGCAGAGTGAAAATTGACGATAAAAAGGGTGTATTTTTTCAATATACTCTAATATTTTATTGCGAATCAGGGTAATATTACACAATGTTTACAGAAGAGATTTACTTGATTGGCACTTATTACGCCGACGAAAATGGGAAAATGAATTTAGACCGACAATGGACGCCACCATTTTGAATTATTGACGACATTGTACGCACACCAATGTTGGCAGATTACGTTTATATAAATTACTGTAATCAGTTTGCGTAGCTTTTAAATAACTTAGAAAATACAAACAAAAACTTATTTTTGTACGATTTAATAAATTTACAAGAAATCTCCAAGTGTTACTAGTAGTTGAAGAAGAAAATTAGAATGCTATTGAGTATTCTACACGACTTTCCGTTCCTTCGGCTCACTTTGTTCGTCTCTTACTTTAAGTAGTTTAGAACTCTTGGTACCTAATCAATAATATTCTAATGTAAAACCGAACAAGGCGGGTTTAACCGCGGGAGGCTGCTAATCTGAAAACTGAAAATAAGAATCCCTGACAATCGCTGACATTTTCTGTCTTATCTGCTTTTAGCAGCTTTTATCAAATGATAGTACAGGCTGAAGAGGAGGGTATTTTACCTCGGCGTTGACAAATGACTGTCATAACATAGCCTAGAAAATAAACGGACAGATTCAAATGATTTGTCGGTTCTGCTCCACTTATTCAACAAAAGATATTTATTTGCTTCGAGATACTGTGACATTCGACCCAAATCTTTATCGAGACGATCCACTTTCGCTCCTAGTAAAAATAATGGTAAGTGTTAATAGTGGGATAGCGTAAAGAATTCTTGAAGTTATTGATTATTAATTCTCAGTTAACCAATTTTTATGAATATCTCATTTGAAATTATTGATTACTAATTCTCAGTTAACTATTTTTTATGAATAAGTTGTTGAAGGTTACATCGAAGCTACGTTTTGCCGGTGTAGCGTCAAAGACACATTAAGAATGTATCGTAAAAACATGTAAATACAGTTCTAGTCCACTGTATTGCACTTCCAACGACGACGATAAGCGTCATTTTTATATCGCGACATTGCACTAAAGTCCAAAACATACTTTTAGTACTCTTTTGTTTTATTTTGCGTTTAATACTGAGTTCGTATTAAACTAAAAATTAAAATATTTTTTACCGTTTAATACTTTTTTTTAATATTCATTCAAGCAAATAAGTGTATTTTACAAAATGCCACGTCATAAAGCCACGAAAATTTTTTTTGGCTGTATTTTTTTTAAGTCTTATAGAACTGATTTATCTGGACTCGTGTCCCTTATAATTCGCTTAATTCTCTACGGAAGGAAAAAAAGAGTGTTGCAACCTATTTCTTCGATGAGAAAAAATACCTAATGGGCATCATTACGTAATTTTCCTCATTTCCGCATATGGTAGGCCAGCAGAGAAGAGCTTTGTGTGTTACGGTCTTAATAATTTACTTATCGATGTGTATGGCAACTAAATACACATAATATAAATATCTGTAATTTTTTTTTTTTGGTTAGTGGGAAATCATCCAATGACTGCTCCCGTCCTGGGTGCGGCGGGAGGGCGTGTCTGACTCTTACTGACTAAAACCCACTCATGTTCCTTCGATTGCCCTTTATGTTCCAGGGTCACAGTAACTGTTATAAACATAACATTCCGCAACCAAAATAGCAACATAATGCATCAGTAGATAGATTGTTGGAAACAGCCGTAAATAAACCACGAAATCGTCGATTAATCTTCATATCGTGTGCATGGTGGTCAAGCTGAAGCTGGCTGAAAAGATCCCTCATTCAGAGTCGACCTTGGTTTTAACAGCTAGGCAATGGTGCTACTTAAAATGGGCCACTTAAAATGGACAACTGGACACTTCCGAATGATAAGATTTTGCTTATAACTCATCACGATTCTATCTTCACAAACTAATTGAAATTCTGGGATTGTAGCTGAGGTATTATCCACTCTGTATTAATTACTTCCTCAAAGTGAAATAAACAAACAGATAATCATACTCTATAATTATAAACTCTTACATTTTAGAAAAGGATTTTGGAATGCTATGTTATTTTTAAAAACACTTCCCTTTAAAAACAACTGCAAAAAAATACATTTTACAAAATCGTGAAAAGGTTTACTTAAACCTTTTAATGGAAAACATTTAAAGCGATGTAAAGCAGCCCTTTTGTAGCTGTTATTTATTTTTATGGAATTTTATAAATAAAATGCATAGAAAATGGTATATTTTTGGTACGGAGTTTTCAAAATGCTTATGCAATATTAAAAACGACACCATTGTTATTGTTGTATGTTATTGTTTAAATAGTTACCGTGACCCCGGAACATAAAGGGCAACCGAAGGGACATGAGTGGGTTTTAGTCAGTAAAAGTCTGACATGCTCTCCACCGCACCGGGGTCGGAAGAAGTCATTTGATGAATTCCCACCCAAAAAAAAACTATTGGGACAAAAATATTTGTCACCTACTTGTTTTTTCGTTCATATATTAATCTATTTATTTTTTCAACTATGACGAAGCAAAAAAGGGCGATGATTTCGGCCGTTGTGTATGTAAGTATTTTTACTCCACTATAAATTTTACACACTAAACACAAAGGAATTGAGATGTATGAAGAATCGACCCAAGTGACATCTTTACATAGTATTTGAATGTGGTCAACTGACTAATTGACTGACTATTGATAATTATATAAACGCACAGCTCAAAGACATAAAACTTTTAGGGTATATTCTTTGTGAAGAGTAAGTATCTACATGCACAAGATTTTTTTAAATTACTTATTTGGTTAATTTTCTTCGCCAATTCGTCTTGAGCAAGCGTGGCGATCAATTCTCGTGCCTTCTCTGTATCAGAAGCGGCCTTTGCCCTGCAGTGGGACAGTAATAGGATGGTATTATTATAATTATTATTGTTAATTTTCTAGCAGGCTTATGGTAGGAAGCGGGTGACATTGCAACTAGAGCTACTTGATAAATTACCTACTACACTGGACTGCACGCTCGGCACCAGGTGTATCATTGTACAGCTTGCATATTAAAAATGAGCACCCATTATTCACTGGCTAAAAGTATTTAAAAAAATGTCAAGTGCGAGCTAGGGTGCGACACAGAGGGTTACTTCCTGGTATCACGGTATTAATAAATAAATAAATATCTTAAGACAACTCACATAATGCAATCCGAGTCTACGATTCGACGTTCTGCTGAACTGAACTGAATCGAATTCAATGCCACTTCATGGCATTGAATTCGATTCAGTTGTGGGAGTTATTTCACACGACGGCAGAACAGAATAAGAATAAGAATCAGAACAGTGGGCAGTACAGTACTGACTGCTACTGTTTGAACGCACAGGACAGTACTGTACAGTAGCAGTACTGTACTGCCCACTGTTCTGCCTCACTGTTCTGCCCTCGTGTGAAATGATGCCCATTTAGTTTGCAAAAAAAGTGACATAATCGAAAGCCAGGTTGGCTTTGTTACTGTTTCATGTTGTTGCCATCAACTTATGAAACTGCAGTTAGGATTTTTAATTATTTAATAATATTTTTTTTTATTTAAACGTACGGTACCCTAAAAATACCTATTTTATAGCTGAGGGTAAACCGTCAACAAACTACGCGTTTTTCTTTTGGATTTTTTATATTAAAGCTCTTCTTGTGAAGGTATTAAAAGTGGGTAAGCATCTCTTAGAGCAAGCTTTGAAGCGCGGGACGCTATCTAACTAAATGGAAAATACCTATATGACATTGGCACATAGAACTTTACTGCAAAAAAAGTTGTTTACAGACCCATACATAACACGGTCAATAGGCTAGACGACGAAAAAGTCTTAAATAGATTATCAAAAAAAATTTACTCGTATTTTTTCTTTATTCTCCTATACGAAAAATGACAAAGATCTATGCTTTGAACTTTGAAGTTTCGTGCGATGTCATGCCTAGGTAATTTTTTAAGTAGAAGTAAATTTATCAAACTAAGGTTAGCTTGACCTGTCACCTAACCCTAAGAACTACAAGTAAGTAAGTAAGTAAGTAAGTAAGTAATAATTTATTTGTAAAGAATGTAGGTATTTACAATTGGTGTTACAGATATATAAAGCATCCTTGTACATTCTGCCTATTTAGGCATACAAACATTTATGAGCGACATTTGCTCACAATAACTTTAAAACTAATGCAACTTGATTAACATACAATATTGGTAATTAATTAGGTAATAGAAGGATCATTTAAGAATTCTTGAACTGAGTAATAACAATTATTTAACAATAAGGCGGTGAGTCTCTTTTTAAAGAGTTTTAAAGGTTGATCCTTAATGCAATTCGGAATTTTATTAAAAATAACAGGAGCCATTCCCATGACACTTTTTTTAAACAAAGCTGTTTTACAGTTACCTTCATACAATAAATTTCGATATTGTGATCTCATAGAGACTGTGCGATGTCGAGATTCTTTTAAAGATTTAAACAAATGAAGATTGGTCTTAACAAATATTGCCATTTCTGAAATATATATACATGGAAATGTTAACAGTTTAAGTTCCTTAAAAACTGGGACACAACTGTCGGTGACTTTAATATTGAGCATTGAACGTATGCAGCGCTTTTGGGCACGAAAGATATCCTCTTTATAAGTACAATTGCCCCAAAAAATAATTCCATATCTTAGTATCGAGACCACTAAGCCATGATAGGCTACTAATGCTGCGTTAATATTAACTTTTTTCGAAAGGTTAAATAATGCATAAGCAGATGAACTTAGTTTCTTGCATATTGTTTCAGCTTGAGCTTTCCATGTCAATTGACTATCTAAAGTAATGCCTAAAAATTTAGCGACTTCTACTCTTTCAATGTTTTGGTTATTATAATTTATGTTTAAGTTTTCGATACGCAGTCTTTGGTAGAAGTGCATTATATTTGTTTTATTTAAGTTAATTAGTAAATTATTATGATTTAACCAGTTGATTAGTACTTTTAGTGTATGATTTACATCGTTTTCGTAATGCTGTTTATCATGGCATTTTATTAATGCTGAGCTGTCGTCAGCGTATAGAACCATTGGGTGATGGATTTGCCGAGGGAGATCATTAATATAGAGCAAAAATAAAAGTGGCCCCAGGACACTGCCTTGTGGAACTCCGAATTTTATTTCTCTCAAGGTAGATTTATACGTCTGTTCAATTCTAGTTTTAGTACAAACCCTCGTAATTTCTGTGAATTGCTTACGACCACTGATATACGATTTGATTAAATCTAAGGCATTTCCGCGTATTCCGTAAGCATACAGTTTTTCGAATAAAAGTTCATGATTGACACAGTCGAAAGCTTTCGTCATATCGGTAAAAATTGCACATATAGGAATTTTATTATCAACATTTTTCATTATTGTAACGAGTAAATCGTATATAGCCATATTAATATTTTTATTTTTCATGAAACCATTTTGTTCTTTACATATAATACTAAAATTTATTAAAAAGTTAAAAATTCTTTCATATATTATTTTTTCTATAATTTTGGAGAAAATGGGAATCAATGCAATTGGCCTATAATTGGTCATGTCATCCTTCGCGTTCTTTTTATGCAGTGGTTTTATAACAGTCACTTTTAAATTATCGGGAAATATACCTTCAGTTATGCTATTATTTATGATATGGGTTAATGGGCCAGCTATTGTTTGAGATACAAATTTTATCACTTCAGTCGATATGCCATCATAGCCTAGGCTCTTTTTAGATTTTAAGTGACGTATAGTTTTGATTACATCCTGAGGTACAATTGGAGATACAAATATAGAATGCGGGTTTTGTTCAATTTTTTTTACTTCCAAAGTTTTGTTTTTATTATTTGGAATTTGACCAATTTGATCAATAAAATAGTTGTTTAACGATTCTGCAATTTCTTTTGGGTCATATATTATTAGGTCTTGTTTTTTAATTCGCATAATAGGTTCACTTATTTTTTTCTTATTATTTATTATTTGCCAAGACGTCTTTGTTTTATTTTTCGAGTTGTTAATCAAATGATTATTTTGCGCCTTTTGTGTTAGTTTAACAATTTTTTTAAATCTTTTGGTATAATTTTTGAAAGTTTCTTTATTTTCATCAGTTGGTTTTAATCTCATTTGCCATAATAGATTGCGTTGTCTCTTGCTACATATTCGAATACCTTTTGATATCCATTTAATTTTATTTTCTGAACGAACAGTTACTGTTTTATACGGAAAGCATAAATTGTACAGTAAAAGAAAGATGTCGAGGAAGTTGTTATATGCTATGTTTGGATCTGGTGTATTGTATACATCTGAAAAAGTTAGATTTTTGAGGTGGTTACTGAATTTAACTAGATTTTCTTTGGATATGTCTCTTATTCTTTTGCGCCAGGACTTTATGTTACTAGATTTATTAACTGGGATTTTTAATATTTGTGCGGTGTGGTCTGATAAAGCTAGTTCTATAACTTCATATTCACATTTTTGACGCATATTGTGGGCAAAATTATCTAAGCATGTTTTACTACTAAACCTTGTGGGCTGCATAATCTCTAATTTTAGGTTGTAGCTCAAAAGAAATGATTCGAATTCTATTGATAATTTATTCCGTTTCAGTGTGTCTATATTAAGGTCACCACATAATATTACAGTATTTTTATGATTATTAAATACTTTTTTTAAAATAACGTCTAGTATCTCATAAAATTTATATAAGTTACATGGCTTTGGGGGCCTATATGTACATATAACTATTAACTTAAATTTAGTTAGTTTTATAGCACAGCATTCAATGATTCCAGGTATAGAATATTTAGATATTTCCGTTAAAGTTTCGTATTCAATACCTTTTTTTACTAAAATGCATGAGCCTCCACGTTTGATATTATTTCTTGAGTAAGATGCTGACAGTTTATAATTAGGTATTTTTAGTAAACTTTCTTGTCCAGACATTATAAAGTGTTCGGTTATGCATAAAATATCTACATCTATTTGTTGATCTAATAATTGATGAATATGAACTGTTAAAATATCGGACTTATTCAGAAGCCCAGCAATATTTTGATGCATAATACAAAATTTAGGAAAGAAAAAAATTAGAGTTAGTATTTGAATTTACTGCACTTAATTTGGTAACATTGGTACTTTTAACAGTATGAGTGTTATTTTCAATTAAAAGAAAAAGGTTTTCCATAATGTTTCTCATGCCATAATTATTTAATTTACCTGAGCGCTTAGAAAACATAAGATAGTCATATGATAAATGTAGATTTGAATCTAATATAGTGGCATATTTATGCGTATCCACATCAAGATATAATAAGTAGCTAAATGTTTCTATTCTCCAGTTATACATATTGGAATGATTATTACATTTGTATGTTGGGAGACATATTATTATATTAGTATTTTTTATATGACATAGACAATTTCTTAAACCTATTATAATATCGTAATAATTATTTGTTTTTTTTAAATCTTCTTCTCCTATCATTATTATGCAGTAATCTTCTTTCGTGTATGATTCTACTTTATTTTGTAAATTATTAATCATTTGAAGTGTTCCACAATACGGAGTAATATAATGACAAATTTCAGTATTTCGAAAAGTATCTTGAGCAATAGATGTTATCGTATTTGTTTTGTTTGCACTTAATATGCATAATTTATTCTTCCTAACATTCTGTGAATTAAAGGAGACAGGTATTGTAGAATTTCTGTCTGTACCATTCATCCCTTGATTTGTTATGCTTGGAATGTGTACTATCTGTGTGCATAAAACATCCTCGCTTTCAGTTTTCCCGCCTTGAGTTATAGAAGTACTCGACGTTGAAGTATTCCAACTGTCTATGTCTGTCTGTGTTTGTTTAGTTTGTCTTGACTGATTTTTCTTGGGTGTTACTGACTTATATTTTACAGGAGAGGTAGCAATTTTTTTAAATAAATTGTTTTTTCTGGATAATTCTTCATTATTTTCTTTCAAATTGCTATTTTCTAAAGATAATATTTCGATTTCCCTATGCGCGCAATTTAATTGTGACTTCAACTCATCAATCTCTTCTTTCAATTTTTTTATTTGATTGTTCTCCTCATCTTCCGACAATTCTGGCATACTGTGTGTGGTACAGTTTAATAAGGTTTCAGATGTGGTAGCGCAACTGTCGTCATGGTTGGATTCCAGTCTCCTGCTGCGGTTGCGTCGGAAAGTAATATTATCCAAGAAACTCATATTGGAGGATAATGTTCAGAATAATTATATTGTAAAATTAATATTTATTTCTTACAACACCACGAAAAGTCGTGTAACACTAATTGGTTTAGTTGTTCTACTCGCTACTAGATGGTGTTATTATCGATATTGTCATTCGTAGCTAATAGATGTCACTGTCCGCAATAATTATATTATAAAAACTAATATTATTGTCTTACAACACTACGAAAAGACTTGTAACACTGATTGGTTTAGTTGTTCTCCTCGCTACTAGATGGTGTTATTATCGATATTGTCTTTCGTAGCTAATAGATGTCACTATCCGTAATAATTAAATTGTAAAGATTAATATTTTTGTCTTACAACATTACGAAAAGTCTTGTAACACTGATTAGTTTAGTTGTGCTACTTATTACTAGATGGTGTTATTATCAAAATTGTCCACACATTTGAATAAAAAACGGAATTCGTAGTGTAAAATTTTCAGAAATCACTGTATTTGAAAATGTTTTATGGGTAACTTTGTTGTTTATTAGTTAAGCACTTAGAAGCGATTTATAACAGTTCAAAGTTCACTTATTTTACTGTAATAAGAAAGAAATGTCACTATTGTTACAATTAGTTTATCACTGTTTATTTGTTATTTACTGAACATAAACACTAAATAACACTGGTACAGCTTCCTTGTAGCTTTAATTTCACTTTTATGTACAGTACATTAACCAAATACATGAAAAACTATTAATTTAACCAGTTTAAAACGGAGCAAAATATTAAGCAATGTTTACTAGTGAGCGCCACCTAGCGTGCACAGTTCACGTTGTTTTATTTCATCCGTATCAGATCATAATTAAATTATTATTTTATTATTTATTTATAAATAAATAAGACGGGTACTTGTATTAAAACTGTAAACAAGAAGTGAATCATTAAGTTTTTTTTCAGATCAGCTGACACTTTCGCTCCTAGAGTATAAATCACAAACCATACTTGGTGTGAACGTCTTTTCTTTCATTTTGTCAAATCGTGAAAAACACGATTTCGTTTGAAATGTAAATGTGCATCCGTCATGACGTATTATTTATTTGAGCAATCGTCAATGACAAATCCTCTGTGAATAAGCTTCAACGCTGAATTATTCAACAAATATAAACAATCAAATGCCGTTATTCGCGAATGAGGCCACATCACGGCTTTGGGACAATTAAAACACAATTAATAATGATCTATAATTTACTGTGACCCAATTGTCAACGACCCAAATTTGGCAATCAGCACAGAATAATATGTCACATAATGTGCGAATAATTTTCCAAGAATTAGATTTATTTACATGGAAACACACGCTAATTACGATTCAAATCGCGTATGGTGACAGGTGAAGCTCACGGATTCCAGAAAGAAAATAGATATGGGAAAATTACAAGGTAAAATAATTAAACATCAAAAGCTTCAAAGATGAACTAAAAGCTCACACACTTTAACTATTAAACGTTTGATTAACTACGTTTATAGTTTACTACTATTTACTTAATTTGAAGATCATTTATAGTGTGTTTTATTTGAATTTAATTGTTTTATAGTACTAATAAAGTTATTACATAAAATAGTAACAGTAATATACGTAATTAAATAAAATGGTAAACTGAATGACTACTGTTGATTTAGCAACTGACAGCCCGAATGGCTAGTCCTAGAGAATGGAACCTGCAGGGTTTGTTTTTGTAAGGATTTATTTCGCTATTTTGGTTACTACTATGAAAAAAAATCTGGAAATATTCGGTTGAAATTATTCACGCGGGCGAAGCCGCAGGCGAAAGCTAATATTTGGAACTAAGTAACCAGTTTCGATGAATGCTTTGCTTTAAGTACTATCGGTACCTGGCCTTGATATATTAAAAAACCTTAAAGGTTTAAATAAATATTTGCATGAGCAAGTAGGTTTTTTATGCTCGTTCATCAACAAGCAACGTTCGAACCAATATATTTTTCCAATACATCAAAATCCGGTACAGTTATTATCTGCCTAACGGACGAGCCGGATACCATCGTCGTTGGCAACCGGCCAATCCTGACGACCCGGTTCTCGCTTATCTGATGTACTACAACCTTTGAACACTAGAACGTACTGACGAATATATGAGGTGTAGTATATAACAAACCATGAAAAACGAAAGCTTTAATGTTTGTATTTTGTGCACGAAATGATAGTAATAATGACATCTTCAGCCCCTTGCAAAAAATTAGGACATTTGGCAAAAAATCAAAAGCAATTTTGGGTCTACAGTCCCTTGTAAAAAAATTAGGACATTCGGCGAAATTCAAAAGTGATTTTCATCTTGGACCTTGATTTAGATTAAAATATTCTTATTTAGAATAACTGGAGAATATTGTGTCTTCATACATATAAAATCAACGAGAAAATTGCTTTTGAATAATGACGTGTGTTTTTTTTAACGTCACTGTATTTTGGAAGTGCAGCTGTGACCGAAAAAAAATCGAATCATTTATTCCTCTTGATCCGCTTTCATTTCATGGGGCTTTTTGAGGACGATTAAATAATTTAAACGTGGGCCCGTGAGCCCTGTTTAATAAAGCTGACAATTCGACATATATGTCAAAGTGACTTGATTTTTGACATATTTGTCAGTTTTATTAAACAGCCTAAGCCCGACAATTCCACAATTTTGACATTTTTTGACATATATGTCAGCTTTATTAAACAGGGCCCTGGTGTCATGTGTTTACAAAGGCACAAGTTTGTTAGGAATTCATTAAAAGCAAAATTGTTGAACATTTGTGGAACATCGTTGCCTTTATCTGTTTGGTTGTTGGGTTCGGTGGTCACAGCTAGTCACATAAGTACGTCAACTGAGCTTTAATCTTGTGTTCAATTTAGGTAAAAAAAGCATAGTTGAGTTTATTCACCAGGCACGCAAATTTCAATAATAACCCTGAGTTTGGAAATTGAAGGCGTAACGTCCTCGTGCCTTGAAAAGCCATTGGGCCCGGTAGTCATTCGTGGATCTTTTGCAGTTGTTATGCGTCTTGCCAAGGGGTATCGGTTATTCCATCCGCAGTGAAAACAGAGCACCTGTGACTTTTCCCAGGTTAATTCGGTAAATTCAACCCATTTGTGGGAACTTTTCCTCAGGCTTGGTGGTCGGGTTTTCAATTTCATTTGTCGCATAGACCATTTGACATTTCGGTTTTGGGTCTGCCCCATTGTGTGTGTTTAAGAATATTAACCTTTTTTCTGGGTGGAAAATCATCAAATTTTAGTGACTCGTTCCGCTCTGGGCAAAGCGGAAGGGAGTGTCAGACTTCTACTGACTAAAACCCATCCATGTTCTTAGCCCTTTGTGTGCCTTTGTTCCAAGTAATTTGAGAGGAGGCAAAAAGAGCCATCGATTCGAGATGATCGATCTGTTTAAAAAAGATCCACTATTTTCAACCCTATTTACAGCTTAAATAGGTACCTGTATTTTATTTCTTAGCTGTTAGATGCCAAAAGGTTCATGACAGCAAAAGTAAATAGAGGCTTCAAGATTCAACGATCACATATAAGATGTTAGTAACGTCAAAAGCTCGTCATTGATCATCATCAAAATATACCACATTGGAAATCAATGATCACAAAACACAGTCTTAATTTACCAGAGATAAAGCCAATTCTGATTAATTCAGACACAGCAATTAATATGAACCAAACGGCATTAGAATTCAAAATGGGTGGATTATCAGCACGTTTTGATAACACATCATAAGTCTGAGCACGCGCTTACCACAGATTCCAGTGGACGAAACCTTCATTAATTTGTTTTGAATATTTCGTAGGTATGTTATTTTTAACGTGACAAATTAAAAAGGTGTTGTTATTATTGATATATTTTTGGTTAAGGATTTATTTGAACATTTGATTTTTCCATCATGATTAATTGAGCGCAATTGGATGTCATGTCAGATGAGATTGACTCATGAATACACAAGTTTCGCAAACATAGTAAAAATACAACTCTTTTGCAAATAAAAATACGGTACCGCTAGTGGTTTGGTGTAACTATTTTCCATCTCTATCACACCATTATAATTTGGACAGTAGTGAAACGGTGACATCAATTTCGCTTAACCGAGGTTAGGTACGGGACGTTTATTTAGAGCAGTGTTAGTGTTTTTAGTTAAGCTTTATGAGGACTGTGTATTTATAATCTTATTTTAAATCTATAACAACAATAACTAGCCTAAACATATTTTGATGAGAAAGAGAGTATGAGAGTAGGAGAAACAATAAATTTTGACAATCAACTTTATTTTAGATAAATATCAAGCCACAGATATGAATTAACCGAAAATCCATTGACTGATTAACCTAAATCGTTAAAATGGTTAAAACTATCAAAGTGATGGTTTATTATTCAGATGTACAAAATGAATGTCTGGATTATTATGAAAAAATGCTGCTCTAAGACGTGTCTAAACTAGTTTTGACTAATTGTATCAGTAAACAAGGATTTCATCGGATCGATGGGCGATAGATGACCGGATCGACCCAAATATGGAAGAATATGAAATTAGACAATGACTTATATATGTCCGAAATTACGTGTCAATGCGACAAAAAACCCGACTGTTAGTCCAACACGTACTCAGGTAAAATACTGCATTCTGCTACGAGAGCTACTTTAAAATAAATCTTACGTTAAAACGATACGAGAGAGTTTTCATCGCACGACTTAAGAATAACTCTCGTCTGAGAAACGCGACTAAGGTAAACCCAACTACATACACGTAGCACAATCTGTGACGATCTTGAAGTTAAGACGTAGCTTGTTCCAAAGTAAATCTTAAACTCACGCTTCGCTGGAATGCTGTTTTACGGAGTGTAAAATTGACATAATATTATGATATACCTAAAGAAGATGAACATTTACAAATAATGAAACTAGGAAACGACTTTTTGGACAAGATAAATATCATTGCTTTTATCAAGTTTTTCAACAAAGCAATATTGATGTCAACGCTGCAAAACTGCAAACTACGACGACAAGCTAAAGGGTCAATTTATACTAGCGCAGAGTCGATGCGCATCGAAGCGTCTATCCAAAACTGAACATAACAAATTCAACGCTCACATTTTCAGACAACGTTCAGCGTAACGCTCACATTACATTCTGAGATTTTAAAAAGACGCGCGCATTCTTCGGAATTCGCGCGTCTGCGCGTGACCAACGCTGATTGGTGCGCGCGCATTCTCGCGTATCCGAGCGCCCACCAGCGAACCTACGCGTCATCAGTCGGAAATTGGCCTTAGTCGGTGTTGAATGTGTTGATCACGATGGATGGATTCTGGTGAATTCTGGCAAATACGCGCGCATTCGTGTGGCTTCGCTTTAGTTATTAAAAATTTGACGCTTCGATGCGCTTCGACTGTGCGCTAGTATAAATTGACCCAAAGCCGAAGAACAGCTAAGCCTTAATATGTGCAAAGTGATGTTTAATTACCCGGTTCACGTTCTATTTTTGAGGAGTGGGAAATCATCCGATGACTTCTCCCGTTCCTTCGTGTCAGACTTTTACTGACTAAAACCCACTCATGTTCCTTCGGTTGCCTTCCGGGGTCACGGTAACTATTATAAACTTCACCTAAAGTTTTAGTTTAGTATATCACCGTGTACACATGCGGTCGCAAAACAGTATGTTAATTAGTCAAAGATAAAGAGTTTATGTGACACAGTCATTGAGGTAAGCAAAAATTTGTCGTATGAAACTCTACACCAATGCAATTTTATTTTGGAGAAAGAAAAAAAATTAAATTTTTTTTAGAACAAAAACGCACAAGTTATGAATAGTCCGTCCTGAAAATCGCAAGCGTGTTTTCGTATCTCGCGCTTAACCTCTTGTATGCCGTAATTAATAAAACAATTAAAATCAAATAATTAATTGGCAGTAAGTTTTTTTTGACCTTTTAAAGAAGCCTTAGACACCCAGTAACCGACTAGGGTCCGGGGTAACTTTAGACAGAAGATGTTTAACAATCATAGATATCTGGAAACACTGGTTTTCAGCCGTGTAGAAGACATATATTCAACCGTGTAGATAGCGTGTATTAATTAAATTTTGGCTTACACGTGGAGCTTTCACTTGATCGCATCGCGTTAAAACTTGTACGAGGGATGTAAAATATTATCTATTTCTATAGTATAATTTACAGGCAGCTAAACTGCTAAAATTAACCAAGAATGCAATAGGCGAGGCGACAAAAAAAAAGTGATTAGTCCGTCATTGAGATTATTAAAAAAATTTGGACACGTATTTTTTCTTTTTTCTCGTAAACGAAAAATTACGACGATACAGTGCGTTGAAGTTGAGCGTGACGTCACGATTAGATACAATTTTTGCAGGACGGTGACGTCAAAAGCCCCCACTCCAGAACTTTGTTGCTCTTTATATTTTTTTATTATTTTGGTGAAGCAAAAATACGTGTCCCGTATTTTTGGTCGGACAAGACGGACTAAACAGAAAGCCATTTTTTTATGTTGTCGTCATCCCTATTATATTTGCACACATCGAGGAAATTTCTGAACTCACAGATTACAAAACGTTTACCTCGTGAAAATCTCGCCGTTCTATATGCAAATATACTAAGCAATACCTGGAAAAAGCCATCAGAAAATAAAGTACCTGTATATCCTGATACTTGTATATGTATAAGCAGAAAACAATAAAGCGTAACATTTGGTATCCTTTTTTGAAACATACCATTTAAAAATGGTCACGTAGTACCTACAAAATTCAATTTTAACATGTAAATTAATGTTTCTGTATTTTTTTTAATTCGTCGGTCTCTCTTTACAAAAAACGATTTGACAGCTATATAACCTCAAAATTTAGAAATTTTTCCAGCGTTTGCTTGACAGCTTGTCAAAATGTGGCCAGTGACAATCGAGTTTCTCAAAGGAGTTCGTTGTAACAAGTAGGTAAAAAGCTAAAGCAATAAATAAAAATAAAATTGCCGTAAATATAGTGGGAAAGAAACAAAAGCTGATTATCGTTCACACCAAACTAAAATAAGTTAGACCTAAATGGTGTAAGACAATATTTGTAACCTACCTACTTCTATTTTTGGGGGGGGGGGGGGGGAGTGGGAAATCATCAAATAACTTCTCCCATCCTGGGCGGGGCTGGAGGACGTGTCAGACTTTTACTGACTAAAACCCACTCATGTTGCTTCGGTTGCCCTTTATGTTCCGGGGTCACGGTAACTATTATAAACATTTCGCAACCCCTAACCTACCTATATCACACTACGATAGCGAGACAGACACGGAGAAAAGCTAATTTAATGTAAGTGCTGAGTAATAATATAATTTTTAATAAGGCTGTCATGTGTAGGTGACTGTAATATTATTTTTCTGCAGCACTTGTTAAGAAACATTATATTTATATCGGCCTAAAAATTTGGCACTTCTGTTAGATTTTCGATCTACTTAAAGTTTTCTAAAAAATACTTTATTATCTAACAGATATCATATTTTTAATTAAAAATCCTTAATAAATTCGCACCCATAAAATTCAGGAAAGGAAAACAAATTAATGAAGATTATGCCTTGAGCAAAATGTCGCCACACCAAGTTCTTTGAAACAATGAATAAATTCCAATAGATCATTAATTTGAAACGGCTATTTGCTTAAGCCTTCCTCAATTATTGCCAATTAATATAAGGTCATTTTATGAGGGGTTAAAGGGCCTTTTGAGAAAATTGATTGAACGTTTGTCGGGATTCCCAGTTCTTAGGAAAGTCGCTTATAATCTTTAGTAACAGGCTTCATTTACACAAAGTAAATTGTGTCATAGACACAGACCATTTATCTGTAATTTCGGGAAAATTTTCTCTAGAACGGCAATCAAATTCCACTTCTACCAAAAGATCCTTATTGTGTTCTAAACAGAGACGTGTCTAGGGTGTCTAGGGGTCAAAATTAGTGAGAACCCAATAGATTTTTGCGATTTCTTCACCCCAGTAAATCACTGAGACACTTTTCCAAAAGCTGTTAACTTTTTAATATTTGTGTTACTTATTATATATTTTTTATTTTTATAATTATTTACTGACAAGTTCATACTATAAACTTTATATTTTAAGCCGTGCTTTCCACCTTGTAAGAAGGACAGGAAAATTTTACCTGAAGCCCAAATACCGTTACTTCGCCATCCCTGCAAATAGATACTGCGGTAAATAGATACGAGGTACACAAGGTGTCACTGTCCTGCTAAACCACTCTTGTCGTAAGGTCCCTCGTTTCGTTCAGAACGCGACACGTTTCAGGTTCTTATTTTAGCCAAAAATTCACTTTCGCCTTGCAGATAGACCTAAAACGTGATCGGGGTATTCCCAAAAGGCGTATTCGACCCTGTTGCTTTCGCCTTTTTTCGGTCGAATTTGAACCCTGCATATGAATAAACCTTACGTTCGTTCGTGTTTAGGTGAGGAAAATTGAATTTTCTTCGAAATATTATAGGACACGTAGGAAAGCTAAAGTTTTTGTTACGGTGATGTGGGACCTAAAAATCTGTTTTCTGTTTTTTTTTTTACTAAACACTACTGTTTTTACTTGTGTTGTCAAATTTTGTGATCAGTTTTTGGACAAAATGGACATCTTTTTAAGTTTTGTTTATTCTTGCCTTTAAGCAATTTTTAAAAATAAATCCCCAATACGTTATTTTATAAGCTACTTATTATTAAAAGCTAATTTCCAGCCTTGCGCATTACACGGAGGGACAAAAAACCTTTGAACACACGTGATTCGAGACACAATAGAAAGACAGCGCGACAGCCGGCTGTCGCTTGGTCGATGAAAGGTAAAAAAAATAAAGCAATGAACAGTCGCCGAGCGAAAAAAAACCTTTAGTCTCAAATATTAACTTGTCATTTCTTAAATTCATATGAGGATAATTTAGGTGAAATAGCTTCATTTGGATTTTTCAGCAGAAAATCTTTATTTTCTTGGGCTTAAATGCGTTGTCATCACATAGACGTACACATGAGTCAAGGAAAAATATGATCTTTATGTCTGTCTTATGTCTCATCTGTTTTGTTGTAAGATTCTCATTTATTCAAATATTTTATGTGTATATTTATATTGTTACAGACTAATAAACCAAAGATACAAATAATATAATAAAAGAGACAAATAGTGAATTTCAAACTTGACATAATATTTTGGAGTACAGAAAAAAAATGTAATGTTGTATTTTTCAAAAAAAAAAAGCCGAGCACATAAAGTTATATTATAAAAAGCTATCCCGCGGCGTAACTCACGTTGTGGTAGGACATTGGTTACTACTCCGATACGGTGGACCAAAGCGTGACGGTATAAGGCCGATTATACTCACAAACAATATAAAAAAAAAACCGGCCAAGAGCGTGTCGGGCCACGCTCAATGTAGGGTTCCGTAGTTTCCCGTCCGTCACAATAAGTGTATCTACTTATAAGTTTAAAAAAAGGCTATTTGTTACGTTGACATACTAAGTACGCAAAAATTATTTTGTACAACCTTTTTGTCTTTTTTGTACAAAAACTGTTCTTCCTATCAAGTTCAAAATAATTTTCCTAGAAAGTTTTTATAAAGTTCTACTTTCCAGATTTTTTTCATATTTTTTAAACCTACGGGTCAAAAGTTAGAGGGGGGGGGGGACGCTTTGATTTTTCCTTTTGGAGCGATTATTTCCGAAATTATTGACATTATCAAAAAATGATTTTAGTAAACCCCTATTCATTTTTAAATACCTATCCAACAATATATCACACGTCAGGGTTGTAATTAAAAAAAAAACCACTTCCCTATTTACATATAGGGGGGCTACCCTAATAAAACGTTTTTTTCCAATTTTTATTTTTGCACTTTGTCGGCGTGGTTGATATACATATTGGCACCAAATTTCAGCTTTCTAGTGCTAACGGTTACAGAGATTAAGCGAGGACGGACCGACAGACATGGCGAAACTATAAGGGTTCCTAGTTGACTACGGAACCCTAAAAAGCATAAACATTAGATACTAAGGTTTTATTAACCTTTCAACTACGAACCGACAGCCGGCTATCGTATTGTCTATCTATTGTGTCTCAAATCACGTGTGTTCAAAGGATTAATTTAAAAAAAATTGTAATTGTTTGTTTTCCCAAAATACATAAACAAACAATGTGGTTATCCATTAATAATAATACCAGCCTATTACGGTCCCACTGCAGGGCAAAGGCCTCTTCTCATACAGAGAAGGCCCGAGCATTAATCACCACGCTTGCTCAAGGTGGATTGGCGATTTCGGACTTGTATTTACTACAAGTCCAGGTTTCCTCACGATGTTTTCCTTCACCGATGTCTGTGATGTCCGAGATAAACTTTAGAAATCCATTATCCATTATCCATTGATAAAATTATTTTTAAAATCGGTTCAGTCGATCCAGAGATTTTTACATCATAACAAACCCTTTTTAATATTAGTACAGACAACACGCAACATCATTTCTAGTCCCATTCGGGCTTAAAGCCAAGTTTATATTCCTTCATCAAAAGCGGACAAAGAGACAGAAACATTCTAATTTGATATCATAACCTTCATCGCAGTATGGAAACCGTCCCCTATTGTTTAAAACTGCATTTAAACCCGGAAAGGGACATAAAGAGAGCTTATATACAAACATACTCCTAAGTTCTAAAACCCGGTACTGATCAACGTTGCGTCGTATCGTCTCACATGTTAGACAGGTTGCGGAATGTTTTTGGTTGCGGAATGTTTATCGGTTGCGGAATGTTTACGGTTGCGGAATGTTTATAATAGTTACCGTGACCCCGGAACATAAAGGGCAACCGAAGGAACATGAGTGGGTTTTAGTCAGTAAAAATCTGACACGCCCTCCCGCCGCACCCAGGACGGGAGCAGTCATTAGATGATTTCCCACTCAACAAAAACAAAATGTTAGACAGCAATTTCGTTCATATACACTCGAGTCCTAAATCGAGCCACCTAGCATAATGAGTTTGTATTGTCCATAGCTTTAAAAAATATAACAATTTTATTATCAATGCAGTTTTGTAGCATATTAAACATTTGAATACATTAATTTTATTTAAATGCACTAATTGACCTAAGTTTACCATGCAGATGCATATATATATATTTTAAATTTTGGACGATAACTCATTTCACTAAGTGGCTCGATTTACGAGTCCAGTATAGTTAGTACAGAGAAACGAACGGATTTTTGTTCGTTACGAATGCTCTTTACAGGCTTAACCGCTGTCAGCTATTTGCCATCGTTGGTAAGTCAAATCCTTTGGGTGTAACGGTGCTGATAAAAATAAGCATTCGCTGTTGAAGAAAATCGTGAATATTTTTCTGTTTTGTCACAACTTGATTTAAGAAACAAATGAGCTTCCTTGTGTAAAATTTTATCGAGCAAACACATGACAGGCGACTTTTAGGTCTAGGCTGCCCAACAGCTCTAGTTGGGATTTTTCGGCGATAGATGACGCCACACCTTTAAGTGATACACGGTGTAATATTACATTGATACATTACGAGCCGCTACCGGTCAGTACCCAGCTTTATGATTGTTAAAGCAGAAATCGTTTCCTGATTTACAATAATGAGATTATATTGTATCCTTTTTACGTAATATTTAACGATGTTACTTGAGGTTCCATAAAATGGAGATATGTTATTTTTATGGTTTAATTTTGTTCTCTGTTGCCAGATGCTTGTCTAAAATATGTTTTAGGTCGGTTTTTTAAATGATGGCCTTAGGCGATGACGTTTATTTCAGAAAAGCTTCTGCACACAATAATAATTTCAAAATATAACAGGCCTTACGTAGTACCTTATCATAAAATATCAATGTCTTGATATAAACCGGTTTTGAAAAACAAAATTTAAATTTCATTTGGAAGCATTCTTTCCTGCCTTCTTATTAAGTTTCGAACGTAAAATCTGTCCTGCGGTATGGGTGCGGAACATGGAGAGTTACTGAAGAGATCATGATGAAATGCGTCTGATTCAGGTGTTAACCGCTACCTCCGACAGATTTACATAATCTTTTCGTCTGAAAAGACCTCCAATAAACACCTATTAGAAGTCTGAGATAACATCAGCAGATCAAATCATGAAATTACATAAAACTGAAATTGGTTAGGTATTTAATTATTGTTTCTTTCTAAAGCGAGTGAAACCGGCAAAAGCTAGTTTTTATATAAATATAGATTACAGACATTTCTAAAATAATAAAACCATTTTTTTAAAGATGAAAGCTTACAATCGTATTAGTGCTACAAAAAGTTTCAATTACTTAACCCGGGCTAAGTCTACTTAAGGAAAGGTTAAAATTTTATACAAAAGTTAGTATTCTAGACGGTGAACAGGTTTGAATCGAGGTAGACGTTGATTAGTTTAGAGTTGTCTTCAATTACTAACTAAATAAATTTTGTAGCACTTTAATTATTATTTTTATCAGCACCAGATATTTCAGGTTTATTTAACGAGTAAGTTATTATTATTTTCATTGTAAATGGTTTGTTATTGCTTGGTTTTATAAAACCTTACATTATTTAAACTTATTCCATTATCCAGGTATAAAAGACGAATATAATATTCTGGGAGAGGCGTGATCATTGGCTTTTTGCTAGTTCTTGTTGTATTAGCCTTTATCGACGTAATTTATCATTAGGTATAATTATTTTGATTTTTCCGCGACTGCGAGGGTAGTAGGCAGGGAGGAGGGAGCGACTGGTCTCTGGCACTGACCGTATTTCCTAGAAAGATCTGTAAGATCTCTTGTACAAGAATCTACTACAATTCCAGTATTTCATATGGTTTAAATATTCAGACACTCGGAAAATTGCTCTGGCCCGAATTCGGCGAAAAGGAATCTGAAACGCGAGTTTGCTGTACAGTCTGAAGAAGCTCAAAGGGTTTTCTAAGAATTATCCTTTAATATAAATGGCGTTTAATTCTACAAGAATTTTCTTAGCTGCCTGGAACGTTTGGAGTAAAAATATTAAAGCAGCTCATACAAAAATTAACGATATTAATTAAAATCTTTTCATTTTGCACTCGTAAAATTATTCGAAATTCTTCGCTTAGAGGAGTCAATTAAAATCTAAGTGTTGAAAATATTATTAAATAATTAAATTTATTTTATGTTCTGTAAAAGCTTACTGAGCTTGTCGCGCGTGGAATAATAAAATATTTAATGTACAATGGCATTATGTTTGCAATTTTAATATGAAATGCTCGGCTGGTTTCTGCATTATGTTCAGAAAATTGTGCAACATGTTTCGAGTCTCAACTTGAATTTGCGCTACATTTTATTTAAGTATATTAACGTCTTAAAGTGTGCTGAAAAGCTGAAGAAAGTGATGAACTTCTTTCAGCTTTTGAGAATTTGCAAAATCGGGGGGCACGGTCGTGCCCCCGGCCAAGACAAGCAAGCGAAGCGCAGGGGCACTACCTACCTTTTCTCGAAGTGTTTCGTCGTTTTTTCGAAACCTCATAGAGTTGTTATCCGATGTACCAGATAGTTCATATTCACAAGAAATAATGTCAATAACAGACTCAATAAACATACAAAGTCTCAATTGAATAGCTTTTATACTTTAGATTTTATTGATATCTAAAATACACCGATTTCGTCACTGATTCACTGACACACTGACACACTGACACACTGATGATCATCAAAATGTTTGGCTACTTCCTGAAGTGCTAGAATGCTGAAATTTGGTATGTAGCCTAAGTTTAGTATACAACCAACAGAAAAATTGGCTACATTTTATATGAAATGTTTTTGGTGGGATATTATTTTTCGTTTAAGGTACTTGTGTTTTTGCAATTTATAGTAGTAAATATATTATGAGATTTGTAAATGAAGTACGTAAAGTTTGTATCTCAAAAGAACTAACTAATAGATTTCATTCTTTTGCGGGATTAATGAACTTATGGTTCTGGTTTTAATTTCTAAGTCTTGTAATGTGTAATTAGGTTTTTCTCATCATCTCCCTAGTTTTTTCTAAAGTACATCAGGATGGGCTTCCAGCCCAACCGAATTCAGCTAAATACCAGTGTCTTACGTGAAGCGACTGGGTTGTTCTAAAAGAAATTATTTCTAAAATGGTGGGAGACGATAATACGTTGGAAATCACAAATCTGTACCTTCAGTGAAAAGTGATATAAGTGAAAAATCATAGTTTTGAGTAATTTAAGGTTAAAGATTTAAAAAAATCTCGTTATTTTTCTAACGTTCTAAAATAAAAAACGATATGTGGTACGTGTAGATAATATTTTAAAGATAATAATGAGCTTGGTTTGAATATATTATTTTGCACGGAATTTAAGTAATTAGTAAAAATAGCCAGTTATATCACCGTACACTATAGTTTTCTTTGCTTATTTTTGTGTATTTAAATCTATAATGAAATGAATTATTTTACACATTTAGTTACCGTTTTGTGTAAAATGTTATAAGGCTTGTGTTTTGGCATGTTTTGTCTGCAAATAGTTGCTGTGAGAAAAAGTCGTAAAACTAATATGATCATTTTGATTATCAGCAACCATTTTTTATTGTTTTATTTAAAATTCCTACGTAAATATTCAATTGTACCCCTAAACACCAATGTATTTTTCAAACTAGTAAGTGATTAATGCTACAAGCTAGAATTTATTGTGATACATTTTGTTTACATCGAAGTGTTTATTGATACAAGTAATAAGTATTTTCAAACGTTTTTGTCATAGAAAGGGTAATTTCTAGCAGAGCGTCAGCGTCAGTGTGACATAGAAATGTATGGATGGTGGCACTCAGCGGCTGACGTGGCGTCACGGCCCAGTGCCGCCATCCATACATTATCATTTCGCACTGACGCTGATGCTTGGCTCGATTTTCCACCTTAAAAGAAAGAAGAGCAGATAGAACCAGGGCTCGGAAACCGGTTACTTAACCGGTTTCCGGGCTTTATTTGATAGGGTCCCCCACCACCCATGCTCGCACAGTTTGAAGAACAAATTGATAAAATGTAGCATGGAAAAAAGTTAGGCCCACTAGCTGATTTTTGTTTTTGAGATACACCGAAACTGCTATACGGTTTTTTTTTATAAAACCTCGCAAATATAGTCACAAATCACTTTGTTCAAAGCTTTTTGTCAATCGTTCTACACGGGCGGTCTGTGGGTTAACTGTACGCGGAAGGCTCTAGACGCCCTGCGGGTACAATATAATAATGGTTTTCGGGTGCTGTTAGGGTTACCTAGGTACTGCAGTGCGTCGGGCATGTTCGCCTGGGCGCGGGTGGATGACTTTCATGCCATCATTGGGAAGAAGGCAGCCTCGTTGCTAGGTAGAACTAGGACCAGCGCTAACAGCATCCTACAAACCATGGCATGGCCGGCAAGTACGATGCGCCGGTGCTTAGGCACTGGTTAGCACTGCTTGTCCGGCAGTAATGAATAGTTTTTAAGTGTTACTAACCCTAAGTAGATAAGTTATTACTAACTATTGGACCTTTGTTGTCATTAAATAAATTTAATTATTATTATTTTCTTATATATTTCTATATCTTGGGACCCAGGGATCCCGGGCTTTTGGAAGGCGTACGAGGGGCCGAAGCCAACTCGCAGAGGCCCCTTGGGCAAAACTTTATGTGAAAAGGGACACTAGCCGGCGATTATCCCTATATGCACTATATAAGTGCACCTAAGGACAACCCCCGGATGGTGTTGGACTATTGTAAAATATGGCAACTACAAGAAATTTGGACTATGGGCTTGGATTCTTTATTAAATAAGGTACCAGATACTTTGGAATGACTGTGGCCCCTGCCTGACCAATGGTTGTAAACACGAAAAAATGGCAGGGGGTGACTTGCACACTCAGTAAATGGGCCCCCGAAAACGGCCGCTAGCACATAGTGACGTAGCGACAAGGGGGCAACATATATCGAGGTGCTTGAGGAGTGGAGAGGTATTCCACGGCTATCAGGACAATCCCGGAAGTACGGGCAAGATCCCTACAAGCATCTTACTGGAACGCTTCCTTCCCCCGAGCACGTTTGCTCTTGAGATTCTCCACTCAAACCAGCCAATTAAGGCAAGAGTGAGGTTTATTATTATTATTATTATAGTATACATGCAATAATAAATTAATGTAATTAATTACAAAATGTTTATAAGACGTACAAGCATACGTGCAATGAAACTATACCAGGAAAGAGCAAATATACCTATGTTTTGATTAAAAGTATTGTTGACAATTGATTAACAACAACGTCTGCCTACCCCTATTATACCTACTGAATACTTAGTTAGCATTTAATAAATAAGAATTAAAATACATTGTTAGGCTACCTATATATTTGGGCACGCCGTAATAGCGGCGGTAAGACCCCTCTTTGAGGAGTGGCTGGAGAGGCGCCACGGCGCTCTCACGTTTCGCCTGACACAGGTCCTCACCGGACATGGTCAGTTCGGGAGGTTCCTGTGTCGGATTCAGGCGGAAGCGACGCCTGGGTGTCACCACTGCAGCAACGGTCGCCTGGAGGACACGGTCGAGCACACGGTGGAGGTGTGCCGCGCATGGGCGCACCATCGACGTGTAATCGTAGAGACGATCGGCGGCGGTGACCTCTCGCGCCCGGCGCTGGTTCAGGCCATGCTGCGGGGCGAGAAGGAATGGGATGCCGTCGTCTCCTTCTCCGAAGCAGTTATGCTGGTGAAGGAAGCGGCGGCGCGCGAGAGGCAACGACGAGGCTCTCGCCCCGGACTAAGACCCAGGCGAAGACGTCGAGAGTCGCAAGACGACTACCGACCATCGTAGGCGCGGTTCTGCGGATGGCGAGCGATGGGTAGCTCGCCGCCCGGCTAGGACCAGGACCGCGTCGACGGCGCGTTAGTGTTCCACGCGCGCCTCAAAGAGAAGGAGTTAGCACAGGAAGGGGCCCAACAGGGCCAACGCCTGCCGGGGTTGCGGATTGTGTATAGTAGTCACCGTGACCCTGGAACATAAAAGGCAATCGAAGGAACATGAGTGGGTTTTAGTCAGTAAGAATCTGACACGCCCTCCCGCCGCATCCAGGACGAGAGCAGTCATTGGATTATTTCCCACTCACCAAAAAAAAAGGCTACCTATTATTGTAATAATATCATAATAGTCTGTTTTACGATTAGTAAGTTCGAAAATTAGGTATTCTTTTTATAAATTAATTAATATTGTTTTAAAATAGGTATTTATAAAATACTGTGTAATATGACAATATTATTAAATTCTTAAATCAATATAAAATACATGTTCTTTGTAAACATTTAAATATCAAAATTGTTACACAATTCGTGTAAAATGATACAAGTCTTACCTTACGCATCGTAGTAGTGTGCTGTACCGCACGACGCTTCTGTCCTGACGCACGCCCGAGACTAAGAAAACTAAGAATCCCGCATCGCCTGCGCTCTTTCCATGCGCCCCGCGGGGAAGTAGGGAGTGGGGTGCGTAAGAGATGCGCGAACTTGTATCACTGTGTACTACGTATTTTTTTGCTAATTTAGTTCCAAAACGCAATGCAGTTTTGATTCTACTATATTAGTATCATTATTCACGTAATCATATTACCTATTTCCCTTATGTTCTTACTAACTCCATTACTATTTAATTTGTAATCACATCAAAATTGGCTACATAAATTACGTGTAAATTGTTTGATTAGCAGTTGTATCGTTAGTCACATATTTTTATGAAAATAAATTTGTGTTTGTATGGTTCATGTACAAATGTAACACTTTTCACCAGAATGTATTGTTTCAATTTTTTAATGTTTTGTGATAGGATTTCATTTGTATCACTTTGGATTAATTGAAGTAAAAGCTTTCGGTTCGCGTAAGATGTGGTAACTCGAATCGTATTAAAATACATTTTAGAAATATGAATATCGGTTCGGAGCACTTTGGTATGTATCAAACAGTATTATTTTACACAATAATTTCAATAAAAAATAGCTTACTTATATCAATGTTCACAAAAAAATCTCATTCATTTTCAATCTTATAACAACGGGGATAAGATAGAAATTAAGCTAATTTTTTTTTAATAAGTTATATCAGAGAATATAAAAACCGATCTGGGTCGACATGTATCACTTTTCACTGAAGGTACAGAAATAAGCCGTTGGTCCTGTGCCTTATCTTATCAGGACCTTGTGCAGTAGCGTCCCATTAGACTAGATGAGTGGAAGACAGAAGTGCAAATGCGTTTTCGCACACAATTGTCCTGTGCTATTTCCTCTGTTTTGCACTTCATTCATCAGTCAGTCTTTCATCAGTCTTCATTGAGGTCAGTCGTTGTGATTGAGATTTGGTTTAAAGAATGCTCGCATTTAAACTCTCATGGGCTGAGTTTTGACATTAATTCTAGCCGAAATGAAATTACGACTACCTTTCCTCAGTTTCTAAGATTTGATGGAGGATGATAAAATCTTGGTAAATAAACGATACTAGTTATATCATTCTGAAGACAGAACATAAAATAGGTGACATTGTGTACTAAGGACTTGATTTGTCTTGACAGACAGCACGAAGCTTAACTTCACTTAAAAGCTCAACTCTACTTGAGATAACTTTAGAATCTCTCGGATGCTGAAAAACTATAACTATATTGTTACAGTTATTTATATTAATTATATTGTTACAGGCTGTTTTAAATACGTTTTCTACAAACATGTAAAACCAATGAGGTCATGTCATGTATAATGGATTTTAAATTATTATTCTTTAAAGTAGAGATTTGTGTAGTAGATAAATTATAATGGTATACATGGTAGGAATCATGCAATAGCAGTTTATAGCAGGTTTTCTTTTAGTCCTAATGGTTTACAAATTAAGGCAACACGGATGTCTTTTTACAAAATAATTATAATAATAGTTTTGTTACTTGATAATTGTGATGGGTTTCTGAATCCTTGTGGCCCAACTGTCATTAATGATTACACTAACTGTATAAGCAAAGTGATAGAAAATGAATTCGACTTGCCTGGTATTTTGATTTATGCTAACACAAATAATGTAAGTACCTCTGTTTCAAGAATTAGAACTGAATTGTTGAAGAGGATTCATAAACAAATTAAGTTTAGTGTGGAAATTATGAGCCCCGGTAAGGAAATTGACGTCTGTGATCAAGATAATTATGCTCGTGGAGTTTTACACGTAGATGAATTTGTGGCAATACAGACAGCTAATTATTTTGTAATTATAATAGACTGTTACAAGGATTTTTCTTTCTTAGCCAGTAAACTAATACGATCCCGCAGTTGGAATCCCTTTGCAAAATTTATCATCTTACTTTTCAATCTTGTTCAGAATGATAAAGCTAATATCGATTACGTAGAGAAAATACTTAGCTGTTTTTTCAAATATAATGCAATAAATATTATTATAGCTGTGCCTCAAGCAAATAATCTTAGAAATGCGATTATTTATAGTTGGAAACCTTATGATCCTCCAAAGTATTGTGGTTATTTCAATGAAACTGCTAAAGACAGACTTGTCGTACAAAACAAATGTGAACAAGGAGTATTAAAATACAAAAGAATTGTATTTGAAGAAAAAATTCCACACGACATGAATGGTTGCGTTATAGACATAATAGCTTTACAAAGAAAACCGTTTACCAGCCATGATAAATTTGATGCTAATATTGAACAAACAATGATAAACAGAGTTCTTAAACGATTCAAGATGAAGGCTAGGTATCACTTTGTTGAAGGATTCCGAGGTGAAAGAGAAAAAGTCGGTGATTGGAATGGTGCTTTAAAACAATTAGCATCTAAACGAGGGCAGTTACTTCTGGGTGGAATATTTCCAGACTATGATGTACACGAAGACTTCGAGGCAACTATCACATATTTTGCGGATGCCTATACTTGGGTTGTCCCAAGAGCCCACAAATCAGCAGCTTGGGTAGCTTTGGTGATTATATTCCAAAAAATGGTATGGTATTCTGCAATCGCCGGTTTCTTCTTATGTGGTGTAACCTGGAAAATTATTGGCCAACTCAGTGGAGATTCAAAATACAATAGATCGTTTGGTCATTGTTTTCTTAATACATGGACAACAATTTTAGGCTTTGTGGCTTACGCACATCCTGTGAAAGAAAGTCTACGCGTGTTTTTTGTATTCCTTAATATCTATTGTATATTATTTTTGACAGCGTATCAAACAAAACTGTTTGATGTTTTGACAAGCCCATCTTATGAGTACCAAATAAAAACAGTGGAGGAATTGGTAGAAAGTGGTTTAAAATTTGGTGGTTTTGAAGAGTTGCATGATTTGTTTCATAACTCCACTGATCCTTTTGACTATCATATTGGGGAACAATACGTTCAAATTAAAAACATTACGAAAGCGATGATAGACGTCGCTGTGCATAGAAATTTTTCATTGCTGTGCAGTCGCCTCGAGTTGGCTCATCTTTCTGGAATAACGCCTGAACTCAGCGACAGTTTTGGAAACCATAAATACTATACGTTTACAGATAACGTTTTCAGTGTGCCTATAGAGACCATAGCTTTGAGAGGGTTTCCTTTTATTTGGAAGTTTTCTACAACAATAACGCTGTTTAAGCAAAGTGGGTTAAATGAAGCTTTGAGGGACCATTTTGCAGCATTCAGTGAGAGGCGAAGAGCTCACCAACTGCGGGCTTTACTGAAGGAGAAATCCGATGTTAATGCGCTGTCTGGGAAGCATCTGCAAGGCGGGTTTTTGGCGTTGGCCCTTGGATATTTTGGCGGGACTTTGGCTCTTATTGTCGAAGTTATTATTAACACAGAATATGCACAAAACAAAGTTAGCCAGGTAAAACGGAAAGTGAACTTTTTCTCATAACTTGAGAAGTATTTTGTCGCATTATTTCATTGTTCAGGGATGTCAAGGAGTAATAAAAAACAAATCGTATACAACAAAACATTTATTTTACAAATTGTATGCTTTTTAAATAACTAGCTTAAATGTACTGTACATTTAATATAAGATCATTATTTTATATTTTAATGAAAACTACAATTGAAATTATAATTATTCTAAAGACTAGTCTATGTGAAGTTCTAAAATTACTTAATAATTATTATTGCAATCATTAAAAGACTAAAAGTTATTTTAATCTCAGTGTTTTTGTTGCTTATGTATTATTTTCAAATTAATTTGCATAACACATTAATTACATAATGAGATTCTTTTTTTATTTTATTTAATGAGAGTCCAGTTTTAAAATTATTCTCAAAGTTTCGATGACAGTTTAACATCGAGTTAATTTCATTTTAAATATGAAACAGTGTATGCACATTTTTTTAATTGAGTATATATTTACATAATATTTACCCTTGCCACTAACAAAAACCGTAGGTACAAATATGTATACTAATTAGTTTAAATAATGCACAATATAATACAAATTACTGAACAATCTTACTGTCTTTTATTTGTGACTCGGCTCCATTCAAACACATTATAAAAGTAATGCCATGTCTGCTGATCTTGGTTACCATATTATACGAACCAATTGCCAACCTCTCGATTTTTAAATAATTAAAAATAATGTGAAAGCATTTTAGTAATTACATGTAATGTAACAAGTCAGCGTTAAATTGTGTAATAATTATGATTTATCATTGCAATAAATTCTCATAATGTAAAAAAGAACACTTCGTTTTAGCGAAACTAAATACACTTTTTTTAAAGTTGGCTATTGTGATAATTATGTTATGCTAATCTCAATTGAACGCGACGTTTTAAAACGAATCATTAATAAAAATAGAATAATTTTAAAAAATGATAACGTATTAACTCTTCGACGATTTCTATTCCCGGTTTCAACTTAAACAATCATAGTTTTTCTCCATCCAAATGTTGAAGGTTATAATACGAATGGTCTGGGAACCTTTCCAGCTGTATGTAGTCCATGTCTTTATTGATTAGAGGTTCTAATCTAGCGACTATATCTGCAAAGTCAGGTCGTTCCTTTGGTTCGGCTTCCCAGCAATAATACATTATATTGTAGAGCTCCCGGTGACAGTGCTCCGGCTTTTCGAGACGGTAACCTTCGATTACCTGGAAAAAAAGAAAAAAGAATTAAATTTGTTTGGTTTTTTTTAATAATATTTTATTATCTACCACATTTTTCTCCCCTTCTCTCGACCTAAAATAATAAAGCTACGAAGGACAAAAATGTATATTTGTTTTGTTTAATGGTCTTTTAAAACGCGTCTACGCTTTGGTGCTTTTGAGTATCTTGACAAATATGTGACAATTGCATCGAGGATGTTTTGATCTACTCAGAGACTCTTAAGGAGATAGTCAACAATGAAGCAATCGTATCACTATGCTTATTATAGCATTTGGAATACGGTGCAACTGGTCCTGTGAGTACGATATTACTCACTAATTCCCTATCACCTTGATAGGAAATCAGTGACAGATACAAAAGCTGGTCTGTCCTTATAAAAACAATCCTTTATATTTCGTTTTAGTAATTTACACACTGATATCGAACACGAAAGTTGTCTTTGCGTTATTAACAAAGACTCACGCGTTCGTTACGTACGCATAGGCTTTAGTCACACGAAATGTGCTGATGAATCTATTCAGTATGACGCTGGTCTTATAAATTATTCACAACGAGCCTAATGTTTGCTTGTGGGCCTAAAATTCAGAACGAACGCACAATTACAATCGGTTGACTAAGTGCTGATTGTGAATGCCGACTGTTATAGAGTCGTCCGAATTGATAACGGCTTAAAATTGGTGTACATTCCCAATCCTATAAATCAGGGTTCCCAGACCTAAATGGAAAACTGGATCTTGTTACTAAGACTTTGACGTCGGGCTGTGCGCACATCTGATATACATAGTTTAAGCTGTAAAAGATCGAAAGTTAAAATGATTAAGGAAAAAAATCGTTTTACGCAAATATGTTAATGAAATAAATACTTTTTTTAAGGAGTTTTTTTCTCCGGTTTTTTTTGGTGAGTGGAAAATCATCAAATGTCTTCTCCCGTCCTTCGTGTGAGACTTTTACTGACTAAAACCCACTTATGTTCCTTCGGTTGCCCTTTATGTTCCGGGGCCACGGTAACTATTAGAATTAATCCGAACCCCGGAGGCATTGGCCCTTTTCTCCGATGCGGTAATAATATACAGACATAAAAATAAAAGTGCATTTTTACATTTTTAAAAATATATGTGTTTACTTAATATTTTAAAAAATGTCTTTTGGCACTGCTCTTGGTCTCTATTGAAATAGAAAGACACTTTGATCTTGTATTCTTCAGGGGTAGCACTCACTGCTAAACTAACAACAGTACTCTCCAGATATATGATTTTATGAGTGCATGCACTCTCAACAAAATAGTGACATGGATATTTGCTTATAGCTCACACAACTTGAGACGGAAAGTTTTTAAGCGCCACAAGTGTTTCTTGAAAGTTAAAACAAAAAATGGTCAATGAGCCTTACTTTGTATCGAGGAATTGATATTGTTTTCGTTTGTGATCAATGAGAACTCTAGAAAATATCATGTAGTTTATTATACATTTTTATTTCAAGATTTGGTCTGGAATTTATCATGTAAATTCATAATAAGATTGCAGTTTAACTTTATACTCTTAACCCGAGTATGCGTTACCTACTACGTTCTATAACTGCATCTGCAAAATATGCCATGCAGAATTGTGTGACGTATTAATAGACGTCACTCAATTCTGAGACGCTCTCAAATCTATTGCTGTCCTTATTTTATCCTTTAGAATGACAGCAAGAGATTTGAGAGCGTCTCAGAGTTGAGTGACGTCTATTAATACGGGCCTTAGAGATAATCAACAGTCAGTCAGTCAGTTTACCATTTCATATATTTATTATCAATATATATTTGGATTGACGTTTCTGCACACAAATCTGCACGAATTGCATATTCTGCAGGCGTAGAGAACGTAGCAGGTAATCCATATTCTGGTTATAAAGTTAAATCGAGTTCAAATATTGCCAACTAGAAGTACCATTTTCAATTCATATTGAGGAACAGCCAAAGTTCAACTTGAGCTTTCGTGTCACGCCAAAACAGCCAGTATTAAAAATTAAAATGGAGAATAAATAAATAAAATAAATATCGTGGGACATCTTACACACAGCCATCTGATCCCAAGCTAAGCAGAGCTTGTGTTATTGTAATCAGACAACTGATATATATACTTATATAATTTTTAAATACATACATAATATTATAGATAAATAACACCTACAGAATAGTTTTTTAGAACAATATAATAGTTCTTTTTTTGCAGAGGCAGTAGTACAAGTTATAGATATTAAACTCAATAATTATGAACCTTACATTAACTATATTAACCGTCATTTTTGTAAAAGATGAAGAACGTACCTTTTTCATGACGTCATTAGCTGACAAACCAGGGTAAGGAGTAGAGCCAAGGGTCACAATCTCCCAAAGCAGGATGCCGAAGCTCCAAATATCGGACTTAACGCTAAATATATTGTCGTACAAAGATTCTGGTGCCATCCATCTGTAAATAAAAGAAGATTATACTTTTAGCTTTATTTACTTAACTTTTCGAGACCACGCGACAGCCGGCTGTCGCGCTGCTATTGTCTTTCTATTGTATTTCGAAGATACGTGTGTTGAAGGTTTAAAAAAATAATAGATTTTTATTTCTCAACTAGCTTTTGCCCGCGACTTCGTCCGCGTGAATTAATAGCTCCCGTTCCCGGGGGATTTCCGGGATGAAAACTATCTATGTCTTTTCTCGGGTCTCAGACTATATCTATACCAAATTTCATTCAAATCGGTTGAGTAGTTTAGGCGTGAAGAAGAGATAGACAGGAGACAGAGTTACTTTCGCATTTACAATATTAGTACGGGTTAGATGAATTTTAACATATTATCATAGTGGCCTTTACCAGCAGCACGACATCACAGGTTAGTTAATAGAAATATAATAAGAATAGTTAATAACTAAACATTAAAACAAAAACAAATAAGCTCAATTCATAAATGTATCATTATAGTAAAACCGGGGATGTCTTCACAAACCTGATAGGCAGTCGTCCATCACTTTTCCTCTCATATACATGGGTATCTGCAACATCCCTGGCGAACCCGAAGTCTGCCACTTTACACACCCTGTCTTCTGTTATCAGCACGTTTCTAGCTGCCAAGTCTCGATGGATTATCTGAAAAAAGCCAAAAGAATATGAAGGCTAGATTTTGAAAATAAAGTCAGATAAAAAGAACTTTAACGGAGTTCAATTTTGCTTAACCTTTCGACGACCGAGCGACAGCCGGTTGTCGGTCTGAGCTATTGTCTTTCTATTGTCTCTCGAATCACGTGTGTTCCAAGGATTAAGGAATTTGATCCACCAATGCTAATGAAAATCGCACCAAAATCGGTAGAATGAAACTCTCGTGGAAGCGTTGTTACGTTTCATTCAAAACTCTGTCAAGCTGTCTGTCAGTCTGTTTGCCTGTTGACAAACAGAATGACAGACAGCTCGACAGAGTTTCTTTCGAATTAATAAAATATGTATCGACAGTGTTAAAAATAACCTGCCGGGGTTGCGAAATTGTAAGAAACAGGGGATGATTTCCCATCCCCAAAAAAAAATAACAATGATTACACAAGAATTAAGCTTGCGTAACTTGATTTAAAAACCTTTAAATCAAAGGCGTGTATTTTGAAATATAGCATCCATTTTAACTGTAAGTAAGCCAAATAAAACTGACCGTGCAAATGTCACTATGATAGAGGGTCATAAATATTAAACTCTAATAGAAACGTGGCTTGTCGCCTCAAAGATTAAACTGGTCACAGAAACATAATCCTTTCACACGTTTTATAGGTAATAACCCTGCATACATACATATGTTAAATCCATACTAATATTATAAATGGGAAAGTGTGTCTGTCTGTCTGTCTGTCTGTCTGTCTGTCTGTTTGTCTTTCTTTCACGGCAAAACGGAGCGACGGATTGACGTGATTTTTTATGTGGAGATAGTTGAAGGGATGGAGAGTAACATAGGCTACTTTTTGTCTCTTTCTAACGCGAGCGAAGCCGCGGGCAGAAGCTAGTTATAGAATAAAAATGCTTTATCGCATCAACTGAAAAGGATTTTTATGACAACTGAAATCTCCGGTTTATGTCTCCCCGAGGCAGACACTCTTTAATTTTCAATGAAAATATTCGTCCACTGCAAGGCTGTCAACAATAAAATTAAAATATACAAAAATATATACATATAATATAACACCAGTCTAACCATGTGGTATCATGTCGCCTAGTTACTGGGTTGTGGAGGTCTGATAGGCAGTCGCTTCACGTAAAACACTGGTATCTAGCTGAATCCGGTTAGGCTGGAAGCCGACCCCAACATGCCTGCTTTTAATAAAATGGGAGCGACGTTTTAGCTTAAGTAACCATAAAAATAAAAAAAATGAAAACTCTATCCACTTCAAAAACGTAGCAATAAAGAAGTACATAATCTATTTTTCAAAGTAAAAAGGACTGCTAACGAACCACATTACCGCTCGGTCATTAACCTAAGAAAAACAGTTGACGATTACTTGAAAATTCAAGATAAAACAACATAAATAACTAATAGAAATTAATGGGGGCCATTTTCTTAGGCCACGTCCGCACAGACAGGCGGCATGCTTAGCGCCTAGTGTCCAGCGCGTCATCTAGCTAGTAGCTTAGTAAAACAAACGTTCTAAAATGAACGCGACCGGCTGCACTGCGCGCTTAGCGCCTAGCTAGTCGCTTGGCGTGCATCCATGTAAACAAACGTGTTAGTTTTTTGTGAATAGCCAGGATGCAAGCCGCTAGGCTCTAGGCGCTAAGCAAGCCACCTGTCTGTGCGGACGTGGCCTTAGTGACGTCTCATTTACACGGGTGAATAGACATTCCAAACTAGATAAAAATATATTTTAATTATAGTTAGTCGGTTTAAAAATTTAACGCGTCCCTGCTATCGCGTCTAACTAGCTTAATTACCCGTTCAATTAACAGCCTCCTAACCCAATTACAAGGTGCTCAAGATTAGTCGTTTAGCTAAATACCTAACCTAATTAGTGAGTTAGGCAAGGAGTTTTCGAACCAAGTAGTTTGCCTAGCTGTTTGATCTAGCTTGCTAAATCAACCGTGAAAGGTGATTAGACTAGTTGACTAAGCATGAAGTCACACTGCTTCTTCTCGTCTGTCTGTCAAACATTTCAAATATATCTTTCGACATTATTTCACCTTAACATTGTGACTAGTTTTTGAACATATTAATATGGAAATGGCTTTGATCCGAATTCAATGTACCGAAATGGAGTTAATGTGATACAAATACATGTTAATTGAAATATAAAAGAGCGCACGTGTAAATGTCGTCCATGCACAGGCGATAAATTCTCCTCGTGTAAACAAACCTTTTCGGCCTACTTAAAACTCAAATAACAGTAGAATTACCGCAAAACGTTGAGCTCTTGACAAAATAATGACTAATGAGATCCCTTCAAATAATTGAAAATGTTTCGTTTGTTCATTTGACATGTTCAATATGAGGTACCCATGTGTTTCCAGATTTAGAGCATGGTTGAACAAATGATTTACATTCACAAAGGAAATATTCTGTGAACGACAAAATTACTTCGTAAAACAATTCGTAACGGCTTACAGCCTTGAAATTATTTTGTGAGGAAACCTGGACTACAAACCCGAAATCGCCGATTCGCTTTGAGCAAGCCTTCTTTGTATGAGAAAAAGCTTTTACCCAGCAGTGGGACCAATATATAATTTTTGGTGATGGCACAATGGAAACTACATAAGCTAGAAACATTAATTTGACATAGTACCTATTTTCTTATTATAGGAAGCGAACTAAGAAGCGATTTTGGATTTGAAAATGAACACCATGCGAGAATGAAACTTTGTATAAGAATGAGTGGCGACATCTAACGCCCAACGTGGAAACTATAACTGATATCCAACATCGCGACATAAGAGTCTGGGCACGCCGTGATAGCGGCGGTAAGACCCCTCTTTGAGGAGTGGCTGGAGAGGCGCCACGGCGCTCTCACGTTTCGCCTGACACAGGTCCTCACCGGACATGGTCAGTTCGGGAGGTTCCTGTGTCGGATTCAGGCGGAAGCGACGCCTGGGTGTCACCACTGCAGCAACGGTCGCCTGGAGGACACGGTCGAGCACACGGTGGAGGTGTGCCGCGCATGGGCGGACCATAGACGTGTCCTCGTAGAGGCGATCGGCGGCGGTGACCTCTCGCGCCCAGCGCTGGTTCAGGCCATGCTGCGGGGCGAGACGGAATGGGATGCCGTCGCCTCCTTCTGCGAAGCAGTTATGCTAGTGAAGGAAGCGGCGGCGCGCGAGAGGCAACGACGAGCCTCTCGCCCCGGACAAAGACCCAGGCGAAGACGTCGAGAGTCGCAAGACGACTACCGGCCACCGTAGGCGCGGTTCTGCGGATAGCGAGCGATGGGTAGCTCGCCGCCCGGCTAGGACCAGGACCGCGTAGACGGCGCGTTTTGTTCCACGCGCGCCTCAAAGAGAAGGAGTCAGCACAGGAATGGGCCCAACAGGGCCAACGCCTGCCGGGGTTGCGGAATGTTATGTTTATAACTGTTACCGTGACCCTGGAACATAAAAGGCAATTGAAGGAACATGAGTGGGTTTTAGTCAGTAAGAGTCTGACACACCCTCCCGCCGCACCCAGGACGGGAGCAGTCATTGGATGATTTCCCACTCACCAAAAAAAAAAAAAAAAAAGAGTCTGACGGGACATTGGCGTTTATACAAAATTTTTACTAGAAACGTCTGGCAGTTGTTAGCCGACTAGACACAACATCCGTCTGGTCGCAGGATCCTTGCTTTTCTAGGGAGGATGAGGAACATTACTCTCTAATCCTTATTCCTCTAAAAATAGGAGGGCGAAGCCGCGAGAATAGTTAAATTAGACTCATTTCCAAAATATAATTTAGTAATTCTGATAAAAAAGTTCATATTATTGTGGGACTGCGGAAAGTTACTTATTAAATTATGTATATAGGCTATTTTATTTAGAGGACAATCATATTATGACTCATTCTACTTTCTAAGGCGATTCACACACGGCACCGCGCACAGCCGCGGAGGGTGAACAAACGCGTACGCGTACGTGTGTTAGGTATCAACGGATTTCAAAGTGTCTTGTACAACATGACGTCCGCCTCGCCGCCCTCCGCGGCGGAGCGCCGTGCCGTGTGTGAATCGCCTAATGTTATCATCAGAAGTCTTTTTCTACAAGATTTAATCAAAAGTCTTTAAATGCCAACTTCTCTGGCTCTTACAAAAAACATACTATTTTATAGACTTATAAAAAATAAATAAGTGTTGTAAACAGTCTTTTTATTTTATGTTACGCGCCTACTTCAAAATATTATGAAGGATATTAAAGCATAAACCGTACTATATGAAAAGCTTTCGTTTTTTTATATGTAGAAAATTATAATTACAAATATTTTTATGAATGATGCTTCCAAAGACATGTATGAAAAAAAAATGGCAAAGTGCGTGTCAGGCTACGCTTTTAAATATGTAGAAGGGTAGTTCATTTAAGGGGTCCGTTATGAACCTTTGCATTAACAATTTGATAACTGCGTATCATCGCATTCTGTTGAGATCTGACATTATTATTAGGTCCTCAAGTTAATTAGTAAAAGGTTATTTCTGATGCCCCGACGAAAAGATGGCTTATCGAGCAAGCGTTTTATTCTTTTGACGAATTTAAGATAATATAAACTTTGACATATTATATTCATTCGAAATGTAATTTTTACTCTGACTTTTTTTTTGACTTGACTATTTTTGTATGTGTGGTCTAACAATTTTGTTTGACAACTATTGATATTTGACATGTGTTTAATAATGTATTGTGTTTTACCTGAATATGACTTGTAAGAATCCCTTACCAATAAAATACTATGACTACCATGACTATGATTAGGCTTCTACTAAAATAAGAAAGTTATGTAAGCCGTTTTAGTTTTCCTTTAAAGCTCTGTATAAGGACTACTTTATGAACCTTTTTCAGATTTTTGCCGGCAAAATAAGTAAGCCAAATAAATCGAGTGGCCGACATGCAGAAACTATCCAACTTACAATAAGTCAAGTAACCGACTAGACTACCGACAAAATATTGCCGACATACTAGGCCAGTGAGTCGGTGACTTTAGTTCGTATTACGCAGAACGAAAGAGACAATGCTATACAAAGCCGAACTGTATCTAAATTCCGGCTCACTTTATTAATCTTTGAGTACCGACGTGGGCGTTCCTAATTTAAAAAGGGAAATATCTGAAAATTTTTTTAAATGAGAAAATAACAAAAATATTTTGTAGGCTAAAGAGGTATATAATCTGCAGAGATTTTTCAAATACTTGCCTCTCTTCCAGAGTTTTAAATGGGAGATAATTTGTTATAAGTCGACAAAAGTCGGTAAACGGTAGATGATAAATAAAAAATCTGCCCAAGCATTTTAAAGAAGACGTCAAATCTGAAGTATTTGTGGCACAGATTTCAACATAAAATACAAAGATTCCTAAGATTGAGTACACAAAGGAATTCTAAGTGCTAAGACCTGTTTCTCCTTAAATTATTTCCAACAAAGATAAGTTTGTACCAAGGCCTCTAAAACTTAAATTTTAATTTTTAACGAAACGATTTCAAACTGACTTTGTTTTGGGATTCCCTGAAAGTTACAATTGGACTTTACGTTAAGGTTTATCAATATAAATGAGGACTTAGACGGTTCGTCCAAACGCCTCGTGTAGTCTACTCTCTGATTATTTTGATAACTAGGCCACGGAAACACCGCTGAAGGCGTTTTTGTGTTGTTTTACCTTTTCTATAAATATAAACTCTATCCTCGAGTAAATTAAGTTGATACCTCGTAACGTTCGGTGTCTAACTATTTACCCAGTTTTTCATTTATGTTTTTTACATTTTGGTTTAATTTAATAGGATAAATGTATTTAGTGCTGATAATACAAAGTCGAACAGGTATGTTCCAACTGAAGAATCGAATTGGAACAAAAATCTAATTGATCGGTGATTATTTATTCTAGACACGATTATTACAAATCCCGGAAAAGTTGTTCAAATAAAAAACTTTTTGAATAAATAGCTACCGACAATAATTCAAGAATCTCTGAAAAACTGGACTTTCCTGTTCATAACTCATTGTACGGTTGAATGATGTTTTAGGTTAAGAAAACAAAATACCAAGTATTTCAGGGAGCCAACGTAAATGTTTGTGAAAAATCTGTTGAGCCGAGGTTTATTGAGTACCTACTGCTGACCCAGTTACTGTGGACGTCCCTTAGAACTGATCTCGCAAAGAAAAACAAAGTTGTAAAAAAAATAGAAGAATCATTTCATTGACCTATCTTACAGAGACAGGAGATAAAGAGGCCCTTGTATCCTGACCAAAAATAGATCTGTATAGGAAAAAAGTGTCTTAGATGTTTTACTTGGCTAATCTCCATAGAGATTGACTGATACACAGAAGACACACACACATAGGCACAGATAGGTGTTTAAAGAGACACAGTATACACTAGTGTATACTGTGTCTCTTTAAACACCTATCTGTCATCTCTACCCACTACCCACACTATTACGATCAGAAAGGACGGAAAACAAACTAGAGGGAGTTTGGTCTTCTTATTTATCTGCTAGAAAATGGACTTTGGTCAATAGAATTAACCAACTGGACTGCCACATTTGTCGCAGAAGCGATATTGGCTGGACTAAAGGTGTTTTGAAGACCACGGGGATCGGTTAGGTATTTAGCGTGTCGCCTCTTGGGCAGGTGGAGCGACCAGCTTTGCAGGGCGATTGGTAGCAACTAGATTCCTAAAATCGGGCTAAGTGGATAAGGTCTATGTTCAGCAGTGGACTAAATCATACTCATGATGATGATGATGACGATGCAAAATCTTAGTAAATATAAAGAATTAATGCAAATTCTTACCCCTTGTAAACTTAGGAACTGCATTCCTCTTGCGACTTGGAAGGCGAACTTCGTGAGGTCCTGTGACGTCAGGAACTGGCTCCCGTGCGTGTTGCCATAGTGCCGTTCAGCTCTGGAGTCTCGAAGGAACTGCTGCAGCTTGCCCAGGCTTACGAATTCCATTATTACTAGGGTGGGTTCCTGTCGAATGGAGGAAGAATATAAAAAACTGACAAATGCTTGCAAAGCTTTAATAGGTCCAGGTTAATATGTGTGACGAGGGTATCAAGGTACTTTAATGGCCGTTAACCTAAATGGTCCTCGCATGATTTGACCAATACTTAGGTATATGGGTTTCAAAGGGAAATTTGATCTCTTAATTTGTATCGAATAATTCCTCTTAGAGTAGAAAAAATCAGTTAGGAAACGGTAATATTTTTCCATTTTGGTTAAACTGGCCATGGAAATGCGGGCAACTAAAGGTACGTCCTGTTCCATTTATTAATCGTGTGTCCGAGCTGAATAAAACCTTTATTATGTAACCTATTAAGGTATTTATATATGGGCCTGTGCAGCCTGAAATAAATTTGATTTTGATTTGTAACCTAGTCTGCCTAACATCGAATATAATTTTTGCTGTCATGCAATATTGTAAATATGTATGTTTCTGCTCAAAACAACAATGTCTTGAAATCTTAATAAAGGTTTTTTTTTTCTTGTTAAATTACCTGCTTAGCTTGTAAAGAAATAATCGAAATTTTCAAGAATGATATATAAATTATTTCTTATTCCAAGCATGGGTTATGAATGCTCAACATTGCTTCATATTCACCGAATTGTGATGAAAAAATTATTGTGTACAAATTTCGCAATTTTTGTAGTAAAAGAAAAGAAAAAAGAAACAAATTGCCCGAGTTCTTGTTGTTGAAATTGTTGAGAGGTTGAGTTGATTTATTGTTTTAAACACATGTTGCCATGTTTTTGTACGAGCAAAAAGTATGTTTAATTATTTATGTTATTCACTTAAATGAATCGGCTATGGGTCTGCAGAGCTTATAATGGCAAGACGGGGGAGCCGTGGTAGACTACGAGGGATGTATAGGAAGACCTGGATATTACCTGTAGGCTTCGCATGACAAAGCTTTGAGTCGTGACCGATTGAAAGAACCTGGGAGGCCTTTGCCAATCAGTGGGATAGTGCGGGTTAATATTTTATTTTAAAATATTATCTATCCATTCTAATATTATAAATGGGAAAGTGTGTCTGTCTGTCTGTCTGTTTGTCTTTCTTTCACGGCAAAACGGAGCGACGAATTGACGTGATTTTGTAAGTGGAGATAGTTGAAGGGATGGAGAGTAACATAGGCTACTTTTTGTCTCTTTCTAACGCGAGCGAAACCGCGGGCAAAAGCTAGTAATATTATAAATAGGTTAACATGTTTGTGATAAATAAAATCTGGTGTTCTTTTTGGTTTGATTACAAAAAAAAAACACTTTATTTCAACTGTCAGAATATGTTTTATGGCATACTTGACTATGACATGAAGGAAATCGAGATCAGATGATATTAATAATTATCGTTGTGCCGATAATCGTGACGGCCAATGGCATGATAGCTAAGAGCCTCGACCAACACCTAAAGAGGCTCTCGCTAGGCAGCTGGATCAAGCGTCTGATACAGAAGGCGGTACTCCTAGACACGGCGCGCATTGTCCGGAGGTTCCTCTCTCTGGAGCCCTGACCACCGGTAGCTTGGACTCTGTTCCCGATGCCGGTGGGCTGCTATTTTTTTTGTTTTTAAATGTTTTTTTTTATAATATTATTCAAAAATGTAAATAATATAACATAAATAAATGGATAATTATAATTATATTAATTAGATTTCTTCACGAAGTTTCCTGTGACGTCAAAGATTAGCTTGGAAAGTAAACGTATTGAATAAAAAAATCACAAAAAAATATAGAGGAGGGTCGAAACCACTAGTCTGTCACAACAATGATTTCTTCCATTCTAAAAATACTTTTTAAACTGCATGCATTTCATTTCAGATTTGTTCAGATTTCGACTGTAGAAGTGGTTGGCATTGTTAGTAAAAAGGCTTAATAGATGGCATTTTCTACTAAAATAGCGTTTTATTTCAAAGTGTTTTCGAGAGCGTTTGGTTTTGTAACTCAAGTGATTCTATTGATCTTACAATAGAATTAAGAATAGTGAAAGTTATTTATTATATAAAAAACCTTGATTGTTTAAAAATTAGCCTGGGCTGAAAATCGAGCTTAGAGGACTTAGAGGTTTATAATTTTAACTGCCATTTTTTTAGGCTGATTATAGCTTTGGTTTCCAAATAAACCAAATCAAAAAATTTATATTCTTTTTCAAAAATATTCAATGTACTTACAGTTTAGGTACATACACTAAAAAGACGTCATTTTTAGCACGACTTTTCAACGTTAACGTGGGTAATTTATCATTTCTTTTTGTAAATATGATATAACGTGATGTAAAGGGTAGCATAATGGGGAAAGCGGTTACGAAAGGAAAATAGCTGATTCGGTTTTGGCTCATGATGATAAAGAAACATTGTAGTATAACAACAGTTGATATATGAATAAAAATAGCAAAATCTATACTGTCGTTATATTCTGTTTTTTCAGTGGCAACAGTTAGTGAAGAACATTATTAAATAAAAGAGCCTATTCTGAAACGTTTTATAGAGTTGATGAACGAGTGAGGCGCTTTCTATTTTTCCGTGTTCATAGTTTTCCTTGTTCACTTGAAGCAAACTCACTTTTATAAGTTTTGGGTGTGTAAACAGTTAATCTTTTTTTATATTAATTAATTAGATACAAGAAAATTATTGGCACAGTAGATAGCGTATTTTGCTATAGGGCCGGAACGAATCTTTGAAAATTCTCCGCATCGAAACAAAATAAAAGCCTAAAAGACTGAAGTCATTTCTACGAGAGTTGATATCTTACCTTTTCAGTACAACAGCCAATTAACTGGACTACGTTGGGATGATACCCCAAATTCTTCATCACCAACAGTTCTTGGAGCAGATCAATCTTCTCTTTCTCAGAAGCATTCTCTTTGAGAGTCTTCACAGCCACCGTCTGTTCACCTTTCTTCCCTGTAATGTCAAAAATGTTTTAAATTATTAATTACAAAATTGGAAACTTATTGGGTTATTTCTATAATGGATTTTAAAATAGAAAAAGATATATAAAATAATAAAAGATAAGTATTCTTAAGAATTCAATTTATTTTAAGTTTATTGACGGATACTTTCACTCATAATTTTTGCTATGAAAACAATCAAATTTCAATAAGAACTTTATTGTGAACACATATAAAAGAACAACATCGAGAAGGGGGTGTAAAAAAAGCTACCACCTTTAAACAAGTGACATTGTAGAGTAAGTGGTAGAATAGAATAGATTGGCTAAGTTATTGATGTCTCGTATCGAACTCTATTCTATCATTTATCTACTTTAATTTTGCCTAAATATCCCTATTTTATAAGAGAAGACATCTGGCAAATCTTACGAAACTAATCCAGGCGAATCATTCAAATCGAAATACCCATCCATGCACAATTTAAAAAGTGGACATCTAGCCTGTGGTCCAAATTTTTCGTGTGTGGGTGGTCCCATTCCAACAAAAACAAAAATGTTTGTTACATTCTCATATTTTAATGAATTTTAGTAATAAGTACACAATATGTCATACAAATACTTAGAATAGATTCGCTTCTCTAAACTCACCAAACTAAAAATTACGCGCTGTCCTAAATATAATCTTGGCCTTGTCCTAGGTCCTATCGTTAAAATTTATTTATAGAGAGTCCACCTACAGATTTATTAAAGTCATTAACTAAACCTAATTTCTTCATTAATTAACAAATTTTAAACTGATACGAGGATTCATTCATTTAATTGGCATGTCTATCCATAGGGAAATTAAATTTTCGTAGTAAAATGTAATAGGATCAAGCGAACGCCTCTAACACGTTTTGACAAAAAATAGATAAAAAAGTCTACCTATTTTTTTCTTTTCGTAATAAATTAAGTATTCTACGTCTAGTTTTTAAGGAGCAGACAAAACCCAAAGCCCAATCTATAGAGTTTGCCCTAGCGAAAAACAATTAAGTTTCTTCATCTTGGCAATATTTCTAAGAACTCTGTTGTTATCAAAATACTAAAACATTATGTAACCTAAGCGCCTTACTAATAATCGCTGCATAAAGTTATGACAGGTTTATACATAAAAAAATGCATGGTTACACAGGCTTTATTCATGATATAATTTTACACAGTGATTATTAGTAAGGGCATAAGTCTTAAAATGGTCAAAATATTTGAGGTTACATGAACATGTTTCAGTTACCTACTACGTTTGTTGTTCCTTTTTTGCCTTTTCAGCAATTGTCAGCGCCTTAACATAAGAATATCCTAAGTATTGCCGTATCTCTTTTTTATTCGGAAACTTTTTAGCTTTACGCCATAAATATCTTTGAAATCTGCTAAGCCTCTTTTAGGATAACTGTGCCAAGTACCAGGATATCATGATAATATCCTAGCTTAGACAAAGTTTTAAGTCGGTTTACCAAAAGGTTGTATCACAATATTGAGTACTAGGGTATCATGAATTAACCTAGGTTAGATATAGTTTTAAGACGGTCATTCACCAACGGATTTGTATCACAATATTTAGAAAGGGCAACGGGACGATCGTTGATGGATTTTTTTAGTGTTCTTTCTATAGTTACCTGTTCAAAGTCAAAGTCAAAGTCAAAGTCAAAGTCAAAACGTTTATTTCCATTAGACCATGGAGGCACTTTGGAACGTCAATTACATTTAAAAAAAAATTTTTGATTCTAGTTGCCCATTCCAAAAGGTAGTGTTTGTTCCAAAAGGTTGTTTTGTCTGTTGTTTTAGCATAAGTAAATAGCGAGAACTTTTTGGCAGGTTTACATTTTTGGCATACACTTCAAAAATACCTCCTTTCAACGACCAAGCGACAGCCGGCTGTCGGGCTGCTATGGTCTTTCTATTGTGTCTCGAATCACGTTTGTTCGAAGGTTAAATGATTTACGGAGTAATTATTAAAGTAATGATTTAGAGTTTGAGTTTCAAATGATAAAAGAATAATTATAATAAAGGTAACTGAAATGAAATAGAAATAGCTAATTCAAATTTCCCAATATCCTGAAACCAACAAAATCAAATGCAGATAGACCAAACAATTAACACAAATAGGCAGTAATTAACTTTCGCAATTGAAACCAAACAATGCCCGCATGTATTTATAACGTTATAACGTTGTTACAGAATCGAGTGAAAGCTACCATTACCGAAATATTATCTGATTCAATTTGTAAGGCCGGATACATTATATACGGTTTCACAATACATTGATACTAAATAGATGGTAATTAGTAATACGTAATATCAATGTAGGATCTTTAACATTGCCCTGTTTAAAAAAAGTCTCATTATTGACGCAGGACAGTGTGAAAGATAAGATAAGAGAGACAAAATATCCTTAAGAACAAAGGCTTTTTCTTGTATAGAGAAGGCAGGAGCATTAATCACCACGCTTGGTTAAGATGGATTGGCAATTTAGGACTTATATTCATGTTCCCTCACCGATGTCTAAGATCAACTTTAGAAAGTACACATGAGTGAAAAATACACACTGGTACTTGCCTAGATCGAACCTACAACCTCTTACATGAGAGGACCAGACCACTAGGCCATCACGACATGTAATCGGTCAGTCAATCGTAGATACTTCAAACGATTATCGTTCTAAAATGTTACTGTTGTATATTTTCCACTAATTCATCGGTTTTATTTACATAAAGCTATCAAGAGTCATGAGGAAAACTGTGCCAATGAAAACATCATTGGCACAGTTTCATCATTATAAGTTTTTTTTTTGGAGAGTGAAAAAAAAAATCATGATAAGTTTTTTTTTGTTTTTAATGAAGCTTTGTGCAGCTCAACGGTTTGCAAGCCGTAGTTCGATAAAAGTACCTTCTGAAATCGTGCTTTGTTTTTATTCACAGTATTGTTTTTTACCAACAAAGTCGACCGTCCGATAGGTACGTTACATTTCAAAGCATTATATTATGTTGTTTTTCACGTTGTTTATTACAATTTATGTATTTGCCCAGTCGCAATCGAATATCGATTTAGCAAGGTTTTTTTGAAATCTGAACAGAATATTTTTACTGTCTGCTCAAACACACTCATCTCTGGAACTACCCCTCGGATGAAAATATTTATTTATGTATAAGATAGCACATAAAATTAAAATAAATTGAATTACAAACTGTCTGAAAATCATTATTATCATTTGAGTGTCCACTGCTGGAAATAGGCCTCACCCAACTTTATCTAGCGCACGCGGTTCTGTGCTGCCAACCAACCACCCTAAGCTGCGCTTGCCAATACGAGGCCGCCATCTGAGAACCTTTTTCCCCATCGACCATCGGTTCTTCGAGTTATGTGCTCTCACCCACTGCCACTTGTTTATTTTTTTTTATTTCATTTTACAAATTTAGGAAAACTTACAGCTGATTAAGTACAGTAGTTCGGTTGTAAATAACATTAATAAGGCCAATTACAAATTTCCACAGATATAAAAGTAGACATAGATATAATATAATAAAGGTAGTAGACAGAAAAAAAAAACTTACGATGAATATTAATTGTAAAGAAACAAGGAAAAGACTAATTTAGGTTATCAAAGAAGTTATTGGTAAGAACTTTTTTAACTTATTAACATTAGTGTTAAATAATATTGTTGACTTGGTGAGCTTTGTCGGTAACTTGAGTTCTTCGTTTCTGATTCGAATACATAGGGAAAATCCGAGCATAGCTCTTTCCATCTGAGCGACTTTGAGCTTTCTTATGAGGCTCATAGAGTCTGTAAGTGTCAGTAAACAAATGCTGAACCTAAGTAAGTCTTCTCAACAATTATTATTTTTTTTTTTCATTTCTAATTAAGGTTGGGGACCTTAATTAGAAATGAAAATAAGATTTGTAATGTTTAAGATTTTTGACAACCCTAAATTGAAAGACAGCATTCTAATTCCATTCGTACATTAGAATCTTCCCGAAATATGCAATACAGTTTTCAATTCACATTTTTCCTTAAACCACCGATCTCTAGACGTGACTCACGACATTCTAACATAGAATAACTAATGTCTAGAAGGGTAATTCCTCAAAGTACATTTTTTGGAGTAACATTTCAAGGGAATTGGCATTTGTGGGAGGGGTATATACCCACGAAGAGTGTCAATCGTGCTTATGATTACAGTGGCACGTGAGAAATTTTCTTTATCTCTAAACTAGCTACGCAAAGCTTAGTAGCTTTACAGATACCTATAGGCAACGCGACAGTGACCACTTAACAACAACATGTGGATTGTCAGTTTGTTTGCCATCCAAAGAATTTAAAAAGGCAAATTATAAGTAATCAAGTTTCATTTCTACCCAGTTTTGATAGTCTATAGTCTGTGATACCAGATAGATGTTATTTTGAGAGTCTTCACATATTTACTGCCGGAACCGCAACCATGATGGCGACGTGTTTAGGTTTTATATTAACTATTCGAGACTTGCAGTGAAAGATTCCGGGCCAAATAGTATATTTGTTTTATTTATGGATGTTTTCAATGTATGGAGGAGAATGTTAAGTGTTTACAATCGTTTTGGTTAAGCAATATAGCTGTTACTATCACACAACTGTTAAACTAAGAGTGTAGAAACGAGATAGATCATTTTCTTACATAGCTAAGTACGTGCTGAGTTTTACTTGTCTAAGCTTAAGTGTTGCGAAGATTTTTATATTTATTAACAGATAGTTGAAATAAACTAAAGTGGATAAAGTAAGATAATAAATAATATTAGTGTCGAGATCGAGATGGCTCAGTGGTTAAGGCGGTTGCCTCTCGTTTAGGGGATTGAGTGTTTGAAATCGAGCAAGAATCAATGTGACTTTTGCAACTCTTATGTACTTTCATAAGATTATTTTGGATATCACAGACATGAGTGGAGAAACATCAGGACAAACTTGGGCTTAACTTAAATGAAAATGAAATCGCTAATCCGCCTTTAGCAAGCGTCCATTCCTTTTTTGATATGGGCAAAGGCCTTCGGCCATAAGTTGGACAGAAATAGGCTAGTATTGTTATTTTTTTTTTACAATGAATGCCGCGAGAACTTTACTATATCTTTGGAACGAATCACACACGGCTATTTTATCCCAAAATAGAATATATATACTTAAGTTGTATATGTACTATTTTTAATTCTATTAGTAAACTTTTAGTTAATGATTAGCCAGTAATAAGCATCTAGATCACCGTGAGATTTAAACATACAATCAACGTTGATTTGGTCTTCCGCAATTCGAAATAAACTTTTTTACTTATTCAAAGATTTTACCTAGATAGTTACCTGAAATTGCTAAGTCGAAAAGTACTTATTTCCCACTTTCAAGGGAATGCTTTTATTAAAGAAAATGAGCGTAATCCAGTCAGCTTGGTGTGAATATTTTATTTGACTGAAAACTTAAAATGGGTTCTGTAAAGTTTGGGAAACTTTTGAATTGAGATGTTTTAGCATTGAAGTTAAATTGTTTTAAAAATTCTGTGTTTGTCGTCAATACGTCAGCTTTTGCATCATAAAAAGGACATAATATTATTAATTTTATTATCTAGGATTCTAGCCCATAACGGATGGTTTTTATAACGGACAACAAAGTGATCCCATAAGGGTTCCGTTTTTACCTTTTGAGGTACGGAACCCTAAAAAGGATTTTGACCTGCACTGTGAGAATAATAGTCTGCTGCATTATTTCACTTTTATTCATTTTGCTATTACAAAGTTAGAAAAATAAATAACAATAGCAAAACATAATGTAGATAAGAAACAGAAGAGTGAGGTGAAGTTAATTTCATTTTAAATTGTTTTGTGGTTGTGACAGCCGCCACTGAGAGAAACATAAGTTTATTTTATACATAAATCACAATGTTTTCTGCGGTTTGTAGAAACCTTTATCTCATTTTCTAGACTGAGAAATAATCCGAAGCATTTAATTACTTTTCTTACTTAATCTTAGTATAATAAATGTGATTTGAACTTGTGCACTGTTACTTATATGAAACTAGCTTTTGCCCACGACTTCGTCCGCGTAGAATAATAGTTCCTGTTCCCGGGGGATTTTCGGGATGAAAACTATTCTATGTCCTGTCTCGAGTCCCAGACTATATCTGTACCAAATTTCATTTAAATCGGTTCAGCGGTTGAGGCGCGAAGAAGAGACAGACAGACAGACAGAGTTACTTTCGCATTTATAATATTAGTACGGATTTATTTGAAACTGGCTGTAAAAATATTACAATCTGTACGAGGCCAAAAAGGCTTCTAACTCAGCATATGCTACAATTTAATTTAGCTGCTGTCGTCTAACAATAATTATTAGGACGACAACTGTTACAAGAACTGTAACTGAAGAAGAACTGTAGTAGTACGGCTATTCTACTAGCAAACAATAATATTATAATATTCGCGACTATTAAATTTTCGCAGAATTCGTACGTGTAGTCAGATTCGTCTGAGAGAGCGAGTTGGATATCACAGAACAAACTTATACCAAACAGCCGCGTATTCCCGTGACGCTTTCTAATAAGCCTCGTTTATACTGGCAACTAAAAGTGCTGAATGTTGATGCTGCCGATACGTTAAAACGAAGGAAATATACCAGCCTGTTATGTTCCCATTGACAACAGCTTCGAATTTCTGTTCCTGTTTTGTGATCAGACGGCCGTGTGTGAGTAGTCCCAAGATTATTTACAAAGGAGAACGGGCGGAAGTGGTCCAAATGGCGTCGGATGATGAAACCTAGTCCTTATAATAGTTCGTGAATGTAGGATATATTTTACGATTTTTCGGTTAAAAATAGTAGTAGTCGAAATATCGCACGTACGGTAGCTTTTTAAATTTACGGTACCAGTTTTCTGGACTGCATAACTTTTTTTTCCGTGGGCGGATTTAATGGTGCCCATAGTAAAAAAATATCCTACATGCACGAACTATTATATGGACTAGGTTTTATCATCCGACGTCACTTGGACTAGAGTCCATACAAAAATGTCCGATCTCCTTTACGACCTAATATCTAATGAGTATTTAACTAATTGGCTTGTCTATCACACGGCTGTCGCATCAATCAAACAACGTTATTATACGTAGATAATTGTTGCGCAAAAACCAAGGGTACACTAAGAAACTTAGAATAAATATTTCTCTCCATTTTAACCAAAATATTTGTCTAAAGTTAAGACTTGAAGGCACTTTAGCTTAAGGTCATATTAAGTTTAATGAAAAGTTTGAAAAGAAATAATAACAGATTAGTATTATTTTTTTTGGTGAGTGAGAAATAATCAAATGACTGCTCCCGTCCTGGGTGCGGCGGGAACCCCACTCATGTTCCTTCGATTACCCTTTATGTTCCTTTATTTAACTTCGTTGATTATCTTAAAGTAAAAATCATACATATTGGTTCAATATGTAAACTAACAACTATCACTTATTTACTTGCCAGTTATTTTCGCTTCACCTAATAATACATATTCGTAAATGTTCGTTAACAAGTCCTAGGGAGGTAATCCTTAAAGCTAAAGCTTGTCTTAGTGTAGGGCCTGACTGCCCGCTCAAATCGAGCGTCCAGCGGGGCGGGGCGTGCGGCGTTCATATCAAACAGATGCATTTAACACGTAGGTGTCCTGAGTGGGCCTTGCGGTGCGAGATCAACTTGCACGCAACGATGCACGCTCCGCTCAACGCTCCGCTGAACGCTCTTCACTCAGTTCGTACACTAAGATTTAAAGCCTGATGGCTTTTCTTATACTGGCGGTGCTGAGGGCTAATAAAAGGAAAACTGTAAGCGTGACAAAAATTATTCGGCGGAACGCGAAAGTGTGCGTAGTATCTTAATCGTAAGTAGCTTTCGTCGCCATTTTTAAATTGCGTTTCAAAAACGCACTTCTAAAGTGACGCTTTTAGCGTTATTGAAGCTACGAATAGACATTTAAGAAGATATTAAAGTTGAAAGCCATTTGTTAACAGTGTTTTATATTTGTTTTAAAAAATATACGCTGAGAACAGTTGTCCTTTCTGTACTGGGCTTAAGTGTAACTTAAGTGTGACTAGATAAACTTAAATGAGTACTTACAGCTAAAACAAGTGTGCTTTGGAAAATAAGTAAGTTCTTATTGTTAAAAAGAAACAGTTTATCAACATATAAAGAGATACACAGGTCTTTAATCCAACTTTTAGTAAAACGTTTTAAACCCGAAATTTTAATACTAAACATTTTAAAGCACATTTTAATATTATTTGAGAAATCCGCTTACATCTATCAACAATGCATATTTATTTTACAGTTTCAGTTCAATATCCTAAATACAAAGAATAAATAAGATATTCAATGTACAATAATTCAGTTTATTATTTCGGGATTTTAGAGGAGACCAGCTTTCGCCAGCGGCTTTGCCCGGGATTCGAACATTCATCCCCTATTTTACCTCTTTAGGGGACGAAATTACAAAAATCCTCTCTTGTTAGATACCTCTAACTCTTCAAAAAGAACGTACCCCCAAGTTTTATCACTGTAAACCCAGCAGTTTGGGTTGGGATTTCATTTATCACCCAGTCTGAGATATTACGCATCATCTCCCTAGCCTTTTCCCAACTATGTTGGGGTCGGCTCCCAGCCTAACCGGATTCAGCTGGGTACCGGTGTTTTACGTGGAGCGACTGCCTATCAGATCTCCACAACCCAGTAACTGGGCGACACGATACCAGACGTCTTGTTAGACTGGTCAGACTTTCTGGCTTACCCGTAACGACTGTCAAAGTTCTACGAATGACAACCGGGACCAACGGCGTTACGTGCTTTTCGAGGCACGGGATGACAGTGATGTCCAAGACAAGCTTTAGAAAGTACATATGAATTGTAAAAGTCACATTGGTACTTTCCCGGATTCAAACCCCACAACAACAACCTCTTACACGGGAGGCGGGCGCCTTATCAACTGGGCCATCACGACACCTAACTACACGAAAACTATTGCACGACGGATTTAATGAAACTTTACAATAATATAGCTTATACATCAGGATAACATAAAGTTAAATAACATCACACTAAAGAAGCGGAGCAGCTATCAAAAACATAACGTAACGCGGGTGAAACCGCACGGAACTTGTGGTTCAATATTATGTTGACACCAGTTCCACTTACCAGCAATATCCAGGGCCTGTGCTCTCCACACCTGGCCAAATGCTCCTTCTCCCACTATGTTGAAGATTCTTAGCTTATGACGAGGAAACTCCCACTTGTCTGGTGGCTGGTCTTCCTTTGATATTGATGTTTCTTCTGATAACTGTAAGATAAATGTGATGTTCGTAAATAAACAAATAATAAATTTTAAGTTAGTTAATATCCTGGGATGACTCACACACAATCACCTGATGCCAAACTTAACAAGGCTTGAACGATGGTAAACAGACTGATATACATATTTATATTATTTATAAATACATACATATTGTAGATGGGTGAAAGTAACCCAAACACTGAACAAACCATCACGCTCATCACACAAAGTTTTTCCTGGATGGGAATCGAACCCACGAGCTTAGCAGTCAGGGTCACCAATCACTAGATCAACAGGGCCATAATGTAGAGATGGTAAAACCTGCCAGTTAATTCCCTACTGCAAGGTAAAGACCTCTACTAATCTCACCTATTACAGCTATTCCCCGCGGTTTTATACGCGTTTTTTGTGTCGTAGCGTGATGTTATATAGTCTATAGCATTCCTCGATAAACAAGGCTATTTAACACTAAAATACTTTTCCAATTAGAACCAGCGGTTCTTGAGACTTACAAAACAAAAAACTCTCTACTTCCTAAACAATACAACTAGGTTATATCCGTGACTTTGCCCTCGTGGAAGTCAATATCATAAAATAGTACGCATCAACTTCACCCACTAGCAAAAAATTGGCACAGAACTGGGACAGCAGTTTATAAATGTAACAGGGTCGAATAAACAAACAAACTTTAATCTTTGTTGGGAAAGTCAACGTTTCTTTACTGTGTTAATATTATCTTTCTTCTGCATTTAATTTTATATTCTATGGCACAAAGGAATAATGTAGCTTTGTACAAAAAAATATTTAGAAATAAATTTCGGAGATTGAGCCCTAGAAAAAAAAAACAAAATATCTAGTATAATTCATTCTAAGTGCATTCATTTAATTTAGTTCATATGATACAATTAAGTAAGCAAGATAATTAAAAGCCTGGACAACCTAGAAACTAATATTACTTTACTTTTTTTTTCTCTGCACGTATTACATACTTAATATTGAACACAAAAAGATTTAGAAATCACTAGATTTAATATTGGCATACACGAAGCCTACGATAAAATATGAGATTTCTTTATTAAAGTTTATTTCACCTTTGCATGCAAAAGGTGTATTGAAACATCTGTATGAAAACGAAAGCAATCCAACAAATCTAATAATATTCATAGGCTTGAAATATTATTTAAGAATAATAACAAAACATGTTTGTTTTTAGAACACCTCTTAGTAAGACGGGTTACATACTATGAGGCATTTACGTGACATATGGTAGCAGGCAGAACCATGGGATTTTAGTTCATAAAAGTCTGACATAACCCTTCCGTTTCCCCACTCAAAAAAACTTCTTACCTACACTTTTAACCTTTCAACGACCAACGACAGCCGGCTGTCGGGCTGCTATTGTCTTTCTATTCATCATATTCCTGGCCTTTTCCCAAATATGTTGGGGTCGGTTTCCAGCCTAACGGGATTCAGCTGGATACCTGTGTTTTACGTGGAGCGACTGCCTATCTGACCTCTACAACCCAGTAACTGGGCGACACGATACTTCTTGGTTAGACTGGTCAGACTTTCTGGCTAACCAGTAACGACTGTCAAACTTCTACGAATGACAACCGGGACCAACGGCTTTACGTGCTTTCCGTCGCACGGGATGTCAGTGATGTCCAAGATAAACTTTAGAAAGTACATATGAATTGAAAAAGTCACATTGATACTTGCCCGGATTCGAACCCACAACCTCTTACACGAGAGGCGGGCGCCTTATCCACTGGGCCATCAGGACACTATTGTCTTTCTATTGTGTCTCAAATTAATCACGTGTGTTTAAAGGATTAAGGCATATCCAAGATAACAAATGATAGTTGAGACCAACGAATTTCTTAAAAGGTCCACTGACAAAACTTTGAGCAGTTACTGAGAAAAAAACCCCTTTTCACCAATGGAATAGTTCCCATACATTACATGGATAAAGCACAATAACACAACACATAGTACACAACTGTAATTGTCATTACATTGAAAGGTCAAGAAGCCAAAACTACTGCCACCATCCCTATTCCTACATGAACATGGGCGTTTATCGTGTTTTTAGAAAAAAATATTAGATAACATAGAAAATGTAGAAGATTTTAAATCTTGAGCTAACCTGCAAGTGACCATTGTCCCAGGATTCATATCGGTTGGAGTATGCTCGGGGGTGGTCCCACATATTCAGAGAGGCGTCTTGAAGAACTATTCCACTTGAATCTTTGCTCTGAGAACAATGAAGATTGTATGAAGTTTTATGAATGAGTTAAAAATGATGGAATGGATGGAATATATTATTTAATGAAATTAAAAGTAAATACACCTAAATAGGTTATATAGTGGACCACTTAGGCATATTGAAACTTTCTTCATCATCAGCTTACGTCAGACTACTACTGGACAAAAGCCTATTCCAAGACCTCGTGATTCTCCACGACAATTACCGATAGTTGTCATTGCAATATTTTTTTGCATGTGTGCGTTTTTTGAATTCAAATCCAACGTAGGCTTTTGTAATAATGTTGAATAGTCAAAATTCAATTCAAAATTCAAAGCATTTATTTCACTTAGACCATTTACAGGTACTTATGAATTGTCAAAGAGTCGGTCGGTCAGTCAGAAAAGGAAAGTGACGCTAATTGCCTGTTCCAAAACGTAGATCTCTATGGAGAAGAACAGGCAAGAAACTCCACGGACACTCTTTTTAAAAATATCATGTTTTACAAAATCTTGGTTACATTTTCTTTTTGTTGCTTCTACATGTGAAAACAATGTGTATGTAACAAAATAATAAACAAATACAAAATTAAAATAAAAAGTAAAAAGTCATGGAAGTTAAGAGATGACCCATCTCAACTGACAGCGCCCGTTCACGAGCATGACGCGTGGCATCAGCACCATTTAGCTCAACCATTTTGAAGGGAACCGAATGATCCAACGCACTCGCCACCATCAGCGAGACTTTTTGAGCGAGCATGACAATGCTCCTAACTGCCATGTCTATTTGTGTCAGTAGAGAACTATCGCAATAAATGACTGCATCGTACTCACATTTACAAAAATTCAAATATGCATCTAAATTACACAAACCAAAGTTTTGTACTGTATACAAATGTAAATGGGTGAAAATTATAAAAAAACCTATAAAAATAATAACAATCTTGAACATTCATGTCAAAAATTAAGGGGACAAGAAACATTTTCTATCTTCCAATGATTAAAATTTCTAATTTTGGAAATAATGCTTTTAAATTAGCTATATAAAACTAAAGTTTCAATCTGAAATCCAAAAATAAGTATAACAGTATTAGTTATTTATGTCAATTTAGGGGCTATTTAACATTATTTCTCTTCCAAACATCCCTAATTTGTGAGACTAGGTGGCTGTGGAGCAGGACCAGCACCCAACCAAGCATTTTTATCTATAATATAATCCTCTAATTTATAGTATGCTTGACTACATAGTGTGCGCTTAATGCATGTTTTAAATTGTTTTTCATTTAATTGAAGAATATTGAGAGGTATTTTATTGTAACATTTAACGCAATACCCCATAAAAGAGGTATGTACCTTGGACAATCTGAAACTTGGCTGGTCTAATTTGTTCCTATTTCTTGTATTGATATTATGCCTGTCACTTATTTTACTAAAGAGCGGAAGATTTTTACGGACATACATATTATTTTCATAAATGTATTGGCAGGGAACCGTCATGATGTTTATTTGTTTAAACAATTCTCTCAGTGATTCGCGTCTGCTGAGGTTATAGATAGCTCTGACAGCCCTCTTTTGCAGAATGAAGATAGAATCTATATCTGCAGCGCGTCCCCAAAGCAAAATACCGTAAGACATGATGCTATGAAAGTAACTAAAATAGACCAGTCTCGCGGTATTTACGTCGGTTAATTGACGGATCTTCCTTACAGCAAATGCAGCTGAACTTAACCGCCCTGCCAGAGATGTTATGTGAGGACCCCACTGCAGCTTAGAGTCAAGCGTAATCCCCAAGAAAACCGTTTTATCGACGAATTCTAGCACATCCCTATTCAATACAACACTACATTCACTACTTCTAACATTTGGCAATGTGAATCTTATACATTTGGTTTTCTTTTCATTTAATACTAAGTTGTTTACTGTAAACCAATTGTGAACCTTAAGCATGGCGTTATTTACATCGTCAAAGTGTTGTGCACGTCGGTTCACTTTAAAAATCAGTGAAGTATCATCCGCAAATAACACCATTTGCGGTTGGTTTTCCAGTATACTTAGTAAATCATTAATATATACTAAAAATAGGAACGGACCCAGAATTGATCCCTGTGGTACTCCCATTTTTACCTCTAGACCCAAAGAAGTTTCCCCGTTTATTTGCACTTGCTGCAGCCTATCATTTAAATATGATTTAACAAAATTAATGGCTATCTTACTGAGTCCGTAATGCTCGAGTTTTAAAAGTAATGTTTCGTGATCAACGCAATCAAACGCTTTGGAGAGGTCGCAGAAAATGCCAATGGCATCCTGCGACTCTTTCCATGCCTTAAATATATGTTTAATTAAAGTAATTCCGGCGTCAGTTGTACAACGACCTTTGGTGAATCCATACTGTTGATTATGTAAAATCATATTACAGTTAAAATGACTAAGCATTTGATTTAGCATCACTTTTTCAAACACTTTACTAAGAACCGGCAAAACAGAACAGGTCTATAATTATTTGTGTCTTTGCTATCTCCGGATTTAAAAAGGGGTATAACCTTGCTGTGCTTCATTAAGTCAGGGAAGACCCCTTGGTCTATACACAAATTGAATATGAAAGCTAAATAGGGTGCAATTGTCTCAATAATGGATTTACAAACACTAGTAGACATGCCCCATAGATCTTCGGTAGCCTTGATTTTTAGTTGCTTAAAAGCCTTTACAACGACAATAGGAGTAATACGTTTAAAATTAAATTCCACTGGGCAGGCTGAAACATTCGCCCTAAGTAAATCAGCAGCAAGTGATGGCGATGAATCTAAACTTTCAGTGGTTTTAATGGGAATATTAGCAAAGAAATTTGTAAATTCCTGAGCCACATCACTATTAGACCTTATAAGACCACGAGAAGTCTCTAATATATAATCCTAATTATGTTTTTTAGTTCTATTTGTTTCATGATTGATAATTTTCCAAACGGTCTTTATTTTGTTTTCTGACGATTTGACTTTATTACTACTAGATAAAGCTTTGGCTGCCTTGCAAGTACTTTTAAATGTTCTTGAGTATCTAGACACATACTTATTAAAGGTATCTGTGTTAATATAAGGCTTAAGGCCATACAATTCAAACAGTCTCTCCCTACTTTTCCTAATACCAGTAGTTGCCCAATCAGTAAACAAAAACTTATGGGAAATAGTTTTAGATTTTTTCTTAAAAATGTTATTAAACTCTGTCTGCACTACTGAAAATATTTCTTTATACAAAATATTACCATCGTACATATTAAAGTCCTGACCGTTCAATTTAGTAATCAAAGTGCTATTAAATTTATTTAAATTACCAGATGTTAGTGGCCTAGATTGTATCTGCACTTTTTGTAGTGGTATAATGGCCTCAAAGGTAACGATTTGCCCAGTGTGATCGGAAGGAAGAAGACTTACTATAGCTTTATCTGAATAGTTGCAGCAACAAAAAACATTATCAATACATGTAGCAGTAGTTGTAGTAATACGTGTTGGTTCTAGGAAAACATTTGATAAATTAAATGATTTGAAGAGACTTATTAATCTACTGCTATTAGAGTTGTTTTCTAAAATATTAATATTAAAGTCACAACAAACCATTACTGCCTTATCATTCGTTGAAAGTTTGGTCAAAATATCGTCCATTATCGACTCAAATGTCGAGTAGTTTTGATAGTTTGGGGGTCTGTAAACGCACACTATGACATGCTTATCCAGCTCAACACAGGACAGCTCAATAATATGTTCAACCGAAAGTTCAACTATGTCTTGACGAGACTTAAATTTAACACAATTTTTCATTAGAATTAGTGAACCCCCACGCATCAATGATGTCCGGTTAAAAGAACTTCCCACTAAATAATTCTCATAGCTAATTAACATTTCATAGGCTTTCAGCCAGTGTTCAGTTATACAAACTATATCGAACTTTGTTTTTTCTAAAAATAATTCAATTTCTAATTGCTTGGAAGAGAACCCTTGAATATTTTGATGAAAAAAATTCAATGAATTTTGGTTAGACCCTTTTTTACATTTCGGTAAATAAGTGCTAGGAGATACCTTGAGACCAGTATCTTCTGTTGTCTTACTAACTAGTTTAAAATATTTGAGTTAACCACCTTAGAATTGGTATTAGTACTAACCATTTTGGGGCTAATTATGGAAGACTTCGACATACTAATTATGTCTGAGTTACAATAATATTTTTAAAACTTAGTTTTGATTAATTATTTTAGTCCGATACAACTATTTTTTAGGTTGAACTTTAAATAGGTACACAACAAAATTGATAATCAATGTAAAATTACCTTGTGCGATGATTTTAACTTTTAATAATATATTTTGGGTAAACGTGATACGAAAATTTAATGGAACCAATCTAATTAATGGCGTATCGAGTAAGTTAAAATTACATGATAAATTTAGCACGAAACGTACCATTTTACCATAATAATTATACAGCGCATGTTTTTTAACGAAGCAACTAATTGAATCGTCCTTGCTACTAAAATCTGCTAATGAAAATAATAATACCAAATTAAAATTACACTCACGTTCGGCAAATAGAACTAATTAATTATATCTAAAACTAGCTGTCACCTGTGGTTTCACCCGCATTTTTCGTTACTGCTCCGCTCCCGTGGGTCGTAGCGTGATAGTATATAGCATTCCTCGATAAATGGGCTATCTAACACTGAAAGATTTTTTCAAATCGGACTAGTAGTTCTAGATATTACCCCCTACATACAAACTTACAAATACCACTTTATAATATTAGTATAGATTAAATAGTTTACACCAAAGGGCTTTAAAAGGTTAAAGGGTGAAATTGCAGTTGCGTTCCAAACGTAAATTAAAATTGAATACGAAATTGGCATCACATAGAAGGTCATATATGTGTTAATAATAATTAACTTTAGGTGAAATTTTCGTTCTTTATATCTACTACACCTAAAGTGTCCTCTAAAAACTTCTGTCGAGGTTTGGAGGTATGAGTGCCGATGTATTTACAAGAACATGAGATTTATTATTTTCGTCTCTGCTATCGTAATGCACCTGTGAGGCCGAGATGTTTGGAATACCAGATTTCAAATATCTCTAGGCAGCGGTGATCACTTAATTTGCATCATAAAATAGTAAAATGTCTATTGATATATCAACGCACAGCCCCACCGCTGGGCCCAGAGACATGAAACTTGAAAGGTATGTTCTTAGTAAAGTGAAAGTATTTAATGAGAAACGATTGTTGAATATTCTTACCCTAAATGGATAGAAGCTTCGACATTCATGCGGGCGAAGGAGCGGGTGAAAGTCATTCTAATGATATAAAAAGAAAATTCAATAATTACCATGTCATCTTTCTTGCTATCCTTCTTTTGGGCATTATTCTTCTTGCACACGAAGAGTATAACAACTGCCACTATAACAACCAGTGCACCAATTGCTACCAAAGGCACCACTGTTAGCGGCATTTCACTATTCGTAGGGTTTTTATTTGGCGCTTCAGTGCTTGTGTTCCCTTCATCGGTCTGGATATTTTTTATACTCTCAGGAGCATCATCAGGAGGGTTTGGGGGACTTAAAGTAGTGAGTGTTGTGGTTACTTCAGGTACTCTTTCGAAAAAATTGGTTGCTTTGGTAGTGATTTGTGTTATTCTTGGAAACTTTGTATGATCTAAGCGTGCGTCAGGGTAGGTGGGAAACGGCAGGGTCGGTAGGTGCGGCAGCTTTGGTCTTTTGCCAGATTTGTCTGAGACTGTTGCGTAGACCTCTGTCTTCTGTGGTATGGAGCCATCGTTTGCTGTCACCCATAGAGAGTATGAGCGGTTTTCCTGGAAAATAAAAATAGGTTCGTTAGTCAATGCTGCTAAATCAGTTCTAGTTTCATCTTAGCTAGTTTAAATGGAGATTTAATGTTATCAGTTGCACGGGTTGAGGTTGCAGTGACAAATTTTAGGGGACGTGCTCTCGCTTGCTCAGTGTCCGAATAATATTCGACAAACTTCGTTTCACCCCGATGGCTAATCTAGTTGGATACTAGCCAAGTAGGATTAGGTTAGAGATAATCAGGTTTTGAGTAAAACCGAGGCAGGGGCAGTAAAAAATCCAATTGGGTTGGTTGAAGCGTCACACCTAACCAATTAATTGACCTAAGCAACAAGCTTAGAAGGTTTCACCCTCAAAACCAGCAGAATAACTCAGAGTCGAGATAGATTTATTTCGTCAAACCTTGTATTATTTAGGTAACCACGTGTATTCAAGGGAGTTCTAATAAATTTTGATACTGAGACTTCCCGCGAGCATGTTTTGGCAATATAAATACTAGAGTTAAAACTTATAAATTAAGTAGTAGTATAAGTTAAAGTATATACTATTAAGTTATAAATTAGTGCAGCAAAGATGTTGTACATAACTTGAAAATTGTTGAAAGATAAACTTTGTCTTTATTTGCATCAAGTTACTGAAAATTCTTAAGAGCGAGTTCTCTTCAAATTGGCTCCGTGAAAGTTTGTGTAGAACTGTTTAAGTTTGCCCATATTATGGACTCATTAGTACTCCGTATGTCATAAATTCGAAATGTTTTTCTTTCTACTAGTTTAATATTCTACGTAATGTAAACGCTAAACTTTGTAAAAATGTGTGCATAGATTGATTCATAGACGTTCATATTTATCTACATGTATAATGGTAAACTGATTGACAGACTGACTGTTAATATATTAAGGCACAGCCCAAACAGCTGGTTCGAAAGACTTGAAAGTTGGAGGTCTTTGTGAAGAGATCCATTGAAAAAGGATTTTTTGGAAATTCCAATTATAAACGGGTAAATGAAGAAAAAAGTTATATAGTTTGATTCCATCCGAAGGTTGTCTGGAAGAAATTGCATTTTAGCGATAAGGCCGCCTATTTGTACTCTTGCATATTTGTTTGTATTGTCCTTCACTGTTTTTGTCCTATTGGTGTACAATAAAGAATATTCTATCTATCTATTTTAAAGTTCCAACTTTCACACTGGCGAAAGTTAATAATTTTTATTTGCGTTTCATAATGTTCACATTGATCTAACAGTGGGTTTAAAGCTGACGTACAATTGATTTTACTCTTTCATTCTAAAAACCATCGAACGATCTACTGGCCTTAATATAATGTAATATGCAATAAAGAACACAGGCCTTTGGCTTTATCGAAGCAAGCTTCCCCAAATTGCTTTTGGCATTTTCATCAAACGGTTAGTCCGGATGCTGTTCTGCATGGATACACATGTTTTTTATTTTGTTTTTAATGTTTGGACTTAAAATGATTCGAAGCTACCGAACTTAAGTCATTCGAGAAAGTTTCCGTTGAACTTTATTATGACGGGCATATCAAAGAAAATTTCCGCTGATATTTTGAGAAATCGTAATAAGTAGACAGACGAAATTTAATTAGTGCATGTTTCTACAACTGCTCGCTTTAACAGCAATGCGTTACATAGTATTACTCCTAAACTGAAGTTATACACGACGCTATGGTTTTCTTTAAAAGTTCATTACATGGATAATCATTAGTTTATTTTCAAAAAGCGCTTTAAACAAAGTAAAATAATTATCATTTTATACTTTCACAGTTTTAGTGCATCTACCTCATAATTTCTCTGCACCACCTGAAGGTAGACTGGCAGAGAATGCCTACGGCATTAAGTCCGCCTGTACACTACGTTCTAAGTATTAAATAAATATATAAAGTCCCTTGTCGCGTCGGTCTGTTTGGGATTTATTTAAAAAGTAGTTTTAGGTTTTTAGTTGTAGTTTTGGCTATGAACTTGTTCATTGATAAATAAGTTTAAACGTACATTATATGCCACATTATATACAAGGTGCATTTTTGAAACTGCAGAACTTTTCAGGAGGTTGTTATGAAACTCGTAAAATAATCACTATTCATTTGTTTACTTAAAAATATATGTTTGATCTATTTTTTCCCAACTTTCAAGACTGTTAATAAAACGTAAGTTTCGACTCTCGGGTCACATTATAGGTACAAAGCAGGAGGTCTAGAAATAAGTAAATACCTAATTTCTTTAGACCTACTACCAGGCGTCCGTCACTCGCTCAAGGCCACGCGTTTTATGCCTACCGCTTCGCGTATCGTCGACGATACAACGAACACCGGGCTGTCGCGCGCCCGGCTGAGTGCTCGCGCGTCACAGGTACAGCGCTGACTATCAAAATGCCGAAACCACGTAATTATTGCGTGATTATTGTGAAATTCCCCTGTTTCCCAATTCTCTTGTTTCCCTTTTGATTATTTATTAAAATTATTTACGCGTTTTTGGATATTTTCGACACTAAAATATATTAGTCGGGAATTCAAGGAACGAAAAATATGCATCAGTCATTTTAACAAACTCTAAAATATTTGATCAACAAATAAAATAATAATTGTTTTTCTAAAACATTCATTTTATTACCATTGTCATCATACGTATAACCCTAGCAGATTTGCTGGACGACACGCACACACGTTAGTCGCGCGGCGGGCAAAAGAATCTCAACTCTCTTTGTGCGTACTTATGGTACGTTTCTCCTTGCTGCAAACAACTGGTATTATTATTATGATTTTGTAGGCTATAATAGCGTAGGTATTTTGGTTTTTGTATTGGAGTGAAGTATCTGTTACGTAGTAACTATTTATTAATCTGTGCTACTACTTAGCTACAACAGTTCAAGGTTATTTAACCGTCCAAATTTTACATCCATTCTTTTCTATAAATAAATTAAAACCGCCCCTAAAATGTACCAACCAAATAAAAGAAAATTTGCTATTCAATTACCTGAAGTTAATTTTAAATTATCATTTAATAATCTAAATTGAAACTTAAAAACTAATGATTGATTGGCTAATTGAAAAACTTGATTGACTTACTTAGCAATTTTAATTAAGAAAAGAAAGTTGATACGGGTATAGCAAAGAAAAATATAAGTTTGTAAATGGTTTTTAACGATTTAATAACTGATTAATTATAGTTGACTTGTATTCGTGTTTTAATTAAAATTCTTCCTCAAATACGCAAAAAAGACATTGTATATTGTTAAAGAATTTGGCAGAATGTAAGTTTTACATTGATGTTATTAGTCGAGCATCAAGCTTAATACTTATAAACCGGTCGTATGAGGTATTACTCTAGCTTTAAGTGACACTGATTCCCTCTTTACAGGAATCAGTATTTTAACATTTTAGAGACAATCCTCTATTGAGGCACATTATTATTGACCACTGATCCCCTCTTTACAGGGATCAGTAAACTATTTTTATTGACCATTTGAATTATTTTATTGACAATTATTGACCAATTTTATCAAACATTTGAATTATTAAAATTAGTTATATTGATATTATATTTATTTTTTGATTTAAAACCTTTTCTACGCCCCCAAAATGCCAATCACCAGAACCCCCGCACAAAACGAATCCGAAAGACCCCAGGTCTTTCCATCGGCCGCGGCGCTTACCCTGCGCTTCGAGGAGCGAAGTAAAACCGCGTCCCCTCCCAGTGCTTCAACTCAAGCCTCTAGTTCGAGGCGAAGCACTGGAGAGGTCGAAATAGGAAGGTTGGCGGAGGCCCGGCTCCGTCCTACGGCCACAATACCTTCACCTGAATGTCCGGTTCCGCCCACAACGGCCCCGCGGAAGATTACCCGGCGGACCGCGTCGCAGCTAAACACCGATGCTGCCGAACGCCGCGCCCCCGACGAGACCAAGAGGGCGCCACCGAAACCGGACCAGCCGCAACCATCCAAACCCACCGACCGGGTGACCGAGGCCCGAAATTGCCTTCTGCGCGCGAAGTCGCACCTCGCAGACTCGCGCAATATGAAGGCAGACCTCAAGGCAGGGGTCATCCGTGCGGTGGAACGTTTGTACGAGCTGGTGAAGGAGGCGACGGCGGCCAGGGATGGAGTCGAGCCTAAAGACCCGAAGTACACCTTCCGCCACCAACACAACGCCTTCCAGAGGTTGATTCGCTGCTCGCTTCACTAGCGGAGCACAGCGCGTTGGTGAAGGAGAGCAGCGAAAAGATAGGAAAGCTGCAGCGGGCGATGGAAAGCCATGGGGAACAGCTTGAGAAGACGGCCACCTATGCGAGTGTAGCGGCGGGTCCACCGAAAAGGCAGACCCCAGGAAGGACCGCGCTGCACTCCATAGTGGTGACGTCAAAAGACGAAATGGAGACGGGGGAACAGGTCCTTGATAGAATTCGAAAGGCCGTAAAAGCAAGAGAAGGGGGTATAGAAATTGAAAGTGTGCGGAAGGCAAAAGACCAGAAGATAGTGATGGGCTGCAGGACGAAGGAGGAAAGGGATAGAGTGCGGGAGCGCCTTAATAAAGCGGAACACCACCTCGTTGTCGAGGACATGAAAAACAAGGATCCCTTGTTTGTGCTGCGGAGCGTCCTCCGCATTCATTCAGATGAAGAAGTGCTTGGGGCGCTTCGGGGTCAGAACCGGGAGGTGTTTCACGACCTCGACAACGAGGCAGATAGAATGAAGGTCAAATTCAAAAAGAATGCCAGGAACGCCCTAACCCACGACGTGATCGTCAGCGCGTCCCCGACTGTTTGGGGCAGGATAGTCGAGAAGGGGAAGGTGCGCGTGGACCTCCAGTCCATCCACGTCGCAGACCAGTCGCCACTGGTGCAATGCACAAGGTGCCTCGAGTTCGGGCATAGTCGGCGTTTCTGTAAAGAACTGGCCGACTTATGCAGTCACTGCGGAGGCCCACACCTTCGTGCCGCGTGTGCCCAGTGGCAAGGGGCGGAGCCAGCGAAATGCCGGAACTGTGCTGCGGCGGGCATGGCAAAGACGGAACACAGCGCCTTCAGCCGGGAGTGTCCTGTTCGGATCAGGTGGGACGCGCTGGCGCGTACGTCAGTGGCGTACTGCTGAGGGCAACTTTCGAAAAATTGGAGGATTAAACAACACTGTCGGACGGCACCCACCACACGCTGATATTATAGCAGTAACTGCGAGCTCGACGGATGCGTCGGTCCTGAAGGAAGCCTCTAAAGCACCAAAACATACCGCAAGCTTGGACCACGGTGGCACTGCAATTGGAACAAATGGCTGGAATTGGGGCCAGCTTCATAGCAAGCTGGCACAATTAAAAATAAGCGAATGGGTCTTGCCGCCGTGGCACAGCCATTTTAAAAGCGAGAGTAGGGTAACCAGCACTAGAAAGCGGCGCATACGTCGAGCCGCAGTGGTATGAAGTGCCATGACAATAACAGTTTACCATTGTGGGTGGAGACCCTCCACTCGATACACTTCGAACAGACAGATCGGGCTGACCACCGACGGAACCAACAATTGGCAGCTCGCGCAAGCGAGTGGTAACATGATGACTAACATGACCCACCGCTTGCGCACCTCGCCCAACTCCTCGGTGGTAGACATGGAATTAGAATCCGAGGTGGAGAGTCTCACCTCATCAAATGTCCTCAACAAAAATACAAAGACGCAAACAACTCAAACCCCTTCAGTGAATTTAAACGACATGAGACAATCGAACAAAAAAGTAATACATATTTATGTCCTAAATTTGGTACTTAAACAAAATTTATTTCAAATAATTGTATACATACTGTGCTTATGGTATAGGTAAATTTAAATTATTAAAAGCGTTGATCCAAAGCTACTAACAACAAAAAAGTAATAGATTTATTCAAATTAATTATGTAAGAGTAAAACTGTACAAGTTATTAAAAAATTTGGCTATTATTATAATCTGGTCTTATCAGGAAATTTATGAAAAGTTACGTTTACAGTCAGAAATATTTGTAAAGAGAAAACAAACACTCAATATTATATCTATTTATTTATCTATCATACAATACCAACTCGCACAGAAGAAAAATACAACAGCAGTCTATAACAACGTCCCTGCGTAATCCTTGGCAGGGGGCCTTCGCATGGCAGGAGCTTCGCACTCCTGTCACAATCAAAAAAAAAAAAAAAAGTATTAAATAAATATATAAAGTCCCTTGTCGCGTCGGTCTGTTTGGGATTTATTTAAAAAGTAGTTTTAGGTTTTTAGTTGTAGTTTTGGCTATGAACTTGTTCATTGATAAATAAGTTTAAACGTACATTATATGCCACATTATATACAAGGTGCATTTTTGAAACTGCAGAACTTTTCAGGAGGTTGTTATGAAACTTGTAAAATAATCACTATTCATTTGTTTACTTAAAAATATATGTTTGATCTATTTTTTCCCAACTTTCAAGACTGTTAATAAAACGTAAGTTTTGACTCTCGGGTCACATTATAGGTACAAAGCAGGAGGTCTAGAAATAAGTAAATACCTAATTTCTTTAGACCTACTACCAGGCGTCCGTCACTCGCTCAAGGCCACGCGTTTTATGCCTACCGCTTCGCGTATCGTCGACGATACAACGAACACCGGGCTGTCACGCGCCCGGCTGAGTGCTCGCGCGTCACAGGTACAGCGCTGACTATCAAAATGCCGAAACCACGTAATTATTGCGTGATTATTGTGAAATTCCCCTGTTTCCCAATTCTCTTGTTTCCCTTTTGATTATTTATTAAAATTATTTACGCGTTTTTGGATATTTTCGACACTAAAATATATTAGTCGGGAATTCAAGGAACGAAAAATATGCATCAGTCATTTTAACAAACTCTAAAATATTTGATCAACAAATAAAATAATAATTGTTTTTCTAAAACATTCGTTTTATTACCATTGTCATCATACGTATAACCCTAGCAGATTTGCTGGACGACACGCACACACGTTAGTCGCGCGGCGGGCAAAAGAATCTCAACTCTCTTTGTGCGTACTTATGGTACGTTTCTCCTTGCTGCAAACAACTGGTATTATTATTATGATTTTGTAGGCTATAATAGCGTAGGTATTTTGGTTTTTGTATTGGAGTGAAGTATCTGTTACGTAGTAACTATTTATTAATCTGTGCTACTACTTAGCTACAACAGTTCAAGGTTATTTAACCGTCCAAATTTTACATCCATTCTTTTCTATAAATAAATTAAAACCGCCCCTAAAATGTACCAACCAAATAAAAGAAAATTTGCTATTCAATTACCTGAAGTTAATTTTAAATTATCATTTAATAATCTAAATTGAAACTTAAAAACTAATGATTGATTGGCTAATTGAAAAACTTGATTGACTTACTTAGCAATTTTAATTAAGAAAAGAAAGTTGATACGGGTATAGCAAAGAAAAATATAAGTTTGTAAATGGTTTTTAACGATTTAATAACTGATTAATTATAGTTGACTTGTATTCGTGTTTTAATTAAAATTCTTCCTCAAATACGCAAAAAAGACATTGTATATTGTTAAAGAATTTGGCAGAATGTAAGTTTTACATTGATGTTATTAGTCGAGCATCAAGCTTAATACTTATAAACCGGTCGTATGAGGTATTACTCTAGCTTTAAGTGACACTGATTCCCTCTTTACAGGAATCAGTATTTTAACATTTTAGAGACAATCCTCTATTGAGGCACATTATTATTGACCACTGATCCCCTCTTTACAGGGATCAGTAAACTATTTTTATTGACCATTTGAATTATTTTATTGACAATTATTGACCAATTTTATCAAACATTTGAATTATTAAAATTAGTTATATTGATATTATATTTATTTTTTGATTTAAAACCTTTTCTACGCCCCCAAAATGCCAATCACCAGAACCCCCGCACAAAACGAATCCGAAAGACCCCAGGTCTTTCCATCGGCCGCGGCGCTTACCCTGCGCTTCGAGGAGCGAAGTAAAACCGCGTCCCTCCCAGTGCTTCAACTCAAGCCTCTAGTTCGAGGCGAAGCACTGGAGAGGTCGAAATAGGAAGGTTGGCGGAGGCCCGGCTCCGTCCTACGGCCACAATACCTTCACCTGAATGTCCGGTTCCGCCCACAACGGCCCCGCGGAAGATTACCCGGCGGACCGCGTCGCAGCTAAACACCGATGCTGCCGAACGCCGCGCCCCCGACGAGACCAAGAGGGCGCCACCGAAACCGGACCAGCCGCAACCATCCAAACCCACCGACCGGGTGACCGAGGCCCGAAATTGCCTTCTGCGCGCGAAGTCGCACCTCGCAGACTCGCGCAATATGAAGGCAGACCTCAAGGCAGGGGTCATCCGTGCGGTGGAACGTTTGTACGAGCTGGTGAAGGAGGCGACGGCGGCCAGGGATGGAGTCGAGCCTAAAGACCCCGAAGTACACCTTCCGCCACCAACACAACGCCTTCCAGAGGTTGATTCGCTGCTCGCTTCACTAGCGGAGCACAGCGCGTTGGTGAAGGAGAGCAGCGAAAAGATAGGAAAGCTGCAGCGGGCGATGGAAAGCCATGGGGAACAGCTTGAGAAGACGGCCACCTATGCGAGTGTAGCGGCGGGTCCACCGAAAAGGCAGACCCCAGGAAGGACCGCGCTGCACTCCATAGTGGTGACGTCAAAAGACGAAATGGAGACGGGGGAACAGGTCCTTGATAGAATTCGAAAGGCCGTAAAAGCAAGAGAAGGGGGTATAGAAATTGAAAGTGTGCGGAAGGCAAAAGACCAGAAGATAGTGATGGGCTGCAGGACGAAGGAGGAAAGGGATAGAGTGCGGGAGCGCCTTAATAAAGCGGAACACCACCTCGTTGTCGAGGACATGAAAAACAAGGATCCCTTGTTTGTGCTGCGGAGCGTCCTCCGCATTCATTCAGATGAAGAAGTGCTTGGGGCGCTTCGGGGTCAGAACCGGGAGGTGTTTCACGACCTCGACAACGAGGCAGATAGAATGAAGGTCAAATTCAAAAAGAATGCCAGGAACGCCCTAACCCACGACGTGATCGTCAGCGCGTCCCCGACTGTTTGGGGCAGGATAGTCGAGAAGGGGAAGGTGCGCGTGGACCTCCAGTCCATCCACGTCGCAGACCAGTCGCCACTGGTGCAATGCACAAGGTGCCTCGAGTTCGGGCATAGTCGGCGTTTCTGTAAAGAACTGGCCGACTTATGCAGTCACTGCGGAGGCCCACACCTTCGTGCCGCGTGTGCCCAGTGGCAAGGGGCGGAGCCAGCGAAATGCCGGAACTGTGCTGCGGCGGGCATGGCAAAGACGGAACACAGCGCCTTCAGCCGGGAGTGTCCTGTTCGGATCAGGTGGGACGCGCTGGCGCGTACGTCAGTGGCGTACTGCTGAGGGCAACTTTCGAAAAATTGGAGGATTAAACAACACTGTCGGACGGCACCCACCACACGCTGATATTATAGCAGTAACTGCGAGCTCGACGGATGCGTCGGTCCTGAAGGAAGCCTCTAAAGCACCAAAACATACCGCAAGCTTGGACCACGGTGGCACTGCAATTGGAACAAATGGCTGGAATTGGGGCCAGCTTCATAGCAAGCTGGCACAATTAAAAATAAGCGAATGGGTCTTGCCGCCGTGGCACAGCCATTTTAAAAGCGAGAGTAGGGTAACCAGCACTAGAAAGCGGCGCATACGTCGAGCCGCAGTGGTATGAAGTGCCATGACAATAACAGTTTACCATTGTGGGTGGAGACCCTCCACTCGATACACTTCGAACAGACAGATCGGGCTGACCACCGACGGAACCAACAATTGGCAGCTCGCGCAAGCGAGTGGTAACATGATGACTAACATGACCCACCGCTTGCGCACCTCGCCCAACTCCTCGGTGGTAGACATGGAATTAGAATCCGAGGTGGAGAGTCTCACCTCATCAAAATGTCCTCAACAAAAATACAAAGACGCAAACAACTCAAACCCCTTCAGTGAATTTAAACGACATGAGACAATCGAACAAAAAAGTAATACATATTTATGTCCTAAATTTGGTACTTAAACAAAATTTATTTCAAATAATTGTATACATACTGTGCTTATGGTATAGGTAAATTTAAATTATTAAAAGCGTTGATCCAAAGCTACTAACAACAAAAAAGTAATAGATTTATTCAAATTAATTATGTAAGAGTAAAACTGTACAAGTTATTAAAAAATTTGGCTATTATTATAATCTGGTCTTATCAGGAAATTTATGAAAAGTTACGTTTACAGTCAGAAATATTTGTAAAGAGAAAACAAACACTCAATATTATATCTATTTATTTATCTATCATACAATACCAACTCGCACAGAAGAAAAATACAACAGCAGTCTATAACAACGTCCCTGCGTAATCCTTGGCAGGGGGCCTTCGCATGGCAGGAGCTTCGCACTCCTGTCACAATCAAAAAAAAAAAAAAAAAGTATTAAATAAATATATAAAGTCCCTTGTCGCGTCGGTCTGTTTGGGATTTATTTAAAAAGTAGTTTTAGGTTTTTAGTTGTAGTTTTGGCTATGAACTTGTTCATTGATAAATAAGTTTAAACGTACATTATATGCCACATTATATACAAGGTGCATTTTTGAAACTGCAGAACTTTTCAGGAGGTTGTTATGAAACTTGTAAAATAATCACTATTCATTTGTTTACTTAAAAATATATGTTTGATCTATTTTTTCCCAACTTTCAAGACTGTTAATAAAACGTAAGTTTTGACTCTCGGGTCACATTATAGGTACAAAGCAGGAGGTCTAGAAATAAGTAAATACCTAATTTCTTTAGACCTACTACCAGGCGTCCGTCACTCGCTCAAGGCCACGCGTTTTATGCCTACCGCTTCGCGTATCGTCGACGATACAACGAACACCGGGCTGTCACGCGCCCGGCTGAGTGCTCGCGCGTCACAGGTACAGCGCTGACTATCAAAATGCCGAAACCACGTAATTATTGCGTGATTATTGTGAAATTCCCCTGTTTCCCAATTCTCTTGTTTCCCTTTTGATTATTTATTAAAATTATTTACGCGTTTTTGGATATTTTCGACACTAAAATATATTAGTCGGGAATTCAAGGAACGAAAAATATGCATCAGTCATTTTAACAAACTCTAAAATATTTGATCAACAAATAAAATAATAATTGTTTTTCTAAAACATTCGTTTTATTACCATTGTCATCATACGTATAACCCTAGCAGATTTGCTGGACGACACGCACACACGTTAGTCGCGCGGCGGGCAAAAGAATCTCAACTCTCTTTGTGCGTACTTATGGTACGTTTCTCCTTGCTGCAAACAACTGGTATTATTATTATGATTTTGTAGGCTATAATAGCGTAGGTATTTTGGTTTTTGTATTGGAGTGAAGTATCTGTTACGTAGTAACTATTTATTAATCTGTGCTACTACTTAGCTACAACAGTTCAAGGTTATTTAACCGTCCAAATTTTACATCCATTCTTTTCTATAAATAAATTAAAACCGCCCCTAAAATGTACCAACCAAATAAAAGAAAATTTGCTATTCAATTACCTGAAGTTAATTTTAAATTATCATTTAATAATCTAAATTGAAACTTAAAAACTAATGATTGATTGGCTAATTGAAAAACTTGATTGACTTACTTAGCAATTTTAATTAAGAAAAGAAAGTTGATACGGGTATAGCAAAGAAAAATATAAGTTTGTAAATGGTTTTTAACGATTTAATAACTGATTAATTATAGTTGACTTGTATTCGTGTTTTAATTAAAATTCTTCCTCAAATACGCAAAAAAGACATTGTATATTGTTAAAGAATTTGGCAGAATGTAAGTTTTACATTGATGTTATTAGTCGAGCATCAAGCTTAATACTTATAAACCGGCTACTATGATATTGAAACCACAGCAATTATCGTTTCCAACGTAAAAATCCGTACTTTCAGTACTATTTCCGTATTTCCATACTAATATTATAAATGCAAAAGTAACTCGGTCTGTCTGTCTCTTCTTCACGCCTAAAAATCGGAACCGATTTGAATGAAACTTGGTACAGATATAGTCTGGGACCCAAGAAAGGACATAGGATAGTTTTCATCCCAATAATCCCCCGAAACGGGAAGTTTTATTCCACGCGGACGAAGTCGCGGGCAAAAGCTAGTCTATACTAATATTATAAAGAGGTAAAATTTGTAAGTTTGTAGGTTTGTAAGTTTGTATGTAGGGGGTAATCTCTGGAACTACTGGTCCGATTTGAAAAATTCTTTTAGTGTTAAATAGCCCATTTATCGAGGAAAGCTATAGGCTATATAACATCACTCTACGACCTACGGGAGCGGAGCAGTAACGAAAAATGCGGGTGAAACCGCAGGGGACAGCTAGTAACTTATAAATATAAATGAAAGAACCATCTTTACATATTTTATCATCTCGTAGGGTTGACGACCCTAAGCACGCAACGTGCGTCTGTTGACCAACTGAATCAGTTGGTCAACAGACGCACGGTTTTTAACAGCGAACTTAATCAGTTTGTTCAACAGATTATAAGGGGCTAATATTACGGCCCAATCAACAGTAGTGCAAAACACAAATAATAATTTTACACCATTGTAATATGAATTTAATGTGTATCGTTTAACGTACAAACCCCAAAAACAGATCGCTCTTCTTCCGACAAATTCTCGCGAACTCCAGAGAGTGAACCCTTCGGAATTTTGAGAATTTCCTCTGCAACGAGGCTTCCGATTCGTGTTGTTGTGCATCCAATCTAACAATGGGGCTGTAATTCCTTAAACAGCAAAGGGAATAAGTCTTTTAATTTATAATTCATTTAAGGCATGTGTGTTCTGTTTTTTTTTTCTAGCTTACAAGATTGCTAAGGTTCTTTCTTCTCGACATTCTTTTCCCGCTACACCTAATGCATTTCTGTTGTCTGATAAATAAATTATAGTTAAAATAACCCTAGCATCCATACTAATATTATAAATGGGCAAGTGTGTCTGTCTGTCTGTCTGTCTGTCTGTCTGTCTGTCTGTCTGTATTTTTTCACGGCATTGTCTTTCTTTCACGGCAAAAGGGAGTGACGAATTGACGTGATTTTTTAAGTGGAGGTAGTTGAAGGGATGGAGAGTAACATAGGCTACTTTTTGTCTCTTTCTAACGCGAGCGAAGCCGCGGGCAGAAGCTAGTTTAAGGCATAAACAGAAAATTAACACACAAACAGTTTTTCTCTCAACCCGGAACTCCGCGCTTACTTATTGCTTGCTGACACTATTACAGCAAATCATAAAACATTTACACCTGAATAAAACTTTAAATCTTTTTCTTTAACAGATGTTCAAAATAAAAGTTGCCGCTGATTCCCACAGCTTCAATACTATTGATTGACCTGACCTGCAACTTTGAGGTACTCTTAAACTGCCAATTAAGTGATTATCATAACGATCCGTTAAAAATTGGACCCGAATTGAGAATTATTTAGCTTTGCGAGTGGAGTTTTTGTTGGGTTTTTAGTTGATTTAAATGTTTGTGTTGTTATAGTTTAGTTGTGCTTAAAGTTTTAGCGAGGATAATTAGAAGTTTAAAATACAAATTAATAAATTACTATCCATACTTAATATAATAAATGGGAAAGTGTGTCTGTCTGTCTGTCTGTATGTTTATCTTTCTTTCACGGCAAAACGGAGCGACGAATTGACATGATATTTTAAGTGAAGATAGTTGAAGGGATGGAGAGTAACATAGGCTACTTTTTGTCTCTTTCTAACGCGAGCGAAGCCGCGGGCAAAAGCTAGTATTTATATAGGATTTAAACTGACAGACTGACTGGGTCTTTAACGCACAGTTCAAACCTCGAATCCTAGATACATGAAACTTAGAGGAGAGGGTTGGAAATTCCTACCCAAATAGGATAAAAAGGAGATGGAAGTGGGAACATTGCCTAAATTTTAGTCACTTAAAAATTTTGGAAGTTTAACGTATTTCTTTTCTCAAATATTTATATCGCATTTGTTCATATATTAAGTATTTAAAAATAGATTAAAATAGCAATATGCATAATAACTAATTGAAAACTACTCAAATAATATGTTCAGCAATTACGGCTTGATAACTCATTAAGCAAAAACCACAATCCGAAAATTATGTTCAGGAATAATCTAAATTTCAATTTTGATAACATTAAATGGGTTTGGAAGGTGTTTCAGTCGAAATTCGTCCGCTTCGGTCAAAACAGGGATTCCATTAATAGTTCCCGACGATGCGTTTTTTGTATGCTCATTTTGTTCGGTAAAACGTTTTCATTAATTAATTATGTATTATTGAACTTTACTTTACGGGAGAATGGATGTTTTTATACGATCATATAAAATTAGCTTTAAAAAGTTTTGTCTAAAACATCTCTCAGAAATATTATTAAAAATTAAATGCCTGTTTCGGCCAGAGCGGACGAAACTCAGAGTCCGTAACGCCTACTAATCTTTCAAATATGCAATAAAGTATGCAATTATGCATTATTTGTGACAAGTACATTATTGGGATTTTATTATTAATGTTAAACTCTGGTTTTAATCATGCTCCAAATTCAATTTCAAACCATTAAAGCTTTAACATGCTTAACATTATTTGTGATGTATTCGAAATTTGAACTGACAGATTGTATTTTTAATTTACATTCCAATTTGTTTCAGAATTGCAAGTTATTTGTCAATTTCAAATATTGTAATCGATTCCTTAAAAGGTCCTATAACCATCTCAGCCTTGTATATGCCTCCTAGGCATAACCTTAAAAGTGAGAACTACTCATTGTTCTTCAAAACGCTGGGTCACAAATTCATCGCAGGAGGTGACTATAATGCGAAACATAATGACTGGGGATCACGTATTATAACTCCTAAGGGGCGAGAACTAAGTAAAACAATACACCAGCTTAATCTCCAAGTATCATCTACCGGTGCACCTACGTACTGGCCCAGTGATGTGAATAAAAAGCCTGATCTAGTCGACTTCTTTGTTACTAAAGGTATTCCGGCATCGTCTCTGACCTGTATATCCAGTTTAGACCTATCTTCTGATCATACCGCAATCATAGCAGAACTAAGCAATAAGCCAGTGCTAGTAACCAGATCCTGCAAACTTCACAATAAAAAAACTGATTGGATTAGATTTAGACAACGTATAAAAGATACTATGACTACTCAAATTCCTCTAAAATCTGACAATGACATAACCAGTGCTGTAGAAATATTTAATAAGTGTGTCCAATCGGCGGCCTGGGAAGCTACTCCTACAGTACATAGTGAAAAGGATTACATACCAACTTACCCACAAATTGTAACGGATCTGGTACAAAAAAAGAGGCAAGCAAGAAAAATGTGGCAAGAAACAAAATATCCCGAACACAAAAGTATATATTACCACCTGGTTAAAAAACTTAAACATATGCTAGACAAAATTAGAAACGAAAACCTAGAAAACTTTTTACATAACCTTGACGCCACACCAGCTACTGATTATTCACTATGGAAACTCATTAAAACTGTTAAAAGACCCATTACTTTCCAGTCGCCTCTACGTAAAAAAGATGGGAGCTGGGCAAAAACGGACGCAGATAAAGCAAAATTATTTGCTGAACATTTGTCCAGCGTATTTACTTCAAATCCTGACTTAGGATCGACTAAAATAGATGAAATTAAGGAAAGCATATCCCTGACCCATCAACTATCACTTCCTATCAAATGCTTTTCCAAAAACGAAGTATACCAAGCTATTCGAAAACTAGACTCAAAAAAGGCTCCCGGCTACGATCTCATAACAGCAAAAACGCTTAAAGAATTACCGGACATAGGCATAACATTACTAACACAAATATTTAATGCTGTTCTGAGACGCGCTTTTATTCCTGAGCAATGGAAGACAGCTGAAATAATCCTCATTCTTAAGCCTGGAAAGGAACCGGATAAAGTAACTTCATATCGCCCCATAAGTCTGCTACCTATAACTTCTAAATTGCTAGAAACCCTTGTTATGAAAAGACTGTTACCGGAAGTAAAAAAATCAAATATAATCCCTCCACACCAATTTGGATTTCGTGAGGCTCATGGAACCATTGAACAAGTCCATCGACTCGTGAATGAGATCAATACCGCCTTTGAACAAAAAAAGTATTGCTCGGCAGCCTTTCTCGATATCTCGCAAGCTTTTGATCGGGTTTGGCACCAAGGTCTACTGTTTAAGATATTGAAAACCCTTCCACCAAACTACTATCTATTGTTAAAATCGTATCTCACTCGACGTCACTTTTATGTAAAGCTAGGAGAAGATATATCTGATTTGTACGACATTAGGGCTGGAGTCCCACAAGGTAGCGTTATGGGTCCGGTCTTGTACCTAATTTACACGTTTGATCTACCACTAGCAAAAAATGTACTCGTGGGCACCTTCGCAGATGATACAGCGGTGCTAGCTACTCATGAAGATCCAGAAATTGCATCCAATATGCTGCAACAAAGCCTTAATGAGATATCTCTGTGGCTGCGCGACTGGCGCATCAAAGCGAATGAGTCCAAATCGGCGCACATGACCTTCTCACTCAGACATGGCTTATGCCCTCCAGTCACACTGAATGACATTCAAATACCACAGTGCGAAGAAGTGCGATATTTGGGTATGCTCATGGACAGAAGGCTGACATGGAGAAAACATATTTTTAATAAAAGAAAAGCACTTGGCATGCAACTGAGAAAGATGTACTGGCTAATGTCTCGACACTCAAAATTATCACTTCATAACAAATTACTTCTTTACAAGTGCATACTAAAGCCCATGTGGTCCTATGGAGTTGAACTATGGGGAACCGCATCGAACTCAAATCTGGAAATCCTCCAACGCTTCCAGTCTAAAATGTTGCGGATTATTACAAATTCACCTTGGTATATCACCAACAATCAACTTCATCGCGACCTGAAAATACCAATGGTAAAACAGGAGATACTTAACAAGCTCAGGACCTACGCAAAACGTATCAAAGCCCACCCAAACCCACTCGCCAGCAACCTGATGAATAAAAGTTCTTTTATCAGACTAAAGAGAAAAGCCCCTCAAGACCTTATATAACGTCATAAACTAAGAAAGTGGATTAGTCACTGGACTGATACCATTACAAGACCTATTTGAAGTATATAACCTCTAGCTAAATGCCTTTTAATTAGGCAGATTGCAAGATATGGACAAGTTAAAAAAAAAAAAAAAAAAAATTGTCAATTTCAATAATGTCGCCCTCAATCTGTTTATTTATATTCGTATTGACTAATGATAAATAAGATTTATTCAATAAGTACCATCTTGATAGTTACTTTTTTGCATCGATTTTGAATTTATTAGAATTGAAACGATTTGTCGCATGTCAGAGATTGAATATTTAATCGTGTGTCGAATGCGGTTTTTCAAGCAAAATTATTATTTAGTGTAAGAAAGTGCTCAACTTTTCTTTTTCTTGCCTAACGTTTGTCACAGTCATTTCATCTACATGAATGTATCGACTATTCATACTACTTTTAGTCGAAGGCAGATAAATGATAGTATTTTCAGGGTTAAAGCGTAAGTACGCATGGTCAAGAGATATAAAATTTCGGTTATCATACAAACATTCTAAGATGAAATTTAAAGCTACATACTTAAATCCTTTTATGGGGATTTCATCCAAATCATTTCGTTGGATAAATATCAGAAAACACCCATTTATCATTTTCATATTAAAATGATAAAAGAATATCCGTACTAATATCATGAATGCGAAAGTAACTCTGTCTGTCTGTCTGTTTCTCCTTCACGCCTAAACCGCTGAACCGATTTGAATGAAATATGTTAAATATTAGTCTGGGACTCGAGAAAGGACATAGGATAGTTTTCATCCCGGAAATCCCCCGGGAACGGGAAGTATTATTCCACGCGGACGAAGTCGCGGGCAAAAGCTAGTATCTTAATATACAGATACAACTCGTATGACTAATTGAATTGAAATCGTTTATTATGCAAAAGTGAAATTAAAATCATTTTTACACGTCGTAACTTTTATCCTAGCAACCAGCAATTACCAGCAATCACGCACAATGGCCCAATTATGAGGCTAAGTGCGGACAAGCCCAGCGAAACTAAAACTAAAAACCAGCAATTATTTCTCAAATCGTGATAGATTCCTAGTATTTTGTCCAATACAATTTTGTCCAATACAAACTACTGAGCCGTTTAATGGTGAAATCGAAACGTTTCCTGGAGCCAGCATCCATCAGCGAGATTAATGGTGCTAAAGCTATGGGACAAAAATATCTCCTGCATTGAGTAAGAAGAGGGTTAAGTAGGCTTTTGATTTAAGTACATTCATTTATTTATGAATAGGAAAATGGGGGGGAGTTGTGAAAGGCGAGTACTAGAGTGACTATTTTCTATTCGCGTGTACTTTTTAAGTTTGTTTTAGAGGTCACTAATGTGTGAAAAGTAAAACATTGTGAAGATATTAGTCCAAGGTAGCGGTTTCGAACGTCAACTAAACACTATTACAAATATCTAACTTAGTTTAGTTTCGCTGGACTTGGCCGAACTTAGCTTCATAATTGGGCCATTCTGCGTGAGCGTTCCAGAGTTTTTGGTGACTACTTTGCTCCCTAAGATCTTAGCTGGGCTGTTATACACTTTTATTAGCTTTTGCTCGAGTCTTCGCCGGCGTGAATGTTGAAACCTCCATCCCACTGCCGGGGTTGCGGAATGTTTATAATAGTTACCGTGACCCCGGAACATAAATGGCAACCGATGAAACATGAGTGGGTTTTAGTTGGTAAAAGTCTGACACGCCCTCCCGCCGCGCCCAGGACGGGAGAAGTCATTTATCATCAAATGAATTCCCACTCCTCAAAAAAAAAACCTCCATCCTCTATTTTATCCCTTTTCCATAAAGCGGTTAATTTTTAAAGAATATTTCTTATTGCTTCCCTAAGTTACAACATAAACCCCCGTTGAAAATTTCAAGTTCTTGTCCCTTATAGTTTATGTCCTGTGCATTAATATATCAGTCAGTCAGTCAGCTTCAAATATAATAATAAATTCTTTATTTCAGACCAGAGATCTATACAAATGTGTTAGTGATTTCTTATCCTAATGTTAGTAGAAAACAATTATTAATATTCATTATCAATTATATTATTATGTCGGAATAAAGCGACGCCAAAATCATAAGGCAAACAAACAAACGTGCATTCGAAATATCGCAATTCAAAGTATAAATCTGTGAAACAATCGTGAATCAAACTTTCATTTGTCGTTTTCACGTAGTACATTAACTCAATACAAAAAGGTCAAAGGTCACAAACTGAAATCCACCGAATAAATCACTCAATTCTGTAAACCTTCAATTTCTATGAACATCAACAGCTAACCTCGTATTCGCTTACCAATTTAACCGTTTTGCTTTGAGTAGCACCGATTTGTAATCTAAATGTAATTACTTAATATACAATCAATACTTCTCGATACTGATCTTTGAACTCGGCACGTCACTACCGCGCGGCTCCTCAATGTGGTAGGGTTGCCAAGAGCTAGAAGTCAAACCAAAAACTTTTCGGGTTTCAAAATTGGGAAAAGAGTCAGAGTTTTAAGCGAATATGGGCTTATTTAAATAAATAATAGTTCAATAATTTTATTGATTTGAAGGGCAATATAGCAATTTGGTCAATTTTCGATATTGGAATCCTGTTAAAAAAAATCAAAGTTCAGTTCAACCTTTTTCCAACTAAGCTAAGGTCAGTTTCCACTAAAACTGGATTCTGCTGAATACAAGTCTTTTTACATAGAGCGACTGTCTAAAAGACCTTGACAAATCCTTTGTAACGCGATCCTCCTTAACCCTGCGAAGACAGCCGGCTGTCGCGCTGCCGTTGTCTTTTTATTGTGTCTCGAATCACGTGTGTTCGAAGGCTTAATATTCCAAATAACACTTTTTGCTTGATCCGAAAATCTAAAACTTTCAACGGTCGTGCTTGTGTGTGTCTTAGAAAAGTAAAAAAGTAGTATTGACTCTAGCAATACTAAAGCTAGATCGTCTTTTTTCTTGTCCCTACGGGCAATCTATCTTTACTGTAGGAGTAGAAATGCACAACTTTAAATTAGTCTTACTTCAACAAAAACGAATCAACCCACACTCAATATTTAGCTCTGAATGCTCTGATTCATTTAAATCTATTTAAAGCTTGTTTGGGATGTGCCATTGAACTTGTTATTGATGGTAAGTAATGTATACACGTTTGGCATACTGGATTTGTTTGCTGTGACTAATTAGATATTGAAAGGCTCTTAATTAATGGCTCCGTTTGGTAGTTTAATGCAATTAACCTTTTGATGACTAGCGACAGTCGACTGTCTCGCTGCTTTTGTCTTTCATTTGTATCTTGAATCACATGTGTTCGAAGGTTGAAGCATGAATTGAGGTCCAGTGCTCTGTACATTCCCTAGTTTGTAATAAATAAAGCCTATTTTTGTAGAAATAGGACAATGGTGCCGATTCTCTTATTCACAAACTAACGTAAATTTAGGCTAAGTGCATCTTTCTCTTTCCATTTTATTAAGAAAAGGACAGCAGATACATTTTAGTTTAATCCTGTCAAATTAGACAGCGCCTGAAGAAAATTGGTTACTTAAATTTAGGTTAGTTGGTGAATAAGACAATCGGCACCATATGGAACTTGAACAATATCTTTTACATAGGCGATAAATTAGTGTTCTTTCTTGCATTTATCGTCACACTTGCTTTATGTTTTCTTATGTTGTTTTTCTTTCACCGATATCAGTTTTGTCTGACAACTTCAGTCAATAGTTATTACATAAAAGTTTTTACTCATAGGTTACATTCGTTCCATTTACTTTTGACTGTTCAATGAAAAAGAAAAACAATAGTTATGAGTTTTAAAGTAAATAAACTATTTATGGTTAGTAGTTTTAGCAATAAAGGAGAGTCCCATTTTTATAATAAACTATCACAACGTAGGTAAAAAACTGACACCTAATCTCTCAGTTTCACTGAAATTTTTAGAGGAAAATCCTTAAGGGACAATCTTAAAAAAAGGTGGAATCGGTCCCTGATGCCCGTTTTGAAGTTGGACGGGTTACCTCAACCCGTTTTGAAGTGAGAGGAGCTACGCCCTAACTCATCAAATGTGCCCCGGAACATAAAAGGGAACAAAAGGAACAAGAGTGGGCTTCAGTCATTAAAAGCGTGACTCTATGGGCAGGTGAAGTCATTCGATGATATCCCATCCATAAAAAAAAATCATCAAAATGTCAACAAGTCAAACTCACCTTATCAACTAGAGTATCATTGACCGTCACGACTCCAGTAAGAGGGTCAATCTTGAAGGGCGCCGGGGGCCCAAAGGTCTCCAATCCGAAGGTGACGCGGTCGATGCCGGTGTTCTCCCGGTAGACCTTGGTGACGAACGAGCCGATGGGTTCCGTCGGCATCACGTACCAGTTCCTGTCGACGTGCATGATCGCCGGGAGGTGGAAGCCCGGAGGCCCCTGGGATGATGCTGAAACAAGGGAATTAGGGGTTAGTACTTGCTGAGCTTTTTAAAAGGTTTTTCAATGAGAGTGGGGTGAAAAGGAATGTGTATTTTTTAATAAATTGCATTCGTCACTTGGATGTAAACAACACTTGAAAAAATCCTTAAACTAAAATAAATCGATTCTTATTTTGATCTGATTCCTGACTTAGGTAAGCTTATCGAAACCATAAGTAAACTTTCGAAGTACCGTACTACGCGATGATGAACATTCAGCGCCTTACTAATAAACGCTGCATAAAGTTATGACAGGTTTATACGTCAAAAATGTATGGTTACACAGGCTTTATTCATTGCATAACTTTACACAGTGATTATTAGTAAGGGCATCAAGATACAGTGATTCGCTATGGTAAACTTTCGAGTTACATACATCGGTATGGCAAATATTCAAAGTCAAATTTCTCACGTAATACGTAGTTAAGAACTTTGTAAATACAGTACATAGGCATTTCTAACTTCGATCTTTCGAGATACAGTCAAGGTAGATAAGTGTAATAAACTCAAATTGGTGAAATGTATGAACTGAATCATTATCGGTCTAGATGCGAATTCGTAGCCAAACAACTTGTGTTTCAAGATTATTCAAAATGTGAAAACTATGAAACTGAAGAAACATTGATGTTACCTAAGAATCACTTAGCCTACGACTTGCATTCGAGGCGATAAACTTAATCCCAACTAGCATATGACTGAGCGTATGCAATTTTAAATAGTTACTAGGTTTAAATTAAAACGCTGGGAGTGGATTTAACGAAAATTTTCAAGAAATTTTAAATTACAATATGACTGTGTTTAACAATAACATTGTGATGTTTGGTATGGTTTAAACATTTTGTTTTCAAGCTTGGCTAGTTTTACCTTTACATTTGCGCTGTATCAAATGTAAGCGAAATAATTATATTTTTTTTTTTGTACTAGCATTATGTATAATATGTAGCATTTGTACAATCGACAAAATGGAATCATAACCTACCATAAGCTTATTTTCCTACACATTCAAATACAATTAGGTTGACAATAGAGTAAACATGTATTAAAAATGTCACACGTCTAGTCTTATTATTTTGACAGCTTCAAACGATTTGTTGTCGAAATGGGTCATGATTCAATTTAGTCGATAGTACATGCACTAACCTAATAGCAAAACAAACAATTGTTTGTTTTGCTATTTTGCTATAATACACTACTGTAATATAATATTGTGTTCGAAAACGAGTAGAAGATTTCTAGCTTCACTAATATTGATTGGGCGTTGATTACACAAAAAGCCCGTCTCTTTAATACCTACCTAAAACTAACTAAAACACACATGAAAGAAAAGTCATTTACTACAACGAAATTCGAACTTATAGAACTCTCGAACTTCAAGACTACAGGTACAAAGTTGATGTTCTTAATTTAAACTTAGCTGGGTACATATTTCTTGACTTCGGTTCTTTAGCCGCCTGAGAATAGGAGTTTTCTGAAACTTCTTCAAGAGTTTTCCTTTTCATTTCGTTGCATTTTTAAGGTTCATCGACTTGCTTTTTGTAGTCGTCTGATAAAATGTATATTTAATACGTCTAGGTGAAAACAGTACCCAATTAAGAGAAAGATGAGTAGTAAAACAAAAAACTTGGCATAGTAAAAATTCAAGTGAAAAATCAAATTGTTTATTGCCATTAGATCATGAAGGCATTTTGGATCGTCAAATATATATAAAAATAGTTGTACCTATTCGCGCACTCCAAACGGTTGTTTTATAAGGAGAAGAATGGACAAAAAACTCCTATTGTACTCTTTAAAAAAATATTTCTTATAGTATGTATTCTTTCAGTTTAAAACCGTTCGAAAGTTTGGGTAGTGCGTTAATTCATAGAACGGAGAGTCCCTTAAGTCAGAGTTAAGTTAATGATGCCAATACTAGTTAGGTAGGTTTAACCAAATTGTGTCCGAAACTTTCTCAAAGGACTAAGCAGGATGCTTTTCTGAAAGTCCGTAACAAGAAAAGTCTAATTATACTTTTAATGTCTGAACATGAAAGAAGAAGACGTGTCGTAGAATTTGTTTCGGTACTTCTTTAAAGAAGTATCCAGTGAGAAAATGCCTACTCCAGCTAGTATGAAAAATGGCATAAAAAGGGATTTTACACGTCATACCCAGACATTGTATGATCCATTCAATATGTAAGAGTTGTACGAAGCTATTTATTAAAAAGGTATGTATACAGGGTGTCCCACGGCTATGCAACATGGAGGGAAAGTACCTTAAATATTGTAGATAGAGCATTTTACTGAAAGAAGTCATTATTTGAATTTTAAAAACATTTTAAACTTTACTCATAGATATTTAAATAAATACATGGTTGAACCGGGAATTTATTCATTTATTTATTTATAGGTACACCAACGACTTATTTAGTTAAAAGTAGCACTTGTATTATATTTAATGTACTTTCCCTCCATGTGGCATAGCAGTGGGACACCCTGTATACACGGCGTGTTTTTCACGATACCAATAACGAAGGTTCAAGAGCCCTCAGTAGTAGAGACATTAATGAGAAACCAGGTTATTTGGTATCAAACGAAAAACAAATCAACAACTTGTAGGTACAAAATATTTCTTTAATAACTTCCTGAGATCATGTTTATTGGTACAGGTTTAATAACCTTTATTTGAAGGACTTAAATACAGCTTGTATAGGTAGGTAACAATGATAAATAAATAAAACCAACCTTTAGTATTGTTTTGGCAAAGGCTTCTTCTCATACAACAGGTATGGGCATTGATCCCTACCACGCTTACTCAAGGTGGATCGATTATATTAAGGACTAGACACATTTCTAGAATGTTTCATTTTTAAAATGTCGTGATGGCCCAGTGGATAATGCACCCGCCTTTCGTGTATGAGGTTGTGGGTTCGAATCCGGGCAAGTACCAATGTGACTTTTTCAATTCATATGTACTTTCATGGTCTGGCACCACATGACTGGTCACTGGCGGCCTAAATGTTTAGTAATTTAATAAAAAAAACTAAGCAAATAGTTAATACCTTTAAATAGTTTATCCTAAAGGCGTTCGCTGAAAAACTTAGTATTTCTATTCACACATTTTATTTCTGTTATTTGTTCTTACTACGCTCTTGAGTATCTTTAAATATAACTTGGCTTGTGTCTTATCCCAAGGGAAACTTTTTAGTTTAGATAAAAAAGCTTTACAAAACTTTTCAAGACCTACCAATACGCGTATCCTCTACAATAATGCCAACAATAAAATTATTAGCGCCTTACTAATAAACGCTGCATAAAGTTATGACAGGTTTATACGTCAAAAAATGTGTGGTTACACAGGTTTTATTCATTGCATAACTTTACACAGTGATTATTAGTAGGGGCATTAGTGTAGATTGCGTTGTATTAACTGATCTGCATTATTTTTATTTTATACTACCCTATGATACTACCTTTTGCGTCTTCGCCCACGTAGATATCCAAACATTCATCTCCTATTAAGGGTTGGAATTTCCAAAAAATATGTGTATGTCGACTTATGAACTTTTCATAAAAAAATATACTCCCCAAGTTTTATGTATCTAGGGCCCGTATTAATAGACGTCACTCAATTCTGAGATGCTCTCAAATCTATTGCTGTCCTTATTTTTCCCTTTAGAGTGACAAGGACAGCAAGAGATTTGAGAGCGTCTCAGAATTGAGTGACGTCTATTAATACGGGCCTAGGACCAGCGCAGCGGTTTGGGCTGTGCGTTACCCACAGGGTTATATCACACAGATTTTTCAAATACAATGCTACGGTAGCCCGGGGTAAAGGGTCAGAATCCAGGAGTGGATTAGAAGGCAGGTTTGTAAATACTAGATGACTGTTTCAATTTATAATGTATATGTGGGCGGGAAAAAAATATCGGCAGATATTCTTTTGTCCACCAAATCTACTGTAATGTAAATTAATGTACATTAATTTTACCGTCGTTATTGCTAATTGTGATAATTTCCACCCCTTTTTCGACGCTTAATAACGAGTGTGACTTTTTCTCTTCTACAAAAATTCAAATTGATGACAATAATAGAAAATAAAACATCCTATTATTATATACAAAGCTTACATTTTTGTATACACATATCACCATAAAGCTATATTGTTTGCGTTACACGGTTACGGCGTTACTTGTTACCGTGTTATATAACATGTTCCACTGGCGTTGTGTGAAAATATGTGTAGGTAGTTAAGGGATGTGTGAACGTGAAATCTATAATAATGTTATGAAGCTGAAGATTTTGTTTGTTTGGTTGGTTGAACGCGATAATAACAGGAACTACTCGTCCAATTTAAAAAATTCTTTTTATGATGGATAGCTCATTTATCGAGGAAGGTTATGGACTATATAACATATAACATCAAGCTACATCTTTAAGGAGCGGAGCAGTAATAAATAACATGGGCAAAGCCGCGGGGACAGCTAGTTTAGATATAGGCTATGGCGCTGAATGTTTCAGGCCTTTTCCCGACTATATTAGGGTCAGCTTTCAGTCTAACTAAATTCAGCTAAATAATAATCAAATATTAGGTTTTACATGAAAAAACTTCCTATCGCACCTCTATATTCCAGTTAGTGACAGTAGACTGCCTATCAGATTTTCAGGTGTCTGTCTGCCCCTCAACTCTCCGCGATCAATGACCGGGACTTGGCAGTATGCTTTTTAAGACATGGGATGTCAGTGATGTCTTATGTCACCTATTCGGCACGCACCCAGCTGAATGCGAACTTTTTTAATAGTGCGTAGTACGGATTGAATGTATGTATAAGTGATGTTAAATTATGTCTTTTTTCCTTTTTATCGTGCTAATTAGTGATCGATAGTTTTCTGTTATTTGATATGTTTCTATCCGTGAGAACCTGTAATTGGCTTAATGTTTCTTATATTGTTTTTATCCTTTTGTTGTAGCTGTTGGTTCTCCTAAGAATAAATAAATCGATAATTTCATATTTCAGAGGCACCCAAACCACACTGTCATCACTAGGGCACAAAAATTAGGAAATGGTATATTAGTCGTGGAATTTCGGATATTTGACTTATGATATATTTACTAAGTTATATTTAGTATTTATTAATACAAGAAAACGATATTATATTTTAAAAGCGACGCCACATTATTTACACATAATACGTCCTACATTTAATATGTCACGTTTAAATTTAGGTTTTCCCTTGCAAAAGTAAATACAAACATCCTAAAGGAATATATGAAAAACCTTACATACGCTTTCATAGCAATAGAGACAATATTTATTGTTAATATTTTTCTATAACAATTTTCACTGTCAGTACTAGGATATTAGAAAAGGCTGGAGCTGTTACCGTCAGCTGACATGCGAATGCTTTGTTGAATTTTTCAAAGGATTCGGTCTCTCGCCGGGGGGGGGCTTAAACGCTGTTTTGACATACCTTTCCTCAATCCTATTTCCCTGGTACACGTGCTATCCACATTGACATTGGCATGATATTGTTGAAGAGATACAAACTTTTGAATGATAATAAAATTATAATAAGGAATAATGCAAGAGGTCGCGGGTTCGAATCCGGGCAAGTACCAATGTGACTTTTTCAAATTCATATGTACTTTCTAAAGTTTATCTTAGACATCACAGACATCGGTGAAGGAAAACATCGTGAGGAAACCTGGACTTTGTAGTTAATATAAGTCCGAAATCGCCAACCCGTCTTGAGCCAGCGTGGTGATCAATGCTCGTGCCTTCTCTGTATGAGAAGAGGCCTTTGCCCTGCAGTGGGACAGTTATAGGCTGGTATTATTATATTATTATTATTCCATTTATTTCATTTAAATACATATAAATTACATTTTTAAATATTGTTATAAAAATAATAAACACATTTAAAAATATAAAAAATAGTAGCCCACCGGGAACAGGGTCCAAGCTACCGATGGTCAGGGCTCCAGAGAGAGGAATCGCCGGACAATGCGCGCCGTGTCCAGGAGTACCGCCTTCTGCATCAGGCCCTTAATCCAGCTGCCTAGCGAGAGCCTCCTTAGGTGTAGATCGAGGCTTTTAGCTATTATGCCATTGGCCGTCACGACTATCGGCACAATGACTGCTGAATCTACGTCCCACATGTCGACAACCTCGCAAGCCAAGTCAAGGCAATTGGATTGCTTATCCTTCTCGGCTTTAACGAGGTTCTCGTCATGTGGAACGGCTATGTCAACAATCATTGCCCGACGCTCTAATCGATCTATTACCACAATGTCAGGCTTATTGGCAACAATAGTCCTGTCTGTGATAATAGATCGATCCCAGTACAGTGTGATATGGCTATTCTCAAGAACTGGGTCGGGCACATACTTGTAGTACGGTACCTCCGATTCCACAAGACTGTATTTCAAGGCAAGTTGCTGATGAATAATCCTAGCTACAAGATTGTGCCTGTGCAAATAGTCTCCGTTAGCCAAACTAGAACACCCAGAAATAATGTGACGGATTGATTCCCCGGGACGGTGGCATGCCCGACATATGTACTGACTGCCATACCGTCCTGCGGTCAGCCGTATCCAATACCACAGGTTTGCGCCAGTTCTCGTTTGCTAAAGAGAGCGGGGTGAGGCCCTTATTTACTGAAACCACATCCCGATGCATCCCCACGTCGGCTTTTAAGAAATACTCCCTGAGACTGCATATCTCACGGTTGTGCAGGGTCTTAGCATTCAAAAAGCCTCGACCACCACACTTCCGCGGGATATACAGTCTCATTACCGATGACCGTGGGTGATGCATCCGATTTGCGGTCAACAGACTGCGGACCCTTCTATCCAGGGCGTCCAATTCAGTCTGAGTCCATTTGAGTATGTCGAAAGAGTACATCAAAACCGGCATGACCCAACCGTTGAAGGCGCGCACCTTATTTCCGCCTGATAAAACACTATTTAGTACTTTATTCAGGCGGCCAAAGAAGCGCTCCTTCAACGCCTGTTTCATATCGGCAGCATTGATGCCTAACGCTTCCGACATACCCAAATATTTGTAAGTTTCGGTTGAGGAGAGGGACCTAAGGTGTATGGAATCCGAGAGTTGGGTCCCCTCTGATTCCACAATCTCCCCTCGTTTTACATGCATGACTGCACATTTGTCCACACCAAATTCCATCCTGATGGCACTACTGAAAGTTTCTGTTACCTTCAGTAGCTTCATCAGTTGCAATTCGGTGGGGGCAAAGAGTTTCAGATCATCCATGTAAAGGAGATGAGATATGACCTGGCCGCCTCTTCGCAACCGATAGCCTAGCCCTGAACCCTCCAACAGTGTGCTTAAAGGATTCAGGGCCAAACAGAACCACAGCGGACTCAGACTATCGCCCTGAAATATACCTCGCTCGATCTTTATAGGTTCGCCGTTCTCTCTCGGATCTGTCGACATCCTGGATAGTGAAGGACCGTCCTCCATTGCCCCATACACGACATCAAGAAGGTGCGCAGAGTTGCATCTACTTTATACAACTCCAGCACCCTCATGAGCCATGTATGTGGCACCGAGTCGTAGGCCTTCTTATAATCTATCCAACATGTCGACAGGTTCTTTCGAGAACGACGAACCTGCTGACTGATAGCCATATCAATGAGGAGCAGCTCCTTAGTACCACTAGACCCTTTCCTACATCCATTTTGAGAGGCAGACATGATAGAATTATTATTAATATGATTATTAATTTTAGCTCTCAAAATGGATGTAAGAACTTTATAGACCGTGGGAAGACAAGTTATTGGTCTATAATTCTTGGGTTCCGTGGTACTACCTGTTTTATGGAGCAGGTGGGTGACTCCAGTTGTTAAGAATCGGGGTAACGATCCAGACTCTAAGGCTGATTGGAACTGGGATGCCAAGCGAACATGTGATTTTACAAACCATTTTATCCAAAAATTGTGCAGCCCGTCCGGCCCTGGAGATTTCCAATTAGGTAACGGACGGACTGCACAAGCAACATCTTGGGGGCTGATGGTAATAGCCCCCATTTCTGGTACAATATCACATGCTCGCTCAACCTCCCGAATCCAATCGCCCTCAGTGTGACTGACAGGCACCGACCAGATGCTGCGCCAGAATGAACTCATGGCATCATCATCCGGAAGGCGCGTGTCAATCACACCTTGGTCTGGTCGTTCCCAAGCCCTATATACCCACCTCTCATCGCTCTGAAATGTGCGATTCAGAGTATAGCGCTCCACTCTTCGCTTGTACCGACGAATACGGTTTGCCCATGCAAAGATCTTCTGCTTCAGGAAGTCGATACGCTCTGTGATGTGGGCTATATAATCTTGGGGACGAATGTCAGTCCCCACAAACGCCCACCTCACAAAGCGCATCACTCTAGGGCGCGTATTGCCCTCCCTGAAGCAGATCAGCTTGCCGATGAGTGCTCTAGCCTCATCAATACGACGCTCAATTCTGCACTGCCACGCTGGTACAGCAGGTTTAGGTCGTGTGGCTCCGTCACTGTTGGGAAATTTGACGTGAGCCACACGACACGCTGCTACAGCTGCGCAGTACAAAATTGAGTGGGTATCAGCGAGGTCTTCGCTGCCATCAAAATAGCTTGACAGCAGCGAATCCAGAGCACACACCAGCGCCCTATTTTTCTTGTGCATGGGCAAACGAGGTAGTCGCGGTCTAAGCTCAGGCGGTGTAGAGCGATATTCCCGGAACGCACACTCCAAAGCACTCCTCAATTTTTCACTGTACTCGGTACTCACGGATATAGGCCTATCATCATCCATCTCACCAGCGTAGGGCGGTCGCGGCAAACCACTACCTAAATCTTGCGGTTGCACGGCAACCGCACCCACTGGCTTTTATAAATATACGATCATTTTAATTTTAGCATATATTTAATGTAAAACTAAGACAGACGTGACAGACGTCATGATATTAATATACATAGAGCATTTGTACAAAGTATCACGAAGGAGTCCGGATATAGCATTCCTCCTCACTCTAACTCCTCAATGAGGCGCCGTGGAGGCCGCGTAGCCCTGGTGCTTCTTCGTAGGACTGTAGGATCATCAGGTGATACGTTAGGTGATGTGGCTGTAGATGTTGACGTTGTTCCATTAGGCGTTGCGGAGGCTGTAGATGAGTCTGGTGTTCCAGTAGGTGTTACGAATGTTTCTGATGGTGTGGGTGATTCAAATCTTGGTCTGATATGATCCGCATGCCTGCGTCTCAAAATTCCTTCTGGTGTTTTGATGATGTAAGAGTACCGCTGTGTTCTTTCTTTAATTTCTGCTGGCTCCCATCTTTTCTGCTCTTTAGTTCGCACGTACACTTTACTACCAGGGACGTGGTTAGGAGTTTTGTTTTGGTTTTCGAATGTAATGTTTGCTTTTACTTGTTTGTGCCGTAACGTCCTCTTGGTATTGGGACGCGCGTTGTCTAGTATGCAATTCAACTGTCTTCCAAACATCATATAAGCTGGAGACTTGAGGGTAGTATTATGAGGTGTGTTTCTGTAGGTAAAGAGGAAGTCTCTTAGGCGTTCAGTTGTGCTAATGTTTTGATTACCACTAGCCATACGAGATTTAAAAGTGCGTACTAAGCGTTCTGCTAAACCGTTGGTACGTGGGTGATACGGAGTTGATGTTATGTGCGTTATTCCTCTCTCTTTGCAATACGTTTTGAACTTGTCTGATGTTAGTTGAGGGCCATTGTCAGATACTATTATTTCGGGTAATCCGAATGTTGTGAAAATGTCGTTTAGTACATCACATAGTTTATCAGCTGTGATGTTGTTCATAGGTCGGACTTCTATCCATTTCGATAATGCATCGCAAAGGACTAACCAATATTTACCTTGAAATGGTCCTGCAAAGTCTATATGTATTCTTTCCCACAAATTATCCGGAATAGACCATGAATAAACTGGTAATTCTGTGTTGTTCGGTCGATTTTCTTGGCATCCTTGACATGTTTTGACATAATTGTCTATTTCTTCATCAATTGAAGGCCACCAAACGTAAAAACGTACTAACGCTCTCATAGCAGATATGCCTGGATGTCCTCTGTGTAAGTATTTCAATGTAAGTCTTCTTAAAGAAGACGGTATAATGATTCTACCTTGCCATAGTAGAATTTTGTTTTCTACAGACAGTTCACTACGTTTTTTAAAATAGGGCTGTATAAAGTTGTCGTCATAATTGTAACTACTCCAATTTGTTTTCAGTAATTGTATTACTTTTGTTAACGTAGCATCTCTCTTTGTATGTTCTTTAATGGTATCTTCGTTAATAGCTATGTCTTCAAATTTTTTGTCGTTTAAACTTTGAACGATTTTATTGATGGCGTATTCTGCCTTAGATGGTTCCTCATCTGTGTTTGGCATTCTGGACAATGAGTCGGCAAGGATATTATTCTCTCCCTTAGTATAAATAATGTCGTAATCGTAGCTGCCGATCATTAACGCCCATCGAATTAGTCTGTTGTTTACCAGTTTTGGTAAGTTTCGGTTCGTTCCCAGTATATGTATCAATGGTTTGTGATCTGTTATCAATGTAAATTTAGATCCGCGTAGGTACTGGTCAAATTTTTTTATCTAGAAAAATATTGCAAGAGCTTCTCGATCGATAACTGAGTAACGACTCTCTGCTGGCTTTAATTTCCTTGAAGCAAATGCTATTGGTTGTTCGGAATTGTTCTTTTTATGATAAAGGACCGCACCAACTCCTTTTTCTGATGCATCGCAAGCTAAAAACAACGGTTGATTTTCGTCGAAAGCTATAAGAGGTTTAGACTTCGCTATACATTTCTTCGTTTTTTCGAATAATTTGTTTTCGTGTTTTGTCCATTTCCATTTTTGTTTTTCTCCTGTTAAAGTATGTAACTCTGCACATAAACTATGTAAATGAGGTATGAACCTTTCGTAAAAGTTTACTAAGCCAAGGAACGATCTCAACTCTTTGACGTTTTCGGGTGTTGATGCTTTTAAGATGGCTTCTATTTTGGATCTAGTTGGTTTTATACCATCTTTGTTAATAGTGTGACCTAAGTATTCAATTTCGTTTTGAAGAAAGGTGCACTTCTTAAGGTTCACTTTGAGTCCCGCTTCTTTAAGTTTTTTAAAGACTAACGCTAACGTTTCAAGGTGAGTGATCTCATTTTTTCCCGTTATTGCAATGTCATCAAAGTATATTGCTATGTTTGGTATATTTTCCAATAGTTTTTCGAGGTAACTTTGAAAAATTGATGGTGCTATTGTTATACCAAATGGCATTCTGTTATAATTGAAATATCCCTTGTGTGTCGATATTGTTAGGTATTTCTTTGACTCTGGTGCTATTTTAAATTGTAAATATGCATCTTTTAAATCAATTTTTGAGTATTTCTCTCCATTAGCAAGATGCTGTCTTAAATAATCAAAATGTGGTACCGGGTGTGTATGCGATATAAGTACTGGATTGAGAGTCGTACGGTAATCACCACATATTCTTATTTGACCATTTGGTTTGAGAACGTTTACGGTCGGTGTTGCCCATTCAACCGGTGTTATGTTAGGATCTACTTTTTCAATTATACCTTCTTTCGTTAAGCGATCCAGTTCTAACTCAACATTCTTACGTATGCTGAACTTGATTGGTCTCGCTGGTAAATGTTTTGGTTTAGTTTCAGGTTTCACATGAATGTTAACTTCATAGTCTTTAACTTCTCCCAGTTGATTATCGAATAGACTTTTGTTCTCGTCAATGATTTGTTTCAGGGATGTAGATTGTGATTTAATAGAATAAACTGTTTCTGGAAATGGCATGTTGAACATTTCGCTCCATTGCAAGCCAAAAAGCATAGGGCTCGCATTCTTGATTACTACGACTGGTAAGATTTTGTGTTTGCCATCTATTTTAACAGTGACATCTGTGATTCCTTTTGGTATTATTTTGTGGTTGCCATAAGCTCGTAGTTTAGGTCCTTGTAGTAATTCTGGTGACCCAATTTTTTTCCAGAATGACGTGCTGATGATGGAATAAACTGAGCCTGGATCCCAATCCATGGTGCATCTCTGACCGTTGACCGTTGCATCAATTTTTTTGCACCTCATGTTGGCAGTGTTAATTTTGTATGTATTCGCGTCCTCATCACTGTCATCGGAGGACGTACTCCTCGAATCTATGTTCATTGCTGAACTGTTACCCTTTGATATGCTCTGTACTCTCTTGTTGTTTTGTCTAAATGATATATATGCTCTCCCAGACTTTAAGCAACAGCTTTCGTAGTGACCTTTTGATTGGCAAGCTTTACAGGTATGGTTAGCAGCTGCGCAGTTAGCAAAATCATGCTTTTCTGTACTCCCACATCGTTTGCACTGGTTTTTTCCAAGTAGCCGTTTTTTATTGCGGTCACTTCCGTTTCCATTCGATCTTGTTGTATTTCCCTGTTTGATGCGTTGAACTGTGAAATCGTTTGTTGAGTTGTCATTTTCTGCTAATTCCCTTGACTGTGCGATAGCAAATATTTGTTCAAATGTAATTTCTGTTATTTTTCCGTCGACCTCTCGTTCTTGAAGGTCTGGCCACTTTTGTTTTAAATCTATTTCCAGCATTTCATGATTAAGACCTGTGGCGAAACGATCACGTAATTGTCGCTCTAAGAGCTCACCCTTGTAGCCACAGTCCTGACAACGCTCTTTCAATTTGTTTGCATATGTTTCCATAGATTCGTTATCTTTTCTAATACAGTTCCAGAACTCAGTTAAGGCTTTGTATCTGGTAGTTTTTTTAAGATAAAAACTGTACAATTTGTCTTTTATTTCTTCATAAGTTCGTGTTGCAAAAGTGTCCATAAAAGCAGTTTTAATTTTGTGAAAAACGTCCGGTGGTAGGCATGTTATGAAAAGATCTTTTTGTATTGTTTTGTATTCGGTTCCATATATGTTGCATTTTGTTTCAAAATATTCGATAAAATCTTCCACTGATGTTGTTTTAGGGTTAAATTTGTCGTGAGCAAAATTTTTGATATGTTCGCATATGTCCTGTTTTTTTACCGTTTCTGGCTGTGGCTCTGTTGGTGCACGTTGTGTAGTTTGTACAGCTAAGATTCGTAGCAGTTCTGTTAGTTGCTGTTGTTGGGTCTGTTGGACCCTAAGAAATTCCGTAAATTGTTGTGGATTCATTTTTTTTTAATCCTCGTCGCCAATTTTATAAATATACGATCATTTTAATTTTAGCATATATTTAATGTAAAACTAAGACAGACGTGACAGACGTCATGATATTAATATACATAGAGCATTTGTACAAAGTATCACGAAGGAGTCCGGATATAGCACTGGCGAGGCAGGCGTAACAGGATTACTCCGTGACTCGAGGCGTAGCCGATCAAGCACTGCGTCATCCAACATATGATTACGCTGGATGAAACGTACCTGATCCGACAGTCGTTGGGCCGTAACATTGACAGCCGGCTCAAGCACCTGAAACAGAGAGAGCATCCGACCACGGTACGCAGTCAGGTTACTTCCCCCCTCTGTAGCCCCAAAGTATGCGCGCATAACATTTTTATTTATTGGCTGTGTCCATTTCATGCGCGCACTTCCACCGGGAGCGGGGACCCTATCAGAGGCCGATGGGCCTCGAAGTCCCAAGCCCCCCGGCGGCCGGCGACCTCCCCGCCGACGAACAGGTGGTGGTGACGTCGGTGGAGAGAAATACTCGTCGCTCGAACTCGACGCAACTGCCACGGTCGGTGTCACAGCGCTCACGATGGGGCTGGATTCCGGCGGCGGCGAGGCGGAGCTGAGCGACGGGCCCGGAGGTGTTGGATGTGCTCGTTTGATGGCTGACCTGGTTATCATTGTGTATTTTCAAGTTTCTTGCGTTTCATCGTTTTTCTTTCGTTGACAATGTAGGTATTTTTAGTGACATCTGTCACATATCTTAAATTTTATATGGCTTTGTAAAATCATTATTAAATTAAATTAAATTATTATTCAATTATTATTATTATAAGAAATAATATTAAATATTATGGTGAAGAATGACGACGAGAAAGAGAATAAAAAAATTGACGACATAAGACCCAAAAGTTGTAATAACACGAAGGTATGATATTATTCACACCCACGCATAGGATATTAATCTCTGTTTCGTATAGTAAAGGTGTGAGTTTTTTAAAAAGAGTATTTTTTTATTTGATATATTTTTTCTTGGAACTCCCGATGATTATTAATTTTGTTGAGCACAGATATATTTACAGTCTGGCAGTTTTCTATGGTTTTGTATATTCACTTCACTGGGTCTCTCTTTGGTGTTGCGTTATCTTTATTAGGTAGGTAGGTAATATAAATCTGAACTTAATGAAAAGTTTGTCTGTTGTGAACCTGCTAGTGTTAATAAAAATCCTTTTGCGTTACATCAAATCCGATATCAAAATCAGTCAAATACACAATTAGATAAAGCGGTAAAGTTAGTTTTTTTGTTTGGAGGGTCTACTCAGTCAACATCCCGAGGATTAAATGATCCAATTACCTATAACATTTCAGAATCTACAATATTCCTGAGTGGTATAAAAATATAGGAATAAGAAATAAATCTAGCAATGATTTTTATAATTGTTCCATCTAAATTGGTTCAACCATCTCGAAGTTATCAACACTTGTTAGCTGAAGTCGAGATCTTGATAACTTTGGTGGCGGTTTTTTTTTAATTTATTTATTTACACTTGTTTAAATGGCCTTTATAATGTCACGTAATTAGCAATGTTTTTCCTCGGTCTTAAGGCCAGTGTGATGATCATCAGAATGACAACAATATTGCAATGACAATCGACACACACTCGCCTTGATATTAATCATATATATCGAATACATTTATTCATGAGATGAATCCGATGAACTTGGGTCAAAAGAAAAATGTATATAATATGTGTTTTGTATGTTTCATCTTTTATTTATTTGCAATACATAATGTAAATCAAACTCATATTGTAAACATGCGAAGAGTATATTGGAATAAAAAAATACAGTTTGAGGCATTTATTTTTACTAAAAAAATTATATACATATAAAAAATATTATAAAGTTATTGTTTCACTAACGTTTTGCATTGTTATATGTCCCTGGGGTTTCATCCGCATGTTTAATTACTACTCCGCTACCCCGTCCCCCTAGGTTGTAGCGAGATATTACAAAACCTATAGAGTTTTCCGACAAATGAGCCTACTTCGAGAAATAAGCGCGTTCAACCAAACAACCTTAAAATTCTTCATATTTATGGGGTAGTATTCGTAATAAACTCACTAAATAAAAAAAAATCAGACTTTAAAAGTAAGATTCTGTACTAAAATTTAAACGGTGACGGGCCTGTTGGTCTAGTAGTTAGTGACCCTGACTGCTAGACCGGAGGTCGTGGGTTCGATTCCCTCACAGGACAAACTTGTCCTGTATCTAAGTGTCATTTATCTATAAAAAGTATATATTTATAAATTATATAGGTATGTTTATCAGTGTTGTCTGGTTACCTTAGTGCAAGCTCTGCTTAGTTTGGGATCAGATGACCGTGTGTGAATTGTCCAAGGATATTTATTTATTTATTTAAAATACATAGCTCTTCATGTAATAATCCTTCTACATAAGTTAAGGCTAACCATACGTCTAACCTTCTACATAAGTTAAGGCTAACATACGTTTAACACAAAGAATATCTTGCGATACATTGAATCCTGTGCAATCTTCTAATGCTAGAATGTTCGATAAATTCTTATGGAAGACGCGCTCTTGCACGGATCATTTGATTTTCAATGGTGTTTGTTTTCATCTTAACGCTTTGTTTGGCTTATAAAATGAGGTTTCTTCTTCATTTTTATACAGTGTGTAGTGATGAGCATTAACCGTTATTAAGTTAGTCTCAAATGTATAGATACTGAAAGTAACAATAGTTATTTTAAGAGAAAAATGTTCTTAAAATTTGCAAAATTAATACATTAATTATGATTATGACTGTGTGGATACATATATCTAATCTACTAATAATACTACTACTATACTCTACTAATAATAATACTATACTATGTTAACATGTTAGTAGCAATATTTAAATTGGGTAAGTAACTCTGTATGTCTCTTTGTTACACTTTCACAAACCTCTGAATCGATTTTAATAAATTATACTTAGTAACCTTGAGCCCCAAAAATCTATGAGCTTCCTCCACGTAGAAGTTATAATAACCACTTGCTATACACACACCCTATACAATGTGTTAATGAAATAACCCAAAACCTGAAACTACTTTGTTTAGAATCGGCAGCAAAATCGAATACAATAATTTTTATTATTATGGAAAAATATATCCAAAAAATATTATTTGTCATGCCGCCTCTAATATTTTTTAACGACGCTGTACACTACTGTCCAACGCGATGTAAACGATAGTGCTCGGACTGTGTTCGTTGACAGCGGCGCGGCGATAGAGCTACGAATCTGTAAGAAGTAGCACGACAACAACATTTTCAAATATCTATTACTATAATTCATGAAAATAAATAATTATACGTCTTATCAATTTATTAGTATAAAAGTTGGTTGGGGTTTTGGGTTATTTCATTAACACATTGTATATCAGCACTTGACAATGTTTATGCTGGAAAACCCCTATTACAGATATTCAACATAAAAACTCTCCTCGACGATTACAAACCTCTGTCGTCAGAAAAATAAGCGGATATGTCTAGTTACCTCATCAATAATCTGGTTTGGTTGACGTCACTAAAAACTACAATCGAAATAAAAGCAGAAAAACAAGGAATAAAAAATATGTACGTAAGTGAAAAGTCTTAGTTATTACTTCAGAAACAGATAAAGGCAATGGAATCTAACGCTTCCAGGATAATTATTTTTTAATTATAATCTGATTAAAATTGATTTTTAATTATAATCCGTTTACAGATTTCTTATTAGTACATTATTATTAGCTGTACCGCTTTCACCTTCGTCAAGTTAGGTATTTGGTTATAGCTCTGTTCCCGTAAGTCAAAGCGTGATTCATGACTTGTTATTCTATCTTAACTAAAAAAAATCGTTTCAGTAGTTTTTGCATGAAAGAGTGACTTTCACAATAAATACAAAATCAGAAATTTGTTTTGCTTTAAGCAAAAATTTCTATCACCAAATCCTAATTCCACGGCAATGTCTGCATGTTTATATAATCAAAAAGTTTATCATTTACATAACAAAAAGAAAACAGGTCTTTACACAGAATCCTTCCAAAAATAATTTCTAAGAATCTGAGAAGACTATAGGGAAACTGTATATTATGCAACACACGAATTGAATCAGTAATAATATGGTAACACATTACGTGTTCCATAATCCAAGGTTATCTTAAAGTGAAAGTGTGCGGTTGCTTTCACCGATGACTGTTTGTTTAAACACGCTATCTCTGTCTACCATTTAACGAAAGAGCGAGAGGGAAAAACTCGAAACGCCACGCAAAAATGTTTCGCAAACAATCATGGCGGTCTTGTTTGATGAGGATGTGTTATCTTGTTTGATTTTTTGCGTATCGCGTGTCTGTGAAGTTATGAAATACGGAACAAAGGCTCATTAAATACGCATTATTGTAACCGCCTATGTATTGTATAAAAAGTTTTTGATGTGTCCGGATCCCATAGACAACATAGTCAAAACAAATTATAGTTATTTACACTCACATTTGGGTAAATTGCTAAAGAGAAAACATGCATTTTGATTCAGTGCGTTGAAAGGAAATTTCAAAGTATTTAACATGATTTTGTCGTCAGTTTCCAAAGGTATTTTCCCAATATTGATAATGCTAATCTTGTAACTAAAAAGATTTTTTTACTAACCAACCATTTTAACAAGTTCAGAACGAACAAGATTGTTTTCTCAAAACTGGTTTTTGACTCATCGACTGCCTCCTTTGCCTAATTTTAGAACAATATTGAATATGAATGAGCTTGCGAATTCGACTCTGGGCGAGTATCTTATATTTGTTTCTAAGTTTATTTAAACCAGCGCTGACATTGGTAAAGGAAACCTCGTGAAAAAACTTAGGTATAACTCTGAAACCACAATCCGCTTTAAGCGAGTGTGGTAATTAATGCTTTGTAGCCTTTGTGTGTGATAAGAGGTATTTGTAGGCTGAACATTTTAAACCATCAAACACACGTGATTTCAGACACAATAAAAGACAATAGCAGCCCGACAGCCGGCTGTCGCTTGGTCGTTGAAAGGTTTTTTTTTTTTCACATACGGTCATCTGATCCCAAGTTAAGCTCTGTTTAGAGCTTGTGTGATGGTAACCAGACAACTGATAAATATACTTATATAATGTATAAATAAAAAGATAAATTATAAATAGATAAATTACACCCAGACACAGAACAAACAATCATGCGCATCACACAAAGTTTGTTCTGGGTGGGAATCGAACCCACGACCTTCGGTTTAGCAGTCAGGGCCACTAACCACTACACCAACAGGCCCGTAAAAAAAATAATAATATCGTCAATCTCAACTTAATTTTTCGCTAGAAATGTATTACTCAGACTTCCAGAAATAACGATATCGTGGGATTTTTCCAATACAGAATCTTCTGCTACTAAATTAACCTCTAAAGTTAAGATAAATATGCTCTCCTGGTATCCGAACCTCGATATTAGTTCTTTATTACTAGAAACTTGCGGTAAGGTTTTCTCTTATGTCCCAGGTGGAATTCCGTGTTAGGTAGGACTCTGTAGCGGAGTATGTAATAAATCAGTTCCCTTTATCCCTTGAGGAAAACCCACTCTTGTATTGGAATAAGAAAATACATAAATCAAGAGTATATATTTTTATTATAATGATTGATTTTTAATCCAATTGATTTCAATCAAAAAGTTTTGCCGTAAGTATATAAGAAAACTGCATCGATCGGCAAAACATACATTTTTTATATGGAACAAGGTGGAATGTGTTCACAGATCTAAGTACCATAGAACCACACATGATCACCCACCAGTGAATCCAAAAAAAAAAAACAAAATATGGTCAATTTTATGAAAACAAAAATGTTCTTTTTTACTTTTCTTCCTCGACTCCATTTCATTGTGCCGGTTCTCAAGTTATTTTTTATGTCAAATATTGTATTTGGCAGGTTTCTTCTTAATTGCCATATTCAGGCTGCAAAGTTTCGATAGAAAAGGCGAGACGACGAAAAAAAAGTAATTAGTCCGTCAGTTAGATTATTAAAAAATTTTGGACACGTATTTTTTCTTTTTTCTCGTAAACGAAAAATGACGACGATACAGTGCGTTGAAGTTGTGCGTGACGTCACGATCTGATACAATTTTTGCAGCACGGTGACGTCAAAAGCCCCCACTCCGGAACTTTGTTACTCTTTATCTTTGTATTTTTTTATTATTTTGATCAAGCAAAAAATACGTGTCCTGTATTTTTGGCCGATCTAAAAGACGGACTAAACAGAATGCCATTTTTTTTATGCTGTCGTCATCCCAATTATAAGTTTTCTATATGATTTTTACATTATAATAGATATGCCTGCCATAAAAGGTTTTCCATGCCTACTTTTCCGGTCTTTATTCGAACTTTTAGTTTTCTCACCTACCTCGAAATATCTCATCAAAATATTAACCGAATTTCGAATCTCCTTGAGAAAAATAAAATTAAAACATCACGTTTACAATAAACAAAGCAACGAAAGATAGCGGTATGCCTCACTTTCAATTTACGTGATATCTTTCATAAACGTTAACCAGACAAAACGTATTGTCATTTATCATCGTTAAGGAAAGCAGGTTTTAGCTAGGCAAAAAGGAGTGGTAAATATTTCCTGAAACTGTCATGGCGTATTTCCTTGAAGATATATAAAAAAAAAACATTACCTCACTTTAAAGTATCTCTTTTTATCGTGCGACTGTTTATAGAATTATCTAGGCTAATGTGTATAAACGCGCTACTCTTTGGAACTACAAGACGGTAAACATATGGCCTGTATATGATAGGCAGATTTATATTATACGGATGAATAAAATCATGCTACGACTAGTAAAAAAAGACAAAAAAACCATATACGGATTTGACTAATTCTAACCCGAAAAACTGGGTGCTAAATGACTAACATGAGTTGAAGTGTTTTCTAATAATTTTACTGTTATACACGAATACCTTTCAAAGACCATCCGACAGCCGGCTGTCGCGCTGTTATTGTCTTTCTATTGTGTCTCGAATCACGTCTGTTCGAAGGTTTAATAAATCGAAAAGAAAAAAAAGAATTTCTAGCAGTAAAATCAATAAGTTAGTCAATTGCCTTTAGATAGCTCATAAAATAAAATGTTTATATGCTCTGAAAAAATAATATGCTCAAACTTAAGAACTTTTAATAAACTATTTAAAGTATTGGTTTAAACTTTATTTTCAGTTCTAACTAATAGCGGTAAGTACTAGAATAAAAGCCTTCTAAAGTTCATTCCGCCCTGGTACTTTATATTGTATTTCAATGGCGTAACATACGTCATACGGCATGCAGAAAAATGTTGAGCATAATAAACTATACACACACTTCGACCATTCTATTTGTCTACTAAATATGCAAGAGCCTGTTTGAATCCGTCTAAGTTGTTTGAATTAAATTAGTGTAGAAGATTTTTCCGTTCCCAAACTCAATTTAAGCATGTGAGACAAAGTTTAGAAACTAGGTAAAAAACTTTATTTTAAAGGTAAAATTGTCACAAAGTAAATTCTACACGACCACCTACCTACCTCAATAAAGTTATCATTGTCGAGTTTCTAAAGAAAGCATGGTGACCGCAAGAAAGTTCTACATAAACGTCTAGACAGCGTAGTCACACAACGAAAAATATTTGCGCCCTTGTCTTGCAGGTATATTACAAGTATGTGCGACAAGGACGGACGATGGCAGCTGCATGTGAGTCTATGTGACCTTGATATATGGAATGAGAATCGCGGCGACACGACGTGTGTGCGTTCGAGAGTACTAAGCTATCAGAAATTCCGAGGAGGTAAATTGGAATTATTCACATGCGAAATTAAACTTTAACTTTACGCCGTTAAAGTTGGTTTTTGGTTGTGGTGTGAAGGGAAAATCGAAGGTACTAGGTGAGCCTTACCATGAAGTCGTCTTCAGTGTTATGGTGTTAAGTAAGCTCACATACTTATTCATAGATGTGTGTGTAATGCTTAATAGGCCACCTGTCTTCACATGTTTCTTAACTGCTCTTTAACACATCGACAAATGTGCGTTTGTGAGGATTTGATGCTATGATAAAATAAAGAAAAAACTTTTGTTGTTAAGACCGCCTTTTTACCGATGTGTTTTGCTAGTTTATTGGTAGAATGCGGAAATAAATATTTCTGATATCTTTAGTATCAAATATTAGCTCTTTCTGGGCTCTACTTGCGTTCCGTTTACGAAATAAATACCTACATGTATTTAGGTAGGTAATGTTTAAACCTTTGAACGCAAGTGATTTGAGACACAATAGAAATACGAAAGCAGCGCGACAGCCGGCTGTCGCTTGGTCGATAAACTAGAAAAATGCGATATAGAAAAAACAGTTATGCAGTTATGGAGTTTCTTGCCCATTCTTCTCGATACGTAACAACATTTCCGAATGGGCGGTAGATTCACTTTTGATTTATAAGTATGACGTTTCAAAGTGCCTCTTTTTTGGTCTAATGAAAATAAATGATTTGACTTTGACTTGACTTTGACAGTTAAATAAGGCAATAGTGTGAGTATTGAATGTATTATTTATGAAATTAAGCATGTTTTATTGTATTTGACACCTGGGTCGTTCTTCTTTTTTACCGACAATGACTTGTCTCCTCCACAAAAAAAAACAAAATTTGCTCATAAATACAAAAATACTTATTTTTTTTTATTATAAAAATACACTGGACAATGCAATAATTATAATATCCCCAAAACTAGATTTTACTCATAATTATTTTTTAAAAAATCAGTGTGACATAGTATACAAAAAGCGTGACGGAGGTGTTATACACACAAATAAAGTGTGTCCCTCTATGACTAGTAATGTAAACAAACTGCTCTCGTAAAAAAAAATCACATTAAAAGTTTCTATCCAAGAACATTTACTAAACTACTTAACCTTTTTTATTACATTAATAAGAATAAATAATTTTTAGTATTTATATTATTAAATAAAAAAAAATGGTTGCCTGTAAAGTCGGTTTTACGGGCGAAGATTTTACGTGACAACGTCTTTTACCGATCATAGTTGAGTGGGAGAGAGACGCAAGGCATTCGGCGGGCCTCTCTCTCGTTCGGTGACTCATCGTAACGTTACCGAGCGTTACACTTTTTCATAAGTGACTCCCAGCCGCAACCTAATTTAAGACGTTGTCACGTCAAAAATATTTTATTGGCTGTCTCCCGATGTATATGATTTTAGTTGCTACCTTCTGTCACTCATTTTATGGTACAAAATAGTGTGCGTTAGAAACTTTGAACTTGGTCACTAGGCTCGAGAAGAGTCCCTCTTTACCACGCACTCGCACTATACGTTCCTACGCCCCGGCAATACCAGTCAGTCGCTTGCAAACAGTAAAAAGGAGGTGCGTGTGTTTATTTAGCGACCGCTCTGTCACGTAAGTTACGACTTCCAAATGCTATTCTAATTTCGGGGTTTTAATGTTATTTGATTAATTAATGATAAATATTTCATATATACTCAGTTTTAAGCGTAAATTATAATTAGGAAAATGCTGAATATCTCGAACACTACTATTTTACACCTCTGTCACGTAGCACCTCTGTCACGAAAATGTGTGACGGAGTGGTTATAACTCGTGACGGAGTGCTCATGTTTGTATGGAACTTAGAGCCTTAGTTAATATCCATTATAGATGATTGCTAGTTTTTTTTATGTTGGTTATTCTATCGTCAACTATTTTGTTAATTTAAGGTATTACCATCAAGTAAATGAAAAAATGGCATTATCTGCGGCTGAAAGACAGCGACGGTGTCGTGAAAAAAGAAAGCTCAACCCTGAACTTGTTGCAGAAGTAAAACGTAAAGATTTAGAGAGATATCATGCTCGCAAAAGGTTAGATAAGGATATGACACCAAAAGAACATAAAAAAATAAACATTGTTTACCACTCCGTCACTTAGTTAACCACGCTGTCACAATTTGTCCCCCTTAAAATTTTAGTTCAAAGTAAGTTATGAACCACTTTATTGTTAGTATTTATAAAAATAACGTTTTCTAGTATTATATGCTAAATAATAAAGGTGTTCATTAGATTTTTAGGCGACTTTATTAGGCGACTTTTACAATATTAAAAAGTTTTATGTCTTATGAAGCAAAAATGTGACAGAGTGGTAATGGATAACTTAAAAAAAAATGATTTTTTAAAAAAATCCATCTAATTGGGCTAGATAATAGTAAATGTGTATATTCTTGATAAGAAATTAATAAGAAACTGAAGTTCTGATTTCAAATGAGACATAAAAAAATAAATACTTTTGTGACTGAGGTGTTATTTTTTTTCATACCATTCCTACGAAATTTAAAATAAAACGAAAATTACATTTAATACTTCGCTGCATTATATGTTTTTGTAATCTACAATAATGAGGCAATAATTTAAATCACATTTTACTAAATAAATCACAAGTTTATTTTTTTATCAAATATAAAAATTTGCCGGACAGATTGTCGATAAAAAAGAAGAACGTCCCACCTACCTAATAAGGAAATACATGTGATACTACTAGAAAATTTACTTAGTCGTACGACTAAGTTTATATAGTATAAATTTGTTTATATTGTTTGTTCTGTGTCTGGGTGTAATTTATCTATATATTTATTTATAAGTATATAAGCATGTATATCAGTTGTCTGGTTACCATGACACAAGCTCTGCTTAGCTTGGGATCAGATGGCCGTGTATGACTTGTCCCAAGATATAAAAAAATAAAAATTGTTACTTACTCTAAATATATAATTTTTATAGCATAAAGCGAAAAGTTATTACTATGAATCATAGTAGGTAATATAAGATATCGAAACTCCCAATTAATTTAGACACAATTAATTTTAATTCTTATCGTTTACTTTCCTTAAAAATAAATAAAGATAATTGCTTGATGTAGCCTACTTATACCTTCCAATTATTACAATGATAAAGTTTGTGTGGAAGGTTGGATATAGGATGTTTGTAACTTTTTCAAGCAAAAACTATACTTATTACGTGTATTTTTGATCTTGCACAATCTGCTAGGATATGATTCTACCCATGAAAAAAAAATCAGCTGTTTCATACATTATAGTCGGAAGGGCATAGAAGTTTTGTTAGAAACAGCTGATATTTTTTTCGAGTTTTCAGAGTTGGTTCCATAATGAAAGTTGTTTGTTTTCATGGGTAGAATCATCTCCTAGCGGGTTGTGCAAGACCAAAAATACACCTAGTATAACGAATTTTGTTGAAACTTAAACATCTGAAAAACGATTAAGTTACATAACATCACGCTATGAACAACAAAGGCAAAGCAGTATCTAAAGACCTAACAAAACGCGGATTAAACCGAGGGTAACAGTTAGTGCCTTATAAAGCCTTATTTGAATTGATGACGTCACGTATTTCGCGCCTCTTGATTAAGTGGTAGGTAAATAGTCCCGGTACTTGCTTTGAGATGTGGAGTACTGCAGTAATTTACTAATTAGTAATTAGCGAGATGCAATTAATCTTCAGTATATTAATTTGAAGTACCATTAAGCGTTAGAGCAGAGCATACAATGTAAGATGGTTAGAAGAAATAGGTATTTGTTTATTTTTTCCATCTTAAAAAATAATTCATTTTTCTGGTAATATATAAGTAAATAGACAGGAAAAAAAAAAGGACCTCTATTAAGGAATTCTGAACATTCTCGAGGAATTCTTTCGTTTTTTGGCATGTAAGTATCTACTTCGTAACTTTGTATGCTATAATTTTTACTAGCTTCTGCCCGCGGCTTCGCTCGCGTTAGAAAGTGACAAAAAGTAGCCTATGTTACTCTCCATCCCTTCAACTATCTCCACTCAAAATAAATCACGTCAATCCGTCGCTCCGTATTGCCGTGAAAGAAAGACAAACAGACAGACAGACAGACACACTTTCCCATTTATAATATTAGTATGTATAATGTGCATAAAGAAAATCCCTTGTCTAATTTCCAATGAGCTCAAGAGTATATGGAGGTAAATAGTAATGTAATCAGGACGATTTTATATTGCTATGCAACGGAAAAGTTACAACATTTTTCCCACTTTTTGCAACGCTTATATTTGTTCTCAGGAGAAGACTGTTTTAAAAGGTGAAAACCCTAACAAAAAAGAAACCGCAATAACTTTGTTCAATTTTCCTCTGAGTATTGGGCGTTTGCGCAGCATTACCATTAAGTAGTCTTTTTTTTTTGGTGAGTGGGATATCATCCAATGACTGCTCCCGTCCTGGGTGCGGCGGGAGGGCGTGTCAGACTCTTACTGACTAAAACCCACTCATGTTCCTTCGATTGCCCTTTATGTTCCAGAGTCACGGTAACTATTATAAACATTCCGCAACTCCGGACCATTAAGTACCAAGTCTAAAAGTAATAGTAAGCCTAAAATACGTGGAAAACATTTTGGAAAACTTTTAACTTAATTATAACACATGCGTATGTGTATATTTCCAAGATGTTCTACTCAAAACTAAAAGCTAGACGACCTTTTCCACGCATAATGTTTAAACCTAAAAGTTCTCGTATTTTGGGTCAGTTAAGATGACCCATAGGAGGACAAGATAGTCTAAGAATAATTATGCCTACTTGGTACTTGCTCAGAATACGTATAACGCCCCTTTTGGAACTAAACCGGAATGTGAATAGCACCCGAGACTAAATTAGACAATACATACACCTACTCATAATAAGAAACAAAATCTTATCAAAATATGAGATGCCAAAGCCCACGTTCACAGATCAAAAGTAATAACTGTCCTGGTTTACTGTTTCAGATTAAAAAGCAATTATTTATTAATATAAAAAGTTCACATCCCCGAAGAATGTTGTCCCAATGATCGGTTGAACGAAGAACGTTCGCCCGAAAAGACGCATGAACGAAATAAGTTTAAACGTTAGGTTGAGCAAAGAACTTTTCCCAGACTGGTCATTAGACAGAAAAGCATTTGATCGAAAGAACTTCTTTTGTCCAAAAGAACGAAGGACTCGAAGGACGTTCGCCCGACGGGACGATTTCAAGAAAAACTTTCGTCTAATTTGCTGTTTGTATCCATAATGCGAAAGTAACTCTGTCTGAATGCCTCTTCTTCACGCCTAAACTACTGAATGAAATTTGGTACAAATATAGTCTGGGACCCGAGAAAGGACATAGGACAGATTTCATCCCGGAAATCCCAGGGAACGGGAACTATTATTCCACGCGGACGAAGTCGCGGGTAAAAGCTAGTTTAAAATATATCTTTTCAGCTTACCCTATTTTTGCTTGAGAAAACCTGTACCGTAAAATAATTTACCTACTTCTTTAACAATGTTAGAACATTATTCATTATTATTAAATTCTAATTACTTTGTTACGCTGCTAATTAATTTTCTGTAGTTACCATGCAGCCGTTAACAACAGTAGGCATTAAATTCGATCCTCAATACTATTTTAATAAGAGAATATAATTTCTGGAATAGGTAGGCACTTCGCTTTTTCGATGTTGAAATAACGATTTGTTTGTTTAAAATTGATAAAATAATTCTCGTATGTGTAAATAGTCAATATAATGAAGTTACTGTCGTAGAATGGAAAATTTGGTACTTTATATGATTATTTTCATCTTATTTTGTTATCTTAAGGTCTCCTTATAACCTTCCACTGTTCCTTGTGTAGTGCCTTCTCTTGCCAATCTATTAACGAGTATATAAAATGGTAAACTGACTGACTGATGATACAATCATCATACAACCCTAACCGTTGGTCCTAGATACTTGAAGCTAGCAGGGTATGTTTTCCGTAAAGAGCAGGTAACCACTAAGAGCGCCTTCACACTAGCGTTTGTCCAGTGAAGGCGTTTGATAAAAGTATGCGCAGTGCAGACGCCGCGTTGTCGCGGCGTCAGTGCAAGGGTAAAAGAATACGCTGCGTTAGCACCGCAGGTGCGCGACGCGTGCGCCGCGTTACTACGGTGTACAACGCAATTGTGTGACGTCTGCGCCGCGTTAGCGCAGCGTTCAATTGACTCCAGAGGAAACGCCGCGACAACGCGACGTCTGCCAGTAGGTAGTTATTTGAATTTGCACTTGCATTTAATGAAATTGAAATGTTTACGGTCTAGCGTTAAAAGTGTGTCAAACATTTGTCGACAAAGTAATAAACATGGCCGTTAACAAAGAACGGAGAAGAATATTTTCTTCATTCCGGAAAAATTCACACCGTAAAAATCTTTCTACATCTGAGATGCTAGTATTCCACTCAAGTTGATTTTAAAATCAGAACTACGATACCATTTCCTACAATTAATTCTTTTCATAGTTATTTAGTACTAGCTTTTGCCCGCAACTTCGTCCACGTGGATTAATAGCTCCCGTTCCCGGGGGATTTCCGGGATGAAAACTATCTTATGTCCTTTCCCGGGCCCCAGACTATAATCTATACCAAATTTTATCCAAATCGGTTCAGTGGTTTAGGCGTGAAGAAGAGACAGAAAGACAAACAGACAGACAGACAGATAGAGTTACTTTCGTATTTATAATATTAGTACGGATGTGACTTTAGAATTAGTAATATGTATTTGACGGGCGTGTTGGTCTAGTTGTTAGTGACCCTGACTGCTAAGCCGGAGGTCGTGGGTTCGATTCACACCCAGGACAAACTTTGTGTGATGAGCACGATTGTTTGTTCTGTGTCTGGGTGTGATTTATCTATAATATGTATGTATTTATAAATTATATAATTATGTTTATCAGTTGTCTGGTTACCATAGTACAAGCTCTGCTTAGTTTGGGATCAGATGACCGTGTGTGAGTTGTCCGAGGATATTTATTTATTTATTTATTACTGTTCTCTGTAATGGGGACAGACTCTATGGGGACAAAAGAAATATACCGAAAGGAATCAATCGGTAAGCGAATATCACAACAGCGATGAACACTCAGACCGAGATAAGTAAATGCTTGGCAAATGCTTCGACTAAGCAATATTACGGTCTCCGTCTAACTCCGATAGTCTAGACAGAGAGACTTTCGACGACTAAGCGACAGCCGGCTGTCGGGCTGCTATATTGTTGTTAATTTGTGACTCAAATCACGTGTGTTTGAAATTAATCTTGGCTTTACTGACGGTGCCATTGAGCTGAAGAACATAAAATTACAAGAACAAAGCAAAATCGTTTAAAGCAGAATTAAAGTTTTATACTCTCGAATCAGCTGTGACTTAATAACGTTAAACTCCATAAAAGATGCATTTACACAGCAGTTCCTGTGATTCATTCTAATTTAAATTCAGTTACATTGTACTTTAAGTTTAAATTAGAGCTTTTCAGTTTAAGTATCTAATTATGTTAGTTTTACTACTTATTCAGATTTACTGCGTTGGTTTTGTTAGGGGTAAAAGCTTTGCCAATGGTTCAATAGTTAGTAATTATATAATTTAATACCTATTTCCATTTCATTCCATACCCGTAGATGTCAAGTAATTCTATTATTACGTAAGCGATATGTATGTAAATTATTACAATAAGGTTAATTGATTTTGTTGATCGAAAATGTCTTGTATCAAAATTTTCAGTACATCAAGCGATACATTTTCTTATTTATTTCTATCCTATCAACGTTCAGGATTAACGGGCGTTCCCCTTTTTATCCGTCTGTTGCTAACAGGGTCTCATAAGCGAGCAGTGGTTGGCAACAAGAAAAATATTCTTCAAAAGCTTACGTTCCAACAAAAACAGAAATTGTAAAAATAATTTACATTACGTTTATAACAAAATGCGCTGGACTGTAATGATATAAATGTACAAAATTTGACAAAATTTGCCGGCAGACATAAAAGACAAAGTTAATTATGAGTACAAACAATTTCCTCTCATTGAAATTCACAACGTAATTCGCTAATTTATTTAAATTACCATTTAAAATTAACAAATAAATAGACCCATGTCTAATAAAATCAAACCATCCTTAAATAATTTAGGCCTTTCGGGGGTATTATATTTCACCCTCATTTAATACTTTGATTCCTAAGTTAAACTTGTTTAGACAGATAATAGCATGTGCTTCTATTATTTATTGTTCCTTACAAACATTTTTCTATCATTAAAATACTAGTTTCTATGTGTGTGTCGCGCACACATACACAAAACGAGAAAAAAGAAAATTCTTCCCGCTAACCACACTGGTAGTACACATAGAAGACATTCATAGACGCGTATACACATGTGGTCTCGCTCTAACACTGCGTAATGTGAGCGTCAGAAAGAAACAGGTATAGGGATAATAGAAAAGTCTTCTATCAATGTGGTTTACATGTGTGTTTGCGTCGAGACTGGACTCGGGATACGGGCGTCCCACATACGGGATCGCTTGGCTAGACCTGTTGCTGCGTTATGACAGCCTAGTACTTTCTAAGAACGTCTAATGCTCTGGAGAATCTAATACACACATGGAATGAAGCCGAGAGCATCTAAACATGGTTTGAATGATTAGTTCATTGAGTATTTAGGATTTCACTTTGTAAAATAATTATAATTTGGAGTATTTTGTGAAATAATTAAATTTTCCATTGAATGTGAGTTGTCAACCATGTGTGTTACAAATTAATACTTTAATTAAGAATACCTATTAGTGAGTGGGACAGGAAAATGCCTTGTAAATGATGTTTAATTGAAAGCTTGTTGAATAAGACATAATTATTGTGCGAACAATATTTTAATTTATGTACGTGGCTCATGTTTGTAATGAGTATGAATTCAATTAGCTTTTGAGGTAATTTAATATTAATTAGCTTCATTATGAGCTTAATTTCTTTTTGTATTATTTTTTGTTGTTATACATTTTACAGGGGGTGAGACACTATTTATTATTAGGTGACATAATTTTATTGTATTAATTTTATTTTATGTAGATCAATTATCCGACCAAACCGGTCGGTCTTTTGCTCTTTTTATAAAAGGTTTTGATACACTTATTATTATAGGTACTTGTCATCGAAATAGATTGGAGTAAATAAATAGATTTTTTGTACTTGCACAGTCTGGCTAATATTTCCAAAATTATTTTTTTTATTTTTTCTAAAATCTGGAATTATATCATCAAGTTTATCAATATTTTCTCATTTTAATTTCATTTCTACATCATAGACTTTAAAAGGATGAGCCTTTTAAAGTCTATGATGTAGAAAATTATCGTCGTTAAACTCCCAATAAAAAGACAACATACACTGATTGTATGAAACGTAAATTGTTGTATACAATTTCAGCTCGTTTTCTTAATCACTTAAGAAAAACTAAAATATCCTAAAGACGTAGTAGACTTATCTAAATTACCTCATTACGATTATAATCTATGGCAATATTAATCACAAAACATTGCCCGAACTCTACTTAAGTTGCCAAGAGTATATCACTTTTATATTCCCTCTGGGATTAGTTTAACCTTGATACAGAAACTTAGGAAAAGCCTTAAGTACTAGATATCTTAGTCATCATTCAGAGTGATTGCGAGGGCTAGGGTGATCGGTAAACTTCTCTGCCGCTAATCCCTTTGAGAAAAAAACATTAGAATAGAGTGTTGTTTATTTCTTTTTATGATGTTATAGAACTAGTATTTAAAATAAGTACCACTATTAAACCTTCGAACATACGTGATTCGAGAAACAATAGAAAGATAATATTATTGCAGCACGACAGCCGGCTGTCGCTTGGTCGTTGAAAGGTATAATTTTATCAATCCACATGTACCTTCTAAAGTTTATTTTGGGTATCACATGCAGTCATCGATGAAAGCAATCGTTGCGTTGTGAGGAAACCTGAAACTTATAATATGTCCGAAATCTCGAATATTTCAATTTTGATATTACATAAATCATAAATCAGTGCATTGTTAGGTAGACCAGCCAGTTACTTTAACATTTATAATATTAGTATGAATAAAAGTAAATCTATTTGACTGCTTGTCACTATGTATATTTACGACAGGACCACTGAACCGATCGTAAGTTTAAGAAATAGGTAGCTTAGTATTTAGATAATGGGATAGGCTACTTTAATCCACAACTTTGTCTGCTCAAAAATCGCAAGCAAAATCTGGGCTACTTTATAAACTATCTAAGTCTTACTTATTTATCAGGATTAGACTGTGTGGAGAAACAGCCTTCGAAACTACAGCTTTGAGTAAAATTTCAGACATGTATACAAGCTTTGAAATACTAAGAAGGCTATTCATCTAAGCTAGCAGTTCTTAAGCTAGATTCTTAATTTGTTTGATTAAATAGTCACCAAGGTCACACCACAAAATTACGTTTATCGTTGAATCACTCTTTTTTTTTATAACTTATGGGCTTGTTCTTGGTCCCCGACTAGTCCGAGGGCATAGACGGGGCCTACAATGGAGCGAGCTCACCCAAAAGATGCCTATGCACTCGTCTTTTGAATACATCCGGGTTATATGCTTTTGGAAACACAGACGCCGGCAGAGAATTCCATTCCTTTACGGTGCGCATAATAAAGGATTTCGAAAAACGCTGCGTGCGGATTCGAGGAATATCGACCAAGAAAGGGTGGTATCCTGCCGTACGTCTAGATGTCCGGTGGTAAACAAATGAGCACACTCACCGGAGTGCAATCTGTAAAACACAGCCAGACAGGCAATTTTACGCCGATGTGCCAGAGGTTGCAGATTCACAGACTCGATGGTCAAACCGGCTTTTACCCGCGACTTCTGCGTGAATGAAATTAGAGGTGTCTTTAACCTTTAACTCAAGGTTATTCAGCCAGCACTCATCAAATATCATCAAAATTATTTCAGTAGTTTAGCTGTGAAAGGGAAACAGGCCAACAGACACAAAGTCAGAACATCATCTCCCTAGTCTTTTCCCAACTATTTTGGGGTCGGCTTCCAGTCTAACCAGATGCAGTTAGATACCAGTATTTTACGTAAAGCGACTGCCTATCAGACCTTCTCAACCCAGTAACTGGGCGAAACGATACCCCGTGGTAAGACTGGTCAGACTTTCTTGTTTCACCCGTAACGTCTGTCAAAGTTCTACGAATGACAACCGGGACCAACGGCTTTACGTGCTTTCCGAGGCACGAGATGTCAGTGATGTGTAAGATAAACTTTTGAAAGTTACTACCTACATATGAATTGAAAAATCACAGACACAAAGTCAAAGAAGAAGAAAAAGTTTCATGAACATTATTCTCATCTGGCCCCCCTAAATTGATCCAGGGACGGTGAACTAGGATATAGTCCTTATTTCGCGAAAGAGTTTGACATACCTCTCCACCCGGTTCGGTTGAAAGAGGACATCTAAACTCTCCCCAGTCCGAATAAAGGTTATTTACAACGTCACGAGACCAGAGGAAAAACAGAAGACGGATAAAACCGCAGATTGTATATTTCCAGGTATATCTTGGTTTACTTTCAGTCAGCAAATAAACGAAAGGAAGATTCTTAAGGACACATACCTATATAAATGAATTATCGCCAACGATATTTCACGCTCTATTAACTTCGATGGAGGAAATCCAGTGGCCTACTGTAAGTTAGTTAGGGTCGGAAGGGAGCTAGGGACTAGGCAAACCTTTGTTTGACTTAGGTATACTTGTTTAGTGTTTAACCTTTCGATGACCAAGCGACAGCCGGCTGTCAGGCTGCTATTGTCTTTCTATTGTGGCTCTAATCACGTGTGTTCGAAGGTTTAAATATAGCAAAGAGGTAAAGTTTTTTTTTTATATGGTACTAGCTTTTCCCCGCGACTTCGTCCGCGTGGAGAAATAATTCCCGTTCCCGGGGGATTTCCGGGGTGAAAACTATCCTATGTCCTTTCTCGGGTCCCAGACTATATCTGTACCAAATTTTATTCAAATCGGTTCAGTGGTTTAGGCGTGAAGAAGAGACAGACAGACAGACAGACAGACAGACAGAAAGACAGACAGACAGAGTTACTTTCGCATTTATAATATTAGTAAGGATAGTAAGGATTATTTTTACTTAGGGTAAATTAACATTATATTAGTGTTATACTAAATCAGGCGTATAAGAGGATGTGGGCAGAACCTATTTAGATAAAATCTGACTTTTAAAAAGGTCTGACCTTATTAAAACTGATGTCTAAATGTTTAGTTTAAAGCCGGTGGCTTAATGTTCAAATCCGCCTCCATTTAAGACGGGTCTATTATAATGCTGTCTTAGACTAAAAGTCCTAATCCACACCTTTTATCACGAAATAACTCTTTGCTTTTTTTAGGCAGAACTAAGATTAGATAAGTAATTATTAGTTTTTAGGAATCCATCATTCGAATGGTACTATTTATTTATTTATTTAAACTTTATGCACATATGTACAATGGCGGACTTAATGCCTTAGGCATTCTCTACCAGTCTACCCAGGGTGGTGCAGAGATTATATGGTAGGTGCACTTAAAAAAGAAAAAGAAAAAGAAATGGAACTTAAAATTAAAAAAAGGAATAAACATAATTACCTACTTAATTATATATTAAAGTATATATTATATACACATAAATACATACATAAATACATACATACACAAATACATAAATACATATATAACAAAGAATGTAGTGACTGGTCAATAGACTCTGCTCATTTTACTATCTACCTTGTTAATAATAATAATTGTTAATAATAATAATGCGGTGCTTTACGTGGGCGCAATCGCGTTGAAACGCCCACCGCGTAGGCCTCCGTTGTTAGGCCGTCTGTCTATCTGTTGGAGGGTCTTATGACAACATAATAGGTACAGAGTTTTCACAGTGTGTGTGTGTGTGTGTGTGTGTGTGTGTGTGTGTGTGCGTGTGTGTGTGTGTGTGTGCGTGAGTGTGTGTGTGTGTGTGTGTGTGTGTGTGTGTGTGTGTGTGTGTGTTCTGGGGCAAAAAAGCAAGCATCAACGAGTCATCAAGAGTCATGAAGGAAATCATTGCCACCCATAAGTATCCGCAACGGGAGTCGCATTTTTGCCGGCTCTTTATAAAGATGTTGCTCTTTTATTTAAGACCCTAGTCGTTACAGTCTGCTAATCTGTCACTTGGAGCTGCTTTTACAGAACGTAGAGTATTAAGCTCATTTTTATTGCTGCTATAACTAAAAAATTAATTAAGTGCGGAACTCCTATTGTGTGGGTCCGGCACTTGATTTTTTTTTATAATTTTAGTCACATTAAACAAAGGCAAAAACTGCGTTTGAAATCGAAGAGTAAAATTCTTTAGGTATCAATCCAAGAAACTAAGCAATTTGATAAACAAATTGAATTCTATCTTAATCAATCCTAAAGACCTTCAACGCAATACTAATTAACTAAAGAGTCTCAGTATATTCAATATATAAGTAAATAGTATGAACAAACATAGAACACTCCAGTCCTCTCTTGACCTGCGTTAATTTGATCTATTTCGGTATATTGAAAGGACGATCCATATTATGTATGGACTAGTTAAACGAGGGACTAGGGACAACAGTTAGGAAATCCGGATCCTTCGGAGGATCCAACTTGAGTTTGGATCCGAAACTGAATCTGACTTTTCTTGAGTAGGTATGTAAGCATGATTTGTACTTTTTGTGTCGGCCTGCGCCGCTTTCTACTTCTCAAGTAGCTAAAACTCAGTTAGGAACAAATTTTTATTTATCTTCGGCTATACGCATTACGCATCCAGTGGCTGCCATTCTCCTTTGCAGATGCTCTTTCTTGCCGAGGAGTATCCTACAAAATGTTTGCCTAAACACGGTTTTCACTGCATAACACGCATTCCAACGATTTAAAATTTAGGAGAATTTTCTGGTCAAAGTTGTACCCTAATTGCAGTTAAAACTTTAAATTAACCACGTACTATTTTTCTCCATGTCCCAAGTTTAATAAATTTCTCCATGAACTAATTAAAAAGAAGAAAACAAATCGGTCTGGACAGGATAATCATTAGAAGTGACTAACACCTAGTGAATAAGCTCAGAGCATTTGTTCGGTATAGAGGTCATAATGTGGGAGGCTGTACTTACAGATGCTTGTAGAATTGAGGGCGATGCTGACAATGTCGTTATGTAAGGACATTGTTGTTGGTTTGATTTATTTAGATTTAGATCTAACTTTGTTTCGTGAAAGTCGATAATCGTGGGCGAAGACGAAGTAAAACAAGAGACATGTCACTTAAATTAAAAGATCTAATATTATTATTTTTTTACAGCACTGGGAAACATTTGTTTAAAGCTAGCTGTACCGTGATTTTACCGCGTAGTTCCCGTTCTCGCGGGATTTCGGGAATAAAAAACTATTCTATATCCTTTCTCAAGTTATAGACTATCTCTGTACCGATTTTTATTTCAACCGCTTCAATATTTTCATTTCAGACAGTGTTTCTCATTTATAATATTAGTATGGATTAAAAGAGAAGAAAGAAAGGATATTGCGTAAAAGAGTAAATAAAAGGTATCTTCCCTATTCTTCTCTTGTAGAAAGATTCTTAAGTGCCTTTTAATGTTTCAATTGAAATGTATAAAGTTACTTCAATTTTGACTTTGACTTACTTCAAAGTAATGTTTATCTTATTAATTATTTCAAGTAATTAACTATTTCAATGAAGTTGAAACCAGCCCACGTACAGATTTTCACGAACTGACGAATTCGGTTTATCGGGCAATTCTACTAACTTTTAATTCTAGAAATTTTAGCATCTAATCTTAGTATCAATAGTAAAATTTCTTAGGAATTAGGGATAGTGTATACATTAATGATTTTCATTGTTTAGTTGAAGAAAGTCCATACCATTAAATTAGTCGATCTATATGTATTCATATAGATCGACTAATTTAATGGTATGGACTTATTATAGGTACTCCTATAATAAGGTATTTTACTACAGCATCAATTGACATAAATTTAATGAGCTGTATAAACGCGATTCATATATTTTGTATGCGTGTCAGCTTAATGACGTCACAAAGTTATCAACTCAATTGACTATTTATTGTATTTAAAGCAACTATTACTCCAATTTTACAGTCAATTGAAAATTAACTGGATTTTTAGGATTAACATTATGAGAGGTATCATAGCAATCGTAACTCACGTTTGTTGGTCAATGTGAAATGCCTAACTAATGCAGTCGATCGTCGATTGTTATCCTTATTATAGATCGTAATGCAGGTTGTTTTTGCGGCGGTTGTTGATGACGACAACATAAAAAAATGGCATTCTGTTTAGTCCATCTTGTAGATCGGCCAAAAATACTGGACACATATTTTTTGCTTCATCAAAATAATAAAAAAATACAAAGATAAAGAGCAACAAAGTTCTGGAGTGGGGGCATAGTGGGGGCTTTTGACGCTACCGTAATGCAAAAATTGTATCTGATCATGACGTCACGCACAACTTCAACCCACTGTATCGTCGTCATTTTTCGTTTACGAGAAAAAAGAAAAAAAACGTGTCAAAATTTTTTTTAATAATCGCAATGACGGACTAATTATTTTTTTTTTCGTCGTCTCGCCTATTATACAACAACAATGTCAATTATTAATTATTATATGTATTACCTATTATAATATTAATTACTAAACATAAGAGATTGGTCCCATTGAGACCAATCTCTTGTACAGGGGCTACATATCAAGCTATACTTAACCAGTATAAGCTGACTTCTAAATGTACGAAAAACATACACAATGCGAAGTCAGCTAAAACTGGTTAGGTATAGCTTGCTGTATAGCCGTGTGTACCTGTTTAGTAAATAATAATCTTGATTGTACTGAAAGATAAACTAGAAGTCACTGAGAGGTTGTCCTTAAAATTGCCTTTATATTATTCATTAAGTTTAAAAACTGGCGATAAAGATAATTGCTTGAAATAAAAACTTTTCCTAGAAAAGAAAAACTTGGAAAAGTAACTTTGATTTGGAAGATGGCGGCATTCGTTAGTTTCTAATTGTTATTTTGCTTACACTTATTATTAATATAACACAAGAACATAAAGTTTCTTCCTTTTTAGAAGTCGGTAAAAATAAAAATGTAGATCAGATATGAGAAAATATTTTTTTATCATAAATCCGGTTTATTAAAGAAGGTTTATAGGTTATAAATAGTATAATGTCACGCTACGAGCTAAAGGAACACTGCAGTAACCAAAGTCATAACATAAAAAAAAAATATGAAAATAAAAATTGTTTTAGTAGAGGTGTAATCCACATCCCATAAAATTTATTATCACATCGTCTCCTTATTTTTTTCTACAAAATCGGCTTCCAAAGTTTTTTATTTCTAAAATTTAACATGGATATCACAGACATCGGTGAAGAACCAGGTTTTCCTTAACCGATGTCTATGTAGCTCGTGTCTTCTCTGTATAAGAAGAGACCTTTTCCCTTCTGTGGGACAGTTATACGCTAGCTAGTATTATATTAGGGTTGGTTTCCAGTCTAACCGGAATCAGCTGCATATGAGTGTTTTACGTAGAGCGACTGCCTTTTAAATCTCCATAACCCGGCTTACTTATAATCTATGAGTAAATAAATAATTATGATTTTCTTATGACGGAAATAATAGGGGTTGGAAAATCGGACAGACAGACACACGAGAAATCCAAAAGACATTGGTTGTGTTGTTCATTTGAATACTATTTAATATAGGAGGTACGATATTCGTTCATGTCTGAAGCTTACAAAGTCGAAACTGTATTTAACTAAATATGTATTATTATAAAGTTTATGGAAAACTCAGCTAATCTCAATATTATTACTAAATTCCATTTTAGTTTTACATAATTTGTCATAATTATTCAATGTTCTACTGCCAAAGTAATAAAATAAAGTGGAAACTTCACTGACTTCTTGAAGATGTTAAAAAAATAATTATGCTAGTTAAGAGGCATTTACGCTGAATATTTTAGGACCTTTTCATTGTCATGCGGGTGCGGGTGAGGGCCAGGCGGCCATGTTTGCCCGCATGCGAGTGGTTCTGCGTGCGGCTTGCTACAAATATTGCCGCCGGACCCGCACCCGCATGACAATTATTTATTTATTTATTAATCATAGAAATTTACCTTTACAGAATAGTAAAAATGAAAAGGCCCTTAGCGTTACTTTTTTTTTTGGTAACTAGTGGGAAATCATCAAATGACTTCTCTTGCCTTGCGGCGGGAGGGCGTGTCAGACTTTTACTGACTAAAACCTAGTCATGTTCCTTCGGTTGCCCTTTTATCTTTATGTTCCGGGGTCACGGTAACTATTATAAACATTCCGCAACCCCGGCCCTTAGCGTTACTTGTCAATGAGATATTGTGCCGTGTCAACGAGATATGCGCCGACTATTAAAACAAAGCTATAAAGCAATAGATACAGTTGACGAATAGTCTGCAACTATTCAGTACTTTACTTAAAGAAAGAACTACTTTGGACTTTGAGAATAAATGAAATTTGTAAGGTATAAAAAATCTTAGAGAAGATTGTATTATCGTGTATAATGTGTTTAAGTGTCGATTCTTAGTTACCAGTGCCGTATATACATTAACTATTTTATCTTTCCATAGCAACAGACACGAATTATTATATAATTAACTTCATTAGTAGCTTTTGTAATAATTACGTAATTAAAGTACAGAAAAAAATCGAATTTGTGATAAAGATATTTAATAATTAAGATCCTAGAATTTGTAAAACTTATTACAGAGAGGCAGAATAACTTTAAGTCATTTCTGAGAATATTTTGATAAAAGCTTAAAACTAATAGAAAAACTTGAAACTGAGCTTTAAGTTAATATTCAAACATGTAAGTCTCAGTTATTCATATTAAATATTACTATTAATATAATATGTATGTATATTAATACTTAGAAAGAACATTGTACCTACTTTTATAAGTTATTGGGAGGGTGGGAAAAAAATGAGTTATGGCACAGTCAAAGTCTATAATTATAAATAATAACAGAAAAATGAAAAAGAAAACATGTCATAATTTTACAAGTAGGTACATACCTATATTCTATAGTAGATACTATATAGCTGTGTGCCTTAGTCAAAGCCAAAATATCCATTCTAAATTGTTTGAAAAAAATTAATTCAATCAGTTTTACATTAGTCTGCGCCTCGAATAAAAAAAAACTCCATTATATAATTTCATTACAAACTGTCAAACCCTCCATTTAGAAACCATAGTCCTATTTGCAACACGTCTAAGCAGAAACATTACCATAGAATAGCCATAAGGTCCCAATTACGTTATGAGTTCAATGCAATTGCATACCTTTGTTGAGTCATGCGGCCCTGGTAATTCAGTATCGCATACAAAGCCGTATTCAGATTGTACTTGACATTTGGGTAGCTTTGTAAATATGAAATTATAGTTTATAAACTTGAATTGTTTGGTTTATTGAATAGTATATTTAATAAACTACTAGTATTTTTATTTCTTAACTAGCTTTTGCCCGCGGCTACGCTCGCGTTAGAAAGAGACAAAAAGTAGCCTATGTTACTCTCCATCCCTTCAACTATCTCCACTTAAAAAATCACGTCAATTCGTCGCTCCGTTTTACCGTGAAAGAAAGACAAACATACAGACAGACAGACACAATTTCCCATTTATAATAGTAGTATGGAAGTATGGATTTGTTTTTTCTGCGGGTTTGTCTGCATGACTGTCGCAGATGCATATGAATTTTTTTCTAACATACTTAGTTCTATTGAAAGCGACCTTTAGTTTATTTAGTTTAGTCTCAAAGGCGTAACAGACAGACAGATAGAGCACAGATGATTAGTGTTTAAAATATGTATGGATAAAGTTGTATTCAGTACTTATGTAGTAAAAATTAGGTAGACAGATAGTTTTTGGTTACATTGAAAAAGATAACCTACATTCAGATTATGTTATTCCACATAAACTATGTTAAGCCTATATTTTCTGGAGGATTGAGCAGAGTAAAATCAGATAAAAATAACAAACAAATTTAGACATCACTCATGAATTTACGTAATCTAAGTCAAAGATATATAATGCGATAATAATTTATTCAAGAATTTTCTAGAAAAATAATTCTATATAAAAATGCTATCTACTGATTTATTTTCTTAGGTCAGCAAGAATTATTACCTGACAACGTCTCCCGTCACGTTTAAAATCTGACAGCTGGTATTGAAATTGACGCTAACTGATGTTCAGACTTGAATAATAATGCTTAGCCTATTTTTAGCTCCGTAAATTAAAAATTTAAATCCGTACTGATATTATAAATGCGAAAGTAACTCTGTATGTCTGTCTCTTCTTCACGCCTAAGCCATACTGAACCGATTTGAATAAAATTTTTGGTACAGATATAGTCTGGGACCCGAGAAAGGACATAGAATAGTTTTCATCTCGGAAATCCCCCCGGAACGGGAACTATTACTTCACGCGGACGAAGTCGCGGGCAAAAGCTAGTGTAATATAAAAGACATTTAAGTACTGAAGGTAAAACATTTGCCTTGAAACATTACGCTTTGTAGGCGAGGCTTAAAGAAAAATTTGGCAAATATTTCAACATGGGTTAAACAGATCGCGGTTACGATCCTGACCTGAGGCGTTTGGGGAGAGGACCCGTAATTTTGGTTGGACCGTCCAGTTGAGCTGCTAATAAGAATTTGTTAAAAGCGAGTCAAGTAAAAATAAAAGCGAATAAATAAAAGCTATTTATCTAAATACATTTTATTTCTTTTTCCAGTGATCTCGGTGCTCGTCTTTTAAGCTTAAGGCTGCGCTTCTGATACCAACTCCCACTTCTGACATCGTCATACCTTAGAGACCAGACGTTGATTCGACGTTGACGCGACGTTAACTTAGCGTAGAAGTCGCGTATGTATGTTAAGCGTTAAAGACATGCCCGATAATGGGATAGCGGCCCATTTGCTGATTTATGTATAAAACAAAGACGAGATGCACGCTCGTTTAATAGTTACATTCAATTACTTGACTTGGTTCCTCTGGAAAAGTTATTTGTTATTACTACGAGTACAAACCCGTCTTTAAGTATCACTAATACAAGTAACCTTAAATTTTGTAAAACCAATCTAGAAGTAAAAAGAGAATAATTTGTTTGTACAACCATTTCGACTATCCAAACTAATATTATAAATGCGAAAGTAACTCTGTCTGTCTGTCTGTCTGTCTTTCTGTCTGTCTGTCTGTCTGTCTGTCTGTCTTTGCTTCACGCCTAAACTACTGAACCGATTTGTGTGAAATTTGGTACAGACATAGTTTGGAACTTGAGAAAGGACATAGGATAGTTTTTATTACAAAAAATAAAATAAAAAATAAAATTTATTCCGGACATACAGCGCCATCTATTGGTCAAGAGTCGGCATCAATTCAGTACTGAAAATTCATCGGAAAAATGTAAATAAATAGTAAAAATCTGCCGGAAGTCGCTATTCCACGCGAACGAAGTCGCGGGCAAAAGCTAGTACTTAATAAATAAGTATCAAACTAAACGGACAGACGAGAACCTCTGTTTTATTATATTATCTACCCCACTCATCTCACGGCTGACTTAATTGATTGATAGCGAGCTTATCTCAGCTAATAATCCCTCGAGAAAATCAGCAAGCATTAAGTGAGTACTTAACGTAAAATAGTAGTGTTTTGATAGTTAGTCTGCCATAAGATCTGGGTAATTACTTCCACCCTTTGTGGGTTGAAAAGAATTATGTAGATGTTTAATAAAATACTTTGTTATTTTATTTCTTAATAAGATGCACCTACTAGGGGCGCGAGACATTTTAGGCATTGAAAAAGAAGAAGTCTCCTTTACAATATAATAATTGTAATTTTTTTTTTAAATTGCCTAACTACACTATGCTGAGTTGTGGCCAAAAGGGCCACAACTTAGCATAATGTAGTTAAGGCCTTATACATAAATATTATAGTTTTAAGTTTTATTCATTTTGTTGTAATGCCAATAAACGTATTTCCTTTCTTCTTCTACTGGTTTTTTTTTTGTTATCAACGTTTTATGGTAAACAGTTTTTTATTCAATTTATTTGATTATATATATGAACTTGCACTTAGAAAATTAGGCTTGAATAATGTTTAGTTTCACGTAAGAAATATTATCTTGGCCTACCACAATTCTCTAAGTGTCTAGAATTTTAGTGATTTCGTTTCAGAATAACTAAAATGTATCGTGCAATAATATCGCCAATAATACTTATTCATTGATATTATTTGGCAACTTTGATCCTCAGACCTATTATCAGAAAAGAGAGACGTTTTCAGACGATTTTTTTATATACTTATTTCGTTTAGTTCACACAAGAAACATATTTTGGCGAATACAAATATATATCGTAAATATGTATATATTATACTGTTATATATTAATATAAATTATTAAGTATATATTAGTACGCCTCAATATTATTTTGCGCGCTTTAAAAGCAAGGCTTTAAACTTAATTCGAGAAAGATAAAAATAACCAAGTACTAGGTATAGTTTATCAAACTTATAATAATGCCGCTTTTATCGCTAGTACGAGCATAATATCACATTTTGTATTCGCCGACATTCTTTCCATTATACGCAAATTAACTGCCGTTTAGTCTCGCTTATCTGCCGGCATTCTTCTGAACTGTTGGCATCGGTGGCCTAGCATAAGCGTTATGACATAATTATGTAAACGACTTTATTTGTACTTATTTTTTTTTATAATGGCAAGTCATCAAATGACTTTTCCCGCCCTGAGTGTGACGGGAGAATTTTACTGACTAAAACCCACCATAGTTCCTTCGGTTGCCTTTTATGTTTCGGAGCCGCGGTAACCATTAAAACTATTCCGCAACCCTGGACTTTTATTTGTATTTGTTGACCTGTTCGTTTAGTAGTTAGCCACCCTGATTTCTAATCTAGAGGTCTGTTTGCCTGCCACTCAGAACACATCTTAATGTTATGAACACGGTTGTTATGTACAATCGTGTTCATAACATAGTGTAAAATATAAAAATAAATGTTTCCTTTTATGGTATTAAATGAAATGCGTTTTCTCGGCGCGCTTGTGATAGGCTCTTCAGCGCATACCTGTACAACGCAACGGTACAAAACTAGCATAACAATGGGTGTTCGTTGTAGCTTTGTATCCTTTGCTTTTTAACAACGATTTAATGAATATCTGATAATCATTTTGAAATACAAATCTAAAAGGAATGTAATTTTAATGGCATTTTTATTTGTTAGGCTACTGTTGACAAGCTGGAAACCAAAAAATGTATCATAACACCAGTCTTTTATTACCCCTTGAAAGACAAAGGTCTCTTCTTGTACCAGGAAGGCATGAGCGATAACCACGCCTTTTTAAAAAAAGTAAATGATTTTAAGATTATATTAATTACAGCCCAGTATATTCACATCCACCAATCGAGCTTAAAAGACTTCGATTTTAAATTCGCTTGGCCGAAGTGTCGTTGACGCGTATTCAGAGGTCTCGTCAAGGTGCATTTTAAATGGTGAATAATCATGACGATTTGAATTTTTATTCAATTACTTGTTTTTTTTCCTTGACTTTAATTAAACACCTGACGATGATTTTATAACTATACTAAATGCAAAATAAAGTTTTAAATCCATACTAATATTATAAATGGGAAAGTGTGTCTGTCTGTCTGTCTGTTTGTCTTTCTTTCACGGCAAAACGGAGCGACGGATTGACGTGATTTTTTAAGTGGAGATAGTTGAAGGGATGGAGAGTAACATAGGCTACTTTTTGTCTCTCTCTAACGCGAGCGAAGCCGCGGGCAGAAGCTAGTTGGAATAATAGTTCCCGTTCCCAGGGGATTTCCGAGATGAAAAGTATCCTATGTCTTTTCACGGATCCCAGACTATATTTGTACCAAATTTCATTCAAATCGGTTCAGTGGTTTAGGCGTAAAGTAGAGACAGACAGACAGAGTTACTATCGCATTTATAATATTAGTATGGATTAGCATGGATAATAAAATAATTATTGAAATTAGTTTGTTCCTTATTATCTACTTCAAATCATGTAAATAAAATGCCGCTTCCATAATTCATCACATAGCTTTTAAAATTAGTGTGCCAGTTAAAACCCACACATACATAAAGTTTAATGGCCGTGAAACAAAATGAACAAGGCTTAATGTTGTAAATTAATTAGGTTCTAAACCTAATACTTTGGTATCCACTGAGAACAGACATAAAACTAGCTTTCACTTATTCCTAGACAATGATAATATTGAGGCTGAAATAAATAGACACTACTAAGAAAGGATTTTAGCTTAGCATTCTTCGTCTTTGTCTCGCCTATGCAGTTCTACAGTAGTGCAACAGTGACAGATATAACGCTTAGGAACTACGCACAATTATTTAGCTCTAAACAACGATTTGTTTTCTATGAACATAATATTTAAGCTGAACAAAAATGTGGCGTAGATAGTCCTTTAAGCGTGGCAGCTATTCTTTAGTTAGGGGATCCATCACCCTTGACTAATTTTATTTTACTTACGATGTTGAACGCGGCTTATAGAAGTAAGTAGAATTGTATTATAGTGGCCCAAATCGTTCAGCGAAACAAAATATTCTTATCGAAATTATTCTTAGCGAAATGTCTTTTTATTTTCCAGTTTGAATGTCTACTTCAATCTTTAAGTATACAATTTTTTATGCATGCGCCTTTATTTGCTAATTGGTTTTAAACTATCCCATTGTCCCAAAAATGGAGCAAAAGGTTTTAATCGACACTAATATAATTATATCGTTTAGCTGTATAAGCGAACAAAAGTTTCACATTATTAATAATAGTTTGATACATTTAAAAGAAAATAATACACCTTAACCTAGTAGACATAAGGTCATAAATGATCTATAGAAAATAGAAGAAGTAACGCCTATCGTTCATACGTGTTCAGTATCTAAACTTAAAACGTGGAATATCAATAGATTCGCTCGTTTTGTAGTCTTATTGGCGAACCAACAGTTGCCTTGTTAATTAAGTACTCAAAGGCCTTTTAATTCAATGAAATGTAAATAAAGGCTTCGTTAAAGCTGATTATTTTCACTTGATGTGCCCTAACGGTTGTGTATGTCATGTTCACACAAATGTCTCGTACATTTACAACTGACAAATCATACATGTCATTGTAATGACAGCCATTACATTATTACTCCCTAGCTTTTCTAAAACTGTTAGGGTCAGCTTCCAGCCAAACTGGATTCTACTGGATGCCAGTGTCTTACACGAAGCGACTGCCTATCAGGTAGATTAGATAGCGAAAACGAAAAGATTGTCAAATGTATGGAGTTGTCAAATGGTTTAGCAAAAGCATATGTCAATTCCATACATTTGACAATCTATTCGTTTTCGTTATCTATTTTGCAATGCCACTTGTCTAGGCCTTCAGATCTCCGCAATCCAGTAACTGGGCGTCACGGTACCACGTGGTCAGACTGGTCTGACTTTCTGGCTTCCGACTACCCGTAACAACTGTCAAAGCTCTAGAAATGTCAACTGGGAGTGACCAAAGGCTTTAAGTCCATTCCGAGGCACGGTTTGTCAGCGATGTTTAAGCAATAAAGATAGCCATTAGAAGAGATAAATATACATGAAGACCTAAACTTAACTAAAACCAAGGTCTATTACAGTTTCCACTTTAATAAAACGAAAGACTGAAGATAACAGTAACATAATTTCTAAAGTAAACCTTTTTGGGGGAAATTCCTTTCTAATAAGTGGCAGTTATTTTAATCTTTGTTCGTTAAAATTAACATTCCAAGTTCAATTTGCTGACTAAAATTCAACATTATTTGAAATGATTAGAAATGATTCCACCCTTTTTGCCTTCGCGGTGCTATTACCGTTTTACAAGCACACTTTGATTCGATATTAAGAAATCTATCCGAATAATGAAAAAATGTTTATAACTATGGATCAAAGAATCTTGGGTGAATCTTCTTACTAACTATATTTCAAAGCGTTTATTTTAAGTAATTTCGATTTTTTGTCCAAATGTCTGGAAATTTACCGATCTCCTTTTCCAAAAACAAACTGTTATAAAAAGGTTTAGGTTCTAATTTTAAATTCAACAAATTAACAATGCCTGTATTGTCTTTACTCTATTTTATTTTTAAATAGTGTCCTGGAATGAAACCCCAACTAGATTAACATTTTTAATTAAGAGAATCGGCCTTAAAGTCTCTATGTTTTCCTGGTTAAAAGGTTACCTTACCAGGAAAACATACAAAACAAGCTCTCATTCGCTTCAATCACTAGTCGAGATCGTTAACTCAAATCGTTTCTTAGCGTCTCTATTTTGGAATCATTCAACAAAGGTACTATATTTGTACAACATATTATTATTGTGGAAGTTACTCATTTTTATTCAAAACGACCACCTCGTTTTGGTAACCAATTCACTTAACTCTTCAGAGTACTAAAGTGTTATAGCACACCATATACGTAACTAAGCCGTATAACTGGTCACCATTGAGATTCAAGTGTTCTCAAGTGTAGGTGGAGATCACAAGGGTTCAACTGCATCCCCATTTCCAGCAGTAGGCAACTACCCGTAATAGCAATCCGTCGTGGTTGGCTAAGAGCCTAACCTCTTGTTTGCCGAAATTAAAAAAAGGCGCTGTATGCGCTTCTGGCAGGCAAGGGCTAAAAAAAAGGTCCAAACTCTTTCCTTGAAGGTTCCTAAGTCACAACGATTCGAAATATTGCCGCTGAAAACTGATGCCACAAAATGGTCTACGCACAATTCGATTGCCAAAGAAGGGTCCGATGGAATTTAATGTTTAACCCCCGATACATACGAGACTGCCAAAGATAGTGCCAATGGAATTTGATCTCACTTTTGGAGATGTTATAAGTTTGACAGCGGCTATGCGTGTACCTATGTCTGTTTATCTATCTGCAGCACCGTAGCTTTTGAACGGATGAACTTATTTGGATGTGGAATTGCGGATATTCTTTTTTTGGAAAGTAATGATTCTCAAAATCGTTTTAGCTTGTCGAGGTAGTCAACTCTTTTGTAACCTGCTGTAGCGATCTTAACAGATCGCGGTAGTAATTAAAATTTTTAATTTTCATTTGTTTTACTAGTATACTAAAGTACCACTTACCGATAGCAAGGCATCCTGTAAGGAAAACCCAGGCTCGTGATGCTAACATTGTTGTCTATTCACTGTACCGTTTTATGGACAGTAGTTTACGTCGCTTCATTTGGTACCGTGTTACACTACACTGCATCACTTTACACACATATATTTTTAGCACTCGTTCACAACACTATTGACTGGCGATATTGTTGGGATCTGCAACAAAAGAAACGAAATTTTAGTAAAAAAATTAAAGGTACCAATTTTTTTTAAGACAGTTGATTGGAGTATTTTATATAATAAGGTAGGACACACGTGATTTCAAGGTTGTTTTTACGTTGCGTGCCTAATGAGTGACGTGTCCCTGTTAGACGTTGCAGAAACGCCCACGCTCGTTAAACGCCAGATGGATAGCGACGAAAGGGATTAATAAAGGGTAAAATCCGCTTTCTTTATCACTTACTGTACATCTTAATGGATAAAGAGGTAACTTTGTATCTACTTACGTAGGGGGTCATCTATGAAAGTTCTAGTCTGATAATAAAGCTAATATTATTGCCAAGTGCGATAGATAAAAAGGCAATTGACTTGCTATGGATTACTAGTACTACGAATACATTCTTTAGTATCATCCTGTTGACAAGTAGCATACTTATTTAGCCTTCCGCCTCTTCGTAGAAAACTCGCTCAGATTTACATACAATGCATACTAATTACTTAGTTAGAAATAGTATATAGTTAGTTACATATGTATAATGACAATGAGCCTTCATATAACATAGTGAGTCAGTAGAATTTTACTGTATTGCAAAATGAATGATTGTTTAGTCATTGACTTAGGAATATTATTAAGTAGAGCGTTATTGTGGGCCTACATATTATATTTATCAGTTCGTGATTAGATTTTATCTGTTCTTTGACCTCTATCAGTTTTATTAGGTCTAACTTTTCTATATTATCTGACACTTATTTTGATATTTATATGATTAATGAACATTTGAGAATACTGTGTCTAAAATATACATTTTTTTAATAATAATTATCTCGAATATAAGATAGTTTGCAAAAGCAGACGTTCTTATGTACATTTTCAATGGTGTAAGGAAAGGTTGCGGAATGTTAATAAAAGTTACCGTGACCCTGAAACATAAAGGGCAACCGAAGGAACATGAGTGGGTTTTAGTCAGTAAAAGTCTGACACGCCCTGTGTGGTGGGGCGGGACCGGGTCAGAGCCCGTACGTCCCCTAAGATTTGTCCCCCAGCATAAAAGTTGTGGATTCGGCCCCTATATAGGTGCCCGTTGGTCTCCTGGTAGGGGACCAATTAATATTTTAATAAAAATATTATTTTTAAGGTACCCATTCGTCTCCTCTAATAATATATACACAATATAAGTTAAAGATTCGGCACCTATTCAGGTGCCTATTGGTCCCCTGAGATAAAATCACCTATATTTTACCTAAAAACGGTTAACATAGTACACTTGTGAACAGTTTATTAACGCAATTAATTTAATAAATCATAACAGATCATTGAAAAAAGAGCTACGATGAATGATAATCCGTCATGATAATAATGTAACCTGTCGATAGGCTTACGATGTAATATTGTCTCTTTACGAATGGCTTGTTAAAAAACGGTAATGATTGAAAACTTAAGAGAACAAAAGTACTAGGCGCGCAGTAACGTGAAGTAGTCATGTACGAAAATCTAAAATTCACTGTGTTTTTAATTTTCTCACAAGATCACCTTAATCAATTCAAAGTACTAGGCGCGCAGTAACGTGAAGTAGTCATGTACGAAAATATAAAATTCACTGTATTCCTTAATTTTCTCACAAGATCACCTTAATCAATGCAAAGTACTAGGCGCGCAGTAACGTGAAGTGGTAAATAGAAAACGATCGATCGCCGAATCGATTAACTATTTTGAAGACTGACTTTATGCCTAGAGCCTATTTTATTAAACTTAATCTTATTTGAAATACTTAAACATGATATTTAAGGAATTATTATATTTTTATTTTACCCTTTTCTGCGCGACTGTACCAGGACTATATACATGTACTTATATTAGAAGAATGAATTAAAATAAATATTCTTCAGGGGGCGAATAGGCCCCTCAAAAGTTCCAGGGGACGAATGGGCACAGGGTGCGAATCTTAGGGGACGTACGGGCTCTGACCCGCGGGACCCACCCAGGACGGGAGCAGTCATTTGATGATTTCCCAATACCCAAAAGAAAAAAAAAGAAAAAAAAATGCTGTAAGAAAAATAAATAAAACAAGTTTGATAAATAAAATAAGCAAAATATCTGAGTTACATTTATTTTAAAGTTATAACTGTATTTCTCTCGATGTAACATTCATTATTATTTAAAAACAAAACCAACAATTTTCTGACAGCTTCGTAAACAATCCCAATGGACGAGAAAAGTTTCAAAGTATAACTTCTTTAATTATATTAACTGTGCCAGATTAACAAGATGCAGAAGCATTGTGGAACGGAAAAACGAGATTAAATAACTGATTTTTCAAGTCTAGTACTAAAAAACCTATTTTTTTTTTAAACTTGCTACCTCCCGTGTTTAAACGCCCGACTTTGGTTACTGGTTATGAAATAGCGCATATTTCTCATGAATCAAGCAAGCTTACACAAAAAAAAATCCAAACCGACTGCAGTTTCAGAGAATAAAATATCTCATATTTTTTTATAAGTATTAGAATAGAATAGAATAGAATAGCATTTATTTCTTAGTATATGGTAATTACATTCAGGTCTTAATATAAAACAGTTTCACATATACTACCGTTGCCGGTGTAGAAATGTTCAGTTGAATTTAAAAACAAAAAGCTATACATTGCCTATTAAACTACTATACCAAAATGTCAAAAGTTTAATGAAAATCTATGCTTTATTACTATACTATAGTAAAAAAAAAATAATGTCACAATTTACAATTAAAAAATTCAGCAACTGAGTAGAAGCATTTGTCTAAAAGCCAATCAAATACGGTTTTTTTAAATCTGTTAATGGGCAGAGTTCTTATTCGAGGCGGTAATTTATTAAATATTTTGATTGCCATTATTGATAGTTGATATATTGTAACTAATGAATTAAATAAGATCTAAATCAAATCAATAATAATGTAAAACGTTGATAAAATAATGAAATCTGTGGTTAACAAAACACAATACGAAAAAAACTAACTAGATCACAAAACAAAAATAATAGACATTAAACAATTCAAGGCCACTCGATAAACTATAAACCCACTATTCTACAAAAAGGCAACTGCCCAATAACTTTTAACTTCAATAACTAAATTGATTTATAGAGCTTTCTATAACAATAATGGACTTAATACTTTAGGCGCTAGACGCTGTTATTTGATCAAAATGTTCTGTGAAAGTGATTTGACCTCAAGCAATAAATTCGAGCATTTTTATAGCTGATCGGTATTAAGATATTAATGACTTGAAATTGGTTTTCAACGTACGATATCGTTATGTGGCTTCATTGCTTATTAAGATTGGCTATTATTGGAGATTAATAAAATTAAGTATTATTGAAGAATGTCAACTGAATAAAACAGTGCCTCTAATGTAATGGTGCGACTGCGACTTCACTTGACGTATTTTGCAAATATTGACGTGACTTGCAAATATTTATTTGCGTGTGAGTTCAACGTAATATTATTATAGATGGTAAACAGCCTTTGTCTTACAAAGAGGCAGTAGCAAGCTGGTATTATTGTTATCTTTTTATTGGAGAAGTCCTAATGAAGTCTATTTTCTATCGATATTGATTTGTAGTTAAATAGTTTTATAGGTATTGTAACTAGTTTGTATAGCCTCATCAGACATAGTTTTACCATTTTCATCAGTTTATTGTCGCAGATTATCACCCCATTTTCTTCACATTAACGTAGTTTCTAAGTTGTAACTGTATTTAAATGATCAGCTATCTCGTTATATTGCTAAAAGAGAATCGTAATAAACTTCGGTTTAATATTTTCACAGTTATTAAGGGTAATAATCGCACAGACAACTAGCTGCGCTTTATCTACACTAATATTATAAAGAGGAAAACTTTGTTTCTTTGATTGTAATGAATAGGCTCAAAAACTACTAGACCGATTTTAAAAATTCTTTCACCATTTGAAAGCTACATTATCAACGAGTTTATAACTTAGGCTATATAATATCACGCTAGTTCCCACGAGAGCGACGCAGTAACCAAAAAGCTAACATAATGCGGGTTAAACTCCGAGAAACAGCTAGTCTCAAAATATTGTTACAATATTGATATCATATCGTTCTCCAAAGCCGGAATTTATTTATGAGGGAATTTCCATGTACGCTATTAAGAAAATAAACCGGATCTTTAATTATTATGTGACTAGCTTCTGCCCGCGGCTTCGCTCGCGTTAGAAAGAGGCAAAAAGTAGCCTATGTTACTCTCCATCCCTTCAACTATCTCCACTTAAAAAATCACGTCAATTCGTCGCTCCGTTTTGCCGTGAAAGAAAGACAAACAGACAGACAGACAGACAGACACACTTTCCCATTTATAATATTAGTATGGATACTAGCGACCCGCCCCAGCTTTGCACGGGTGTTACAAATCTTTAAAAACCCCAGAAGTCTGAGTCCAGAGAGAGTTTACCTAATATAAAAAAAACGGTGAACAAAAACATTGAAAACAAACCAGGACTAATCCTAATATTATCAACGTCCAGAGTTTGTATGTGTGTGTGAGTATTTGTGTGGATGTTTGATAATCTTTCACGCGAAACTACTGAATCGATTTACATGAAATTTGGTGCAGGGATAGTCAGTGGCTTGAGAAGGGATGGCAGATAGTAAATAATAAAAAAAGCCTGAAATCGCCAATCGGCTCTAGACCATCGTGGTAATCAATTCTCTTCTGTATGTGAGAAGAATATGGCTTTTATCTTGGCCAGAGGCTTAGCATTGCCATCCAACGTGGCTGTACAACCACCCCTTAATAAAGGTTGCGGCTGTGCATGAATATATGGTAAGTTAAAAGAACCTAAACTAAGACCTATAAGCCCTACAGTCCCTACGACCCTAAGTCCTATAAGCCCTACAGCCCTAACCTACCATATAATTTGTAATAAATAAATATATAAATAAGTACAGGATGTCTGCACCAAGAGACCTAAGGTAACATACGGATAGTGGTTAGGAATTCCAGGTGAGGGTGAACTCACTGCCAGTCCAGCAGACTCACAGGACTGATCAGAGATGGCTAAAGGTGTCTTGGCCACAGTGAGGGGTAATGCTGCCAGCCTCTTGGGCACTTTACCGGTTGACAGCGATGCGGAGGAGTTTTTTGATGCCATTTTATTTCTTTATTTTAATTCTAGTTTTATTAATTTAGTTTTATTTTAAATATGGTGTATTTTATAAAAATAAAACAAAAAGGTTAGTATTTAATTGGTATAATGTAATTTAATTAGATTTTCACAATGTCATATTTGTATGTGTTATTATTTTGTCATAATCTTAACTTTAACTAAGTAGTTTTGTTTTCTTAGTTTTAGTTGTGCTTACTTATAATAGATAGTTACACAAGTACTGTATTATGATAAATGTATTTAATATTTTATAATGTAAACAATTGTTGAGAAGAAGTAGGTATTTATCCTTAATAATTAAATGGTATTAGGGAGTGTCTACTTTGTGAGACAGTGGTTAGAGAGATAGTGCTAACCAAAGTACGCTAAGTAACGACTATTTATCTCGCTCCTAATGTTAAATTCGATTCCATTCTAATGTATAATTATCAATCAAATCGAAATAATACGACCTTCCAAAAGAGACTTTGACCTCTGAACTTGTTTCAAGAGATTCTTCTCAGAGCGGTCGCCTAGAAAACACCGACACACCGTTTCCTTAAAATTAGCAAAAACATACTGACTTGTAAAAGTGTTTTAGTTAAATAAAAATCTTGAGTAAACGTCGTTTTACCCTAACTAATATTATAATACTATGGTATCCAGACAACTGATAAATATACTTATATGGTTCATAAATACATATCTAGTACAGCTACACCCAGACACAGAACTTACAAACAGTCATGCTCATCACATAAAGTGTGACCTGGGTGGCAATCGAACCCTTTCTTTACCTCCGGCTTCACAGTCAGGGTCACAAACCACTAAACCATCGAACCAACCTTTTTATAGAACAAATATAATTTAGTAATACAGCCCCCCTTGACAAGTGGCTTGTAGTATAGATAGTGGAAGCGAATAGATTGTCAAATGTATGTAGATGTCAAATTATTTAGTGAAAGCTTATGTCATTTCCTTACATTTGACAATTTATTCGCTTCCACTATCTATTCTACAACGCCACTTGTCTAGGCCCTCTGCTAACACAATTATTTTCGCCAACGAACATTGCCTTACATTCAATTTAAAATAAACCCGAAGTGACAGCACAGATTGTGTTGGCATTGCTCTCTGACAAGCACCGTGTAAACACGACAGCGTACTAACCGAGCGATGTATCATTCCTGATCGATGTAGTCGCGGAGGAACATTGCGATGATCGGAGATAAGAAGTAAATGGTCGTCTTATATGTTTAACCAGCGGTCGCACGGGTGTTCAAATCTTTGAAAATTCCTGGTTTTTCTCTACTATAATAATTATGCACGTACCTAATAAAATTATTGGTATACTGACTGACTGATTGCTGATGTGAAGGCACAGGACAGCCGCTGGTCTTGGAGGGTGTGTTCTTTGTGAAGAATGGCTACTATGAAAGGATTTTTGGAAATTCCACCCCTAAATGACATAGGGGATGGAATTCTGACATCCACGCGGGTGAAACCGCAGGCGAAAACTTCCTTTGTACTTGTAAAGCTTCCTTTTGTATTGCTGTATATATTAAAAAAAAACCGCATCAAAATCAAAGTTGCTTACTACATAGATATAAGCATACTTTTTTTTTGGTGAGTGGGAAATCATCAAATGACTGCTCCGGTCCTGGGTGCACATACATTCATACGTAGCTTTTGGAATGAATGATGTCGTGTTGCAATTCATTGACGTTTGACGTTGATGATAATTGTATATAGATTATGTTTGATTGTACTTCCGTGTCTCGTGTATAGCTAATAACAGCTATTGTTTTTTTGTCATTAGTCCTTTGCCTGTCTTGGTTTTTTCATCCGTTACGTCTTTACTACCTAATTGAGCATAAGAACCTTCATTTAACGTTGCAGTTCAAATTATCCTATGTTTAATGACAAATAGCAGTATATCAAGTATAACCAAGTATAAGTATAAACGTTTTAACGTGAAAGATTTATTTAAATTGATGCTCACAAACTTTCCCATTTATAATTGCACCAGCAATACTCCGCAGACATCTTCTTCTTCTATTATCTATCTATAATGAAAATCTTATTGAAATCTGTGTCTGAGTTCTAAGCAAACATGTAAACAGAAAACTACATTTAACACTAAGTAAATACGATTATAAGATTGTAATAAATGATAAGGAACAATTAATATACACCACAGTGTGCTGTAATGAATTTGTGGTTCGTATTAAAATTAGTTAAATTATTGACAGTAGCAAAACTATTTATTAACTCTACTAATTTTGAACAAGACAGCTATATGATTGACGACTCGATTAAAATTGTCAACGAAGTTAAAAAAAAACTGAAAACATCCCGTCATTTATAAACATTTAAAATCATCTCAGAGTCAATCAATGTTGACACTTTGTCAATACTGTTAGTAAATTTTCAACCAATTAAGATCAAGTGTAGAAAGCCAATATTCTTATTGACCTTTTAAATGGTAATGAAGATACAAAGTAAACACATTGATGACACCAATAACCTGTTAATGCAAATATAAAAGTATCAGATTAAAACGTATTTATTGTTTGTTTATCTCCGCATGTTAATGCTGTCCTTCGAAATTAATTAGTTCTTGTTTCTAGTAGTGTACCATCCGTGTCAGCCATTGAACCGGTTTCACTTGGCTTTCTGTAGTTGATCACAATAGCCTAATAACTCATTTTTGTGCCCGATTCAAATCTTGTTGACTTGATGTACACTATGATCATGGTGTACAACGCGCTGCTTTTTGCTAGTTCAATAAATATTTATTGAACAATACAAAAAACAGCGTGTAGGGTAATAATATGTTGACCTTGTTATTGCACTTTTTTATACCTCGGTCTGTGTGTGTGTTTCGCTTTCAAGTTAAAACTACTGAATCGATTTAAAAGGGTACAGAGATAGTCCATAGTCTGAAAAAGGACATGGAATAGTTTTTATCCCAAAAAAATCCCTTAGAAAAGGATAGCCCAATAAAGGACATAGGATATAGTTTTTGTCATAAAACACCCACGGGAACGAGAACGCGAGTAAAACTGCGGGGTCAGCCACTTCACATATATTTTGAACTATAAACTCGGCATCAAACTTTATTCCTATTACAAGGCCTTTATCCAATTAAATAAAATTGACGTCTGCCAAAAACTCTAAATGGAAACCCACTACATTCAACAGGTCTTACTAACTGTGTAAAGTGGCCAAACTTACCCCTAATTTACACATTATTTTGACGTTGATATGAAATAGCGGCTTGAACTCTGACGTAATTTTAGTTAGTGGCTCTCAAATTATCTGACAAAAAGTTTTTACGTCCAGATTACATAACTTTTCATTCTGTTTTACGACGTGTGTCATGCTTAATCTTTCTAACTTTTCGTGTGGTAAATAGCTCCGTATAACGGTTACAAGTACTCAGCACTCAGCAAAGATCCGTCCTGTCTATTGTCATTTCATTTTTAACGACCTGTCTTATGTTTGGGCCGACTGTAAAGCGCCGGCCACACACTCGACGAGTGGCATGGGAAGTAACGAGGAAAGGAGGCAGAGACGTAGTGTGGCCGCAATACTCGCCATTGCAAAAATCGCGGCAGCGCGAGGAGCATGGCGATGAGCAGCGCGAGGGGCATAGTGTGGCAGGCCTATTAGGGTGGTGTGGCAGGTCTATTAGGGTGGTGTGGCTAGGCAACCCAGTGGAAAGTCTACGTGAAATAATTTGTATGTTTTGTTCTAACTCTGGTGAATTTTAGAAGGAATTTAATTTTTTATTTGTTTTCGCATGTGTGTTGCTTGGCAAGGTTGTGATTCCAAGGCAAGGTTAGGTGCGATTCGTACGGGGATTATAATTTTGAGTAGTAGTAGAGTAGAAGAACTATTTTTTGAAAACTATAATATTTATTTATTTAATATTTTATATAATATTTATTTACATATTTTATTATTCGTTGTTATAGAGGGATATTTGTAGGCTTAATAATAATGTGTTTGTTGGTTAATATATAATAAATAATAGAAACAGTTGGTCTGTGTTTTAATCAAGTGTAACTTAAGGACCCATTACACATGTACCTGGATGACCAACAAAGTGTCTACTGCAAATTAGTTTAGTAGACCATTTTATTGTGACAAATATGTTCTTTAGCCGTGACACCTTAAATACTAATATTGTTGTGCCTTAAATTGATTGCTAATTAGTAACAACTTGTAAAATACATGAATGCAATACACAGATTACTTTTAATAAAGTCTATTTACCAAATGCTAAGGGGTTTCCGTTGTGAATACCAGTACTATCGTAAATTTAGTTCACACGAGCGTTAACATAAGCATCCTAAAAAAGAGTTAGTTTAACCGTTAATAATTCGAGAAAATCTTGATGTTAAATCAAGAGTGTTTTCCTCAGAACTATCTGGGTTTCAATGTATGATCAGTTAACTTTGTGAAGTCAATGACACATTTTTTATCACTAAACTATTACCTAAACTAACTATTACTATTATTAACTAAACTACTAGCTTTTGCCCGCGGCTTCGCTCGCGTTAGAAAGAGACAATAAGTAGCCTATGTCACTCTCCATCCCTTCAACTATCTCCACTTAAAAAATCACGTCAATCCGTCGTCGCTCCGTTTTGCCGTGAAAGAAAGACAAACATACAGACAGACAGACAGACACACTTTCCCATCAAGCAGCCAGTTAGCAAGAGAGTTGAAGCTTGGAAAGTGCATTTTGACGACAAAATACGACCGACAACAATATTTTAAAAGAGTTAGTATGGTTTTCATGCCAATTCTTCTCCATAGCGAAGCCACATTTTGGAATGGGCAACTAGGCTGACTTTTTGATCTTGTAAATGACGTTGCAAAGTGCTTTTGAAATGGTACATTAAAATTGAATGATTTGATTTGACTTCACTCAATACTCAATTCCTTGACACTCTCCATAATAGGAACTTAAGTCGGATTTGACGGGTCAAGTATGCAGGATGTATTAGGACTGAGACAAAATATGGGCTAGTTACTGTCGTTTTTGGCTACAAATGGCATTTAACACATAATGCATTTACTTAGGAACTTATGGAAGGCTACGAGCGAGACGTTCGCGAAGCTATGCCAGCTACCATACATTTTAGATTGATAGAATGTATTTTTGACATCTGGTTATGTATAGATTAATGTACCTATGCTGCCTCAAAATTAATGATAGATAGATAGAATATTCTTTATTGTACACCAATAGGACAAAAACAGTAAAGGACAACACAAACAAATATGCAAGAGTACAATAGTCGGCCTTATCGCTAAAAAGCAATTTCTTCCAGACAACCTTTGGATGGAATTAAATTATAAAAAAATGGGTAACGGGTAGTCTATGGCTATGGCGTACATGAATATATAATAGATGTATATCTTTATACATACAAATCATAAACAATACATAGATACAATAGAAGCAGTATATAAAAATAAAATTGAATTTAACTGAGTGATGACAGTGTTAAAGAGCCAAGTAGTGATCTTTAACCTTTTTTTTAAAAGTAGTCAGAGACTGTGCGCGTCTAATGGCCACAGGCAGAGCATTCCACAGACGAGTAGCTTGAACCACAAATGACTTATCATAAAATGATGTGGAGTGGGCTGGCATCCTCAATATTAAGTCCTCAATATTAATTTAATGAATAAATAGCAGGCCTAAAGGCTAATTAATCCCCTCCCCTTTTAAGATACACATTTTTACGCACACCCACCGATTCTCTACAACTAACCTATTTGCCTAAAAATATAAGCAAATGTTTTCGATAAAATATCCCTCATTTGGCTCCAGAGCCGTAGTCGGTAATAAAAGAAAGCGTGGCATAATAAAGTCTATTATTATATAATTCCATACCATTGTACCAATGTAGTGTTGTTATACGACAATTTTGTTACTTAATTTATAACACAGACAAATTATAAAAACAGCTGACAGATCCGTGTAGCCGTGTCATTCACATGTATTTACGTCATCGTCACCGTTACTTTTGTTATTCATGAGTCATTTGTCTTCTCTTTTATTACCTTTAGTTCGTTGTTTAGCCTTCTATTCTTTTGTTTTTTTCTGGTTCCAAACCTAAAGAGAAACGGGACTCTTATACAATATTTTTAATTACGTATGGCGCGTTTTCGCTTGCCTATTTAGTGAACTATTTGCTTGTTTGATGCAACGTAAAACGTAATATTATGAACCCTGTCCATGAGTTCTAGAGAATATTTTGTATTGCTCAAGTAATCCAAATATTTTTCCAAAACCGCCAAGTAAAGTCCCATCATTGATGTAATGGTTATAGGTTTAATTTACAAATTTTGATATAAGAATTGCATCAGATAGAAAAAAATATATTATTAATTTTGTGTAAAAGTTGTGCAATAAAGAAAATTTTTTGCACAACAATTTATATTAGGCAAAAAAATAGACATCCTACAGCAGAATAACATTTTGTTCATATTTAGAATGCCATTATAATGCTTGCTCATTTAGCGCCCCCTGATGTTAAATGGTCAAAAAATTGCCCATAGATCTTTACAGAGACTAGAAGATGATTAATCTCAAGTGCCTGTAATAACACCATTTCATTTACTTTTGTCATTAGGTATATTGTGGTAAAGTAAAACTTTTTTTTCCACATGTCTTCCTTGAATTAAAGCTTACGAAAAAGAAATATCACTACATTTTCGCTAACATTTTGGAATCTAGTACTGTTGGAGACACCACAAAATGATATTTTCTCAGAGTCATTGTAGTAGATTAAATTCCGAAATTCAAGAAAAGTGTGTTTTAGGCACACTAAAGTAAAAAAAAGTTCTGAAAAAGCAAACTGCCAATCATTACAAGCGCGATCAATTTAGGGTTGTCAGCATTTCTGCGACCATAAAAGGCAATTGAAGGAACATGAGTGGGTTTTAGTCAGTAAGAGTCTGACACGCCCTCCCGCCGCACCCAAGACGGGAGCAGTCATTGGATGATTTCCCACTCACCAAAAAAAATCTTTTAAAGTAAATTAGTGTAAAAAAATATGGTACCCTCAAAAATAGGTTTTTTTTATGGAAAGAAGATATACAAGGTATTTTTCAACAGAAACGTACACTGCATGTCTTTTACTATTTCCAGCAAATTACCTAATGCCTTTAAAACCCTCAGCCTCTTAACATTTAAATACAAATTTTCTAGGTATTTAACTTTCTGTTAAGCAAACGTTATTCGATTAAAGATTTTATGACCGAAAAGTTCACTTAAATATTCGTCATACCAGGACTAGTCACTCAGTTTGCTATTATTATTATAATATACTAGGTGTATTTTTGGTATTGCTCAACCCGCTAGGAGATGATTCTTCCCATGAAAATAAACAACTTTTAAACCAACCACCACCACCACTTTGGAACCTACTCTGAATTAGTTAAAAAAATATCAGCTGTTACTAACAAAAGTTCAATGTGATTTTTTCAATTCATATGTACTTTCTAAAGTTTATCTTAGACATCACTGACATCCCGTGCCTCGGAAAGCACGTAAAGCCGTTGGTCCCGGTTGTCATTCGTAGAACTTTGACAGTCGTTACTGGTTAGCCCGAAACTCTACCAGTCTAACCAAGAGGTAACGTGTCGCCCAGTTACTGGGTTGTGGAGGTCAGATAGGCAGTCGCTCCACGTAAAACACCAACACGGTTGGGAAAAGGCTAGGGAGATGATGACTAACAAAAGTTCAATGCCCCGCCGACCAAACAGCTGATTTTTTTTTTCGCGATTTCAGATTTGGTTTCATAATAGAAGTTGTTTGTTTTCATGGGTAGAATCATCGCCTAGCGGGTCGAGCATGACTAGAAATACCTAGAATAGATAAAAATATAGATTGGGCGGTTGTCAACCCTAGAACGCTGAGCAAAACGACATCTGAGCGTTCAAAGTAAATTGTTCGAAGAAAGTAATTTTTGACAATAGCGAAATTGATTGTACCAGATTTCAAATGCAGAGCTTTGTGGTAAAATATTGGCAACTTTTTTTTTCCTGAATGATAGGCGTTACTTTAGAAAAAAAAAGATAAGATAGGTACCGTCTTTAAAATACCTCTTTCAATCATTAAATTGGTTGATTTTTGAATGGAGAATACGACTAAACCTAAGCAATTGGGTACAATTTTCTATACCAAGCAGAAACCGTTGATAAAAGTAAACCCTTCAGAAAAATTAAACATTACGTGCGAAATACCTATTAATTTACTTATTTGCCCAAGCAATATTTAAGAAGGTACTTATCAATTAAATATTTACAATTTTTTATTTATTTCACTATTTCCTAGAGTGCACACACATAAAGCTCATTTGTACTGTACTACGACCTCGCATTCTAATAAAATTTACATATTCAACACATTTTTAAAATTCATACTTGTCAACGACAAGAGGAAATTCACAATTTTGTTTCAACTGCAATAAATGACGAAACTCATCAAATATGTACAGCAGAACTATTTTTGACATTTAGAGTCAAAGAATAATTAAACTAGATTATTTCAACCAGATTTTGTTCATTCAAATTATGGAGTAGTTTAATTATCTTAGTCCTTATACAGGATTAAAATAAAAGTCTCGTGGGGTTATTACACTTTGTGGAGCAAGAATGTCTAAGAAAAACACATTTTGGCTACGGTCCAAGCTTAATAATTTTGTTTTTCTGAACAAACATTGTCTATGTTAGGCACACAATAGGGATGCTATAAATATTATGAAATTTCGGATCCGTGTACAGATACGGGTATATAAACAGGAATACCGTTTTCTATGTCTGTATTCTAAACCTAAAGTAGTTCAGGTTTTTGATCAAAAATCTGGACTGTAACAGGTTTATGATGAAATTGAGTTTAAAATTTGTCATCTTCCGGTTTTCCATCAAAAACATAGGTTTTTGATCAAAACCCTAATTTTGTGAAAAACCTGCTACTGAAAAACAACAAATAAATTAAAGAGTAAACAATATAAGAGTAAAAAAAAAGTACAATTCATTCATGTGATAATGCCTTAAGCAACATAGACTTTATTTTATGCAAAGAGTAAGACATATCAACATCTCCACTGGGTGAGCTTGACAGGCGACAATTTTGCTATCTTAAATACTTACCGTAAAAGAAAGTTGATAAAAGTCTTTGACCAGAGTCCGTTGCCAGTATACAATAGACCATTATACAATTGGTCTCGTAAGAAAAATCAGACGACCTGGTGAAGATCGTCGAATACCACTTCATGGCTTAATAATAATAAATAATAATAATAATAATAAAAACTTTATTGTCTCAAGAAGATACATACAATGGTGACACATGAGTTGTAACAAACTTAACATGTACAATAATTTTGTTGACCGCTAGTACCCAAAGTAAGATTTAACTTGTGGTATGGGTACTAGGGCTCTCGTACTTAAAAGCAGCTGTTAAGTGACGTTAGAGTGTAGTGTATCGTATATGTTGCATTACGGTAAGAAAATCTTAAATATTATAACTATATAAACATATATATATATAACAAGGTATTGGCATTGGCTTGTGGTAATTGTTGGCATATGTCTATAGTAGAATGATGTCTAGCAGTGAACGTCTTTTGACGACTTACAAATACGACTAAGCACTATCGCTAGATTGCTATATGACTTGACGTATTTTGAATTGACGTTTATATTGCTAAATTATCGCGATCGCTCGGCTTCTGCAAGATACGTAATCCTAGTGCGCGTCGTTAAACTCCGCCCCTATCCGAAATCATTCAAAACTTTTGTACCAAATTCGGTTACGAATGTCCGTCACCTCTCTGGAACCCAACAAGGCTTTATTTGTTTCATCAGTGTACCCATTATGTTATATTTACACATGACGGATAGTTAGGAACAAAACAATAAAAGTTTTAGAAACACAATAATTTTTATTATGAGGGTTTTTATTGTGTCTGTCTTTTTAGAACGTAAGTAATTTTAATAGCACTGACAGATTATGTTTAGCATTTTTATAGGTTGGTTACGATGTGTGACTGTCTATTATCATTATAGCTTTTTGAACACGGACCTGTCGTTGTTGACGGGCCTGTTGGTCTAGTGGTTAGTGACTCTGACTGCTAAGCCGGAGGTCATGGGTTCCATTTCCACTAGGACAAACTTTGTGTGATGAGCATGATTGTATTGCGTATTACGGATTCGTGTTTTTTTCTTTACCATGACTTCAATATTGCACTCGCATTGCATATGCGTTGCTCTCCTTGACTAAAGATAGATAAGAATATTTTCTTCATTACTTAGTATAAAACAAAGTCGCAAGTGTATGTATGCTTAGGTATTTAAAACTACGCAATGGATTTTGATGCGGTTTTTTTAATAGGTAAAGTTATTCAAGATGAAGGTTTATGTGTATAAAAGATGCATATTATAAGTGAAGAATATCCTAGATTTTCAAAGATTTCAAAATACGGAGCTGGGACGAGTCACTAGTTTAAAATATAACACATTTTAAATGACTTTTTCACATTATTTCTTCACAAATTATAACAGCTTCATTACATTACTTAATGCCGTAATTGTAAACATCAAAGATTTCGTCGCTCGGGCGTCCCCGCAGTCTCCAAGTGAGCTCCTCATTGTTCGGTTTTTACTCGTGCAATCCACTTGGCGAAAGCAACGCCTCGACATCCAATCGTCCCCCAACCCGCACTACTTAATATGAACAACAAAAATAAGAATAGGGTTAAACACCGGCGGCACTTCCTCCCGCTGAAAGTGCACCTAACCAACATACGTGGGTTGCACTCAAATCTCGACGCAGTCCACCACCACCTCGAAACTGAAAAGCCGCACCTGTTCTTCATGACGGAGACGCAAATTAAAACCCCAGCGGACGTGGCGTACCTCAACTACCCAGGCTACTCACTTGAACACAAGTTCAAAGAGAAAGCGGGGGTCTGTGTGTACGTCCGCGACGACATCTGCTGCAAGCGTCTTCGCTGCTTTGAAACTTCCGGGTTCTCTACTCTGTGGGTCATCGTAGACACAGGATCCCAGAAGACCTTATATGCCTGTGTTTACCGATCGCACGTCGGTGACCAGGAGACAACCAGGCTATTTGACCATCTTGCTGAGACTGCAGATAATGCCCAACAACGGTACCCTGCTGCGGAACTAGTATTTCTCGGGGACTTCAACGCCCACCACAAGGAGTGGCTGTTCCCGTTTGAGAAAACCTGCCACGCTGGCAAGGAAGCACGCAAATTTGCGCTGTCGCTAAACCTCACCCAGCTGGTAAACGTTGCGACGCGGGTACCTGATGTTGCTGACCACACACCCAATTGCTTGGACCTTCTACTGACAACGGATCCGGATCGGCACTCTGTCTCGGTCTCAGCTCCGCTGGGGTCGTCAGACCACTGTCTGGTGAAATCCGTATCGGTCTGCTCCCCTCCGGATCTCAGCCCAAAGGGCACGAGAAGAGTGTGGCGATACGAGTCAGCAGATTGGGATGAGATGCGGCATTTCTTTGCGTCTTTCCCTTGGCGGCCGGTCTGTTTTTCCTCTGGCGACCCCTCATGTTCTGCTGAGGCTGTCGTAGATGTGATTCGGCAGGGAATGGAATATTTTATTCCGTTCTCCGACATCTCGCTTGATCACAGAACCCAAGCATGGTTCAATGCGGATTGTGCTCGGGCTGAGGCCCTTAAACAGTCTGCATACCTGGTTTGGGTGCAAGCCCGCGACACCAAAGCAAGGGCCCAGAGGGTTCGTAGGAAGAAGAAAGCCTATAATGCTGCCGCCAAGTCCTGCAAAAAGGTGATTCGGAAGGCTCGATTTGACCATATCAGTCGAGTAGGGGCCAGACTTGCGTCCTACCTTCCTGGTAGCAAGCAATTTTGGTCCCTATCCAAAGCGGTTGAATCTAACTTCTGCCGTCCCACACTTCCACCGTTGCAGAAACCCGACGGTACGCTGGCCCACTCCGCGATAGAGAAAGCGAACCTGTTTGCTTCTCTATTTGCGAGCAACTCGCGTCTTGATGCAGGCCTCCATCAACCACCTACTATACCTCATTGCGATTCCTCAATGAAGGATATTGCTGTTCACCAAAAAGAGGTACGGAGGGTTCTGCTGAATTTAGACGTGAATAAAGCCAGCGGACCAGATGGAATACCTGCGCGAGTACTTAAGCAGTCTATACCGCCTCTCTCTCCAAACTAGAACGGTGCCAAAATCCTGGAAGCTTGCTAATGTGCAGCCAGTGCCCAAAAAGGGCAGCCGTGCCGACCCCTGTAACTATCGACCAATCGCCATCACCTCCATGCTCTGTAAAGTCATGGAAAGGGTTCTAAATAGCAAATTGTTGGCATACCTAGAAGACAACAATCTACTCAGTGACCAGCAATATGGCTTTCGCCGTGGTCGGTCTACTGGAGATCTTCTAGTGTATGTTACTCATTGCTGTGGCGAAGCCATTGAGAAAAACGGCGAAGCCCTTGCCGTTTCGCTCGACATCTCAAAGGCTTTTGACAGGGTTTGGCACGCTAGTCTCCTTAGCAAGCTTCCTGCTTACGGCATCCCTGCTGACTTTTGCTGCTGGGTATCTGACTTCTTAACGGGACGGTCGATTAGAGTGGTCGTCGACAGCTGCTCTTCTGACCTTATGGCCATTGATGCCGGTGTTCCTCAAGGGTCTGTTCTCTCTGCAACACTATTCCTGCTCCATATAAACGATATGCTAAATCCTAGCATAGTCGGTTACGCAGATGACAGTACCGTTGTAGAGAGATATCTGGCCAGCGCAAAAGACAGTAGGGACGATATACGTTCACAGAGAGAGGCCATGGTAGAGCGAGTGAACTTTGCCTTGAGTCGTGTGTCCCAATGGGGCGATCACAATCTAGTGCAGTTCAATGCCGCCAAAACGCAAGCGTGTCTGTTCTCCGCTAAACGGAGCCCATTCGACCTGGCTCCTACTTTCCGAGGTGCACCTGTAAATCTAACCGGCTCCCTAGAACTCCTTGGCATGGAGTTGAGTTCTGACCTCAACTTCGCCGCTTTCATCGAGTCCAAAGCACTGACTGCGGCGAAAAAGCTGGGCATCCTTAACAAGGTTAAGCGATATTTCACGCCGGGACAGCTTCTAACACTTTATAAAGCTCAAGTCCGATCGTGTATGGAGTATTGCTGTCACCTTTGGGATGGCTCAGCCAAATACCAACTGGCCGCATTGGATTCGGTAGAACGCAGAGCCAGGAGGTTGATTGGCGACAAGAAGCTGGTGGCCCAACTGCAACCTCTAGCACATCGGCGTAAAGTTGCCTGTCTGGCGGTGTTTTACAGATTGCACTTCGGTGAGTGTGCTCATGAGCTACACGAGCTCATTCCCCCGTCTCCGTTTTACCACCGGACATCCAGACGTACGGCAGGATACCACCCTTTCTTGGTCGATATTCCTCGAATCCGCACGCAGCGTTTTTCGAAATCCTTTATTATGCGCACCGCAAAGGAATGGAATTCTCTGCCGGCGTCTGTGTTTCCAAAAGCATATAACCCGGATGTATTCAAGAGAAGAGTGCATAGGCATCTTTTGGGTGAGCTCGCTCCATCGTAGGCCCCGTCTATGCCCTCGGACTAGTCTGGGACCAAGAGCAAGCCCATAAGTTATAAAAAAAAAAAAAAAAAAAAAAAAAATTCTTTTTAAAGATTACGTCAATCATGAAGGAACAACACGCGAAATCTGAAAGTCTATAGTAGAGCGATGTTGTGTAACCTTAACGAGATGAACTAAATATCGACTTTTACAGATTTTATCAAAAATACAGTATTTTATTTAACGAAAGACCGGTCAGTATGTATACCTGAAATACTAAAAAGTAAAATATAACTATGGGTCCACTTAAATCTGTGGGCTTTTTTTTGGTGAGTGGGAAATCATCGAATGACTGCTCCCGTCCTGGGTGCGGCGGGAGGGCGTGTCAGACTCTTACTGACTAAAACCCACTCATGTTCCTGCGATTGCCCTTTATGTTCCAGGGTCACGGTAACTATTATAAACATTCCGCAACTAAATCTGTGGGCTTCTTGCATCGAGAGAACTTGTCATAAGTCATTAACCTACAGATAAATCGTGAGTCATTATAATAGGCTGGTAGGTAATATTATAATGTTCTTAAATACTCCAACACTTCTTTCTAGACAAGAGCCAATATAGAATAGATGGTAGAATAAAATATATTGCTAATTTTTTTTTGTTTAATTTGACGGGCCTGTTGGTGTAGTGGTTAGTAGCCCTGACTGCTAAGCCGGAGGTCGTGGGTTCGATTCCCACCCAAAACAAACTTTGTGTGATGAGCATTATTGTTTGTTCTGTGTCGGGGTGTAATTTATCTATAATATGTATGTATTTATAAATTATATATGTATGTATATCAGTTGTCTAGTTACCATAACACAAGCTCTAATCAGAGCTTAACTTGGGATCAGATAACCGAGTGTGAGTTGAAAAAAAAATTTTTTTTTGTTATTGACAAAAGCTTACGCGAATTATATTTGACATCTTGTTTCAAACCCTATTCTACTATCTCTTCCCCAATGCCACTCGTTTAGAGGACCATGCTGCATGGTTTAAAATGTTTTTTTTTAATTGCGCGATACAGGATGCAATCGAAGTCACGGACATTGTGTTAAACTAAGGCTCTACTCACGATACTAATTGCACAATAAGGTTACTATAAAAAGGCGTTTAACCTTTCAACGACAGCCGGCTGTCGGGCTGCTGTTGTCTTTCTATTGTGTCTCAAATCACGTGTGTTCGAAGGTTTAAAAAAGTTTTTTTTTATTATTTTTAAGCATTTATTGGCAGTCATAAGCCTTTTACAATAAGACTCACTATAATAAGCTTAAAAAACACACTAAGTGACAGCGTTATTTTGCGCTTAGATTTTACTTAATATTCCTGCTAACTAATTTTCCTGACCTATAGAAAATATCACAATGTCACAATGTCACAATATAAACAAACTTCACATAAACAAAACGATGAAAACGTTGGAAAGCAACAGATTTTCTCAGTAATTAACCTTGCATTCATACGTACTGATCCGTCAATTGCGGAGAAAGCGGACTTTACCGACGGTACGGTCCGTCGCCGGTGGTCAAGTAGACCGCGTCCAGCACAGATAGTGGCAGAAGGCCCACTTAGTTTGTTTATCTATAGAAATAAATTACATTGCAGTCTGTTTGTTCTAGTGACTGGTAGGCTATTTTTTTGAAAAGCATTCGAGTTAAACAAAATATGCAAAAACAGTTTTTGCGCAAAACCTTGAAAAATATTTTTAAATTCACGCAGAATAAGTCGCGCGCATCGTCTAGTTTGTTTGATAAACAAACACAGGTGCTTACATTGGTGTAGAAATATGACGTGGGTAGATTTTTAAAAGCATTAATTTTAACTTAAGTATCAATGAACATAAATTTGTTTAACCTGTTGTTTAGTGGCAACTTATAGTAACCCTAATTGGCAGCCGGGCGTGGATTCGGCTCCTCAGCCTGAGAAACCTTTGTGTGATGGACATGAATGTTTGTTCTAAGTCTAAGTAGTATTAAAAAAGTGAAATTTTATAATATTTATAAATGATTTTAAGTATGTGTATCAGTTATCTGGTCACTCTACCTATTTTAGAATCAGGGAGCCACGTGTGAGTTGACCCAAGCTATTTTTTTTTAAATTGTCACATAAATAGCGTTTGCAATCGTTTTATTTCAACAATTTGTAACTGTCAGGACAAAAGTTGTAGAAAATATTTTTTTCTACAAAATACGCTCTTGGGACCATTCCACTAGTTTATTTTATGAAACAAAAAGACGTTTTGGACAAAAAATAGGTAACAACTAGGTACTGCATAATGTCAGCTGTTATATAATTTCACTTTATATGTCTTCTGTTTTACCAAATACGTTATAATAGCCATTTAGCATTACGCAATAATGTATCTTTCTGTAAGTTTATTATAAACTAGCTTTTGCCCACGACTTTGTCCGCGTGGAACAATAGTTCCCGTTCCCGGGGGATTTTCGGAATGAAAACTATCCTATGTCCTTTCTCGGGTCTCAAACTATATCTGTACTAAATTTCATTCAAATCGGTTCAGTGGTTTAGGCGTGAAGAAGAGACAGACAGACAGAGTTACTTTCGCATTTATAATATTAGTGCGGAATTACGGATGTAACATGTCGGCTGATTGAGGATATAAATCCATATGCAACCAAGTAAATATCGTTTCTCGTGAAGGCCAAATATTTGACCCTTTTTATTATTAAAACATAGTGAAAAGAATCATTTTAAAATGCTTAATTTTTTGAAATTCTTTTAACTACAAAACTGTAACTGAATTTTACGATTGATATAAAAATATAATATTATTAGTTAGAGACTATTATAATTATAGTCTAATGCTATTGCTTATGTAAAAGACATTCGAATCAAGTTCACAATCGTTACAGATGGCCAGAAGCCCGAAAGTTTTCTAATCAGTCTTATCAAAGGGTAATGAAGTTGACTTACTTAGTAGATAGATAGACTTAACCTAGATAGGCTATTTCTCCAGGGCAAATACTTGTATTCAGCTGAATTTGGTTAGACTCGAAGCCAATCCATACTTATATTATAAATGCGAATGTAACTCTGACTGTCTATTCTTCACGTCTAAACCACTGAACCGATTTGAATGAAATTTGGTACAGATACAGTCTGGGACCCGAGAAAGGACATAGGATATTTTTCATCCCGGAAATCCCCCGGAAACGGGAACGATTATTCCACGCGGACAAAGTCGCGGTCAAAGGCTAGTCTTAACATAGTTTGAAAAAGGCTAAGTTAATTGTCACAACTTGAAAAAAACAGATTAAACCTTCTGTACAATTTTGTATGTCCAATAGCTGTTTATTTAACTCATTGTTCCGATGGACGCGATGCATTTACAAGTCGCCTAGTTACCACTATCATCACAGAAAACACGTTAGTATTATCACTTTAAAGTTCATTGTTGCTTTTCTTTGAAATGTTGGCGTCCTCAGCCTTGGATGCGCGCAGTGGAATGTTAATATTTGGAAATTTGTTGTTTGGCAGCTGTTTTACTTTAGTATCTTGACTCGAAGGAAGATAAGACGAGAACTTTATTATTTAAAATTCAATTTGAAGTGACAGTAATTATAAACTTGTCTAACAACTCCGCGAAACAGTAACTTGGCCTAATATTTATCAAATTCCACAAAATCTTTGCAAAAACATTTTTTTGCAAAGAAAATTTCATAAACTTTTAAAAGATAAGCTAATTAATACGGTTCAAGTGAAAAGAAGATTGATTGGATTAAATTGTACTTAATGTACATAGATAAAGCCGGGCTTAAGCAGATTTTTTAATCAGATGTCACAATATGTTATGTGAGATTTATTTCAGAATTTAATAAATAAGGCCTTTTGTGAAGAGATTTCTTAATATATATTAATTATGTAATATATATATATATGTATACTTAATATAATTAATATTACGTTAATAGTATCAAAATATATTAAGTACTTAAGAATAGGTTTAAATGTATTGACTAGTTTCTGCCTATAGCTACTACACGACACTTAGCGCCTTACTAATAAACGCTGCATAAAGTTATGACAGGTTTATACGTCAAAAAATGTATGGTTACACAGGCTTTATTCATTGCATAACTTTACACAGTGATTATTAGTAAGGGCATTAGCAATTAAAAAATAACATCTGACGATCGACAATATTCTGATGATCTGGCTATCTTCTGGTGATCTAGCTTCTAAGCTAAATCTGAACATCTAAGTCTTACGTTAATAAGTTACTTTACTTACTTTCCGTCTTTATATAACCGTCACAGTTTTACAGTCGTACAACTGCAAAATATTTACAAAAAAAAAACTCGACAGCTTAAATTTATTACTACAGGCAGGCAGATGAACCGCAAAATCGATAACTAAGTGAAACAATTGAACATCGATAACGATATGCCATATTTGATTCACATACTAACTTCAACATGCAACAACTTGTACATACATAAATCAATCAACACCGTATTGACATAGTAACAACATAATCAACAAAACTAAAAAGTGTAGCAAACCCAACAGAACTAAAACCGGTATTATTAAATGGCAAATTATACCTGAGCAATCAACTTTTTGTATTAATGACGCGGCATCAATGGGAAATGTTCACACTAAGTCAATGATGCTCAGCGATGAATAAAATCGGCCTCTGCATCGCTTGCCATAGTTGCAAATTGCCCTCAGCATGAAGTAGTCGTATACAAGTTCTTATTCTATATTGCACAAAAAAAAACATATTTGCAAAGAAAAAGTTGAAGGGAGTTTAGCCCATGTTCTGATTTTTTTTTTCTTTAAAAACTTATTTCTACAGCAGGAGTATTGAGTATTCAGATGTTTAAGTTCTAAATTTTTTAATGATTATATGCTGGTATATTTTTATATCTGAAATTAAATGTAATAGATGATGCTGCAGTAGTCGAAACTGGTGGTTTCAGAAATTCATCGCAGTCATCGCAACAAACCCCTACTTTTAGTGAGCGATACCAATGAAACATCGATGCAAACAGATAATTAGCGATGTCTTGATCTGAACACACCCTAAGGTTGGTTTTTTTATAGTAGTCACGAGTCGCAAGTCCTATGATTAAACAGCTTTGTACTTTGACGTCTTTATAACGATGGTAAAAAATATAATAGTAACAAGATGTTCGTAACAGAGTGAAGTTCACAGCTGTTGTCGGCCTTTTAATATTTATATGTCTTTGTTTTTAGACGTCTTGTTAGAGTATATACAAAAAACTACTTTGATAGCATAAAAAACGAGCTGTTTCAACTCTCGTTTAATTTGTTTAAAATAATCGAAGTAGTTTGTTTTTGAAATGGTTTAATATAATCTCATTACTTCATCTGCAATCATTTTTATGAAGAGTTGTTCAGTAGAACCGACAATCCAACACTGAGATGCAAAAAACTACACAATTGGAGCGACTATGTGACTTCTAACAACCCAGTTACTGCGTAAAATACTACTGATTGCCAGGCTTTAGGGCTATCCGTAACGACAGTCACAGTTCAGTTAGGAATGACTGCCTGGATCAAAGGATTTACGTGCTTTCCGATGTGCCAGTGTCACACCTCAAACTTTTGTACTTCGGGTTCTGCAAAGTAAATTCTGTGGATAAATTCAATGCCTTTGCCCTTCACGTAGTAAAGAGCCCGGCTTACACTAATGAGATCATAACTTCAGCTTGCTGTTGAATATCTAGTCTCTCTCAGTAAAAGTCTGACACGCCCTCTCGCCGCACCCAGGACAGGAGCAGTCATATGATGATTTCCCACTCCCCAAAAAAAAGTGATTTAGTAAGTTAAGTGAGTTTTATATGGTTACAATTTTTCGGGCTTTCTCTGATTATGTCCCCGTATAGAACTTCCTGTTTTTAGTTGTAAAGTCGGGTTCATTATTATACTTTAACATTGATTTATCATTGTTCAACAGTTTTGGTCAGTATTTTAAAATTCAACTCAAAATACGAGTTTGTGAGTCAGACTTATTTCTAGTTGAAAAACTTGTAACAAAACCCGAATCAAATACCTAGAGAATAACACTGAATACCTAGCTTAAAGAAAAACTGATTTGTTACTTAGTTAGGTCAATTAGAAAGGAAAAAACTTTGACCGAATTAGATTATTTCTTGAATAAAGAACTTTATAAGGCGACAAAGTTTTATTTCACAGAAAATATTATATTCTGAAAGATAATAAAACTTCTATTTTTGCAACAAAACTCATTTGAGAGGGTCTCATTTTATATGCGGAAATTGCACAGCCAAGTGTCGGTTGAAAAAAAAAAACGAATATTTTTATTGTTACGATGAAAGAAATATTCTGCCATATTTTTTTAAATTATTTTATTTTTGCTTAATTACTTAAACTGACAAACTTTAAATTTAAATACTTGTCTGTTGGTTCGTTTCGTTATTACGCCTATTCTAAATTTATAATAATCTCTCATTCTTATTATTATTTTTATTACCTGTTTTGTCACCACTTTGGTCTGGTAGAAAATACCTACGTCACGGGGGCGGGCGTTGAATATAAAATAAATAAACTATTGCTACGAAGTCTACTGAATGCTAAAAGTTTTAGAATACAGTCTGCAAAATTATTCCTTTTGCTTCCAAGAAAATAGCAGAATAGTAGCAGAGAATCATTAAATAAAAATACTTAATAGAGCACTTAATTGTTACAGTTACCCCAATTGTAGACGTAATTGGAAAAAGATGCAATTGTTTGTAGATATTCATCAAAATCTATTTTAGGATGCCATAAAAATGTTATTAGAATATAAAATGATGTAATTACACTAACTATATTCAGTTTATTTTAGCATTAGAAATATAGGTAACGACCGAATAATATTTTACTTTTTAGGGTTCCGTACCTCAAAAGGTAAAAACGGAACCCTTATAGGATCACTTTGTTGTCCGTCTGTCCGTCCGTCCGTCCGGCTGTCAAGACCCTTTTTCTCAGAAACGCGTCGAGATATCAAGCTGAAATTAATATCACATACTCGGGTCTGCTATCTCTCAAAGCAGTGAAAAAATCAAGTTTCTTAATCAACGCAATAAAAAGATAGGGTGGTTATATTGCATATTTAGACATTTGCAAGGGGATCAAAACCTATAGGGTACTTCCCATTGACCAAGAATCATGAAATTTGGCAAGAAGGAAGGTCATGTAGCACAAGTAAAGGGAAAACTCCGAAAACCGTAAATTTGTAGTTATTTCACATCAGGCGTCCGTCTGTCCGTCTGTCTGTCGAGAACCTTTTTCTCAGGAACGCGTCGAGATATTAAGCTGAAATTAATATCACACACTCAAGTCTGCTATGTCCCAAAGCAGTGAAAAAAACAAGTTTCTAAATCAACATAATTATAAGATGCGGCGGTTTATATTGCATATTTAAATATTTCCAAGGGAATCACAACTCAAAACCTATAGGGTACTTTCCATTGACCTAGAATCGTGAAATTTGGCAAGAAGCAAGGTAAAGGAAAAACTCTGAAAACCGTAAATTTGTAGTTATTTCACCAAAAAACAAATTAACGGAACCCTCGTTGCGCGAGTCCAACTCGCACTTGACCGGTTTTTTTTATTGGTAAAATAACTACATTTTAGTTAATATATTTTTCAGTGCAATAACATTTCACATACCTACTTCCATGAGTTTGACAGGCATAAAAATATTTAAGTATAATACATTACTATGATATTAGAGATGTCACCTAGCAAATTTGGCAAAATATGTGTGTGTTTGATGCAACGTAATATGAACTTTATTTTAATTTCGATAGAGTATTTTTTGCATTACGGAAGTAATGCAAAACTTATACCAAATACGCCAAGTCGTCCATTAAATTCTGGGGTATTCCTCGGAGCGCTCCTGTTTTGAAGCGCTCCTAACGAAGCGCTCCTAAAATATTCCGCCAAGCGCTCCTGTTTGGAGCGCTTAGAAAATCAAACTAAAAATATTATTATTTTATTCCTTGAAGCGCTCCTATGACGAAACATAGAGAAGAGCATGAAGTGTTCGTAACAAATGATATCGATAAACATTTCGACGGCTACTAGTTGCTTATATTAAAACTAGAGCTAGACTAACTGAATAGTAAAAATAAAAGCTTTGATGAAAAGTACCAGGGTGGCAGAAATTGCCAGGAGGCACCTAAATGATCTCATATAAATTGTACACCAACGATTAAAGTCTAAAATTATTTTGTTATTATTTACTACTAGCTTTTGCCCGCGACTTCGTCCGCGTGGAATAATAGTTCCCGTTTTCGGGAGATTTCCGGGATGAAATCTATCCTATGTCCTTTCTCGGGTTCCAGACTATGTCTTTACCAAATTTCATTCAAAATTGGTTTAGTAGTTTAGGCGTGAAGAAGAGACAGACAGACAGACTGGCAGAGTTACTTTCGCATTTATAATATGAGTACGGATTAACTGTGGAACTATCTTGAGCGTACATAAAAAGATTATTGGAGTTGTATAAGCGTGAAAGAGCTACATTGACCATGGTAAAAGCATCCAAAACATATCCAATGGCGTTTTTTTTTATGGATAGGAAATCATCAAATGACTTCTCCCGCCCCTGAAGAGAGAAGGAGGGTCAGACTTTTACTGACTAAAATCTAATAATGTCCCTTCGGTTACCCTTATATATTTCCGGGGCCGCGGTAGCTATTAGAAGCATCGACACGCCGTCGACACGGGTCTGGTCCTAGTCGGGCGGCGAGCTACCTACCGCTCGCCTTCCGCAGGCCCACGCCTCCAGTGGCCATCATTTTGCGACTCTCGACAACTAAGCCTGGGTCTCTGTCCGGGGCGTGAAGCTTGACGCTGCCTCACGCGCCCCACCGCTTTCGCCGCCAGCGTGTCTGCTTCGCAGGAGGCGACGGCTTCCTATTCGGTCTCGCTCCGAAGCATGGCCTGAACTAGCGCCGATCGCCTCTGCAACGACACGGTGGTGGTTCGCCCAAGCGGGGCCAACCTCCACCGTATGCTACACCGTGTCACGCAGGCGTCACTTCCGCCCGAGTCCGACATAGGAACCTCCTGAAATGTCCGTGTGCGGTGAGGAGGATCATCATCTCCCTAGCCTTTTCCCAACTATGTTGGGGTCGGCTTACAGCCGAACCGGATTCAGCTGGATACCAGTGTTTTACGTGAAGCGTCTGCCTATCAGACCTCCACAACCCAGTAACTGGGCGGCGATACCCTTTGGTTCGACTGGTCAGACTTTCTGGCTTCTGAATACCCGTGACGTCAAAGTTCTACGAATGACAACCGGGCTTAACATGCTTTCCGAGGCACGGGATGTCAGTGATGTCCAAGATAAACTATAGAAAGTATATAGGAATTGATAAAGTCACATTGGTAGTTTGCCCGGATTCGAACCCGTAACCTCTTACACGCGCCTTTATGACGACCCAGATGTGTTATTCTGATGTATAAGCTACGAATATCTTGCAAAGCCATCCGCCAATATTCTTTATTGTACACCAATAGGACAAAAACAGTAAAGGACAATACAAACAAATATGCAAGAGTACAATAGGCGGCCTTTTTTCGCTAAAAAGCAGTTTCTATTACATACTATCATTTATATTGCTTGCTGCGGAGTAATTTTAAAACTGTGAATATCTTCAAAGGTATTTTTTGAAATTATTATAACTTCCGCACAATGAAAATTACGCTAGGGCATTTTGCGTTTTAGTAATTTTATATTATCTCCGGAACTATATGACCAATTGACATACTGTAAATGGCAAATCTTATCTGTATGATGTCCTTGTGATATTGAAATAATTTATTGTCATAAGAATTAATATTTTGTTGCTCAAATAATCAACCAAACGTAAGAATGGCGAAAAATCCTTTTTTTAATGCAATAAAAGAAGTATAAAAGATAAAATATAAAAGATAGAGATATGGTATCGCGGACTTTTTTGTAGAAATAATTAAGACAAACCAAGTTGCCATACATTGTTTTTAATTTTAGGCAACTGTTTAGGCAGCGCACGCAAATAATTCTGTTTTATGAGGTATTTTTTTCCGACTTGCTGGACAAAAGTTGCGATAGCTCGGTTAATATACATGTTATAAAAATAATTTATAGCCTATAGCACTCAGGAATAATGTAGCTTTCTGCCAGTGAAAAAATTTTTGGAATTGGTTCATTAGTTCCAGAGATTACCCCAAACATACAAACTTACAAACTTACAAATTTTACCTCTTTATAATATTAGTATAGATAACGATCTTATTATTTAGGAATTGTTTATTACTAAAATGTAGTTATAGATATATAACAGTACATAACCTATAGCTACCAGGAAAACAGAAATTAACTAGAAGTAATTCCTTATGCGATACTACTCAACTCGAATATTATAATAATATAGTTTTAATAGTTAACTTTCATGTTATTCCTTTCTTTCATATCCATACCAGCAATAGGTTCCATAGATTGATCACAAATTAAAACAAACTTTTCACTTTTCGCCAATTTTTTAATAATACAAACTTTTCTTAGTACACAACTTCATGTGACGTAGGCACACTCGCAACTAATGAGTTTAGAAGACAAAAAAAAAATGCGTATTCGATGTAAGCTAGTTCTGGAAATGCTCGGCTGCGTTCGGAATCACTCGGTAACGCGACCACGCGACTCTCTAGGATAAAACAGGGAAGCGGGGTTGACAACTTGGCGGCTAGTGTCTTGTGTCACCAAAGTCACTAAAGTACGTAGTTCCAGTACATTTATGCTTCCCTAGTAGTTTTAAAAAAATTAACCTAGTAGTTTTAAAAAAATTAACAATTATGATAGTTGAACTTTAAAACATCGATTTCGATATCGTTTCTTACAAATCCTTCATGCTCTGCCCTTTGGTATCGTCACGTCATAGGAGCGCTTCGAGGAATGAAATAATAATATTTTTAGTTTGATTTTCTAAGCGCTCCAAACAGGAGCGCTTGGCGGAATATTTTGGGAGCGCTTCGTTAGGAGCGCTTCAAAACAGGAGCGCTCCAAGGAATACCCCTAAATTCTTGTTCTGTTAGAAAAGCGTCTTTATTCCACACTTATTGTTTGATAGTTAGCGATAGTGACAGGAATAAAGCTAAGTAAAAGTAGGGCTTAGTAGAAAAATGCGACTTTGTAAAAATATGGCTTATTAAAAGTTCGGCTATATTACCCTTAATGTATAGACATTTTGTAACTGTTCCCTATGTACACTTTTGTAAACTGTAATTTGAATAAAATTTTTATTCATTTTAATGTAAAAATTTAAATTTGCTACCTACGTGAGTTCCAAACACGTCTTATTTAAAATTAAAACGTACCTATTTAATTTGAGTCGTTTTTAAATTTAACAAAAATAAAAATACAGCTTCTATACACAGTTCTGTTAGGTTTTTCTCTTTTACAGAATTCTTTTGCTTTTCTGTATTTTAAGAAATTCAATTCGATATCTTGTTATTTGAGTACCAAATTGGTCTTGAAGATTCTTAATATTGAAATAATAAATTGTCGATAGAAACTTGTTGCTATCAAACCGTAAAAAATCAACTAAGACTACCCACTGACCCAATTTCCTAAAGATAATATACCTACTTTTTGTTCATCTAGGTCCAAACTATTGTTTTATATAAGTTCCTATTCTTTGTAATTAGGTAGTCTAGACCGATATTTCATCTAGATTTTTTACTACCTATCTCTTTATTGCGTATAAAAATAAATCGTGCATGGAAGCGATTCATTATTCATAATAGCAAAATTTGAAAATGAGTGGTCAATTCTTCTCCTATGTAATAAAATCAATAGAATTTTTAAATATAAAAATTAAAAATAAGTTTTGCAATTCTTTTAACAATTCTCATAAATAAAAATCTTGGTAACCATACTTGGTTTGCATACGTACGAAGTAACGGGCAGAAGCTAGTTTTCTATAAAACTTAAGAAAACTGTGAAAGCAATGACGCAATGGCGGCAACGCGCGTATTAGAGAAAGTGTACGCCGAAGAACATTGCAACGTCATTGAGTATCCATCCATTAATCAGCGTAGAAAGTTTATTGATTGTATCGATATACTTGATCCGGACATGTCCATCTTAATAAACTGCCAAAACATTAACTCCTTTACCTACCTTTATTAACAATGACAAATAACCTAACACATCCTTTGTACACTTAACACCAGAAAAAAAAAAACACAATTCGAGCTTTTTGCACAGAAACTATAAACAATCACACTATACTTCACAAAGTTTAACAAAATCCGCGTTCGAAATTCGAAATTCCAAGATGGCGTTGAAAGCGACGCGAGCGCACCGGACCTCGCGGCTGACTGGACTCACTGACTCACACGCAGTTCACGGCAATGACATCAAACCCCACTACTCGACGTCACCTAATCAAATTAAGACTCTATTGTGAAAGCCCAAACGCGGAAAATGGCCTGACACGAGCCTGTTTTGGCTAATGAATTGACAAGTAGCTGGTACCAGGGGAAACATAAGTTTAATCGAGATCGGTGTTAGATACAAAACTTATTACTTAGCATGGTCAAACGTACATGTTCTCATATTATTAAAGTGATCTTGTATTAGAAAGAATATACCTAAGCGTGCACGCGTGATTCGTGGCACATTAGACATACAATTTCAGCGCGACAGCCGGATATCGCTTGGTTTTCCAAAAGTTATTGGTCACTTCGGCCAATTTCAATTGAGATTAGAAGACAGGAGATTTAGACCGCTATTCCATTAGCGTTTTACGAGCGTTGCCGTTTCTCCGACATCGTCATGCATTGGACACGCAAAATTTCAACGTCGCGTTAACGTAGCGCCTCTTATGTATGGCGATGGCAGGCGTCGCGCGTCGGAGAAACCGCAACGCTCGTAAAACATAGAGGGCATAGTGAGAGTATGTGCATAAACACAGGTTTACTCCTTCTTCTCATACCCTTATAGATCGATGAAACAGCAATTCAATCCGACCAGGGAGAGATCAAGATGGCAGCAATAGGGTCAACATCACTAACAACTTCAAGATACTACTGAGAAAACCTTAATGGAATAAATGTGGAAAAACCAATTACATCGGATAATAATTCTTTAAAAGTATTTAATTTAACTACCAACCTTCTCATAGATGTGAGTTTTTTCAATTCATACGCACTTTGCGTTTGTCTTGGACATTAATGACATCGCTATAAAAATTGACAGGTAATCTGTACTTGTAAAAAATGCCAGCTACCGCGATCGGACAAACCGCCTTTAGTCGGTATGTTCGCCTTTGCTTGAATAGTCGTACCTTCTCTGTATGAGAAGAGGGCATTGCCCTGCATAGGGCTGTTAAAAAAATAATAATCAAAAAATCCCACCTGCAATATCGGAAGTCGGTGGCTTTGTTTCTGTCATAATTATATGTAAATGCCACACCAAATTTTTTTTTATTACTCCTTTTTTTTCTAATTAATATACTTCCACAACTGAGACGAATGCAAAGACAAGTCACATGTCGAAATCCATTAAATGTAGAGCGTGCCATAGAATGAGATATACATACCATACGCTCGAAAAACATAAAGAAAAAAAGAAAGAAAGAAAAACAGTTTATTCGTGCTTCGCAAGTTTACATAGAAAAACACAAACTTAAATAAAAATAAAATAGTTATTATACACTCGCTTGCACGAAAGGGCTAGCGCTCAGCATAACCCTCCTTTCTCGGTAAACAATACAGCAGTTTTTTTTTTAAATACAAATTTTGTTGGTGCGTGCTAACAAACCCCAATTAATGGAATCCATAACTAAATCAAATTCTCATTGTTTTCTCGAAACAACCTTTCAGCTTTAAGACTATTAACTATAATACTAATAAAGGCTGGATAACTTTCATCAATGAATTTTGTGTTTGATCAGCTGTTATCTTCTTACGATTGACTGGCAACCTGTTGCTCTACCTTTGACCTCAAACCCACTGCCAGACGATATTTGAAAAACGAGGCGTTCAATCTCCTTTGTATCAACATCGGATATTTCTGGAAGAAATATTATATCCATGGAGTACTGTAACAGCTGTTGATTTAATGCGATTTCTGGGTTGATCTTGTAGTATAAGTGATTGGTTGTGATAGGTTCAATAACCTCCTTATCGGGTTCTCAGTTAGGGTTGATTTGGTAACTAAGTTATTCGATATAAGTGACCAATTTTCGAATTCTCAGTTATTTCAAAATATATAAAAAAATGTGTATTTAGAATAGTCAGTAACATGTTCAGCTATAATAATATAATTTGTATGTAAAATATAATTATTTTAGATATGACACGTCAATTAGGTTTTATCTTAATGGCTTCATTTATAAATACCAGTTGAGGATGATTATAGGCAGCGCTTTAAACATATCTATTAAATTAATATTGAATCGAGATTTTATGTACGTGAAAAACGCCGATATAAAATATATATAAATAAATACGAATATTAACGCAGAAACCTATATATTTTCTTGGAGTTTAATTAATTTACTCCACATCAAAAGCTTGTCAGGCAAACAGGGCTACTTTCATAATATATATAATGCCGTTGGTCCCGGTTGTCATTCGTAGAACTTTGACAGTGGTTACGAGTAGTCACAAGCCAGAAATTCTGACCAGTCTAACCAAGGGGTATCGTGTCGCTAAGTTATTGGGTTGTGGAGGTCTGATAGGCAGTCGCTTCAAGTCACACTGTCAAACACTGGTATCCAGCTAAATCAGGATAGGCTGAAAGCCGACCTGACCTTAACTACGACTTAGCATGGCTATACTTTGGCTGACTCGACCGAAACTACGACTTAGCATGGCTACTTTGGCTTAGCATGTTTCTGTCTTCATTTAGCATGTTGTTGTTCGACAGGAATACATAAAAAATAGTTAATTAAAAAAAGTCTTGGGACAAAATTACATCAAAACGATACAGACGTCTTTGTCTGTTGAGTATGATTGCTTGTACAAACTGATTGTTTGTATAGAACAAGCATTCATCAAACAATAAAATATTCTGGGCGGTAATCAAACCCACTTAGACAACGCTGTCAAGTAACATTTATTTATCTAGACCTGATCAGAGAAGCACCCAACGAAATGTTAATACAAGAGTCACTTTCAATTGCAAGGATGATACGTCGAGACATTAATATTTGATAGCTCGGCCATTATTCTCAACCTCAAGTCAGTATCGACAGCTGGCTCAGAAAAAAAACACTTATAATAATTATTACTGGTAAAACGCCTACAACATCAGAAATCTTTGTGCTCTATCAATAACAAGAAACTCTTATAGGATAACTTTGTTGATCGTCTATCCTTCTGTTAAGACCCCTTTTCTCAGGTATGTTATCAAGCTGAAAGCATTTAAAATTGAAATCCACTTTGAACTTCACATGTCAAGAATTAATTTACAATTGGGTGTATCCAAGGTCCTTTACGATCCGGGGTTGCGGAATGTGTATAGTAGTCACCGTGACCCTGGAACATAAAGGGCAATCGAAGGAACATGAGTGGGTTTTAGTCAGTAAGAGTCTGACACGCCCTCCCGCCGCACCCAGGACGGGAGCAGTCATTGGATGATTTCCCACTCACCAAAAAAAAAAAAAAGGTCCTTTACGATATTCATTATTATACATATATTTTAACAATATTTTTTTAACTATAAATTATTTTAAAAGGATCTATAAATGGTTCTAGTTACCTAAACAAAACATAATCATTTTTGCTACTCATACCTATCGTAAGAGTATCTAAGATTTAAACTTGTTTTTTTCTAAATATTCAATTATTTTTCTATGAAATTAATTAGAAAAGAAACAGCGTATACAGTACACAAAAAAACAACCGGTAATATATAACTCTTTAATTACCTACCACAGCAAAACCTTACTCAATACTAACATTTTTTATCCCTTTCCTACTTGGAACTTCTCACAAAACCAGGCTTGAACGTGGAAAGAAAGATCCCAAGAATCATGTCCAAAAATGGTTGCGCCACTGACGTGTGGCATGACGCTACCGTTAACGTCAGTGACCAGGTACACGTGCGCGCGCGCAACTAGACTTCGATTAAAAACCGATACCGCATTTAATTATTATATAAATGTTTTTGTTTTACGTTCTTAATAGTGGTAGGTGTTTTGCGTTGTGGAATATTTTTGTTCATATTAATTATTATATAAAATTTAAATAAATAGAGAACAGGTGGCTGATCTGTTAAGTGGTCACTTCCGTCTAAGACATCTGCGATACCGGAGATTAAGAATAACTGAGCTAGACTTGACTCATTCATAATCTGAGTTACTTCTACCAGCGAAACATTTTCGTCATTGTCGAAGCGTTGCATAACAGTATAATTAAGTTTTTTTTTTCAACACAACAAAATAACTACAGCTATAGACTTGATTTTATTGTAATAAGTATACCTAATTACTTTAACCTGTTCATAGAGTTCATATTTCTTTCTCGTAGTTTTGGATGTAGGAATAACATTGAACTGTTGTTGCTAAATATAAGGTAATATAACACATTTGATATTTTCAACTAAGAGAAGCAATTGTTGTTCAAAGACATTTCAGAATCAGTACGCTGAAGTGAAAAAGGCCTTTCATATTTTCAGACAGACGTTCGGTGTACCAGATATGATGTGTCAGAGTAAAGACCAAGTTTAGACAAACATAAAGTGGAACGCCCAATGGTTCAATTAAACCTTCGAACGTGTGATTTGAGACACAATAGAAAGACAATAGCAGCCCGACAGCCGGCTGTCGCTTGGTCGTTGAAAGGTTAAATACAGAAAGTGAGCAGGGTATGGATGCGGACTGTCCAGGACCGAGACGGTTGGTGACCTTTGGGAATGCTTACGTTTAGCAGTAGACGGCGACAGGCTGATATGAATAACAAATTTTAGCAGAATTAAACTTGCATGTAAACGTAAGTTCCTTCTCAAATCATCATCTATATCAATAAATAATACCACACATTAGCATAAATTCTGATTCCGGGCCTAGTTGATGGCAACAGGCTGATACGATTAACGTTACATTTGATTTTAGCAGTATTAAACTCACATATAAACGAAAGTTCCTTCTCAAATCATCAACTACTTATTAAATTAGTAATACCACACATAGCCATCGTGAACGTTGTTAGAATCGATTAAGAAAGAGTACGTTCAACTTGAATACTTAAGGTGAACGCAGACTTGGCCGCACCGCACGCGCCGCAATCCCCGCAGTCATCGCATTTTCTTTGTTGTCGTTTCAGGGTCTGCGGCAACTGCGACGCGGGTAGGTGTGCGAGGTGGCATAGAACTTCATATAAAGAATTCGAATGCGAAGACTGCGGCGCGTGCGGTGCGGCCAAGTCTGCGTTCACCTTTAACGAGCAACTCGTTAGCGGCGAATAGAAATTATGATTGTTATTAAACAAGAAATTATACTTCGTAATTAAAGCGTAACAGACAGACTGAATTACTTTCGTATTTATTATATTAGTATGGGTTCGACTTTCAAGTAACAAATTGCAAGCAGAGGCTGGCTAAAAATAAATATTGATAGAGAAATAAAGAAAATAACAAGTGTCAATTAAATTTTGAAAAACCTCGTCATTAAGTCTTATTAAAATACTTGATTACTTCAAAACGGGTCAATCGATTTTGATAAAATATGTATAAGAAGCACTGCAAGATACCTACCCTATTCACAAATAAAAAATCGCCCCAGTCAGTTCACCCTTTTAACGGGTCAGAGCCCGTACGTCCCCTAAGATTTGTCCCCCAGCATAAAAGTTGTGGATTCGGCCCCTATATAGGTGCCCGTTGGTCTCCTGGTAGGGGACCAATTAATATTTTAATAAAAATATTATTTTTAAGGTACCCATTCGTCTCCTCTAATATATACACAATATAAGTTAAAGATTCGGCACCTATTCAGGTGCCTATTGGTCCCCTGAGATAAAATCACCTATATTTTACCTAAAAACGGTTAACATAGTACACTTGTGAACAGTTTATTAACGCAATTAATAATAAATCATAACAGATCATTGAAAAAAGAGCTACGATGAATGATAATCCGTCATGATAATAATGTAACCTGTCGATAGGCTTACGATGTAATATTGTCTCTTTACGAATGGCTTGTTAAAAAACGGGTATTAATGATTGAAAACTTAAGAGAACAAAAGTACTAGGCGCGCAGTAACGTGAAGTAGTCATGTACGAAAATCTAAAATTCACTGTTTTTAATTTTCTCACAAGATCACCTTAATCAATTCAAAGTACTAGGCGCGCAGTAACGTGAAGTAGTCATGTACGAAAATCTAAAATTCACTGTGTTTTTAATTTTCTCACAAGATCACCTTAATCAATTCAAAGTACTAGGCGCGCAGTAACATGAAGTGGTAAATAGAAAACGATCGATCGACGAATCGATTAATTATTTTGAAGACTGACTTTATGCCTAGAGCCTAGAGGCATTTTATTAAACTTAATCTTATTTGAAATACTTAAACATGATATTTAAGGAATTATTATATTTTTATTTTACCCTTTTCTGCGCGACTGTACCAGGACTATATACATGTACTTATATTAGAATAATGAATTAAAATAAATATTCTTCAGGGGGCGAATAGGCCCCTCAAAAGTTCCAGGGGACGAATGGGCACAGGGTGCGAATCTTAGGGGACGTACGGGCTCTGACCCCTTTTAACATCTGCGGTGCCGTAGATAGACAGACAGACACACACATAAACCGGTAAAACTTATGGCACCCCTCTTTATGTAATGTAGGTTAAAAAGACACGAATAATAATATGTTGTGTGTATTTATACAGTATTTTGTTACTATATTTAATTGTTGGAATTTACTTGTATACTTTTATACCTTGTAGTTACTAGGCAGTTCAAAATAATGGTCTACAGCCTGTCCTACGTTTCACTAGGGAGGACGGGAGTGGGGGGGGGGGATAACTTTCTCCAGCCTTCGCATAAAACATCTCTTACCGCACTTAACAACCTTGTCCTACTAACATTGTCTACAAACAGACAATTGTTTGTCACGAGAGACGAGCCAGAAACATTATTATTACCATTTTGTACCGACAATCCATTTTATACCGACAATCTATTTTGCGCCGACAATCTATTTTGTACCAACGATCCGTTCTGTACCGAATTAAAAGATCAGAGTGGTACCGACACCTTACATTTGATGATTCCTTCACTGACTTATCTCGGGTCACGAATTCGTGACTTGTAAAATAGAAAATAGAGCCGCTTCCACCATATTTTTAGGGTTCTGTACTCGAGAGCGTTAATCTCCAAGTAACGTACTGAACTGTTTTAAACTGTAAAAATACCATTTATCATCTTTAGAACCGTAATTTATACTTTGATTGATGGTGTATCGCCGGTTTAACAAAAATATAAATATTAGATATACAATTACGTTAAAAAACGTACGTTTGTGCAAAGCCAATGATCCTAAGGGCCTGTTTCATAACCTTGAAATAATCCTTATCCACAAGATAAATTAAAAAGTGGAACAGTCTTTCTATGAATTTATCTGCAAGATATTTTAATCAGAACTTGTGAAACAGAGCCCTAAGTATACAAATACAGTCGATCCAGAAAATCGGAATATTGTATAATTCTAGCTATTATTTGATTTAACGTTAATTACAATAATAATTGTATTTAACTTAATTCACGAGAACCAATAATTCTTAAAAGGCGTTTATCCCAATTTTCATTCGTGGAACTTTGAAAGTCAGTACGGGTAGTCTCAAGCCAGAAAATGTTCAATTTAACCAAGGGGATCGTTTTACCCTCTAACTGGATTTTGAAACACTGATACTCAGCTAGATTCTGATAGACTAGAAATCGACCTATACAGATTTGGAAAAATTTTAAAGTTTTGATGAAAATCATCATTATTTAGTAGAATATTAAAGGAAGTGAGTAACAGAGATATGATAAGAAGAAAAAAAACCGGCAGAGAACATGATAATCCCGAAAGGGCCACAGATCAGCATAATGTCATACGACAACACAAGTATTTTATTTGGGAAAACACACAACTGTACATTTATTATGTCTGAAATCTAAATAAACAATAAATTAGTTTAACGTATATTCTGCCACGTGATGCTGGATTTCAGTTGCAACCCCCAGAAAGAGAAAAAAAAGTCAGTTATTTCATGATATGCTAATAAAGAATGTTCTGTAATGTCTTAGCCTTTAAGAGCATTATGAAAAATAAATGAATAACAGATGCAAGTAGGCCTTAATGACTTACTCACTAACTCTACAAAACCGATTAAGTGCGCGTCCGATTCGCGCTTGGCCGGTTTTTTGTTACCATTTAATGAATAGCGGTGTAGTTGGTTCAACGTTTCTCTGATTGTGGATACGTTTTGTAAAGTTTATTGGACGGACACGTTTTTTGATGGCCGCGTTGATTTTATTGAGAAACTAGCTTCTGCCGCGACTTTGGTTGGAGAAACATCGAGAATGAAGCTCAAAATTATACTTAATAAGATAAAAAACCTTTTTTTTACACCCAATGCAAAAAGATGGGTATTTGACCGCTATTTGGGAGTGAATATTTGTTTGTCTGTCTGTTTGTGGTAAAGTAGCAATTAATCGGATGATTCTATTTGGATGAGGTTTTTATATTTGAAAGTTGGTTTTTATAGATATGTGTTTTCAAATACAGTTCGGATATTAAAGGTCATAGCTCATTACAGCCACCCGGCAGCCACTCCGCACCGACTCGCCTTATAACCGAGGCGATCCGGTGACGCTACGGAGTTGATATAGCGCATGCCCATACAAGTTCATATAAAGAATACTAGCCGCAGGAGGTGAGTCGGTGCGGAGTGGGTGCCGGGTGGCTGTAATGAGCTATGACCTTAAAAGAAATCCAATAGAAAATTGGATGACACATTAATTTTGATATCGAATATAAACTCCATAAAGCATATTCTACTGAAAATAAAATAACGATCTATTTCGGATATGTCCCTGTACCTAGCGATTGACCATACCCTGCGGATTAACGAATACATTAAATAATTAGTTCTATATTTGTTCTATCGAAATATGCATAACACGTAATTTGTTCCGTTTTAGTTTTTACAAAAAATGACTTCTTCTATAACAGTTAGCCAGCGATGTACTTTTAAATTACGCATTAAAAAAAAACAAAATCTAGATAGGTGATTAGTTCTACATTAACTCTAATTACTCATCTACTTTTTACTTTTAAAATTCATTACTTTAAGTTAAAAAAAGACAATACAAAGAAGAAAACCTAGCGATGTATTGTAAAATAAATGTCATTGCATTTTTTGCAAATGACGTCACAGATCGCCATTTTGAAAAAAAATGGCCGCCACATTTGTGTGGATAATAATAATTTATTTACCTTTTTTTTACTGTCTTTTTTAACTTATAGTAATGAATTTTATAAGTAAAAAGTAGATAAGTAATTAGAGTGAATATAGGACTAATCGCCTATCTGGATTTTGTTTTTTTTAAATGCGTAATTTAAAAGTACATCGCTGGCTAACTGTTATAGAAGAAGTCATTTTTTGTAAAAACTAAAACGGAACAAATTACGTGATATACATATTTCGATAGAACAAATATAGAACTAATTATTTAATGTATTCGTTAATCAGCAGGGTATGGTCAATCGCTAGGTACAGGGACATATTTCGGATGATGTCAAGCGGTGTCAAATACTAAAATAAACTTTAACGTTATTTTATGTTAACACTATTCGGTGTCAAAGTTTTGCAAATAGTTACTTAAGTACCAAATATTATTAAGAGGTGGCTGATCTAATGAACTGTTTGATCTTGTTATTTACTTTTAGAGATTATAGAAGATTTCGACATCTTTAGCTGTACTTTGAGTGTATTCACACGGGCTGCTTATTGCAACTTATTGCAACTTAGAGGACATTTGTAAATGCTATGTATAATTATTTATAGATGTTTTTAATTTGTAGTAACAGAATATTTTTTAAGTCTTACACTATTGTATTAGGTTCACCTGTGATGATAGTTGTACATCTATACTAAAATTATAAAGAGGAAAACTTTGTTTGTTTGTTTGATTGTAATGAATAGGCTCAAAAACTACTGGACCGATTTTAAAAATTCTTTCACCATTCAAAAGCTACGTTGTCCACGAGTAACATCACTACATAGTATAAAACAAAGTCGCTATCCGCCGTCTGTCCCTATGTATGCTTAGATCTTTAAAACTATGCAACGGATTTTGATGCGGTTTTTTTAATAGATAAGGTGATTCTTAAGGAAGGTTTATATGTATAATGCATGCTCTATAGTAGAGAAGGTAGGGCTGCTATTGTCTTTCTATTGTGTCTCGAATCACGTGTGTTCGAAGGATTAATTGATATTAGCTTTCACCTGCGGCTTCGCACGCATGGATGTGAAACTTCCACAATCTATTTGTCCCATTTAGGGTTTTTTTTGGTGAGTGGGAAATCATCCAATGACTGCTCCCGTCCTGGGTGCGGCGGGAGGGCGTGTCAGACTCTTACTGACTAAAACCCACTCATGTTCCTTCGGTTGCCCTTTATGTTCCAGGGTCACGGTAACTATTATAAACATTCCACAACCCCGGCAGGCGTTGGCCCTGTTGGGCCCCTTCCTGTGCTGACTCCTTCTTTTTGAGGCGCGTGTGGAACACTAACGCGCCGTCGCTCGACGTGGTCCTGGTCCTAGCCGCGCGGCGAGCTACCCATCGCTCGCCGTCCGCAGAAACGCGCACCCATTGGTTGGAATAGTGAATTAGTAAGATAACCATTTTATTATAATAAATAGATAATTTTAACGTAGTTATTAAACGTGTACAAGCAAATTGTACGAGGCATATAATACAATAGTCGTCAATAAAACGTTCCTGTATAATTAAAATAAAACACAAAAAATCTAGAAGTTCTAAGCACTACACTGTTTTAAACGCAATAAGCGTCGTCAAGTTTTTACTGGAACACCTATTCCACAACAGCACCTAATTCTGTATTCTGGCTTGAACTTAACGGTCTCGCCGTTGCGAATTGCCATTCGACGACCGGCCATGGTTACGAAATCGGTTTTTACCCGGATCTATGATTCTTTGGTGAGAAATACTAAAATGAAGGCATCTAGGTAAGAGTTTATTCAAATTAGTGGATATTGTTGCCTGTCAGTTTGATATGCGAGGTTAAAAGTGTATGGGGACTGTTTAAAGAGTATGGGGACTGTTCTAAGAGTATTGGGACTTCATGGGCATAGTATAAAGAGAGGGAAGTAGGTTATCTCCGGCCCAATCCGCTTGTATACTGTCTTAGGGTTGTCACCTTTACACACGACACAATTACGATTTTCTAACTGTAATTAGGTAGGCACTTAGTTACTATACCTATAACACTTTTTTTTATTTGGTGAGTGGGAAATCATCAACTGACTGCTCCCGTCCTGGTTGCGGCAGGAGGGCGTATCAGACTGTTACTGACTAAAACCCACTCATGTTCCTTCGGTTGCTCTTTTATGTTCCAGGGTCACGGTAACTATTATAAACATTCCGCAACCCATACCTACAATACTGAGAAAACGGCAAAACTAAACGTAAACAAAGCAATAGCAGCAAATTAATTGACAGATCAAAAGTACCTAATACATTCTAGTAGGCAATTAGACCTACCTACCTACTTCCTCTGTGTGATAGAAAACTAATACTTACCACAACAAATAAATAAGAGTAGGTATCTAAACATCAAGTAAAAATTTTACGCTAGAATGAGTGACTAGCTTGCCTTTTTTGTTCAATAGGTAATCTGAACAGAAACAATTCTGGAATCCATGAATTGTTAAGACACCCAAACACACAGCAATACGTTCTCCTGCGATTATCAGACATTTTGGTTTAATTTAGCGGTGTCAAAAAAGCAGTGACCCGCGAACCTCGTGCAGTAGTGTTAGCCCCGACTGGCGCCAGAAGAAACGCGTCGAGATTTTGTTAAAGTGTGCTTTGACGCAAAGATACTATGGCGCACACATACAAGGCGCGCGGGGTGCGTTTGTATGAAGATAACCTACTTCCCTCTCTTTATACTATGTCATGGGTGGGGTGCGTACTCAAAGCGTGCTATTGTTTCTTAGCAGTTTGTAGTTTGCTAAATAATAGTGGTAACACCTTCGTGCTTTAGAAACAACTACTATACTAAGACAGTACTTAAACTCTTTTTAATAAAATCTAAAATGATATAATACAAGCTGTCCCCGCGGTTTTATCCCGTAGTTTCCGTTTTCGTGGAATTTTGTTATAATACTATCCTATGTCCTTTCTCAGGCGATGGACTATCTCTGTACCAGATTTCAATTAATCGGTTTAGTAGTATTGGTGTGAAAGTAAAACAGTACAGTACAGACAAGCAGATAAAGTTACTTTCGCATTTATAATACTACTAGTATGGATTATAATGCAATAGCTATTAGAGTATCAGGGAAAATTCAATTGATTAACTTGTATCGATTTAAAGCTTAGCAATGCCTAGGGGAGGCATTTATGACAAAATGCGATTCCCCATAATCATTGTGTAATTTTATGAGTCTGTAATGCATACAAATGGCCTATTCGATTTTTGTAAGAAAAGCCGTGTAATATTAAAAAAGTTTTTCCGACATGTTCTCCCATGGACGAGTAAGTTTTTTAATATCATACGAATTAATCGCTTTATGTAATACTCTGCACACGGAAGGGTCAGCCACAACCATTAATAAAATGATATAAATTTATTTCATTTGATGCCTATAACCTACGTAAATAAAATTATATTGTTATTTTGGGTTCTTGTTTTGTAATCGGGAGTAATCCCATTAGAGAACATTATTTTTAGACCAATATTTTGAATATTTGTACATTAAAATATGGTTGGGTACTGAATGCATGAATAGAGGCTCAAAAAAATCTAATTAAAGTAAATTAAAATAATAAATACTACACACATCAAAAGTGTCTAGGGATATTTCAATTAAACCTAAATTACTAAAATTCTATTAACTTTTTGTTAAAACATGTACACATTAAAATAAACCTTGTTTAATAGACTATTTAATCTGATAATAAATTTTTAGATAAAGTTAAATTTAAAAAAAAACTTAGAAGAAGAGGAAAAACTCAAACAAAATTTCAATCTTAACTTTATTTTTGAAACATCAAAACTTAACAAAACAACAATTTTTTTTATAAAAATTCTTGAAAACTTAAAATTAATATTCCGTGGATCCACCTAAGACTCTCCTGACACATCTGCAGCGGTTCTGCATACTCAAAACAAGGGTGTCAATATCCTGTTGTGGAATACTGTCCCATAATTGCCGTTTCTGAAGCCATGAAGACCAGTCAGAGCGTTATATCCAGGCTTTGGTCATGTTATCGTGTCACGGAGGAAGTGGTGGAACGGCACCGAGGACCTCAACGCATTACAACACATGTACAGGACCGATTCATAGTAAATGCTGCACGAAGTCAACTAAATGCAGCGGCGATGAAATTGGTTCAAAGGCTACAGAGAGAGTATGGTTTGCTGGTAAGCGGTCAAACTTTGAGAAGGCGACAGCATGAAGTCAATCTACGTGCTCGTAGGCCATTTTGGGTATCAGCACTAAGGAGAGGTAATCGAGGAAGAAGATTACAATGGGCTATTGCACACGAAAACTGGAACCATTCTCAATGGTCACTTGTGCTTTTCACTGATGAATCTAGGTTTGGATTTCATCCTGATTCGCGAAGAGTACGCGTTTGGAGAAAACCTGGACGTTGGAATGGACTGCAGCACCCACAACAAGTTCATGCATATTAAGGTGGCACGATTATGGTTTGGGCAGGAATTCGTCTCGGCGGTAGAACGGACCTCGTTTGGATACAAGGCAATATGACTGCTCGAAAATACCGAGATGAGGTGCCAGAGCCTGTAATCTTGCCCCACAATCAGCAAATGGGACAAAATTTCCAGCTAATGCACGACAATGCCCGTCCACATACGGCGCGTATCGTTACAAGTTGGTTACAACAGCATGTTATCCAAGCTTTAGACCGGCCTGCACAATCCCCTGACTTAAATCCTATTGAGCATGCCTGGAATATGCTTCAGAGAAGAGCTCGTAGGAATTTCCCTGTTGATATTGTGCATCAAAACCAGCTTTTCTTGCATCTTAGCAGGATTTGGGACAGTACTCCACAACAGGATATTGACACCCTTGTTTTGAGTATGCAGAACCGCTCCAGATGTGTCAGGAGAGTCTTAGGTGGATCCACGAATTATTAATTTTAAGTTTTCAACAATTTTTATTAAAAAAAAATTGTTTTGTTGTTTAGGTTTTGAAATTTCAAATATAAAGTTAAATTGAAATTTTGTTGAGTTTTTCTTCTTCTTCTAAGTTTTTTTTTAAATTTAACTTTATCTAAAAGTTTATTATCAGATTAGATAGGCAATTAAACAAGGTTTATTTTAAAGTGTAGGTGTCTTAACAAAAAGTTAATAGAATTTTAGTAATTTAGGTTTAATTAAAATATCCCTAGACACTTTTGATGTGTGTATTTAAAGAAAAATCTTTGATATAATGCTGCATTATTCCTGATTTCTTTGGTTTATAAAATCACACATGGCATAGAAATCGCGACTGAAAGCTAGTAGCAAATTTTCTAAAAACTAGCAAATTTTCCGTTAGTATGTGAAATCAAATGGTTTGATTCCCATTAGCAATAAAATGTATAATATAATAATAAATGTGTTAGTAGTTACGCTCACATTTTTACTATAAAATTAATGTCAACGAACCATATGAAGAGGTGAACAGACAGATCGTAAGGCGTATACAGAAAGAAAGCTGGAAACTTATAAGCGCTTGCCGGCGCTTGTCAGCGCTGGTAATCCGCGCAAGAAAATATATGAACACGCGCCGATAAGCACTGAACGGTGCCGACAAGCTTCAACACGCGCTTGTCAGTACTGGGCGTTGCCATAACAACTGAAAGCAAATCATTCCGACATTTTGCTTAGTCTGCTTCAACCTGCTTCCTTTGTGTAGAACGGACCAGCGCTGACAAGCGCCGGTAAGCGCTTATAAGTTTCTAGCTTTCTTTCTGTATACGGCCTAAGCTAGTATGGTTCACCATAACATAATATGAAAATCCATTTGTATAATAAAGATCACAATTTACGAGATATTTTTCTTACTAATGACATTACAAACAAGATTTAGGTATGCATTATTCCTTTATCCAATTTTATTTGTGTTGTTTTTTCTCGAGGGAAATAACCTTATAAAAATAAACATAAACCTTAATAATATAATGTAATAATTAAAATTGACAAATAGCTTCACTATTCAATGTTTAATTTTCTTTGTATTCTAAAACACTGGCTGTAACTTAGAACCACATTTTAAAAATACAATTTATTTTTAACTGACAGCTAAATAAAAGAAACTAAGAAACTAGAAATGCTGCTGACAGCTTAGTCTGACAAGACCTCGTATATAATTATTAGACTAATCCATACAATATTATAAATGCGAAAGTAACTCTGTCCGTCGGTCTGTCTGTCTGTGATTTGAATGAAATTTGGTACAGGTATAGTCTGGAATCCGAGAAAGAACATAGGACAGTTTTCATCCCGGAAAACTCCTCGGGAACGGGAACTATTATTACACGCGGGCAAAGTCGCGGGCAAAAGCTAGTAATAAATAAGTTACACTCAGTTACAGATTTGTCTTAGGCCAGGGTCGCATCCGGGTAAATTACACTTGATTTTGCAACGGCGAGGCGCGGGCGCAAGCGACGCCTCACAAAACCCATTTTGTATGGATGACGTCAAAGGCGGCAAACGAAACAATTATGAAATGATTGGCCTGTCTGTTGCAATAATCTATGTTGACAACTTTATCCGGCTTGTTGTGTACTAGTTTTAGCCTGTGAAGTTGTTCGTGTGAAATTTAGTTATATCAAATGATAATTGTGAAACAAACATTCTTTGTGATTAAATTTGTACTTTTAGAATTCAGGGCTAACGAAACGCTTTTTTTTTTGGATCTGATATATTACTATTACATAGATATTAGATTAATTTTTGACTTATGTGAGATTCCTCCGATCCAAGCAGTTCAAAAGTTTCACTGCCCAACATTTGACTTCCATATAAACCCTCGTTACCAAATTAAAATGAGCTAAAAATAACCGATGTGATAATTACGAAAATTGAAAAATTGTACCAGAAGAATCAATCAACTACAAGTTGACGCAAAAACTGATCCAAGATTGAAACAAACACAAAAATAATCCGTACTAATATTATTAATGCGATAGTAACTCTGTCTGTCTCTCTTTAAATGAAATTTGGTACAGATATAGTCCGGGACACAAGAAACGACATAGGATAGTTTTCATCCCGGAAATCCCCTGGGAACGGGAACTATTATTCCACGCAGACAAGGTCGCGGGCAAAAGCTAGTAGTACCAAATAATAATAAAAACAAGATTAATAAAACGTTATAAGCATGTGTATTTTGATTATATTCTACTAACTTAAACCGCACAAACATGCTTTAATCTCTGACAGTTTCAATATAAGGTATATTACTACTTTCCTGTTGAGGTCTCGTGTCCACTAAAGTTGGTCTTCGGAGTCCTAACTAATATAATGAAGACCAACGGAAGAGGAAAGCTTATACACGTGTTATCCAGTAATAATGATCCTTTTTGCAAGTTGGGTGACACTAAATTTTCTGGACGTTTCGCCGAAAAGTTGCGATGTTTTGGTTAGGTTTGCCGTGACCGACGTTATAATAAGTAGTTAACGTTGTTCGGGATCGAATAAATAGAAATGTTATTAAAAATCTGTGAATGTGTTTTACTTTCACAGATTGTTGGTGTATTTATTACAGGGATGACGACTACATAAAAATGGCTTACTGTTTGGATCGTCCTTGAGACCACCCACTAGACATAATTATGTTTCGCTTGATCAAATTATTAAAAAAATACAGTAACTGTTTAATAAAAATTGTATCTAGGAGCGGTGGGCGCGGTGACACGTGAAACTTCAACGTATCGTCGTAGTTTCGTTCACGTGAAAAAAGAAAAAAAAACGTGTTGACATTTGATTATCTTAACTATAAGACTAAATATAATTTTTTTTTTGTCGTCTCGCCTGACCGTATTAACAAATAGTTCACAGCTTATACAAAAGCACGTACTATTTTAATTCAAGTTCAATCTTAAATGAAATATTTTGTTACGAAACCAAGAATAGTTAGTCAATTGAGATGCAGCCAACATTATTCTGCATTATTTGTCTTGATATTTTTGAATACGTGTCTTTTTAATTAAACGGTTTTATTTTGAAATTACGATCACATCAATGTGTTGGGCTTAACGACTTCATGGGTAGAACGGCTTCAAAACTGTTGGAACATTTCAATATCAAACTGATTCCATAATTATGTTTATTTCACTTAAGGCATTTTCAAATATTTTTAATTTGACATTAAAGTCACCAGTTAAGACTTATCAGTTCAAAGATAGGCAATCTCAACTGAGTGCGTGCTGATGCGTTTATCAGCGACTTTGAGCTCAACCATTTTGAAGGGAACCGCATGGTCTAATAAAATCTCTCTCGTCTATTTAACTCATCATTATTTAGAGACCCTATTTTTTCCCTTTCAAAAGTGCTTAAGCTCTTCATAAAGAACACATTCTACAAGTTTTATGTCTGTCAAGAACCTGTGGAACCTAGACACCTCGTCTATGGTGTACTGAAAAAATATTTCGAAAATTGATTCAGACGTTTGAAACTTTGTATAGAGACGGTTGGTGAAGAGTTTTTGGAAAAGATTTAATAAAATATTTTATTTATAAAAGTTAGTTTTAGTTTTTCAAAACTTTCTGAGTGTTCCGCGAATATATTAGATATTTACCTAACACGCGTTACGACTGACCTTGGACTTTGGAAAGGTTCCAAAGATAACAAGGACCAGACAAGCCCAAAATAAACTACCAACTATACAACCCACGCCATCTTGTTAACCTAAGCCCATCAATAGGGATGTTGTTTATATTTCCCGGATACACAGTCTATTAATATAGGACAGGTCAATAAATGAAACAAATATCCAGCAAAAGTGTGTTATTTCTTTGGCCGAATACTCTCAATATTTGTCCAGATCCTTTGGGTACCGTGAAATCGGTTTCATTTCGGAAAGTTTTCTAATAAACGGTGTTTATTATTCAAGTAAATGGGATTATTACTTCTGTGTGTTACCTGTTATGGTCGTGTATTGGTTGGGGTGTGAGGTGACTGAAAGGTGGTAAATGCATTTGAAGAGGGTGGGTTTGTATCTATTGCACATATTATTCTAGGATAGCGACTGAAGATTCATTTACAGCTCAATTGAGTAGAGTACTCTCAAAATCTTCTTCCTTTTATATATTAATTGTATTAAATCATGTTTATTTTAGATATATATTATAGTATTTAACTATTTGTTTTTTTATTATGTGTATTTTTATTTATTTGTAAATTTCTATCTTGTTATTACATTATTTTCTTCTTAATATATATACACCTGCCATCATACCTCTGAACCACCGATGGTTGACTAAAGGAAAATGCCTAGGGCGGTCCTCCTACTTTTGTGCATGAAGTGTGAATGTTGTCTAGCCTTCCTTGATTAATAGACAATCCAACACAAAAATAGTTATTCATTCGAAACAGTACTTCTTATTAATATTAGCGCACTCAACCAAGCTAACAACCACTTCAGCTTTATAATCCATACTAATATTATAAATGGGAAAGTGTGTCTGTCTGTCTGTCTGTATGTTTGTCTTTCTTTCACGGCAAAACGGAGCAACGAATTGAGTTGGTATTTTAAGTGGAGATAGTTGAAGGGATGGAGAGTAACATAGGCTACTTTTTGTCTCTTTCTAACGCGAGCGAAGTTATTTTAACCCATTTTTAACGTGAAATGTATTTAAACTGTTGCAATGTTAACTCTTTCTTCACCTTTGGGATTTATTGTTTAGAACGAGTAGCGATAACTTTCTGACTAACGGTTTATTGGATATTAGTTGTTTGTTTGACCCTATTCCCTGTATCAATAACGATTTGGGTTACAGGAAAAGTAAAATTAAGGCCATCACTCTAGAGAAAAGGGATATAATTACAATATTATTTGTTATTTACTTTGATAAACTAGGTTGTTATGTCGCAAGTATTTGTTGTTGCAAGCGCTTAACCATTCGACGCCCAAGCGACAGCCGAGTATGGGCTGCTATTGTCTTTCTATTGTGTCTTAAATTACGTGTGTTCGAAGAATTAATGTATGGCGCCATATGTCTAGATTTTTTTTCAGCTTGCTTACAAATTAATGGCTTTCATAGTCTGAAAAGAAACAACATTTGATTGATTAAACTTTAACTAGATCTCCTCGAAGAATGAAAGTGTTTAATAGCAACATTCTAGGTTATTTATTTATAAGCTTGATCTACACTAACTGGCCTAGTGCGTGGTCCGACAGCTGAGTTTCATCTGCCCTGGTCTTAACAGAAATTTAATTGTCTATACTAATATTATAAAGACGAAGTCCACGGGCACGAAGCAGTAACCAAAAACCTAACGTAAAGCGGGTGAAACCGCGAGGAACAGCTAGTTATAAATATTTTTGTTGGTTGTTTTGGTAGACAAAAAGATCTGCCTATCCGGCTGAAATTCGGTACAGAGATAGTCCATAGTCGAGAAAGGACATAGGATAGTTTAATTTCAACAGTCCCACGGAAACAGGAATTACGCGGATAAACCGCGGTTGGCAGTAAAATGTAATTAAGTTTAATACAGGACGCGCATACACAGTTATATTACTACTAGCTTTTGCCCGCGACTTCATCCGCGTGGATTAACAGTTCTAGTTCCTGGGAGATTTTCTGGATGAAAACTATCTTATGTCCTTTCCCGGGTCTCAGACTGTATCTGTTTCAAATTTCATTCAAATAGGTTCAGTGGTTTAGACTTGAAAAAGAGACAGACAGACAGAGTTACTTTCGCATTTATAATATTAGTACGGATTGTGTGTGGTTACACCGCTTATTAACAGAAATTTATCACATTAGTCGTCTATAAGTAACGCGATAATTATCGTTCAGCGTTTATCGTTGGTGTAGTCCTAGTTTTAGACAAAATATATCCAATTACCCACATGTTCTTCTACTAGGAATTTTCTTTACAGGTTTCTTACGATAGAGATAATATCAAAATTTTCTAGCAAATGTTTTCCCGTGTAGGTATCTTCCACAAAATTGTTATACAATATTTATTTTCAATATAACTTTGAAGACGGGCTAGATAGGGTGGAATGTAGGGCTTAAATTTATGGACGGAAATAATGTAATGATTTTGTGGGAAGTAAAACAATCATTTTGTGTATAATGAGACGAGTGCATAGGCATCTTTTGGGTAAGCTTGCTCCATCGTAGGCCTCGTCTATGCACTTGGGCTAGTTTGGGACCAAGAGCAAGCCTATAAGTAATAAAAAATAATGCTGCAGGTAACAAGATGATTGGTAAAACACGATAAACTAAGCTAATTTGCATTAATTTTGGATTCGGAAATTATTAGTCTACATTCTACATTGATTTTGAGCTACATCTTTCTATATTGCTTTTTATCCTCAGACCAACAACTGCTGAAAATTTTAAAAAGTTTAAGCAATTAGTTTGTTATATTCATGTAGACTAAGATTGATATTGTAAAATAAGGTTTGCTGGAAGAAAACTAAACTTTAGGTTAAGCTCAAGAGCTCACCATTGTACAAAACTCGTGTTTTTTTTTTGCTTATTTGTATGTTCTATTTTTCTTGTGTAATAAAGAATAGACTTCATGCAATAGTTAACAACCGACAATCTAGTTTCTCTGTTGTATGTAGTCTGTAGTATGTAGTCTGTAGTCTTGCCTCAATCTCGAGGCAAGGAGGTTTGAAGTAGGTAAACAAAAGTCTACAAATCTTGCAACGAGTAACGAAACTTAGGTTTCAATATTCCCAAGACATATGAAGTCAAATACTTTTAGCACTTTTCTTTCACACTGTAAAAGAAAATGCCGATGACTTCTTTTTTTCACATTGATGTACTTTTTTTATTTCAAAGCGCACTTAAGAGGTTTTGATTCTCTATTGACATCTCTCAGACATTGTACTACGTATTTTAACACTTTTTTCGTTTAAGTTTTTAGCGCTAAAGGCGAGACCTTGGGCTGTGAAGATTAAATTTAATGTAAGTTCTATCAGTTTTTATCTGTATTAAAATACTTATAAGTATAGACGTCGATCTTTATTAATAGAGTATAACAAAGCTTTTTGAAGTTAAGCAACGAACAAGCGAAATTGCTGAATCCAATACAATAAAAAATCACAGTATTAAACGGTTTTTAACCGACTTCAAAAAGAAGTCTTCAGTTAGTAAGTCAGTAAGTTCTTTAGTTTTTTCTTACCACTAATTTTGAACTAAAAATTCTCTATTCTTATTTTAAACTTCAAGCATAGAAGCTTGAAGTATTAAATAGGGATGACGACAGCATAAAAAATGACATTCTGTTTAGTCCGTCTTGTAGATCGGCCAAAAATACGGGACACGTATTTTTTGCTTGATCAAATTAATAAAAAAATACAAAGATAAAGAACAACAAAATGCCGGAGTGGGGGCTTTTGACGTCACCGTAATGCAAAAATTGTATCTAATCGTGACGTCACGCGCAACTTCAACGCACTGTATCGTCGTCATTTTTCGTTTACGAGAAAAAAGAAAAAATTGTTGTCCATAATTTTTTAATAATCTTATTGACGGACTAATTACTTTTTTTTGTCGTCTCGCCTATTAAATCAATGGAGTACCACAGAAAACTTGTATTTATTTACAAATTGAGAATAATTTTGTACTTTAATGTGCTCACGCTTGGCCAATATGTTGTTTTAACTTTCTAAACACTCAAGACAAAGAGCAATAAAAATAATTAATAGAAAACAATTGAGAATCGTTTAGAATTGCAATTAGTGAAAGTGTGACGTCGAGCGTCACGACTAACGTTAGAAATAAATTGTGATGACATTTATTTGAAGAATAAACTTAATTTACACTTAAACCACTAATTAATAAAGCATCTCTGTCAAATTGTAAGAACTTGACCAGGACAGAATGATGTTAACCGATTTAACCATAGTTAAATACGTTGAGAATTTAAGTGTTATTTTAGCCCAATACTTAAGACGCCAGCCTCTAATAAAATTGCGGTTGTAAACCAGGTAAATAACAATGTAACTTTATCAATAAGATAAGTACGTACTCGTACTTTCTAAGTCTATCTAGAACATTATTGATACCGTGTCTATCGGTTGTCGATTGGTTATCGGAGTTTCGGAATGGTTTTAATCAGTAAAAGTCTGACACACTCTCCTTCCCCGCCCAGGGCGGAAGAAGTCATTTGATGATTTCCCATTCACAAAAAAAGTCGTTGGTCCCGGTTGTCATGCGTAGATCAGACAATAGTTACGAGTAGTCAGAACCAAGAAATTCAAAATTATTTACCAAGAGTATCGTATTATTGAGGTCCGACCGGCAGTCGCTCCATGTAAAACTACCAATGTTTTACATGAAGCGACTGCCTGTCGAGTTCAGCTGGATGCAATTAGACTAAATCGGGCCTAATATAATTAAAAAAAAGCTAGTGTGATAATGAAACGCATTGAAAATTTCACCCTAGAACTGAGTTTTGTCTTGGATGACCTTAGTTTGCCACAACGGTATAAAATTATAATTTTTGTTTATGTAATTTTTGCACTCCAGTATGTTAAAACAATACATATTCCCGAATTACATAATTTTAAATTTTTTCGTGAAAATACAGACAGACAGACACGGCGGGGGAGTTCGTGTACAGTGTATGCATAGATAGTAAAGGCAATCACTGAGAGAAACCAAAACGCTTGAATGACAATTAGTGAAAGCATATAATCAAGCCAGATTGGGTCAAGTCGTGCCAACATTGGCAGTTAAGTAATACCTATGCAGGCTTGTAATTGGATGGGTGGCCGCATGAACGAAGGTTACCTTTGATATTAATGGGCGGTCATCTAAATGATTACTTGACGTTAAGTGGCTGAATCGTTTACTTCTTGTTTTAATTAATAATAATTTTGATTTGACTTCATTGTACTATAATTTTGTTCTGAATTTTTTAAGCAGATATTATAGCACGTAGTTTGAGTTAGGAGATCAGAACAAAAAAAAAATACAGTTGAAATCTAAAGTTTAGTGCAGAGATGTGTGTTATTCTTTTTTTTTTTTGGTGAGTGGGAAATCATCCAATGACTGCTCCCGTCCTGGGTGCGACGGGAGGGCGTGTCAGACTCTTACTGACTAAAACCCACTCATGTCCCTTCGATTGCCCTTTATGTTCCAGGGTCACGGTAACTATTATAAACATTCCGCAACCATGTGTGTTATTCTGATCTATATGTTACATTCATTGAGCTCGACACCTAACAGGCATTATTGATAGACATAAAGAGTGAAACGTTTGCCCTGCAATAACACAGGTCATTAATAAAAAAGAGCCACAACTAACATCTCTTCTCTCCCTTTTTACTTATTTTATTATTACGTCATTTTATAAGGAAAACCATGGCACCTCATTCTACAATGAAAACCTTCGCGAGAGGAAATTTATCTGGAATTGCAAAGTGCGAGACCAAATCGTCAGGAAAGTGTGAGAATGAGTTCAGCCTGTCCATTTCTCGCGAAGCTTCTTAACAATATATCCAATAATTTTCTATCATAAACCCGAAAGTGCCGACTAGCATAATCAGCATTTCACTACTATCCTTACTAATATTATAAATGCGATAGTAACTCTGTCTGTCTGTCTGTTTCTTCTTCACGCCTAAACCACTGAACCAATTTAAATGAAATTTGGTACAGATATAGTCTGGGACCCGAGAAAGGACATAGGATAGTTTTCATCCCGGAAACGGGAACTATTATTCCACGCGGACGAAGTCGCGGGCAAAAACTAGTTCTTTATAAATAATTCAGAGACACGGAAGCAACAAATGAAAATTGCGTTAAGTTAACTCATTTGAGAGTAAAGCCACAATGGAGTGCAGCGCTCGAGTAGAGGTAATTTTATTATCTTTGTTGCATTAAAACACGGGGCTTTTATTCGAAATAGTGAGTTAATTTTATGAGAATTTCAAGTAGCGGTGTGAATACTTTTTGGTCTTTGAATGTTTAGTGTGTAAAATTGTCTAGTAGATGGCGCATTTTTCAGATTTTTTTCTAAAGAAATGTTGAATAAAGCTGAGGGTCTAGCCAAGTGGCATTGTAGAACAGATAGCGAAAACGAATAGATTGTCAAATGTATGGAATTGACATATTCTTTCGCTAAACAATTTGACATCTCTATACATTTGACAATCTATTCGTTTTCGCTATCTATTCTACTATGCCACTTGTCTAGGGGGGCTGACGTGCTAAGAAATAATTTTGTTTTTTTTTTTACTTTTCAGTGAAACAGATGTTGTTGTGGATTTAAACCCGTGAGGCTCATTATTTTGCGTTCTTTCGTATTACGTACTTAGTAAATTTTACTTTAAGCTATAATGCTAAACCACGCCAGCAATTGAAATGATTACTTGCCGTCTTGAAATTAGTTAATGTGTAATATAAAAATAGTGTTAACCTATAAATTTCGTATATATTATTTTAATTAGTCACATGAGATGTTTAATCAGAATCTACAGAGGAAAAGAACTATGGTAAATAAGCTCTGCGATTCCCACGAAGTAATTTACCCTTAAGCCTTAACTAGAAGTTGAAATTTCTACATAAATTTAATTTTCTTTGATATACTTTGTTAGTTCCATGGATACCAATAACATTATTCCATTAATTTAGAAGTAAGATGAAATAAAATGAAGTATATAACAATACATATTATTTTACATTTTCCTTATTTTTTTTTTGTTTTTGTATTATAACTATTTTTATTAAGTACTAGCTTTTGACCACGGCTTCGCTCGCGTTAGAAAGAGACAGAAAGTAGCCTATGTTACTCTCCATCCCTTTAACTATCTCCACTTAAAAAATCACGTCGATTCGTCGCTCCGTGTTGCCGTGAAAGAAAGACAAACATACATACAGACAGACAGACAGACAGACACACTTTCCCATTTATAATATTAGTATTGATTTTTTTATAGATGGGAACTCATCAAATGGCTTCTCCCGCCCTAGGCGAGCGGGAAAGGAGCGTCACAGTTTTACTAACTAAAACCCTCCAATGTTCCTTCAGTTGCCCTTTATGTTCCGGGGCCACGGTAACTGTTGGAACTTTAAACTATACCGCAACCCCGGCAGTTTATTAAGTTCTGAGTATGATTATCAATTTACCATTATTTCAATAGATTTTGGTCTTGTAACATCATATTATTAATATATTTTTTACAATGTACACATGCTAAGTTACCTTTTATCACTCTTGAATGCCTGGTGGACATTAAGTCCACCAGGCAAATAAAGTAAGTAAGTATTAAGTAAGGTAGTTTATTTTAAGGCGTTTGTAGTGCGCGTACCAACATTTTTACTGCCATCAGTGTTGAATGAAAGCTTTTGGCCACAGAATGTGGTGTTCCTCTGCTTCCGCGGACAAGTGCCACCGGAATGCACAAAGACTTAAGTGCAACGTAGGGAAGTGTTACTAACATAGATTTAAGTTTTATTTTTACTAACAAATTAATTATAATTGTATGTATGTTAGGTTAAGGTATTAACATATGGGCCTAGGCAGCCTGAAATAAATTTTATTTGATTAAGTTCGCGTCTTTGCAATCTTACTTTCTTGTAGGTAAAGTTTGACGAGCGAAAGTTTAACTCTTCAAGACGGAGGCCGTGTGTTCGATGCCTTTCAGAATAAACTTTGAGTTATGAGCATGATTGTGTTTAGTGTCTGGGTATAATTTATCTTATGTTTGTATTTATAAATTTTATAAGTATGTTTATCACCTGTCTGGTTACCATAGTACAAGCTCTGCTTGGTTTGGAATCAGATGGCCGTGTATGAGTTGTCCCATGATATTTATTTATTTTTTAAGCTTGCTTAAGAGATAGAGACTATAATCTTTGTGTACTTGGTAACCGAATGTTTATTTATTTAAATAATTGGTTCATTTGACGACTTGAGTTTGATTACCGCTGCCTATATATATTTGCAATACCACAAATTAACTTGAAGTCACATGTCACATGGCCCTGTAATTACATTGGCTTTCCTACGTTAATAATAGTTTAAAAGGCTAAATATAGAAACGGAATATTATTATACAATCCGTTGGAATCAAGCCATTTGATGCTAGGCAACGCTTTGATACGAGAGCTATTGAAATAGGCATTACATTTCATCATTCATGACAGTTGTAGTCAGGGACGTCTTTGCCTATTTTGGGGCCCTAGGTCAGACAAAAATATGGGCCCCTGTTATGGCCGCCTAAACCACAAACTTAGGAGCCATTATTAAATTGTATATTAAGAACTTTACTCGCACTTGAATAGTCTTTATTATTTTGGATTTTAAAAACTTTGCACAATACAACCGTATGTAATAAAACTGAGTGAACCTAGATCTTCAATCTTTTAATTTTGAAAAAATAATACGATATATGCGATTACTTACTAATAAATAATTGGCAAGAGATGGCATGACACAAGAAACAGAGGAAGGATATGAATGAGACCTTGTTTCTATCAATAGGGGGCCATTCGGGGGCCCTGCGAGAACGGAAACTCTGGGCCCGTGCCCCGCCCTTATAGAAAAGACGGTACTGGATAGATAAACTATTGCAAAGGTAGAAATCAACATTAGTGTCAAATTAAGTTTACTTTGTCATCGTCAGCTGAGATATAGTGGCGGCATACACTAACTGACAGCGTAGAGTAAGCTTAAAGGGTTTAATACGAATTCGCAATGTAATCTTATCTTAAATTGCAACTATTGTTAACGCGAAAGCTTGTGAGGATCTGCGAATGTGTGTATGGATGTATGAATAGTTGTTGCTCTTATCTAAAATATACAGTAACATAAAAAATTATCAGCCTTTGAATAGTAATCCGCTCACAAAGTTCTTCTTCTTCCTGCCCTTATCCCATTTTACTTAGGGTCGGCGCAACATGTCTTTTTCTTCCATACTAACCTGTCATCCGTCATGCTATCCCTTACTCCTTTCTCATCATTCTTCACACAATCCATCCATTTTTTCTTCGATCTTCCTGTCCCCTTCCAACCCTCTACATTCATACTCATAACTGTTCTAACTATATGCGTCTTATCCCTCATCTTCACATGCCCATACTACTACAAACGATTTCCTTTCAACTTTTCTGCGACTAGTGCTACATTCAAACTTCCTCTAATATACTGATTTCTCACTTTTTCCATTCTAGTCATTCCACTCATCCATCTCAACATTTTCGTCTCTGCTACATGCAGTCTTTTTTCATCCATCTTCCATTCGCTCATAAAGTTATTTTTTATTAATCAGAACAGGCTATACAAAAAGAATTATTCCAATCTGACTGTTAGTTCTAGAGAAATGCAAAAAGATGGTCGGGATTCCAATTCAAAACTCGATTGAAATGCTTTTAGGACAGCGCAATCGTATTGAAGCCTCAGACAGCCTAGGGCTATTTTGTTTTATTTATATTTGACAAGCCCATCAACATCAATAAAACCTTTAAATTATATAAATATTATTTAAGGAATAGTGTATTTGTTAAAAAATTGCAAACAGACCCACATGTAACATGAATTCTTATCGAACTTTTTATCGATTAAATTTCAAAACATGTCATTAAAAATAAGTAAAAATAATTCGCGTGTTTGTACCTGGCTCCTGAGTTTTTTTAACACCCGAGTAAGTCAAGTTTCCACAGTTGCCAATTATTTGCGTAAAGCAAGACAAGAACGTCATGACAGTTCTTTTTGAAAAAAAAAAATGACGGTCGCAATTTGTCATGAGTCAATCATGCATTCTCAGGGGGAAAGCAAAAAAATGGAGGTAGTGATTTGTGGGACTATTTTCGATTTCGATTTTTCGCCTTGACTGACGCCAAATACACTGAAGAATATTTGACAGCAAAAAAGCAATAGCGTTTTTGTGTGATACTTAAGGCGGAACCACATTACCGTGTCGTGGCGCGCCATGATGCTTCCTGGCGTGGCGGTGAGTGTGCACACTTACGTGTCGTGTCGTGGCGCATTCTGGCGTTTTTTTTTGAACAGTACTTAACGAACCTTTGCAGCGTTCAAACGTACATAATGATTATTTTTGATGAAAACCTTCAATTTCTCTAAGCATTGAAATTTCTTAATAGCAAAAAAATAAACGAAAATACTGGGTTCACCCTATAAACAGAGGATTGTTAATTTTGTATAATTATTCGTTTATCCCTTTTTAAATAAACAATAAAGTAATATACTATTTTATTGACTTTTAACGTTTCAGCAATTTCTTTCCAAACACCATTTACAAGTTCAATAAGATCGTCAGTAATTTTGCTGCAAATATTAATAAATCCAAAAGTGCCCGCCAGATGTTCGGTTCGCGCCACGAGCCACGCGCCGGTATAGAAACACATTTTGCCCGCGTGTCGTGTCGCGTCATAAACCCCCACCACCGCTCTGGCGCAATCGGTGGCGAGCAGTCGGCGACACGGCCGAACGTGTCGCGCCACGACACGCCATACAAGTGTGTCTCTAACCATACTAAATGTATGAAACCGATATGCTCCTGGCGCGCCACGACACGCCACGACACGGTAATGTGGTTCCGCCTTAAGTTGGTTTTGTTGATGAAAACAATGTTTTATGTATATATTTTATAACACAATCTCTAAAGAAAATATTGAATAAGGAAAATGCTTATTTTAAAATAAATTATTTTGTGCTTTTATAAATTTTAACTCTAAGCCTAATCTGCAGTTTCTGTTCGTAAAAGCTGTAAAAAAAAATAGTCTTTAATTTTAGTCGTCTTTAAATCTAGGCCACAACCCAAGAAAACAAATATATCAATTTACAGTCGCTTCAGTGTGGCCAGTGCCGTTAGACCCTTTGTCCACCACCACCAACACTGTCACGTCACCGAAAACAAGAATATTTTGTGCCGATTTTATTAGGTGACGGACTTGTGATGGACACGCGGCTAGAGGCGGCACTTCGATGCTTCATCTCGTTCTTGGCGTCACGGTGATGGCATTGGCCTTGGTATCCTATTTTGTGACAGGCATTTCCACAATCCGTAATATTAATATTCTCTACAATTTAATTACTATCACAAGCTGTCATTATCGCGTCTGCCATGACAACGTGAACTTTGAATAGAAATAATTTCACATTAACTATTTAATAGCACTGAAACCATTGTTATGCCGGCATTATTCTATTTAGAGGAAAATTACTAAATTACACGCCAGTAACGAGATTTTGATGTGACCTTTAGAAACTATTACATGTCCGTAAATCAACTAAATACGTCTAATAACAAAAGGTTCTTCGGGTATTAAAGCTTTGTGGATTGTAATATTAATTGCTAGTATGCGCAAATGCCAATGAGGTTTTTTTGATAATGCCAGGGTACCGGCATTATCAAAAAACCTCATTGGCATTACGATATAAGTATATTTACGACACTGTTGGATTTCTACACGCAACACAATATGTGTTAGCTATTGCCGCCAATGATATTAAAAGTAACCATTTTTTTACGTATTGATTGTCGTTGTGACTTGTGACCTGCCTTTAACACTCACTGTACGCTCTTTTATAACTATTGAATTATTGGCAGCCCATGCTATGCCCAGATATTTTTATTACTAGCATTAATCGTTACTTAACTTTTAACCCTTTTTTAACTATCTATACTCTATCGCGATTTCTTGTATTGCATGTTTCCATAGCTTTCTTTCTCCATATCTCCAGTTTTAATTAAAATACGCCACTCGTTTTGTGTCTAATAACACTTGCTGAAATGAGCTCTTTTTATCTCACTCTAATTGTATTAGCTTCCGGAAAACTGGGTGGTAACCTAATAACTTTCAAAATGATTTTTAATTGATACGAATTGAATAACACAATGCTGTGTAGCATTATGTATAGTTCCTCTGTCGATAAAAATAATAATAGGTACAGGTATATAAAGTGATAAGCTTTTAAGTGAAAATTAACAGGATAAACTGGAATTAGAAACATGTGGAAAATCCACATGCGTGATCTGGGGCGGAGGGGCCTTCTACTGACTAAAAACCACCGCGGTGTTCCTTCGCCCACATTCGTCGAGAATCGCGGGAGCTAACGTGACTTCCGCAATCCCCAGCTAGTGCCGGCCTCCTCAGTTCTGGAGAGGAGCGAGGTAGGTGTTTGACTCCCTCTGCGATATCAAAAAGGGCGCGCGTGAACACTACGTTGTACGTTCAACCTTAAATCAACTTCAAAACAACGCGGTCGAAGCTGCAGGTAACCGCTATTATTATTATAATAGTTTGTAGACCGTTAGTTTCAGATGACAAGAAGTCAACAGAGCCGGGTATTATCATAGGAACAGTCAAAGTTTATGTTAATTCCGCCTTTAACACAACCTGTAAGATCAACATTTTGGTTAGTCTGAAATTATTTGATTGGCATGCCAAGTCACACAGACATCAAGTTAGATTTGTACCTTTAGAAAAACATCGACAGATATAGCTCGGAAGGAAAGTGGCTTGTTTAATTATTCGTAAACCTTGTAACAGGTTCGAATGGAGTTTGGTACAGAAATAGACCAATCATCTTGAGTGAAAATGTCTCTCTAAGTTATTTATGTGAATGGAGCATGCGGTGGAACTGTCATCCCATCTTATGGGTATTGACAGCTCAAGATCATTCGATCGGTTGTACAATATGAACTGCTAAATATGGGGTCCTGGTTTCGATTTGAGATTTTCCATTAGGGCTTTCTTTGTTCAAAATTGAGGAATTGGCATGGTGTTATAGAAAACACGTAAAGCCATTGGTCCCGGTAGTCATTAGATGATTTTTGCTCTCGTTGGTTGTGAATGCTGGTACCGGCCTGGTATCTTGCAAACAATCTCGTTCATAAAATGCAAGCGCCTTAATCACCAGATCAGCATGATACGTGAACACTTCATCTACATCAACCATGATATTTATGTGTAAGCCAGATCCTAAAATTGACCATTATATGAAATATTTCATCAGTGTTCCACCATTTCGTGAAATAGATGAGTTAATTCGAGAATTGGTTAGGTTATTAGAATGTAATCAATTTTAAGATCAGGCCATGACGTAATATATTGCAGTATTTTTTTTTTCTGTTATCCAAACTTCATAAGGGTTAAATAACAAGTTAGCAGCTCAAATCAAAACATTGTTATCATATAAAAAGGATATCTTTAAGACTAATGAGCGAACCAGTTTTTGAGTTAGTAACGCATGTGATAGTGGTGGGATAAAAGCAGTAATTTAACACCGGCGACATGTGTTTTATCATTTTAAAACAATATTATACTTTATTGTCTTTGATTTAAGGCCTACATTAAAACAGCAAGTAATTTAACAGGAACAAAATCTTGGTCAATTTTATCGAATGTTTTAAATGATTGTTTTTCAGTTATAACTTGTACGGCACAGCTTTTACTTGGTAGTTATTACCTATTTTTAATGTGTTGTGTCAATTTCAATATTAACTATAACTTACGTAGTAACTATTTAGTAATCTGTGCTATAACCTTTATTACATTTTGATGAATGGAACAGGCAGGCAAAGGATCACCTTTTTACTACAATGTCTGTATTATTAGTCGAACTGTATGCGTAATTACTTTTACGATATACACTCATGTACTTCACCAAAGAGATCAAGAGAGATACAAAAAAGAACTAACTTTTAATTAAACTACTTAAGACTTTAAAGGAAATCAGGTTATACAAATCTTTAACCTTATCTAACTACTTAATAGTTGAGCAACGTAAAAAAGCACTACACCACCACAACTACAACCCGTATACTTTTTTGTGCACATCAGTGGTATGCGACCTCTCGCCCTCTTACCCCGTGTTCGCCCTGTTCAAACGAACTACTAAGTAGTAGCGACAGCATTTCGTCAGCGTTACGTCATAGTGCATATAGCTCGTAGAACTGACGGCCGTTGATGCGGAAAGGTTCTCGAGTGGCGGCCGCGTACCGGTAAACGCAGCGTGGGCATGCCTCTCGCAAGATGGACCGATGATCTCATCAAGATCGCCGGGTCCCGCTGGATGCGGGTGGCGCAGGACCGATGCATGTGGAAATCTTCGGGGGAGGCCTTTGTCCAGCAGTGGACGTCTATAGGCTGATAATGATGATGACGTCATAGTGCGAACTGCAAGGTGCACAGTTAAGTCGTACTGATTGTAAAGAAAGGTAGTATGAGAATGTCTAATCTCTGCTTATGTTACTCAACGTCAGATGGCCTAACAGCTAATTTCGCTCCCAACTATATAATAAAAACAAGGCATTGCAAATCAACATATACAAACATCGGCATCTCGAGTAGGCACGCAAATTATTATTAACAATATATTAATAGAACTTCGAGAAATTCCAGAAAATATTAAAGAGCTTTACGATTAAACTCCACAAAACTCCATCAAGGCTACATAAAGCTATTTTGATAATATTTTCCCCGATAAATAAAGTAAGTGCGAGATTTTTTTATTTCGTACTATTTCCAACAAATATTAACGATGTTTCTCGGAAATAATAAAATATTTGCCCTTTGCTGATATCTAAATATAACTCATAATGGATACTATTTTTGTGTTATTGTTTGAAGGTATGATTTCATATTTAGTTAGAGATTCTCTCGCGATTAATAATATATGTGACAGGTCTAAATTTAAATGGATTTAGAGGTGACAATATCAAATTCAAATAACGTCCACGTTTGGGAGTCTGTTTGTCTATTAAACATTCGAAATAGTAAATTATATAAGAATATAGTATGATATCTTTGCATAAAAATAACCAAACTGTCAATAATATTATGTCGATTAACTTCTGGCAATGCCTAATTTCACAGAACTATACAAATATGTATCTTATGTCCATTACTTAATGAAACGGAAAGAAAAATAAGCAATGAACTTAAATTTTGTTTAGTTTGTGAAGAATAGAATCAGCACCATTACCTGTTTTTTTTTAACTAACTTGTCCATTAACTCTCTTATAAATACGTTATAATTGTCTCTACAAAAAAGTTGCAAACAAACTTAAACACACACAAAGCGTGTATGCAAACAACAGTTCAAGTAATTGTGTGAAATTCCACACAAAATGTTTCCATTTTTTCTTTAACTACGACTCGTGGGAGATTCAAAGCTCCGTTATTAGGCCTAGAGTTCTGTGAGTCATCGGGTCAGGTATAATACATTTATCAGCTTTGCATTCTTAGGTCGATGCTTGCTTACACGCGATATTGGAGAGATAGAGGAAATTGTCTTAAGAAGAAAAAATCGTTTTCAAAAATATTGACGGGAAAATTATTTTAGTTTCGGGAGTCGGTGGCCATGTAAAAGAATTTCTGAATTTAAAAGTTTAGTTTTATTTATTTATTTATCTTTTTTGTAAAAATATTTTTTTTTATCCTCTACTGTTTATTTGCCGACTTACGAAATTAAAGTTAAACTTAAATTTGTGTCTTTCTTCTTTCAAGTTTTTTTTTATGTCATTTTATGTAAAATGTCAACTTCTTCCACATTTTCAGTACGTAATAAAACTTTTATAGAACACAACTTCAAAAAAAGTAACTTTTAAAACAAATAATGAAATTGCAGGTGTTCTGATAGGCCCTTAATTAATTACCTATTATAACATTACTATCCAATTCTCTATAAACACCCGTTGTTGAGTGGGGTCTAATCACTTAGACATCTTGTCAATACAATAAGAGTCCGGGTCCCTTCTGTTTTAGTACGTCAAATTATGTACCATAGTATAAACTGACCTACAAAATTTATCTATTACTATTTATCTAAGTTGGTAAAGGCAATATAGCTTAGATTCCCAGGTGTGACACATTTTCAAAAATCTTTTTATTGCAGCTTTTTTTCCTTTTATAAAGAAACTAGCTTTTGCCCGCGGCTTCGCTCGCGTTAGAAAGAGACAAAAAGTAGCCTATGTTACTCTCCATCCCTTCAACTATCTCCACTTAAAAAATCACTTCAATTCGTCGCTCCGTTTTGCCGTGAAAGAAAGACAAACATACATACAGGCAGACAGACAGACAGACACACTTTCCCATTTATAATATTAGTGTATTAGTATGGAGTAATGTTTCCTTTAAGTAAAATAATCTATCTTAAAGATTTAACCTTTCAACTACCAAGCGACAGCCGGCTGTCGCGATGCTATTGACTTTCTATTGTGTCTCGAATCACGTGTATTCGACGGTTTAACTACGGTGTAGTTTTCTTCTAGGACTTATGAAAACTTTCCACTCTGTATATTAGAACTAGTTAGCAGGTGTTTTTTTTTTTGGGGAGTGGGAAATCATCAAATGACTTCTCTCGCCTTGGGGCGGGAGGGCGTGTCAGACTTTTACTGACTAAAACCCACTCATGTTACTTCGGTTGCCCTTAAACTTCGGTTGCCCTTAAGCAGGTGATTTAAGTCATTAAAAGGTATAGAAGTTATATTTAATGCGAATTTGTAGCTTAAATAAGTTCAGATAAAATTTTTGATCGCCCGGTTTTCAAAGTAAATAAGGAGAAATGGATTTTGTTCCCTAATAGAGTATAGCGTTATTGAAAATTTTCAGTTAACTTGACCTTAAATTTTGAAAAATGTAACACTGTTTAAGCACGTTAAGCCTTTGGACCTGCGCCTAATTACTCCTTTGTCGCAATGGATTGCAGTTGCTACGGACCATAAGAGAGATATAAAAGCAATTTACTAATACACTATAAATCACAAAGCTCTTTAACGTACTGTAAACTTAACGCAAAAACTTTAAGGCATACAAAACTGAATGCATCATTAACGTTTACTAAAAAGAGCTATCATTTATACGGTCTCACAGAATCTGATTAAATAGTTAGCTTTCAAATGTGCGTTTTTTTTTTTTTCAGAAAACAATGTCAATTGAGCTGCTTAAGTGGTCGCTAAAGTAACGTTATTAATCAGGAAGAATTTATTGAGGGGCTGTAAAATTAATGTCCTAGAAAATTAAATGTATAAATCTGCAGCTATATTAGTATTAGAGCAGTTTAGTAAATTAGGAAACATAATTATAGAAGCTATGAAAATGACCAAATTTTTATATAATTTCAGAGAGTTCTTGGTTTTACTGTATGTCGGCGAAATCATTATAATGCTGAAGAAATAAGTTTAAAAGCACTTTATGTTTTTATTGGATTATTAGAGATATTCCTTGCTGATCTAATATTAAACTAAAACTATATTTTTAACCCTAGATCACTAAACATATTTTCAAGGTGCACAGTCACTTAACATTAGTCATTTTGACTAACAAACCGAAACGTCGATAGTCTTCTTGAAATTACATTTATTCATTTTAAAAAGTATGTAACATCAAAAGATATAAAACGACTATCCCTACTAATATTATAAATGTGAAAGTAACTCTGTCTGTCTGTCTGTCTGTCTTTCTGTCTGTCTGTCTGTCTGTCTGTCTGTCTCTTCTTCACGCCTAAACCACTGAACCGATTTGAATGAAATTTGGTACAGATATAGTCTGGGACCCGAGAAAGGACATAGGATAGTTTTCATCCCGGAAATCCCCCGGGAACGGGAATTGTTACTCCACGCGGACGAAGTCGCGGGCAAAAGCTAGTATAACTATATATTTAAAGTACTAAAAAGCAACTAGACATTTCAAAAATTTTGAACCTGGCAGTCTGAGACAGGAATAGCATGTTGGCCACAAATGGCCTTTCGTTAGGAGTGGCATTGGCTCTGTCATCCTGTGCTTCTGATATGGGCAAAATGCGCAATTTTTTCTTTTGTTTGACTGAACCTTACAAAATATAGCCACTACCACGTCTTCAATTTATACTTTTAGACTTTGTTTGTATTTTTTTTTGAGGATTGGAAAATTAGGAAGTGTCGATTTTTGCTGAATAAAACTCACCCTTGTTGCTTCAGTTGCCCTTTATGCTCGAACAAATTTTTGAATGCATAATCACTAAACATTATTTATTTATTTTATTCCCAACAATTGCCTAACAGAATCATTAAAATTAGTCACAGACAAGTTTTAATTAGACCAATTAGATGACCAATTTGCGAAAACTCCGAAAGTAAAATCAATGTATGTGCATGGGGCATTAGGACGTTGTTTTGTGAGGGAACTGAGCGCCGTGGAGTATCAAGAATCTACCTAAACAGCGAATGCGTCAACCTCATGTAGCCTGAGAGAATAATGTTTAATTAATGATCTAGGGTTAAATACCTGCCATATAACCGTTTCAGTTCAAGAAAAGATATGAAAATCTGTCTAGACATAATATTAGTTTACCTGAATGGTTCTAATCTTTAATCCCCCACGTCTTTCGAACGTGACTTCACTTAACGATTAATACTCTAATCGTTTAACCTACTCGATTTTAGCTCGAAACTTAAGCGTAAAAAAAGCGAATGACTGCTAATCGATTGAAAGTATTTATTAATATAATGTTGTTTGGTTACGTTCCTACGGAAAGCGTACTATAACAATGTCTGTCATTGGCTATATCTTTAGGCCTATAGCGTCATAGCATATTGTTTACCCTTTATAATAAATGAAAGTTTTCAATAAAATATTTTTTCCATTCATACAAATAAACTCGTAGCTTTAAGGGTGTTTGATTAAATTAATACAAAAAAAAACTACTTGATAACAAAGCTACACAGCACAAACCTGTGGTCCTAGAGACATACACTAGGAAAGGATTTTTGGAATTTAAACCCTAAACGGATAAAATAGGGCCCAGTTTCGACATCCACGCGTGTGAAGCCGCGGGTGGAAGCTAGTCTATTATAATCAGTGTTCGGGTGATCGAATAATCGAATGCATATTTACCTAACGTTCATTTTTGGTTAGAAAACTATGAAAGCGGCTTCTTAAAATATATTTAATAAAATATAAATCCCGGGATTTCAGAAAATTCGGAAATGCGAAACTAGTCTGTAACATATTATGGATTTGACTCAATAAAACACAGTAAGTACATTTTTTGAATCCGACATCCCGAGTTTTTTTCGATACATTCAGTGCATTCCATAATATTTTCCAACACCTTAAACTAAGTAAAATATTCCTACACACGATTTGATTCTATAGTAAAAATACCAAGTTTGTCGATTCCGAATTCCCGGGATTTTTTCTATACAAAAGTGCATTCCATAATAACTAACCTACATACACTTTAGGTAAATATGCATCCGATTATGCGATCACTGATCTAATAGAGCCGTTGTTTTATTTATCGATACAATATTCCAATCGCTAAGCAAGCCTGATTAAGAAACATTAGTTACGCTCTACGTACTAGATTAAATCGAGTAGAATTGTAAAATTTCACGCGAGTTTCTAAAATGTATCGGTAAATGAATATTTATAAGTAATGATAAAATCAACGGCATTTTTGTTTGGTAGGTAGTAAGACCAGTCGGTAAGTCGGTTATTAATTCCAATCTAAATGGTCAAAATTCTTCGTAAAATGTAGTTTGTGACTAATATGTATGTAGACAGTCTTATTTATAATGCTTCTTTAGCAATACGTTTGTAACTAATTACATAAATTTTCGCACAACAAATTGGATCGTACCAAACTCACGTATTATTTATTCCTTCTGATGAAAGGTGTTTTTAGTCAAAAAGAAAAGAATTGATTTAGGCAAAATATGTATGGGTTTGGTTTTATGCACGCAAAATAGGATTTAGTACAATATATGAATATCAAATCCGGTATATAGGCCCGGGACAGAACTCGCTCGTCTGTCTGTTTTTCTATCCAAATTTAATTTCCTCTTATTTATCTCTGAAACTGTTATATCAAATCGTGTGCTTCTCTTATCAAGAATATCTTGAGAATCTCTTCCCCCAATTTGTAACTTCTATATCATTAACCTTCATGATCCTCGGACGATTTGACCGACCCAATTATATGAAATTTAAAATATATGGACCTCTGAGTATGTTTCGGATGTTTTTTCTCTGAGTAATCTTGGCAGGAAACAAGTGCGCATCATAGTTCGCGCGTAAAAACAAGAATTAAAATATTGAATCAATTATAGAAATTGATATAATTTATTATTAAAAAAAACTAAAAATATTTTTTATTCGCCGTTCTAAACGAATTAAAGGTAATCGTATCTTTGCTTCTCTTGTGTAGGAATCCTATTAACAACAGGCTGATTTTTTAAATATTTAAGCAGCTGCCATGTTATCTCTGCTCCACCTTGGGTTGACTGGTAGAGAAAATGCCTAAGGCATTCAGCTGTCTTTGTGCCTTTGTGCATCTTAAAATAAATAATAATTTATTCTGACTAACATTGGGTTGAATAACAAGTTAATACCGACTAAGAATTTGTTCCAAAATACTATTTTCCTGATATAAATTAGTAATACAATGGTGCTGATTCTCTTGTTTACAAACTTAACTAAACTTAAGTTAAATGCATCTTTCTCTTTCCATTTCTTAAAAAAAGGACAAAAAATACATTTTAGTTTAATCCTGTCAAATTAGACAGCGCGTAAATAAAATTGACGTATATTTAGACGCCATGTTTATAAATCGCGTCTAAATTATCTATGGAGTGTCTAAATTTGACAGGACTTAACTAATATTTTGTCTTCTGTCCTTTTCTTAATTAAATAAAAAGAGAAAGATGCACTTAACTTAAATTTACGTTAGTTTGTGAATAAGAGAATCGGCACCATTATATACATATAAAATGTTTAACTGACTGACTGATTGGCTGAAACCGCTGGTGCTAGAGAGATAAAAGTCAGAGTGTGTTCTTTGTGAAGAGTAGATATCCACTAAGATAGGATTTTTAAAGTTTGAACCCCTAAAGGGGTGAAATACGGCGCGTTAGTGTTCCACACGCGTCTAAAAGAGGCGTCAGCACGGAAAGGGGCTCAACAGGGCCAACGCCTACCGGGGTTGCGGAATGTTTATAATAGTTACCGTGACCCCGGAACATAAAGGGCAACCGAAGGAACATGAGTAGGTTTTAGTCAGTAATACACCCCTCCCGCCGCACCAGGACGGGAGCAGTCATTTGATTTCACACTCCCCGAAAAAAAAGGGTGAAATAGGGGATAGAATATCGACATCCACGCGGGCGAAGCCGCGGACGAAAAATGGTAAAAACAAATTTGTTTTTCAACAACGCAATACTTTAACTTTGATTCGCTTGTTTTTGAATTCAGTTCTAAGTAATTCAATTATTTCGCGTTATTTTTCGCCCCTTCATTATTTCCGTTTTCCGAATAGAGCTTTCATTACGAACATCAAAGTACATTTTCAATTAATCGTTTTAAGTTTTAGAGCTTCGTGGCATTTAAAATAAAAAGTGCGTTTTATAAAGGTTTATTTTTCTTCCTTCTTTTAATGTTAAACAGTTTCCTAGAAAAACTGTAGGCTTTCAAAGCACGTACAAACACAATTAAAGTGTATAAAGAAGACATAAGTGCTTATTTCTTATTCTTAGAACAACGTCGAAACGTCTTTGAATTAGATGGTCTATTAATTAAATTTTGTTTTATTTATAGAAAGGCCTGTAGTCTCTAGTTTCACACTTGTTTGCTTATTGCTCCGCTCCCAAGAGTCGTAGCGTGAAGTTTAATATAGACCGTATTTTTTTTGTTTATAGATCTGGTTTTACACAGGTAAGAATTATTCCAGTCCCATTGGTAACCGACTTACATTTATGTCGAATTCATTAATTTGTATTTTTTTATTGAAATGATAATTGTAACATTTTATTCTTTTTTGTTTTTTGTATTCGGTATTCGTTTTTTAACTATTATTTTGATTAAAACTGTAATGTGTTTATGTCTTGTAAGAAATGTCACAAGTCTATGATAATTTAGAGAGAGTAGCGCATTCGTTAAAACAAAAAAAAAAATTTACAAAAAAAAAATAACCGACTTCAAAAAGTAAAAACTTAAAAATAACTTAAATTTCGGAAGTCGGTGTCTTTTCTTCTGCCAGTCAATTTGTGTTGCCACCGACTTCCGAAATTTAAGTTATTTTTAAGTTTTTACTTTTTGAAGTCGGTTACTTTTTTTTTTAAAAGTTTTTTATTTTTTACTTTTTAGTGTCGAGTTAAAATTTAGTCCTGTTTAAAATGAGCCCAAACACGACTACTGTGCTGTAATTTCAAGGTTTGTACTTTTTCTGATGCTCCTGGCTTCAGCATCAGGTCTCTATGTACTTCGGTGTTCCTCATTAACAGTACGTTTATCCACACATCGAGCCCTTTTCAATGAGCCTAAACACGATATATCTGCTGTTATTTGTCGAGGAGTTAGGTACTCTGCAGACTATCCTGACTGCAGCATCAGGTCATGACTTGATGATCATGAGCCCAAATGTGGCAAATGCCCTATCAAACATCAAAACAATTTACTAAAACAGTCCTTGCCTGTTCGAGTAACTTCTTACTGTTAAGGAGTTGTACCTTCCATCATCAGCTCAGCTAACTGAGATGGTGACAACCATACGCAAATACACAAGATACTTCATAAAATATGCGAAAAACAATAAGTGAGCTTATAAAATTTGAGGGTTGCCTTCGATTTCTCTAAGATCCCATCATCAGATCCTAGCTTGGTGACAATGGGACCACCTCAGAACTATCTGCTTTCGAACAAAAAAAGAATTTTGAAAATCCGTTGACAATTGACGGAGTAATCGATGAACAAACATACAAAAAAAAAAAAAAAACATACAAACAGCCGAACATAGTACCTCCTCCTTTTTGTGAAGTCGGTAAAAAAGACATCGTATTTAATCAATTTAGTAGCGCATTTGTTAAAACAAAAAACATCGTATTTAATAAAGTTTCCTAAAAGGCACTGGAAGCACAAAAACAGTCTGTATTCGAAAAAGAAAATATAATAATTATTTGGTAATCCTTATTTTTCCAATCGACGAAAGTTTGACAATGACCAATCCCATTGAAAACTGAACACCAGTTGCTGACTTTCCTCTGCATTTCAGATTAGAAAACGTCAGCATTTCTTCGGAAAATAATACACTTAGCTGAAAATTACACTATCCAACCCGGTAACTTATCCATGGACGTGCAATTGACGTTTTTATGACTTTAACGTTTTTATTACTTTAACATCTTTCAGGTTAAGGCGAACACTCAACACCGTCTAATTTTATAACCGACTTGGAGAGAGTTTTTTTTATTGAAGTGTCGTGATGGCCCAGTGAACTTTTTCAATTCATTTGTACTTTCTAAAGTTTATCTTGGACGTCACTGACATCCCGTGCCTCGGAAAGCACGTAAAGCCGTTGGTCCCGGTTGTCATTCGTAGAACTTTGACAGTCGTTACTGTTTAGCCAGAAACTCTGACCAGTCTAACCAAGAGGTATCGTGTCGCCCAGTTACTGGGTTGTGGAGGTCAGATAGGCAGTCGCTCCACGTAAAACTCCGGTATCCAGCTGAATCCGGTTAGGCTGGCAGCCGACCCCACAGTTGGGAAAAGGCTAGGAGTATGATGATGACTTGAAGAGAGTTCTTATTAATGAGTGTGCGTGTAATCTCTCTAGCATAAACAATATTTGACCACATAATATCAAGTGAAGCCGCACTATAAGTGAAGTCACGGTCGCAGCTAGTACGATTGAGAAAAACTTAACCTTTTTCCGCCTTATTACAAAACAAGGTTTTTCTCTAAACCAGGTTTAAACCATTGAGCCAGGATTTGTAATTTGAATCTTATTCTGATACAATCAAGATTCGAAATACAAAACCTAGCTCAATGGTTTAAACCTGGTTTAGAGAAAAACCTTGTTTTGTAATAAGGCGGTTTATGTTTAACAGTTGTCTGGTTACCATAACACAAGCTCTAAGCAGAGCTTAACTTGGGATCAGATGACCGTGTGTGAGTTGTCCGAGTATATTTATTATTATTTTTTGTTTAACGTCTTACGTTTCTCGGGTCCCTGGGGTCCCGGACCTTTGGAAGGCGTACGAGGGGCCGAAGCCAACTCGCAGAGGCCCCTTGAGAATTTTATGAGAAATGAGATACCAACCGAAGATTCTCCCTATATGCACTATGCAGGTGCACCTAAGGATAATCCCCGGTTAGTGTGAGACTATTGTAGAACTATGTAGCAAACAAAAAAAAAATTGAACTATGGGTTTGGGTTTTTAGGTGGACTAGGTACTTAAGACTATGGAGGGACTATAGCCCCTGCCTGACCAATGTTTGAAAGCACGGATAAAAAGGCAGGGGGTGACTTGCACACTCAGTAAATGGGCCCCCGAAAACGGCCGCTAGCACAAAGTGACGTAGCGACAAGGGGGCAACATATATCGAGGTGCTAGAGGAGTGGAGAGGTATTCCACGGCTATCAGGACAATCCCGGAAGTACGGTCAAGATCCCTACCAGCATCTTACTGGAACACTTCCTTCCCCCGAGCACGTTTGCTCTTGCGAATCTCCACTCTAACCAGCCAATTAAGGCAAGAGAGAGGTGGGAGCCTTGTTCCTAGTCAGTGCTCACTTTGGCCGGCCAATGAAGGCAAGCCAGAGATGAAGAACAAAGGGTCTCCCAGGAGGTCAGGTCCGCGGGGGTCGCTACTGCCCGACAGCTCGCCACAATTATTATTGTGAATCAAATCTATTGAATTAGACTTGGTGCTGATTCTCTTGTTCACTAACTACACTTAACAAAATTTACGCTAAGTGCATCTTTCTCTTTTCATTTTATCAAGAAAAGGACAGAAGATACATATTAGTTTAGCCCTGTACAATTAGCCAGCGTCTGACGTTAATCGACGTATTTTTAGTCGCCATGGTTTTAATCGCGTCTAAATTATCTATGGAGTGTCTAAATTTGACAGGACTAAACTAATATTTCATCTTCTGTCCTTTTCTTAATGAAATGGAAAGAGAAAGATGCACTTAACTTATATTTAGTTAAGTTTGTGAACAAGGGAATCGGCACCCATTACAAACTTACTCTTAAAGTCGTTATTCACTTTATTTTTAGAGTTCATTTTCCTTAAGCCAATTACTCAATCAGCCACCTCGTAATTTTCTTAACTCTTTAGGCTCGTCACTTTGACGGCCATGTTTATTATCTTTTCAGTACAAATGTACAAAGTGCCGCTTACCGCCTACCGGTATACCGGTCCCTTCAATATCATTTTGAATGGAATAAAAAGAATTGCAATTTCAATGCTGGTTTTTGGGTCATTGCTGTGAGGCAGGTGTGTGGCAAGTTCCTGTCTGAGAAAATTATGTTTTTGTTACTTGGGTGTGTTTTATTGTAGGGATGGTCCAGCGGTTACGGCTGTTTTTCATGTATGAATTTTTGGGCCCAGTAGGCCTATGGGCGGCTTAAGAACTTTTAAAGGCCCTTGAAGAATGAATGGTAGACAATATTGTGGTAATTATCGTAAAGAACTTTATAACTACAGTCGTCAATTAATTACTAATTAGTAGAAGTAATTACAGTCTCAAGTAAAATCAACTTTAAGTTTTCAATAAATTTTACATACCTCTTAAATTGTTTTCAATATGTAATAGAAGGAACAAGTATTAATTGTTTTTTGATTTGTTATTAATTTAGCAGTTATCGAATGTGAATGTATCAAAAATGAAGTATTTTTTTTTAATTTTTTTCTATATAAAATATGAAACAATTTAGTTTTATGATCTTTACCTATAATTTTACCAATGAGTTTATTTAATTAACAAAGACAGGGGTTATGTATAGAATCTACACGGTAAGCATCCTATAATAAGTATCTTAAATAAAGGTCAAATACGGTCTTAAAAAAAATGTTACATCATACACATCTAATATACACGCTTAATCCGTACTAATTATTATAAATGTGAAAGTAACTCTGTCTGTCTGTCTGTCTGTCTCTTCTTCACGCCTAAACCACTGAACCAATTTGAATGAAATTTGGTACAGATATTGTCTGGAACCCGAGAAAGGACATAGGATAGTTTTCATCCCGGAAATCCCCCGGGAACGGGAGCCACGCGGACGAAGTCAGCTCATGTTCATTTTTGTTTTGTGTTCACCTTATGTATGTGTAGCAAAATAAATGGTTTAAATGGTTTAAGTCGCGGGCAAAAGCTAGTATTTTATACTTATCTTTTATACTTAAATATAAGCATTATTATTATAAGTAAAACACACTCTATTACAGAACAAACAATCGTGTTTCGTCTCTAGGAATCGAAAGCACGACCTCCGGCTTAGCAGTGATAGTCACTAAATGTAAAACAAAAGGTCAGACAAAACTAAATATCAAACAACAATGTTTTTCAATCCATTTTATTACTACTTAACAATGATTTATAAATCATTACGCGATGTATTAATTTTAGAGATATCATTTGCAATGCATTTCAATGTCGCAGCTATTTGCATAAGAAATAAAATAATAAAAAAAAACTTAAAAATGTCAACATGACCACATTATTCATCAAAATGAAGATGCAATTCAGCCAAAATTTTATCTTATCAGCAAGCAAAAAAATACTTCTATTCAACCAATCACAGAGCTTCTCAAATAAAACCAGCTATTAACAGCTAAGATATTCAAGCGGAAGCCGGAATGTCGTACTACATTACGAACTAGTTCACCTTCCGTTACGTCAATACTAAGTGCCCTTCCATGCAACGTGATATTTTTTTATGAATGAATGACCGGCGGGGTTTATTACCTATGAAACAGCAATCAGCAATATTTGCGCAGTAATCGCGTGGACACCGCGCGATTAATCGCTTAACGTAAAAAAAAACCGTATTATGTATGAACCGATTGCTAATCGCTCGCTGATTATTCTAATGCACTTATTGCTACAATGACGATAAAGTAGCAATCGCTGGAACTAATTAAATATTACCTTTAACAAAAAAAAAAAACTAAAACCACCAAACGAAAAATGCATATTTTAGTTAACTGATTGCTCAACAGAGGCAGCACTATCGCTAGATTGCTATTTGACATGACGTATTTTGAATTGACGTTTATATTGCTAAATTATCGCGATCGCTCGGCTTCTGCAAGATACGTAATCCCAGTGCCGAACTACTCAATGAATATATCACAGCCGTTATCTTAATCAGCCGTTTAATTGACGGCCTAGCCTTTTTATATACGGCGCTGGTCTAATAGGTGGCCTGAATGGTATCCAACCATTTCAATCATTGGATTGATAACATTTAACTATTTACCTAGGCTTGTTATAATACTAGCTGTCTCCTCTGGTTTCATTCACATTTTTAGTTACTGCTCCTCTACCGTAGATTATCTTTGTGATCTTATAACTTTCTTTAAGAAATGGGCTATCCAAACAAAACAAACATATTTTTCCTGTGATTAGCGTGTTTAACAAAACAAACAAACTCTTCAGCTTTACAATATCCATACTAATATTATAAATGGGAAAGTGTATCTGTCTGTCTGTCTGTCTGTATGTTTGTCTTTCTTTCACGGTAAAACGGGGCGATGAATTGACGTGATTTTTTAAGTGGAGATAGTTGAAGGGATGGAGAGTAACATAGGTTACTTTTTGTCTCTTTCTAACGCGAACGAAGCCGCGGGCAGAAGCTAGTATTAGTATAAATTGTATGGCTAAATATTATTCAGGCCGCTAGTTATTCAACGCCGTGCAATAGAGAGGCTAGACTGTTAATTGAACGGCTGATTAAGCTGTTTGGCTGTGACAAATTAATACAACTTTTTTGTTTGAGGATGAAAAATCATTAAATGACTTCTGGCGGTACTTTAACTGACTAAAACCCAATCTTGTTCTTTCGGTTGCCCTTTATGTTCCGGGGCCGCGGTAACCATTGGAACTATTCCGCAACCCCGTCAGGCATTGGCCCAAGAGGGCCCGTCAAAATACAACCTTCTCACCTCTTCTTAGAGGCTTGTAAAAGCTTTGTTACTGTAAAGTTTTATCAAATCCGTTCAATAGGTTAGCGCGTTGCGGAATGTTTATAATAGTTACCGTGACCCTGGAACATAAAGGGCAATCGAAGGAACATGTGTGGGTTTTAGTCAGTAAAAGTCTGTCACGCCCTCCCGCCGCACCCAGGACGGGAGCAGTCATTTGAAGGTTAGCGTAAAAGAGTAACAAACATCCACACATTCAAACAAACTTTCAAATAAATAATATTAGCAGTAGGAAGTGAGATGTCTCGTGTTCGTAGTATTAATTAATTCAACATTGCCAATCACAATTTGTCAAAATCCGGTAATTTGTGCACATGCCGTAAACAATATCAAGTCTGTATAATATTGATAGCGGAAAATTTCGCTTCACAGATTACACTGGATGTAATTAACTGTCAACATTTGTGATACCTCCTGACAACATTGGTATAATATTGGTGACTAGCTGTTCCCTGCTATCTGTGTTATAAAACTTTGAACACACGTGATTTGAGACACAATAGAAAGACAATAACAGCGTGACAGCCGGCTGCCGATGCCGTTTGGTCGTCGAAAGGTTAATGCTCCACTTTCATAGGTCAAAGCGCGTTGATATTAGTCAGAATATCTTACAAAACCGTATTTTTTTTAAACTGTGATTATCCTCTATGACAAAATTGGCCCTTACATAATTTAATTTAAGTGAGTGACTTAAATTAAATGATGTAAGAGCAATTTTGTTCAAAATTGTATTGTTATAAATACTCAATGTAAAACTTTTATTTCGTAAAATGATAGTTTCTGACTCTCACAAATAATGTGGATTTTTATTGGTAAAAATATTTTGAAATCGGATCAGTAGATCCAGAGATACACACAGATTACTGCCTACAACGACAGAAACTCACTTTTACCTCTTTACTTATAATATTATAGGTAAATAATCGTCACCGTGAGCGCCAATATAACAGAAAATCTACTTAGTGCCGTCTATTATACTTCAGGCTTCGTCCTCGGGATTAGCTAATAACACATGTAGTACCGCCTAGTGGTTCGCCAGTCTCACACTATAGTTGAGGGTAGAATATAAAATTAAAAAATAAATCTCACGACAACAAGACAGTTGACCGACCCGCTTGCTACATTTCGCTTTTTAGTGCTCGCCACGATCACACGCTCGCGTCTCAAAAGTGCTAATTGTTTATTCCAAGTGCTTATCTAACATGCCTAAACGGAAACGTGAAGAAAATTACGATCATCTGCTGCGGTAGTTCAAGAAATTAGAAAAAAAAAATAAGTGTTGGGAAGATGCCGTAAGTACGCTGAGTTGTTTCAACTCGCTTGATACTCGTTCCCGCTCGGAGTCTCCAGGTCAGTCATTGTGTATTTATTGTTTTTTAGTTTTATTGCTGCCGTACAAAGCCCGTTTAATAACGAGCTGGCGGTAAATAAGTCGCCATAATGCATGTCCTTTAGGCAACGATTTTACTTGCCTTATTTACTTTTACATACATTTCAAGTGTATCGAAACTTTTTTGTCACGGTTTTATGTTTACTAAGAAGTAACTTGTAGATACTTACTTACACAATGTGTAACTGAATTATTGCACTTTGAGAAAATAGTTTGTTCTTTGTAATTTTTTATATATGTAATATTTTATCCCAAAAATAATTAAAACTAAAACTGCTGTCACACTTCCGCTGTACAGTCAAAACAAACTAAAATGGATGAAATACCTACTACGCTAGACCCTTATGCAAGTGCGACTGTGTGCATGCGTGAATTTTTAATGTGACTATAATTTTCTCTCACAATCTGTACAACAAATTTATAAAAAAAAAAAAGTATTTTAAACAAAATAATAAAAAATCAGTGTATGTATTATGATTATAACATAATATTCTAATTTGGGTGTCTGGTGGTGTGCTCTTATTCCGGGACATGTTGTATACAAGTTTTTTACAATACATTTAATCAACCTTAAGAAAAGTGTTGACTAAATTAGCTAAATAGGTTACATTTCATACCTGTTGGGTTTACCATTTGTAGAAACTCCTACGATATTTTAAGAAATGTTATGTTTGCAAGTTTACCTACTCAATATCAAAAAAATAGAATAATAGTTATGCTAACAGTATTTTAGGACTGTTTCTTAACTAATTGTCAATAAATTAGTGTGACTCAATCGTGATATTGTACATAAATTTTATAATAAAACATATTTTTTATAATAAAACATTACTTACGCCCGTGATAGTAATAGTTACCTAGCCGGGTTTGCGTACTTCTCTAGAGTTGTACTACCCAATAAAAAAGTTTTGCGGACAGTTTTCTAGGACTGTTTCTTAACTAATTGTTAATAATTAGTGTGACTTACTTGTAACATGGTACTTACATAACTAAATATTATTATAACTTGGAGCTGTACTACCCGATAAATTAGTCTTGCGAACAGTACTTTGGTCTGTTTCTGGACTAGTGTAGGTCAGTAATGATGACGTAGAAGGGTTTGCGTACTTCTCTTTGGAGCTGTACTACCCGATTAATTAGTCTTGCGAACAGTACTTTGGTCTGTTTCTTGACTAGTGTAGGTCAGTAATGACTACCTAGATGGGTTCGCGTACTTCTCTTTGGAGCTGTACTACCCGATAACATCGTCTTGCGAACAGTACTTTGGTCTGTTTCTTGACTAGTGTAGGTCAGTAATGATTACCAAAATGGGTTTGCGTACTTCTCTTTGGAGCTGTACTACCCGATAAATTAGTCTGGCGAACAGTACTTTGGTCTGTTTCATGACTAGTATAGGTAACGGTGGTTTTCAGATCAAGAACGTAATAACAACGTTCCAAACCTACTTGACGGTATTGTTGATTCTGAGCCATGTGCGGAGACGCTCGTCGACCCCGTCCCGGAACCCGACGAAGAGTGTCCCCGTCCCCTGCCGCCGCCGCCGCCGCTAGCACCGTGGAGCCGGTGACAAATACTGAGGAGCCTGAGTCAGCTGATACGCTAAACAGTACAATACTCGAAATACTGAGCGAAGATCTTACTGTTTCGAATATTTTCGGTCCCGAAATTCATAAGGACTATTGCGGAGTAATTGCAAACTAGTTAATGCTCCTGTATTAAATGCCGAAATTAAGGCGGCTATTTCCGACGTTAATGCCAAACGCGACAAAAATGTTGAAATTAGACAGAGACAAGTTTCTACTAATAACTCGCTGATATCAAAAACTGACAATGATCCCGAGTTAATAAGCCTATTGTTCTCTTTTGCATTAAGGGATACGAAATCCCATTCAAATAACTTCAAAAAAGCTATTCATAATTTATTATGTAATAGAGCTATGTCAAAATGTCAACCTACCGATGGTCAATTTTTATCTAGTATATTTCTAGTGTCTAAACCAAATGGCAAATACAGTATCATCTTAAATTTAAAAAACTTAAATAAATTTATTACAGCTGACCATTTCAAAATTGAAGATCTACGCACAGTATTAAAATTAATAACAAAAATAGATATAAAAGAGGCTTACTTTTTTATAAGTATTCATTATAACAAGAAAATATTTAAGATTTAAAGTTCAACAACTGTACGAATTTAACGTTCTACTATTTGGCTTAAGCACTGCCCCATATATATTCAGTATTCACTAAAATAATGAAACCTATTGTCCGGTTACTACGTTTGGCAGGCCTAATATCTATTAATAACTTAGATAAGTCGACACATGTTTGTACAATACTGTACTATCTAAGAAATTAATTACAACTCGCGGATTTTTAATTAATGAGGATAAAAGTTTAATGATACCTAGTCAAGTATGTACATTTCTAGGTTTCGTTTTAGACTCTGAAGACTTCCAGATCACGTTATCCACAAAAAGTTCGTGTCAAATCAGAAATTAAAAAGTTGTTACGCATAAAAAAAATGCAAGATACGTGAATTTGCACAAATGGTCGGATTACCAGTTTCAGTTTGTCCGGCTGTAGAATACAGCTGGCTATATACTAAACTATTTGAACGCGTAAAACATTTAAACTTAAAACCTGATGATAACTATGATAAATTTATGAATATATCTAGTTTGTTACTACCTGATCTAAGATGGTGGTATGACGCAATACATATACCGTTGTGTAAAATTAAGCACGATACGCATGATCTGAAAATTTTCTCAGATGCCTCAAATACGGGGTGGGGGGCTGTCTGTGGCAAAGAGAGGGCTAGGGGTTGTGGAGTAATCAAGAGAAGACACAACATATATAACTACATGCGGCCTTCCTTGGTTTTTAAAGTATTTGCTAAAGATTTAAATAACTGTCAAATTTTACTCCGCATCGACAACACTACAGCCGTCTCCTACATTAATAGGATGGAAAGTATTCAGTTCCCCCACCTCACTGACATCACTCGTCAGCTATGGCAGTGGTGTGAATGTCGCAAATTGTACGTCATAGCTCATTAGATTAGCTCATTAGACAATAACACGGCAGATGCCGAGTCAAGGCGGGTACACCCCGACATTGAATGGGAGTTAGCGGACTGGGCATACCAGGAAATTGTCTTAACGTATGGGGTACCTCAAATAAACTTATTTGCCAGTCGAATAAATACTAAATACTCTGCCTATCTCTCCTGGCACAGAGACCCCGATGCAATGGCAATTAATGCATTTTCAATTTCCTGGGCCGATATTTATTTCTATGCTTTCCCATCTTTCTCTGTCGTTTTAAAGACACTGAGAAAGATAATTACAGATAAGGCTAGAGGCGTACTAGTCGTACCACATTGGCCAACAGCTACCCAATTTTTAAAAGCCTTTTATTGTCTGATCCAATTGTGTTTAAGGCAAATGCAAATCCAATTTTATGTTCCAGTTCTAGCGATCGCGACATATACACCAAACTTAAACCCCGGTGGCAGGGAACTTATGCGGACGGCGCGGCGTGGGTAAGAAGAAGCTTACCTCCGTCAGCAGTAAATGTGATGTTGGCGTCTATTTCTGAAAACTCCTATAAACAATATGATGTTTACTTACGGCGCTGGTTTAATTACTGTAATGCGAATAATGGTGATTTGTATAACGCTTCGATTCCACAAATAAATAATTTCCTAAACATTCTCTATGAAGAGGGATATCAATACGGGGCGCTTAATTCTTGTAGATCCGCGTTTGCCCTACTCATGGGAAATAATTTAGGAGAAGATGATAGAATCAAAAGGTATTTTAAAGATATATTTCGGTTACGTCCTCCTTTACCCAAGTATAAAATAACATGGGATACTACAATAGTAATAAATTATCTCAGCCAGTTTTATCCCAACGAAACGTTATCCCTTGAAAACCTTTCGAAAAAACTTATCACTCTCATTGCCGTTTTGACTGCGCACAGAGTACAGACGTTGTCAAAGATTAATATTAAAAACATAGAATTGTCCCCTTCTAAAGTAACTATCAAAATTCCTGACTTCTTAAAAACAACACGCTAAGGATGTTTGCAGCCATTGTGAGTTTTACCGTTTTTTTAGGAACGACCCGAAATAATATGTCCTGTCTTGACTTTACTTACAATGTTGTCGGTTCTCAAACCTTGAGTAGGTGGATAAAAGACACCCTGCGCAATAGCGGTATCGATGTGAACATGTTCACCGCACACAGCACAAGGCACGCCGCTACATCCGCGGCTCTTCAGCTGGGCGTCAGCCTAGATCGAATAAGAAAAACCGCTGGATGGAGCGGCTCATCAAGCACATTTCGGTTCTATAATAGAACCATAGGTAATGTCAATAACAATTGAAATGATTGTTTTGCCAGAACAATTGTAAACAATAACTCAAATGAAGGTTAAGATACGCTGATTTATAATTACCTATTTTCTTATATCTGTTTGTAAAATTGAGGAATAAACAAAATATTTCACACTACTATCTCTAAAAGTCTACATGTGTTATTAGCTAATCCCGAGGACGAAGCCTGAAGTATAATTAATGATTAAACGAACTTACCTGTACGTGAAGTTCTATCATAATTATACGAAGGCTTCGTCCGAAGGGATTAGCAACCCTCCCTCCCATTTGTTAACCCTTTATTGTGTGTGAAATATTCCAGATGCGGCTACTCTCTAAACTAAATGAAGCAAGCGGGTCGGTCAACTGTCTTGTTGTCGTGAGATTTATTTTTTAATTTTATATTCTACCCTCAACTATAGTGTGAGACTGGCGAACCACTAGGCGGTACTACATGTGTTATTAGCTAATCCCTTCGGACGAAGCCTTCGTATAATTATGATAGAACTTCACGTACAGGTAAGTTCGTTTAATCATTAATTATACGTTATTAATTAATAAGTTCAAAGAAGCTAAAACCTTTCACTTGGTATAATTTACTGCCTTAATTTCTTTCAGCTTTAGGGCTACCACGAACGAACTATTGTAAAATCTATTCAAATCGATTTTCAAACTAAAAATGTTCGTTAGAATTTTTTTGTATGGTATGAACAATAAGTGTCTCTGACGTGAAGCTTCCAAACTAGATGGAAATTAGGATTTTTTTATACAATTAGGAATATAGAAGCTAACGTTTCTATCTATAAAAATAAAATGGTAAACTGACTGACTGATTGACTGACTGTTGATATATCAACGCACAGCCCAAACCGGTGATCCTTGAGACATTGATGGGTTTTTTTTGTTGGGTGAGAAATCACCAAATGACTTCTCCCGTCCTGAGTGCGGCGGGAGATCGTGTCAGACTTTTACTGACTAAAACCCACTCATGTTCCTTCGGTTGCCCTTTATGTTCCGGGGTCACGGTTACTATTATAAACATTCCGCAACCCCGGCAGGCGTTAGCCCTGTTGGGCCCCTTCTCGTGCTGACTTCTCTTTGAGGCGCGCGAGGAACACTAAGGCCCGGCGCCCACTATCGGCATCGGCACGACTGAGGATTGCGCCGTCGACGTGGTCCTGGTCCTAGTCGGGCGGCGAGCTACCCATCGCTCGTCGTCCGCAGACCTGCGCCAGACATTGAAAGGTGTGTTCTTTGTAAAGAGTAGGTAACCACTAAGAAAGATTTTCAGAAATTCGACGCCTAAAGAAGTAAAATAGAGGATGGAAGTTCCACGCGGATGAAACCGCTGGCAAAAACTAGTTTAACCTCTTGACACCCAACCGACAGCCGGCTGTCGGGGTATCCCATTTCATTATAGTCCTTAATTTTATTACTTACAGACTACTTTTGTATAAACAAGTTTGGTTATTTACGTTCTTGGATAAATTTCCTACTACTAAAAAAAATTAAATTTTATAATCTATGCTCGTAAGTTTTCCTTTTTTGGGTAGTTGTGGAATTTCCGCCGCCATTTTGTTTATTGTGTAATCGCTGTGGGAAATAAAAATACTTCATTACAACGTTTACAATGCGTGCTAGTTATAGGCCTAATACATTCTAGGCTTAGCTAGATATTCATGTGGCGATGTATTAATTTAATTGATTATGTTTACATCACTAATTACTTTTGAACAAGTGTTTTGTGTAAATTAATACCTACTAGTTTTCCCCGCTACTTCTTTCACAAAGTTACTGGTCAAAAGGAACCAATGTATTTCAGCGTTCAACTCAAAGAAAGCATATACGTTACTTTTTCATGATTGATTTATGCCTCATTTTATCAAAATCAGTTTAGTGTTTTAGCCGTAAAAGCTTAATAAAAAGATACAAAGACAGAGAAACTTTCACATTCATGATTTTAGTACCTACATAATTATAATAGTTTCCAAAATCTGTGTGTTTCCTATCTCATCAGTTGAAAAGATGTTTGCAAAAACTAAAAGAAGATTGATCCCATAGGTGATCCGCGATGTTATACATCCTAAACTATATAATTTTCGATATCGTTTTCTAGAGATTAGCGCTTTCAACCAAAACTAACCACTTTTATAAAGATACAGAAAAGCATTACTTACTACAAACTTCTACTTACTAATAAAATCGACACTGCTACGTTATTTCGTCCCGATTTCATACACATAACTGTGATAATTATCGCAGCTGTGTAACTTCGTAGCCGTCCCAATACATGGTGCACTAAAAACATCCGATTTTATCGGCAGATAATATCGCACCTCTATGGTAAAGGCTTTATGTTACTACTATAATAACAATACAAAATACTTAAGTATCAGTTCGTCCTTTCAAATTTTGCTTGCGAACGCAGATCTCAACGACCTTGGTAGAACAAAACTTGTACTATAATCCCTTCTAGGCGGATTTAACCTTCAGGTTAAACACGGAAGACAGGTACAATGTATACTATTAATTTTGTTTTATCTTTGATCACGTTGCAATATTTCGGGACAAATAATAAAAAAATTGTTTCTACATAGGGTAACTAGAAATGAGCGAAACATGAAATAAACAATTTTCTAAGATAAGTTTTTTTTAAAACCATTAAACATTTCAATAGTACCGAATTTGCTTTAATTGAAAACAGTAAATTAAGGAATATTTTTTATCGATAAATTAATAATTGGGTAAGATAAAAATAACTATTTTTGGAGTAATAAAATCGGCATACTTAAAAAAAAAACTTAGTATACTTTATATTTTTTTTAAATGTAAATTGTTTTTATGTTGTGTTTAAATATCGGCCAGTCGGTAATTGGCAAGATTCACCAATCTATGAATAGAATGATTCAAGAAGAATATTTATATGTAACTAGCTTCTGCCCGCGGCTTTACTCTCGTTAGAAAGAGACAAAAAGTAGCCTATGTTACCCTCTATCCCTTCAACTATCTCCACTAAAAAAATCACGTCAATTCGTCGCTCCGTTTTGCCGTGAAAGAAAGACAAACATACAGACAGACAGACACACTTTCCCATTTATAATATTAGTATGGATAATAATAAATTATAGTAAAGAAAAGTCAAGATTTTCAAATATTTATAACACCCGTGCGAAGCTCGAACGTGCCGCTAGTAATTTAGAAATAATTAATAAACTTATGAACTATCAGACAGGTACTGCTACGCTAGATATTAATTAGTTTAGTATTATTATCTTTCAAAATTAAAACAAAGTTGCAGATGGCGTCTTTTCAGATATCAAACAATTTAGCTTAAGTTAGCTTTAAGCCTTTTCCCAAATCATTTAAACAAGTTTTAATTGAAATTAAATCCTGTTGAAAAACTTTCGTACTATCTTGATGTAATTTCCTGCTTTTAGACTTTTACTAAGTGGGTGTTATGTACCACTGTTTTCGTTAATTTCCTGTTTATTTCAGTATTACTTTATTTACGGCAATCATTGACAGTACTTACAAAAGTGTCGTGATTGGTACTTCAGGCACTACCATATGTAAAAGGTTGTAGATTCCAATCTAGGTATATACCAATGTAATATTTTCAATTCATATGTAGTCCCTAATAGTTTTTCTTGGACATCACACATCTGTTGAGGAAAATACCGTGAGAAAACCTTTTTTTTTTGTGAGTGGGAAATCATCCAATGACTGCTCCCGTCCTGGGTGCGGCGGGAGGGCGTGTCAGACTCTTACTGATGTTCCTTCGATTGCCTTTTATGTTCCAAGGTCACGGTAACTATTATACACATTCCGCAACCCCGGCAGGCGTTGGCCCTGGTGGGCCCCTTCCTGAGGAAACCTGGACTGATAATTTCTATAAATCTGAAATCGCCACAGCCTTGAGCAAGCATGGCGATCAATGCTCGTATCTTCTATGTATGAGTAGAAGCCTTTGCTCTGCAGTGGAATAATAAAATGCGTAATATTACTATTGACTAACACGTGGACAAACTCGCGAAATGAAGCTATATATAATGGATGTAATTGTTTACAAACAAAGTTAAAATTTGTTGCTTGTTATTATTTTCTAAGCTTTTGAATAAACCACAAGCAGAGATACAAAATAAGGTAAAAGGAACTATTTATTTTAAAAAAGATAAAAATAACTTTTACCTTTTCATCAAAGACAAAATGCCTCGAGTTAGTCTCAAAGTTTTAAACAAAAATAACTGACAGTACTAGAAACCTTTTGAATGCAAATCGCTTAAATTGCAAGGCAGAACGATGATCCCGGATTACGAATCGATTGTTGCTATATAAGGGCATTATCACACTAGCGGTTTGCGAGCGATTCCCAGGCAGGGCGGGCGCGCAGCGAATGCGTAGCGGACACGCCGCGGCTGCGTAGCGAAGACGTTGCACACGCGTAGCAAATCCACAACGATTTTGTTGTTTAAAGTGCAGCACTAACGCGCTTCCTGCTATAGATTTTATGTCTGTGCTTTAGTTGTACCTTTTTCGGTGTTCTGAATAAAATGTACTAGTTAATTATTTTGGGTGTCTTAACTAATAACACGAATAAAAATGAAAAATGAAAAAAAAAATGAAAAAATATTTATTGTTTAAACAAAGTGCTTCATAAACAAAGAATGTATTTGGAGCCTCCTTTTAGACAAACAATGCCTGTTTTAGGAGACTCCGGTCTTCTTCGTAGATAATGTTGCATGTTACATTGCATCTTTATTAAACATTTGTGAATAAGTAGAAGAATTAAAACAGTAAAAATTAAATAAAAACTAAGACCTAGAACAATGATGTTTAGAAGAAACGTGATATAATATGTTTAGGTTATGGTATGTGTGTGAAATGTAGTGTGGCTTAGTATGATTTGATGTAATGTGCTGTGTGTAGTGTGGTGTGGTGAGTTGTGTGGTGTGGTGTGGTGAGTTGTGTGATGTGAAAAGTGGTGTGATGTGGTGTGTGGTGAGATGTGGTGTGGTGTGGTGATGTGCATAGATGACTTGTGTGTAGTTACGTTACTCATGAGAAACTAGAAGAGCTTCCGTATCCTCATAAGAAAGAGACTTAATCCAGTTAAGCATCATTTTTTTACAAAACATAAATAAGATTTCGTCACATGTTTGTATTATTTTTAATTAACACTTTACAGTACCCAATTCTCTGGTCAGTCGCAGCGTGTTCGTTGCGCGCCCGCAACGTTTTCAATTCGCGCCCTCTCTGATTTGAAAACGCTCGCAATTCACTAGTATGATAAGACCTTAACAATACGCAATGGCGGATTTGTAGAATAGAGTGACCATGAAGTTTCTTATTTTAGAAATAGCCTTCGCTGAGATTTTTTTTAACATTTTGTACACGTACAGAGGGGGAGTGTCGTCAAAGGTTAAGACGCCCATCTCACATTCATAAGGTTTTGCAATAAAAATCTGGGCAAGTACCAATGTGACCTTTTCAATTTATATACATCTTCTTAAGTTATTTTGATGCCTTAATCATTGACATACCGTGCCTCGGGTGCACGTAAAGCCGTTGATCTTTGACAGTCGTTACGAGTAGCCAAATGTCTGACTATTAGGGCCTGTTTCCACACCATTCAAAAAAGGAACAGAATTTGTATAAATTTATCTTCCAATTATATTAATCAAACATATGTGCTTAGTATACCAATTTGATGACCTGTAGAGGTTTATAGGCAGTCGCTCCATGGAAAACACTGGCATTCAGCTGCATCTAGTTACATTGGAAGCCGAAACATCATTGAAAAATGGCTAGAATATGATGATTGTGCACTGGGAACACACAACGTATTATTGTCAGTTGTGAGTCTTACGACTTAATAACACCAAAGTAGCTTTTGAGACTTAGAGGTATTCAAAGTCAAAACCACATTTTTTTTGGGACTGTGCCAACCGGTCGTCTCGCGTGACCTATTCTTGAAACAAAGAATAGTTAGCACTGGCAGCATTGCCATACAACGTGGAAATGCTGCCAGGCACTTTGTTTGTTGATAATGAAGCTACATATTTTTCTTTTTTTAGTTTGACAGGTCAATTTCTTTTGTTACTGAAAACCTCAAATTATGCTTACTTCCTAAACAATATTATTATTGTCATAAATTAACTCTATATAAACTTACATAAAATATCTTATGTCGAGTAAAAATAAAGTGAAATATTATTATGGCTTTTATGTTATATAAACGTTAACAGATACCTCTTTTATAGCTTTTCAAGTCAAGTCAAGTCAAAGCATTTATTTCCATTAGACCAAAAAAGTCACTTTGAAACATCATTTACTATATAATTCTAGTTGCCCATTCCAAGATGTTGTTTCGAATGGAGAAGAATGGTCCAGAAACTCCATACCTATCTTTTACATTTAATAATAACTTAATACATTTAATTAAGCCATCAAACCTCCACCATTTAGTACCTCGTCACGATCTCGTGAGGATTTCGACATCGTTGGTCGGCAATCAGATCAACTAAGCATCTTCACTGGTATCTTAAGCTCAGGTATGCAACTTGTATCTGCAGATTATTGAACGTTTGATACCTGTGGTACACTGATTTAGACACTACCAATCAATTGACGTGATTTATTATGTCCTTCAAAGTTTTATGCTTCTATAGATTTAAGTACCGGACGTCAATATTAGTGAGAAAATCATGTAAACATGCTTTTTTTAACGTTATATGGTCGTGTTAAAAATGTCATCGATAGATAGAAAAAATTTAAAACCTAGTATTAAATAAAAAAATAAATATTTTGGGACAACTAACACACGGTCATCTGATCCCAAGCTAAGCAGAGCTTGTATTATGGTAACCAGACAACTGATAAACATACTTATATACTTTCTAAATACATACATAATGATAAATTACACCCATACACAGAACAAACAATCATGCTCATCATACAAAATTTCGAATCGGGAATCGAATCCACGACCTCCGGCTCAGCAGTCAGGGTCACTAACCACAACATAGAACAACTGGCCCGTCATTGATAGATAGTAAAATTTTAAAACCTAATATTATTATTAGTATAACGTCGATATTAACATATTATGTATAGAAACATAAAAGGAAAGGTTAGATTATAGTTTTTACCGTGTTTTGTTGCGGAATGTTAATAATAGTTACCGTGACCCTGGAACGTAAAGGGCAATCGAAGGAACATGAGTGGGTTTTAGTCAGTAAGAGTCTGACACGCCCTCCCGCCGCACCCAGGACGGGAGCAGTCAATGGATGATTTCCCACTCACCAAAAAAAAAACGTGTTTTTTAAAACAGTTAACTATATTTTGATAACTTTTTTGAAAAAATAGGGTATATACCATTAGTTTGTATAATACCCAAGGAGCCCCGGTGCAGTGCTCTTATTTTTATCCGCAGGGCTTAATGGAATGCAGTTAAAGACATTGGGAGGGTCTGATGCAGATTGAGTTTAATTTCCTCTAATAGTTAAAGTTGAAATCACTTTTATTCGTTGCTCGTTGTAGGAATATATCCAACTGATTAAATGTTTTCTTTTCAATTCTATTGAAGTCCACTTTATTCAATTTGATTCTATAAAACCACTTAAGCAAATAGAGGCTCTAATAGCACATAGAACTCATTACCTACCAAAACCTAAAACGTTTTTGAATCTTGGCTATTAATTATCTTTTTATCTCTGAATTCCTGAAGAAGGCTTAAAAGAATTTTGTTTAAAAAAGCGTTATTAAAAAGTCGCCGCCATTTATTTACCAAAACGATGACTTGGCGGTTGTACCTTTACCGTCAGACACTTGTAACCTTTAGTTGAGGAAACCAGTTTTAAAATATGATATCATCAGTGTAGGTTTTGACATATGTCAAAAGACACGTAAAATGTGTTTGGGACGGTGTTTTTATGACCCTTTGGGTGTCTGAGGTGTCGGGCTAATCACTCGATAGCTGATTGGCAAAGTTATCTGTTTGGGTGAATTTTAGTACGTTTTTATTAGAAAATATTCATCAATTTGGAGTAAAATGACATCATTTCCCATTCATCATTAGACTTTTCAACCCAGTTTCTGGGTAACGACATACTCCCAGGTTAAACTAGACCTCGTTAGACTTTCTGGCCTCTGACCACCCGTTACGATCTACAAAGTTTAACCACAGAATGTTCTATCTCATATATAAAATTCTCGTGTCACAATGTTAGTTACCTTACTCCTCCGAAACGGCTTTACCGATTTTTGCCAAATTTTGTATGCATATTCAGTAGGTCTGAGAATCGGCTACTTCGTACTTTTTTCATATCCCTACATTTTTAACGAGGGTGAAACCGCGGGAGGCAGCTAGTATGTATATAAATATAATACACTTAAAAATTCACATAAGAAAAACCGAACCGAATAGATAAAGATATCCAACTGCCTTTAAAAAATCTTGGGTATATTCATATGAGTGGATTATTATTAGAAGCTCCTCCTTAATTTACATTAAGTAAAAGGACCTCAAAAGGTGGCGTCATCCTTTCCATGTAAATGCCTAACAGGTTACATTAAAACGTGGACCTTTTGGAATAACTAATTAGGTAATAATTTGACCTCGACCCACTGGATAAAATTCTCTAGCCGTGTGTCGTATGAAAGTTCACGTAAAATATTAAAAGTTTGTTAGTTAATGCCATACGAGGTATCACTGTAATAAATATAAAATTATCTTCTGACTATTAAAATTTACAGAGTTACGGTAAGTTGATGTCGGTTCTAAACATTTAGTATATCTACACTATATTATCTACACTAATATTTTCTCTCATGCAAGAGGTTGCGGGTTCGAATCCGGGTCAAGTACCAATGTGACTTTTTCAATTCATATGTACTTTCTAAAGTTTATCTTAGACATCACAGACATCGGTGAAGGAAAACACCGTGAGGAAACCTGGACTTGTAGTTAATATAAGTCCGAAATCGCCAACCCGTCTTGAGCAAGCGTGGTGATCAATGCTCGTGGCTTCTCTGTATGAGAAGAGGCCTTTGCCCAGCAGTGGGACAGTTATAGGCTGGTATTATTATAATATTATAAAGAGGAAAACTTTGTTTGTTTGATTGTAATGAATAGGCTCAAAAACTACTGGACCGATTATAAAAATTCCTTCCCCATTCGAAAGCTACATTATCCCTGAGTAACATAGGCTATATAATATCACGCTATGTCCCACGAGAGCGGAGCAGTAACCAAAAACCTAACGTAATGCGGATGAAACCGCGAGGAACAGCTAGTGTTCATATAATTATGATAACCTATGTTCATTGTTTTGACATATTAAAAAGTAAAAGAACAGTTGTAATTAATCAGTGCTTTAAGGTTCCTTTTATAACAGCATCCTTTGGTCGGAAGCTGAGAACCCGACCCATCACTGGTTTAGTGAAGAAATAGATCGTGAAGAAACCAGTCTAAGACAAGTGGCATTGTAGAATAGATAGCGAAAACAAATAGATTATCAAATGTATGGAGATGTCAAATTGTTAGCGAAAGCTGATGTCAATTCCATACATTTGACAATCTATTCGTTTTCGCTATCTATTCTACAATGCCACATTTTTTTTTTGATGAGTGGGACAGGACTGCTTCCGTCATGGGTGCGGCGGGAGGGCGTGTCAGACTCTTACTGACTAAAACCCACTCATGTTCCTTCGATTGCCCTTTATGTTTCAGGGTCACGGTAACTATTATAAACATTCCGCAACATGCCACTTGGCTAGGCCCTCTGGACTTATAATATCTTTATAGATGCTCAACAGCCAATCCGCTTTGAGTTATCATGGCCACCAATGTTCAATTCCTTGTTTGTATGAGACAAGGCCTTTGCCCTGCAGAAAGATTAAAATAGGAGAAAGAAATTGTAGTATTGTATAGCAAAGCTACTTTTTTGCTTCAGGTGTTGTACGCAGTTAGTTTTTGTTTAATAAATTAATTTGGAAACTTTTACTTTGTAAGGACCCTGTAGTTTTAGGTTTGTTGTGTTAACAATAATTACACAAAAGATAATTTATTAATTTTCATCGCGTTTTAGGAAACATTGTAATTATTAATTAAAAAACTTTAATTTAGGAAAGTTATAAAGTATACTTACTTATAATAAATAGTTCTGGCCGGTTCGCATTATAGTGAAGAAAACATAGCTACGACAAAATAAGAGCTTCGGAAAATATATTTAGCGTTGTCTTAGGCCTAAGTGTTTACCTATTTTGTAAGAAAAAAAAAATAGCTTTCGCCCGCGTGAATTCGATACTTCAATGCCCTATTTTACTCCTTTATTCCTTCGAACACACGTGATTTAAGACACAATAGAAAGACAATAGCAGCCCGACAACCGGCTGTCGGTAGGTCGTTGAAAGGTTAAGATTGAAATTTCCAAAAACCCTTTCTGGTTACCTACTCTTCACAAAGAACCCACCATGCAATTTTCGTGTTTCTATGACCAACGGTTTGGACTGTGTCAGAAATAACAGTCAGTCACTTTACCGTGTTTAATCAAATGACAGTATTGCTATTAGCAGCAAATATATTATAAGTAAAAAAGTGTTACCTAAACGAAATTCTATCTTCAAAAAACGGCACACTAACGCACACATACATTACACTTCAATTTTTATATTTGTTATGGCAATCCACCGAATTTTCGGTGATTTCTGCCAATGTCCAGTTTGAAAATAATATTTCAGTTTAAATGACAATTGTTCGGTTAATAAATTATAGTATGGAGATCATACACGTGTTCTTATAACCAAGAATACGAGATGACTCCCATACATTACACGTCAAAGTAGGATGGTATGATGGAAGTAGTGCGAGTGAAAATGAGATAAACGTCAAATGTCAACGCGATACTCAGTATCATGTTGGTCAAATAGAAAACTTTTAAAGTGCCACTTTTTGACTGCATATAACCTATCTACACCTTTTTACTCATAATATCATTGATTAGCAGCTATAAATATCTTTTGAATATCATTGAGTGGGTAGATTTTATTAGTCATCGAATCGTTATAAGCCTTTAACTATTTCACATTATTACACAATAGTAACCCGCGTAAGGTGTGTGATTCTGGGGCAGAGCTATAAGTCTCCTGATTTAACCCTCAACTTTAGCTAATGCACAGTTTCCATTCAGTAATGTAAATTATGTTCACACATAAACCAATCCCTGTACAATTTTTCAGTAATCTGGCCATGCAAGAAACCAACGATTTTTCTAATGGGGCTGGTAGTCTGGTAGTTTCAATATCTCTACATTCTTTAGGTTTATTTTCTTTGAATAAATAGACTAGCTGTTTTACTGTTACTGTTTCACTATAGTTTGATCATAATAATAGCGTGAATGGACTATAAATCTTGTTGAATCCAGGGATTTGCTTATTTAGAAATTATTAACTTAGTCTTTACATTACGTTAGTGTATAAAAACTTTCTATTGAAACTTTACATTAGTGTTAGTGAATTTATCCATTTTGCGGCAAAATAAAACAAGGTCAGCATTGTCAGTATTTATAAGTAGAATTGTCTCACAAACCGCACGTTATGTACAGTTACATATAGATATAATATTTTCTTACTTAAGACAAATACTGTGTTGAGACAGTAATGTAATATTTAAATATTAGTACTTTAGTCACGGCTTCGTCAACATTATTCTGTATGCTATTAAGTTACTCGAGAAGTTTCATCGTAAGACTGAACATGATAAGTTCATGGTTCTAAATCTTGCAGAATCACTCAATATCGCGTTCAAAGGCAACCAATTCAAAACAAAATTCAGACAAAACACACACCAACCGTATTCCTTATACGGAGATACCAAATTAGCGTGCACATGTGCACTGTTTTATAAATTATACCCCGAACGAGTGAGTTCGGCAAAACCAACATTCCTACATTAATTGGCGAGTAAAAAATGACTTGACAGACTGACGAACGACGTTTTCTCTCCGTGAATGTACATAAAAAGATAGTTCTACGGAACCACTTGACCTACCGTAGCGTCATCCGATGTTGTGCTCGATCGCAGGTTAATCGATTATCGTTATCACAGTATTGTAAACGATTGTACACTTAACACAGCACGTGCATCACATTCTTACACTTTCACTTTAAATCAGTCCTGTATCGATTTGGCAGATTTCGCAAATCGTTAAAACTGTTCGAGCGCTTCCAACGCTCGCGTCACACTGGCTGCGTAAGCGCATGAGCCTCATTTCCCCCTCTCGGAAAAGACAACAACACTCTGACAATCTAAACTACACCGTACTTCCAATTGTTTGAGTTGATATTCATATGAGGATGGTTAAGTAAGTGACTTGTATTTTGATATAAATTCTTATGGACCGTAATGTTTTTGTGCATGTATGTCTATTAGATTCTCTTCCTCATTCGTGGTCTACCTATAGGTTATGTAAGTTTAATAAGTTTCTTGATAGTGTTCAAAAAATATGGTTTTTTGTGTCATAAAGCTTGCAGGTAAAACCTTTGACTAAGTACTGCCGCCACCCGCGCCGTCACGAATTCACGACTTTATTATTTAACTTGCTAATGTTGGTGCAAATGATTGTATACTATGTATAAGAAAAAATAATAATTTAAAATATGTGTTTGATTGGAACTTAGTCATTAGAGTAAACTTTTTCGATTGATGTTAATAAATAAATATATTGCAATCTCTTTTATAGAATTAAGATTTGCTGGAAGATAACTCAACTATGGTAACCCATAGTAGAGCAGCAGCTCGCCATTGTACAAAACTCATTTATTTTTTGCTGTTTTTTTATGTGTATTGTTTTTATTGTGCAATAAAAAATAAATTTTCTTAATATGGCCTAAGATCCCAAAGTTGCTAATCCTACGTCAGGTCCTCAGGTCAGACATGTGAGATGTTTTAGAGCAAAAAGAGGCTACACTTATAGGACAAGGTGTATTGTGTCTAACTATAGTAACCTGTTTTATATAATCATAGTACGTACAAATCGGAGAATTAAGGGATCGTTATTTGAGATTCTCCGCAGAGGTAGTAGCTGGATTAAATTAATAGATTACAAATAATTAAACAATAGAGGCCTAAACAGCAATGATGATGGCTATAATTGAAATCAGAGTTAATCCTTCGAACACACGTGATTCGAGATACAATTGAAAGACTGATAGCAGCCCGACAGCCGGCTGTCGCTTGTTCGTCGAAAGGTTAAGTTTATATGGACATTCCTCAGTCGATAACAAATAAATAATTTGAATCTTTGAATCTTTTGAATCTTTTCGATACGTTTTTCATTACTGTTCTCAAAATGTTAATCCTTCTCACAATATGCATAGATAGTTACTGAGGGTAATGATAGTGGAACCATCTTTAGCAAAGCGGTTAAATCTAGCTAAAAAAATATGTTTTTTTAGCTATTATGAATTTTTATACTTCTTCTATATGTATAATACTGTTCTGTGTTATTGTACTGTTACTTATGAAATTTTATTTATATCTTTGCACCTGCCATGTTTTGTCTCTGCATCACCCTAAGGTAGACTGGTAGATAATGCCCAAGGCATTAAGTCCGCCGTTGTACATTGTTTTTTACATGTGCATAAAGTTTTCAAATAAATAAATAAATAAATAATATACTTAGTGAACTGATTGTCTAATTGACTGAAGAAACCACTGTCTTAGAGACATTTAAACTTGTAGGGTACATTTTTAGTGAAGGGTAAGTATCCATTACGAATGGATTTTTTAAATTCCAATCCTAATGGGGTAAAATAGGGTATAGAATTTCGACATCCACTGGCAAACGCTAGTTACTTAATAAAATTTATGTCCGAACAGAAATTATTTTGTATGTGATCAAGATCATTATATAATCTACACTTCTACACTAAAGCCCTTACTAATAATCACTGTGTAAAGTTATGTCATAAATAAAGCCTGTGTAACCATACATATTTTGACGTATAAACCTGTCATAACTTTATGCAGCGATTATTAGTAAGGCGCTAATATTTATTATAAAGAGGAAAACTTTGTTTGTTTGAATGTAATGAATAGGCTCAAAAACTACTGGACCGATTTTAAAAATTCTTTCACCATTTGAAAGCTAAATTATCCTTGGATAACATAGGCTATATAATATCACGCTATGTCCCACGGGAGCGAGGCAGTAACCAAAAACCTAACGTAACGCGGGTAAAACCGCGAGGAACAGCTAGTAATTTATTAAATTGAGTACTTCCTTTATGCCTCTTCCTTTTACTTAATTTAGAGAATAAATTGTTGCGAAGTTATAAAAGCCTTTATTTTTTCATTATGTAGAGTTATGCTAAACGCGATCGGCGTCCGTTGAGTGGTGGTAATAAGGTATTAGTCTCTCGAATTGATATGCAGACAGGAACCTCCTTAGTTCTGAGTTCTCAACGATCCTAATTATTGGTTCAAATAGAACCTGAGTCAATTTCCTTGATTAAATTAAACATTGGTGTAGATTTTAAAGGTCTTGTCACGTTGTAGCACGTAGGGACAACCTATGTATTGAATATTTTGATTTATTTGCACTAATGTACAATTAAATCCTTACTAATATTATAAATGCGAAAGTAACTCTGTCTGTCTGTCTGTCTGTCTGTCTTTCTGTCTGTCTGTCTGTCTGTCTCTTCTTCACGCCTAAACCACTGAACCGATTTAAATGAAATTTGGTACAGATATAGTCTGGGACCCGAGAAAGGACATAGGATAGTTTTCATCCCGGAAATCCCCCGGAAACGGGAACTATTATTCCACGCGGACGAAGTCGCGGGCAAAAGCTAGTCATATCTATATAGAGACAGATTACTAATATTATAAATGCGAAAGTAACTGTGTCTGTCTGTCTGTCTTTCTGTCTGTCTGTCTGTCTGTCTGTCTCTTCTTTACGCCTAAACCACTGAACCGATTTAAATGAAATTTGGTACAGATATAGTCTGGGACCCGAGAAAGGACATAGGATAGTTTTCAACCCGGAAATCCCCTGGAAACGGGAACTATTATTCCACGCGGACGAAGTCGCGGGCAAAAGCTAGTCATATCTATATAGAGACAGATGGTAATTAAAGCACATCGGGAACTAATGATCCTGAAATTTAATAAAACTTTCTCCAACCCGGGAATCGTACCGACTCCACACGCTCAGCATTCGTGCTTGAGATCTTGAGATCAAAGAGCCATTTATAAGATTTATTTTTAAACAAATATCTGTAGATAATATCCAAGTATACAGGTTCTTCAATATTATTACATGAAAATGATATTGCACTTCAAAAATATATGTTGTATTTGTAATATGTTGTATTTGAAGTCTAACAACAACATGGTTATATATGTTAGAGTTACATTAATACTTTGTTTGATATTGGAAGTAACTGTAAGTAAAAGTAAATACTAAGTAATAACAGCCACTCGTAATATTTGTATTGCAATAGTACAAAAGTACATGCACGTGTTTAATATATTTCCTTACTGAATAAGGATAACACACTTTAGTGTTCCTTATTCATAGTAAGGAATATTATTCATATGACAGATGTTGCCGGCATGAATAAAATAGGAAACTTGTCGGACAAAAACTATATTTTTATCTGACCAAGAAAGGGGAAAGGATTACTGTGACTATCTTATGGTTTCTTAAAATAAAACTACAATTTAAGAAATATAATTATGTTAAGGGGGATGTTAGCAAGTAAAGGTAAAAAGCCCATGTACACTTATTTACTAATAAAATACAGAAAATCTAGGAAGAAAATCTATAAGAACAGGACCCTTGTATGCCAGTCAGAATCCCATTTGGCTGACTTTTTAATACTTTATGGCCTACAAAGGGGCCCCCTTTGTAGGCCATAAACTTTACTCTAGTCTTGAACTACAAAAGAAAGAAAAGATGAATAGTTTACAGTATTTTCACGATTTTGGTCTCGAACATTCGGAGTAGAATCTATTGAGTATTCGGTAAGTCGTGCATAAATCGAACGTAACTTAATTGGATTTTTTTTACATCTCGCCAGATCACAAACAAATAGTTATAGTCGTTTGTATATTTGTTTTTTTTTCTGTGAGTGGGAAATCATCAAATGACTTCTCCCGTCCTGGGTGCGGTGGGAGGGCGTGTCAGACTTTTACTGACCTAAACCCACTCATGTTCCTTTGATTGCCCTTTATGTTCCAGGGTCACTGTAACTATTATAAACATTCCGCAACCCCGGAAAGCGTTGGCCCTGTTGGGCCCCTTCCTGTGCTGACTTCTTCTCTTTGAGGCGCGCGTGGAACAAAAGGCGCCGTCGAGGTTTGTTCCCGTTGTCCCCGTACGCCGTGTCCCCGTCCTACGGGGACAGCGGTACTTCAATTAAATATTTGAAAATAGTTCCCGTTGTCCCCGTACGCTGTCCCAGTAGATTAATATAAAGGATTTACCCCTTGTTTTCAAGTAAGATTTTTTATATAATGGAATGTCCCACAGAGTTACAGGACGTTATTTTTCAATTAAAGATAAAACTTAAGAGAACAAAAGTACTAGGCAAGCAGTAACGTGAAGTTAACAAAAATTTCAAATATGTGGTGGAGCACGTTTTCCATTTACCACTTCACGTTACTGCGCGCCTAGTACTTTTGATTGAATTAAGTAGTCAAGTGTGAAAATTTAAAATTACTGTGAATTTGAAGTTTAGTTTAGTTTACACATTAGCCGAATGTACGTTACGGGGACAACGGGAATAAAATTTAATCACGTCCCGCTGTCCCCGTGACGGGGATATGGCACACGGGGACAACGGGAACAAATCGCCGTCGACGCGGTCCAGGTCCTAGCCGGGCGGCGAGCTACACAACTGCACTAAAAGGCTTCGTAAATGCGTTGCCTCACAAATCACAGAGACAAAGGTGAAATTCCTCATGTGCCTGTATAACGTGTTGCTACAGAGCAGCTTTGCTGTGTTCAAACATAGCAACAAAGCTTTGTGGCAGATACAGGCATAGTGGTAATACTGCTTCAAAACGAGGTTCCTAATAAAGAACTCTACTAATTGGTTTTAGTTTCCTTTTTACTTTCATTCAGTTTTCCTAAAGTAAAAATCATTACTTACTAAATTCTTCTTATATTTATAAAATGGTAAACTGTCTGACTGATTGACTGACTGCCTTAGTTTTAGGTAAAACTTTGATACATTCCCATTGTTACTGATCGTAACTACTTGAATTAAAGGCGCTGGATTAGGTAGCCACAGTTTATTAATATCAAAAAACATAGAATCCAACCAACGGCACTCAACTAGTTTTATCAACTGTCAGTACTTTAGAATTTAGAACACAAATCATAATCTAAAAAGGTGATCCAAAAAGGTGATCCAAAAAGGTGATGTGAAGAAGTTCGGTTCGTAACATACTCCGCATTTTTATTAAAGCCTAGTAGCCTAGAGCTCCTGGGGCACTAACTTTTTAAGCGGTCTCCTGAGAGGGCCAGCACCTGTTACTATGTCCGCCACTCTTGCTACTCCGTCTGGGCCTGTGAAAATTTTCGTCACTCTCCCTCTCGGCCAAGATCCCTTGGGTAACTGTTCATCTGCCACAATGACCAGGTCGCCCTCCTTTATATTTGGGGATGATCCACCGCCGCGTCGAGACACTAAAGTCGGAAGATATTCCCGAACCCATCGAGACCAAAAGTGATCCATAAGTGTTACAGCTCGGCGCCAACCGTCTCGTCCGATGATATCCCGATCCGTCAACGTTGCCGGGATAGGTCTCCCTGAAGACGATCCTAGTATAAAATGCATTGGTGTCAAGGCTTCCTCACAGTCTGGATCAACTGGAACATGTGTCAGTGGACGTGTATTAACTAGATTCTCTGACTCTAGTAGAAAGGTCTGCAGTACTTCACCTGAGGGGAAGCGTTCTCTTAGGGTGGTCTTGAGCGCTGTTTTGATTGATCTTACCATCCGCTCCCACGCTCCGCCCATGAATAGGGCTGAAGGGGGAATAAATCGCCATGAGATCTTCTCATCTGCTACAAATCTGTTAATTTCCGTTCCGTACAGCTTCTTTAACGTCCTGTTGGCACCCACAAAAGCTGTTCCGTTATCGGACCATATTTCACTTGGCATTCCACGGCGTGCAATGAAACGGCGCAAACTCATGATCGCCGCATCGGTTGACAAACTATGTACAACCTCCAGATGAACTGCTCGTATAACAAGGCAGGTATACAATGCTACATAGCGTTTCTCTTTCCTTCTGCCAACTGTAACCTGGACTGGGCCGAAGTAGTCCAAGCCAACGAAAGTGAACGGTCTACGATGATGAGCTAGGCGGGCTGGTGGGAGGTCTCCGGTAGACGGTGTGAAGGGTTGAGCGCGCTTCAGTCGACACCGTTGACAACCATGGGCGACTTTTCGAACTGCACTTCGCAAATTTATTATCCAATAGGTTTGCCGCATTTCGTTGACTACTGTCTCGGAATTAGCATGGGCAGACTTCGCGTGATAATGGGCAATCAAAAGCTGGACAGCAGCGTGTTTGGGATCTAAAATTATAGGACTTTTTACGTCATCGCCAATATCTTGCATTCGGTTGATTCTTCCTCCCAATCTCAGCAAATTCTCTTTATCTATGTAAGGGGATAGATTGAATAATCAGCTTTTTCGATGTAGTGACCTTTTTTCCGAAAGGCAGGCAATTTCATCTGGGAAGGAGTCGATCTGGCATTTCTTCAGAATATGTGATTCAGCCACGTGCAGATCTTTGGCAGTTATTTCTTTAGGACTGTCTTTGTTTTTAAATAGGTGCAAAAACTTATGGGCTCTCGCTGTAGCTCTCAATAGTCTTCCCCATGAGCTCAGTCTTTCTGGGTCAACAGTCAATGGTGTCGGGAAATCATGTGAGGAAATGAGATGACAATGATTCTTAATGGATGGTTTTATTTCCAAACTACTGGCCGTATCTATGTATGGTGATGTTGGCCATTGTTGTTCTGATTCGAGTAAAAATGCTGGACCTGTAATCCAGCGAGATTCTTTATTGAATACTGCGCGCTTATGGCGTGTCGCATCGTCCGCCACATTTCCACGGTTGGAATCCATCTCCATTCCGTTACAGCCGTAGTTTCAAGAATCTCGCCGATTCGATGTGCTACGAATGGTTTGAATGATCGCGCATCACTACGCAACCAACACAAAACGTTAAGTGAATCGCACCAAAATATACGCTTACTTGGTTTATGCTGATGTGATTCGTGAATGAATGATGCAAACCGAGTGGCTACTAAAGCTGCCTGCAACTCGAGGCGTGGGATGGAAGCGGGTTTCAATGATGTGACTCTACTTTTGCTACCGATGAGAGCGAGTTTCACTGTTCCATCTGCATAGGTATATCGCCAGTACGCCACGGCAGCGTACGCCAACTCACTGGCGTCGCAAAACAGATGAATTTCGCGGTGAATAATATTAGATGATCTAAGACCATAACATCGCGGCAGATGCAATTGAGAAGCAAGTTGTACATCTCGGAGCCATTCAATCCAAAATGTTTGGTCTCTTTGATCGAGTTCATCGCCCCATGATAAACCTTTCCGCCAGAATGATTGGAACATGACGCGTCCTCTAGAAACAAGTGGGCCTAGAATACCCAAAGGGGGGGATTCGCATTAAGAGGGACAACGCGTCACGTTTACTTAATCTAGCTGGCAATTTAGAATCCAAGTTGAGACTGAAGCCTATGACGTCGTTTTTAGGTTGCCAGTTTAGACCGAGCACCCTAGAAACGTCGTCATCGTTACCTAGCATTACATTAAATTTCTGAGATATCGATTCAGGTTCTAATAAAGAGAGTGCTCTTGGGTCGTTCGATACCCAGTCGCGCATCTCAAAACCCGCCTGCCGGTTGAGATGTACCAGACGCGCAGCTTGGTCTACACTCTGTATTGAGCCAATATAGTCATCCATGTACACATCGTGTATAGTTGCATGCGCAGCATCGGGGTACTCAAGTTTGAATTCTTGCGCATTAAGGTTCTTTACATATAGGGCGGTACACGGGCTCGAGCACGCGCCAAACATCATTGATGACATACGATACAGCTTTAATTTGTGTGCGGGGTCATTGCGCCACAGAAAGCGCTGCGCATCGCGATCTGCTGGGCGGATTCGAACCTGTGGGAACATTTCGCGTATGCCCGCCGTAAGTGCTATAGCGAATGGCTGTAACAAGTCAGGACCTGGAAAGAGGAGAGAATTAAGACTGATTCCCTTGAACTTTGCGGCTGCGTCGTGTACGACTCTCAACTTACCAGGTTTATGGGCATGAGTAACGCCAAAATGTGGGAGATACCAAGTGATACCTATTGGGGGGGCCGTGCATTCTTCGGCGTATTTGTTATCCAACATTGCTTTAATGTTATGTCTATACAAGTTGGCATACTGCACATCTGCTTGCATTTTCTTCTCGAGAGATAAAAATCTAGAGAGGGCTAATTTAAAATTGTTTGGTACATTTTTAATATTGGGTCGCCAGAGAAGACCGGTTTCAAAATGGCCATCAGATAGTCTATGTACAGTTTCGTGTAAAGTTTTTAATGCATGTTTATCGGAATTACTGCGGTGGTCTTTCTTTATTATGCCAATAGAGTCTAATTTGTAGTAGTCTTTGATTGCGGTTTCAATAGAAAAATTATTGTCTGGCGTTTCGGTTATGTTGGTATGATGAAGAAAGTCGACTTTGGATGTTCTACTTGACACGAAACCATATAAAACCCAACCAAGAGCAGTGTGGATTGCAACTGGTTGGTTATCCTTGCCTGCACGAATAGAATCTGCAACGGTCAACTTCCAATTATCTACACCAATGATAAGCATAGGTTGTACTTCTTCACAACATAAAACATCTCCTAAGTCAGATAAATACGAATATTTACAAATATCTTCCTTATTCACAGAAGCTCGATAATTTATACCTAAATTTTTGACCGAGCGAGCATTATGTATCTGGTAAGAGTCGGTACAGTTACGCCCTTTAATTATAAAATCAACATACTGAATATCGCAATCACGTGACAAGCCTCCTACACAATCTATACGTACTCACTTACTCGGGCCTTCGATACCTACACCCTTTGTAATCTCGGAGTCAATGAAAGTAGTTGTACAGCCATCATCTAAAAGTGCGTGAGTCTCCACAGTCCCCCGGGGTCCCGTTACTTCAACTGCGACAACTTTAAGAAGTGGTCGAGATTTAGGTCTACTTACGCTCGAAGAAGGGCGAACAGCCGTAACATGAGCCGATACTTCGACATCACAGTTGTCTGGTTCAGATTTCTGTTCTTCGATATCAGTAGATAGCTTTGGCGTTGCCTCAGGCTCAGAGTCTGAGGTGTCTTCTAAATCGGCATGAGCTAGCAGGTTCTGATCATTATCTAAGTTATGTAATAAGCTATGGTGTTTGTAGGTGCAGCCCCCAACGCTGCACGGAGATTTTACTTTACAAAGGTTAAACCTATGCGACCTATTTTCCAAACATCTATGACATACTTTATTCTTTTTTATAAATTGCCATCTTTCATTAACTGACAATGCCAAAAATTTGTCACATTTGTTGACATTATGCGATTTCGAACAAAAAATACATTTATTTCCAGTTTTATTTATAGAATTGGAAGGCTTTTCGTCGGGTAGGCTTTGATCTGAATGCGTGCCCCTCTCGATAGGTAATTGAACTGAAGTCGTCAAGGAGTAGAAATCTTGAATCCCAAACTTTGTTTGAAGCTCAATCTCACGAGAAAGGAAGTCAGAAAGCATCTCTAGCTTGCTGATGCGTTCGCCAGTATGACTAGCCGCAAACTCGTACCACTTTGCGCGAATGATTGGGGATAGTTTAGTCATTAATGAATTAAAAATTTCGGGAGAATGCAGATAGTCAAACTGATCCAATAATTTTATTATGCCAATGCAGTTTTTGACACGGCAAGCAAAATTTACTAAATCGTTACCTTCTGCGCTAACTTTTGATAAAGCACGCACAGCGTTGATTTCCTGCATCACAATTTTTTCGGGACGACCAAATCGCATCTCCAGGGCGTCTATTACCTCCATAGGGTCGTTCGCTGATACTAGTAGTATGTAAACGGCTTCACGAGCGGCGCCACGTAAGGATGAACTAATGCGGGCTACGTTTTCCACTGTACTAAATGATGCCTGTGTATCGATAAAAATACGCTTGAAACCAAGCCAATCTGTGGCAGATTTTCCGTCAAATACTGGCAGTTTGATGTCCGGCTCCTTAAGTTTATTAGTGATTGCTTTAAAGATGCACATACGATCGTTATGATCACAGCTGACGGTAGCTCCATCGGGTGGCTGGAAATTATTAGACATTTTATTAGGGAAAACATTAGTTGTATTTTGGTTAGGCGCGTAGGTCTGACTGTGTGTAGCATTCAATATGGCGGAGTGTACATATTGACCTGGGCCTAAAAAGAAGGAACGTCAATCATTTCGTTGTATGCCTGTGTGTGTGCTGTTGCATCGACAGGTGTTTTACCTCCTGGGTTGATATTTGGTTGTACATCGTTAAGCCATCGATTTATGTTGTCTGCTCGCGCACTAGCGCGATCGCTATTATGATCGTTGCCTCTTAAACTGCCTCTTACGCTTTCTACGTCGATAGCCGCCAGTTCGGCCTGAAGGTGTAGGTCAGCTGCTTTGCGTTCGAGTTGGGCTTGTCGGGCTGTGATGTCACAGAGTTGACGTGCATGTAGTGCTTCAGCGGCAAGTTTTTTAGCTTTTATAGTATACGAGGATCGTGTAGACCCTTGCGATCGTGTGGTGACCGACTTAGGTGTGTCGTGTGTGAGTTGTGGATGGGAGTTACGGCTACCTGAAGACACACTGCTGTCGTCGTCGACATGCGGTGCTTGCTGGGCCTCTAATAGGTGGGGAAAGTATACAGACTTTGAGTTTGGTTCATCAGCTGTCGGCGGCGCGCTGCTATTAATATTGACGGACAGCGCTTGGTGGGCCTCCGACGGGTGGGCTGTGCATCCATTGTCATTTCCGCTAGGGCCGGCGACTCCATTTGACGCTCCTGGTGGTGGTTCACTATTTTGATGTTTAGATCGAGTATTATAAACCATGGCTCCTTTTCACGTGGGAGAAGGACCAAATGTTACTGATCGTAACTACTTGAATTAAAGGCGCTGGATTATGTAGCCACAGTTTATTAATATCAAAAAACATAGAATCTAACCAACGGCACTCAACTAGTTTTACCAACTGTCAGTACTTTAGAATTTAGAACACAAATCATAATCTAAAAAGGTGATCCAAAAAGGTGATGTGAAGAAGTTCGGTTCGTAACACCCATTTTTTCCCTTAGGTTTTTGGGAATAAGCCGATATTATCGCTGGTCATAAGGACATGAGACTTTAAGAGTGTGTTCTTTGTGAAGAGTAAATATCCGCTAAAAAACGATTTTTGGAAAAACCCCCTTTAGGGATTAAATTAATTAATTATTATGATTAATTATTAACTAGAGTAAAAACATAAAAAGGGTAAAAATATTGGTTAGAAGTTCAAAATAGCGGGCGAAAGCGCAATATAATATAAACAGCTTTAATAAATTTGATTAGAGGTAAAGGATACGTAAGATCTACTGTGAACTATGCTCTTACAAAATAGCGTGTTATGAATTGTTTGAATATTTGTCGTGACATTTTCAATGATATTCACCAGGTTCCAAAAAGTTACGATTCAAGGTTAATTATAAAGAAAACAAACCAAATACATTAAATTTATCACATTTTAATGATCATAACGTCAAAAACGTGACTGAATTAAAGGAAAAAAAAATCAAAAAAGGCTTTTCTTCTTTTTCGTGTAATTTCCACGAACTTCCGAATTCGCAGTTGAGTTTTTTTTATTATTTTTTTTATTTATAAATTGCAAAATGTGAAGAAGGTAAATAATTACGTCTATTTCAATGTATGGTAATGTATGATAATCCGTACTAATATTATAAATGCGAAAGTAACTCTGTCTGTCTCTTCTTCACGCCTAAACCACTGAACCGATTTGAATTAAATTTGGTATAGATATAGTCTCCGACCCGAGAAAAGACATAGGATAGTTTTCATCCCGGAAATCCCCGGGAACGGGAACTATTATTCCACGGGGACGAAGTCACGGGCAAAAGCTAGTTTCTAATAATCGCCATGTGACTAAGTTTAGTTCCGTGAGAAACAATCAGTGTTAAAGACCAATTATTTTAATCATATTTTCTTCTATCGTCACAACATCCGTATTTTTTCCGTGATGATTGTAATTTTCCTAGCTTCAAATTGGAGGATCGTTTACTTCATTTGGCTATTTCCCGGGGGATAATACCCCTAAATACGTAAAAGTACGTACTGTCATTAGTTACTCTATATTAGTTTTGTCAGTAATATTTATCACGTTGCTAATGGGTCCAGTGGACCCTTCGAGTGAGTCCTTCACGATTTGTTTAATAATTGAAATGTAACGTTTGAAAAGTTGCTTCTGTTAATAGTTTCTAAAATAGCAAAGCAAAGTTTAGCTGTAAGTTTTCCTTTTTTTTATAGCCATGATATTGACAGTTAGTTAACGCATTATTCGTGCAAACAAAGCATTGTTTTTGAAGGGCTTATTAGTCTAGCTTGTTAGTGACTGCTAAGCCGGAGGTCGTTGAATCATTTTATCAAAATCTCTAGTATAAGGTGTCTCAGTAAGAGTGCACTTTTTCATTTCAAAATAAATACAAGTATTTTATGATAGAATTGTGATATTTTTAATGTATTGTAAAGAAGACATGTTCCGATTAATTATGGATTAAAATATCCGGCAAATGACCCCACGGCTCCAATGATAAGCCATTACTCTTTTCATGAAATTTTCTATGACTTTTGCACAGAGATGTTGTACATGGCTGTCTCTCACCGATGACGCGTTGGATTTCTGATTTGAGCTCAGGAATTGTTTCGGGTTTTTTCGCATAAGCCCAGAGATTTCACAAAACCCCAAAGAAGAAAACGCACGGCGTTAAATCGCACGATCTTGGCGACCAGTTGACATCAAAATTTCGTGAGATGATGTATTTTGGAAATCGTTGCTGCAATAAGTCAATTATTTCTTGCGCTGTGAGTGTGCGCCGTCCTGTTGAAACCATATGTTGTCAGTTTCTTCAAAATGGTTGACCAATCTTCGAATGGTTGGCTGAAAATTTGTCAAAATGAGTTTTCACAATCATAACGCATTGTTCTTTCGAAAAACGCTCCATTTTTAATAGTCCGCGGAACAAACAGATGTGACAACAGGCAAAATTTCAGAGATGTGGCATCTCTGCATGACAATCAAATCAAATGCATGACAAAAAAAAATCCAATTTTAAAAAGTGCACTCTTACAGTTTGAGACACCCTATAGTAAACTATAGTTTGATAAAAGTATAACAGATACACAGACTTTTATGTAAAGACTAGCTTTTGCCCGCGGCTTCGCTCGCGTTAGAAAGTCACGTCAATTCGTCGCTCCGTTTTGCCGTGAAAGAAAGACAAACATACAGACAGACAGACAGACACACTATCCCATTTATAATATTAGTATGGAAGTATGGATAAACTCTACAATCCTATTAAATTATCATATTTCGCTTACACATTTTGCGCGGATAAAATTAAAAAAATAGTATCAAGTATTTATTTGCATTCCATGTGTTAAGGATGTTACAACGGTTACTAGTGTCCATTACATAGTCACGTTCTGTCACGATGTTTTTCTTTAGTGATGTCAATGATTTTAGTGAATTAACTTTTTCTTACTGACGCGCTTCTGTAAATTCCGAAGTTTCCACGTACCCCACCCATTCATTACACAGACTTAGACATAGCTAAGTCTTTTTTATTTTCAAAGGTGGTAGTGGTAAGTCTCTACGCTTTTGCTGAAGTGTTGTTTGAGCAAACTAATTCGTTGTTGTCTAGTTATGAAAGATAGTTTACAAAGAATTTATTTTTCGACTTATCTTGTTTAACATTATGATATTCTTCAGGATGACACAGAATGACACTATTTTAGTTTTCTCTTAAATAAACAGAGCCTGCGAGAAAACAATGGTTTTGTCGCGTTGTTGTTTATTTGCTAAAATGTTTTTATAGGAGCTGTCTGAGCTCGAAAGTCTGTAAATGCTGTTATTGTGAAAAACAATAATATGAATGTGAAAATTTGTAAGAAAGAAAGAATGAATGGAAAAAAATACTCATTTTTTAAAACTTTACAATAGTATAGCTCATCAGAATAACACATAGGTTACATAACATCATCATGCTGTTACCAAGTAAATCAGAGCTTTATCTAAATACACATAACGAGGTTAAACCACGGGAGTCCGCAAATAACATTAAAATATTAGCTTTTACTGAAGTGGGCACTCAGGAATAATTTAGCTTTCTAACAGTGAAAACAATGTTAATTAGAACTTATAAACAGTTCAGAAAAAAATAACTATACCTTTTTATTGATGTGAAACATCTATAGCCGCAAGTAAAAAAAATTCTGGCGTGGCGAACGCGTCGCCACGGTTTTGTTTCTTTTCAATCATATTACTTTTTGATATGTGCCTTGGCCTCACGTTTTGTAGTTTTCGGGGGCACTGATGCCGAAAATGAGGTCCATTTCAGAATCCAAGATGGCGGCTAACATTTTTCAAAATTTCGGTCATGGGTATCGTTTCCGTGGTTTCGATGTGTAGATGTCGATGTTTCACATCTGCCAGGCGTCCCGTGACGGCTCATTTTTATTTTACTAGCTGATGTAGTCCTGTCTTAACTTTTATTATTTAATTAAGTAAAATAAACTTTCTTATTTATTTATTACAATGAAAGAGGATTATTGTTACAGTTGTTTAGGTTATTGTTGTCACCAAAGGAAATAGGTATTCAACTATACTTACTTATATTTTTAAACTAAAGAGTTTGTTTATTTAGTTAAAACGCGCTAATCTTAGTTTCTACTGGTTCAAAATGAAATAATCTTTTTGTCTTAAATAATACCAACCTATTATGTTTTACTGCACGGCAAAGGCACCTTCCCATACAGAGAAGGCATCAGCATTCATCATGGTTGGTCAGGGCAAATAAGCGGTATCGGATTTACATTCACTACAAGTCAAGGATTCCTCAAGACGTTTACCTACAATGATATCTGTGATGTCCAAAATAAATTTAAAAAAGTATTATGGATTAAAAAAGTCACATTGGTTTACCCGGACATCTAGCATGCGAGGCACCTATACCACTTACAGGCCAATTTTGTAGGTAGGACAGTCCATTTATCAAAAAAAAAAGAGATAGGCTATAACAGAACATCACGCTACGATCAACTGGAGCTATACAGTACCAAAAACGTGAGTTAAATGCGCGGGAATAGCTAGTTTTAAATAAAAAGTATATACCTACATCCAATGATGTTATAAATAAAAAGATGAAGATAGGTTATATGCAGTCAAAAAGTGGCACTTTGAAAGTTCGCTATTTGACCAACTTGATGACATTTGACGTTTATGGTTTGAATTCATTTATTTCCAAAAGATTACAAATCACTTAAACAGAATAAATACTTCAAATTACTTAGGTATTTAAAATACATTTGTGTTGTCCAGGAGTAGCAAGAATATAAAAAGTCAATATAAAAAAAATACACGTTATTATGAAGGTACAAGTTCAAAGTTCTTCAAGTTAAAAGTTGAAAACATTGTACTGTCTACCGCCGTGCGGCGCATCTTGGTTTTGTAGGGCTGATTTACACTAGGTGCAAGTAGATTACTTAATTAAATTAGTCTTTATCTCTTTTTCACTCGCACTACTTCGATCAAGTCATCCTACTTTGACGTGTAATGTATGTGTGCGTTAGCGTGCCTTTTTGAAGATAGTATTTCGTTTAGGTAACCTATCTACACCTTTTTACTTATAATAACTTTGCCTACATCAAAAGAAAAAAACGGGACAGTCAAGTATTTATCTTTGTACTTATATAATTAACTCGTCGCTTTTCGGGAACTCAAGATAAAAGGTTTCTTAAGTGCCATTGGCACGATTAAATTCACTTCCTATTTTACTACATTTTACCGGCAATGGAGGAAGGCTTCATAAAAATATATTTCGCCAATAGCACCATTAGGAAGGTTTTTTTTTAAGGGTGTGTTTACGTATATTACGAGTGGGAGGAATCTTCTCGACTTGTCAATTTGAAACTTTGAAAACGTATTTAGTTTTGATGGCAATAAAAGTGAAAAGAGATGATCTTGGGTTTTTAGACGATTTTTCAGTTAAAACCAGAAAAACTTGATTCGAACTAGAAAAAGAATGGATTACATGTAAAGTAGTTCTTAACTCTTTAACCATTTCATTTTAACGCATTTTGTTTAGCTAAAGATATTTGATGTTTTTTTTTTGGTGAGTGGGAAATCATCCAATGACTGCTCCCGTCCTGGGTGCGACGGGAGGGCGTGTCAGACTCTTACTGACTAAAACCCACTCATGTTCCTTCGATTGCCTTTTATGTTCCAGGGTCACGGTAACTGTTATAAACATAACATTCCGCAACCCAAGATATTTGATGTTGCTAATTTTAGATCGCATACGATCGGCTTCCTTATTACATTCCTGATAAGGAATTTAGGTTCGGGGAACTGAAATGCTCAATTTAATAAAAGACTTTGCAAGAAGGCAAGTACTTGGAAAATCCTTAAGATTATAACTGTACCAAAATGTCATCATCATCATCATTCTAGTGCTGTTTTAAAAGTTATCTTACCATTTTCATTTTCATATATTTATAATCTTGAAACGTATTAATTATATAGAGTATGTACATCGTTTTCCAATACCAAATTAAATGGGATCGGAGTTAAAACTTCAAATGTATATCTCTTACTAAAATCCGATATCTAAAACCTTAAAATGTCGAAGAATATATATTTTTTTTGTTTTTTTTTTTATTTTATTGGTTTACCTACAATTGTTTACACAGGTTCTATGGTAGAGGTAACATACAAAGAGTGTAAAAACAACAGTGCAACAATTATCTACTTATAGGCAAACTCTGCATGCATGAGGAAGTTGTACATAATAAAATTATTATTAAACCTAGATTACATAATTAACTTCCTTATTTAAATTAAAAGTGCAACCAAAAGTGCAACCATGGTCATAGTTACACTCATTGTCTCACTTACTTATAAAACTTTGACATGCAACAACAATAAAAATTAAACAAAAAAATGGAATGAATAAATATCGACATACAATATCAATTTATCTCGGACCCAAGAAAATGTCCTTCAATTTAGAAGTTAGTTAGTGACAGCTTTTGTTTTACGAAACTAATATATTGTTTGTGTATGAGACTTATTTAAACTACAATTAAAATAAATTTCAGAACAGATTCGTGTTTTGAAAATATGATATAATATGACTTCCAATCCAATCCAATTAACAAATTTTTGGGTCAACTACGAATTAATACTTACTCGTAATACTTTCTTGATTTTATTAATACTATTCAAGCTATGTATATAGGGCTTTATTGACATACTTTGTCAGCCATTATTTTCGGTTGTCATTGGTAGTCGTTAGGGGTACTCAGAAGCAAGATAGCCTAACCAGACTAACCAAGGCATACCATAGACTGATACCCACAAGGTTTTTAAGTTGTCTTACCCGAAGGGTAAAATCGGGACTCTGTTACTTAGACTTCACCGTCTATCCATCCGTCTGTCTGTCACCAGGCTATATATTAATGCCCTTACTAATAATCACTGTGTAAAGTTATGCAATGAATAAAGCCTGTGTAACCATACATTTTTTGACGTATAAACCTGTCATAACTTTATGCAGCGTTTATTAGTAAGGCGCTAAGAATCGAGATAGCTAAACAGTTGTGAAGTTCACAAACGATGTATTTCTGTTGCCGTTAGTTATAACGTTATAACTTGTATGTTGATTTTTGTTTGTATTGTGTTTGTATTGTGTAACCTTCTTGTTGTGTACGAACTTAGTTTTAAGTAAATATTGTTACTGACGTGGTTTTAAGTAACTATTGTAACTATGAGTCTTGAGTTACTCGCAATAAATGCTTTAATAATAATAATAACAACAAATACTAAAAACAAAATAAAATACTTATTTTTCTAAGGAAACCTCCTATTTTGTTTTTAGTATAAATTCGGTATTCTTAGTGGTACGGTGTGGAGTTGGTACGGAATTCTTAGTGCGTGAGTCCAACTCGCACTCGGCGGGTTTTTTTCCCCTTTCGTAAGTTTACAAATAAACATGTAGATTTAAATATGTGATCGTTTTGACTAGGAACTAATGCTTGTGGACAAACATTTGTCGCCTGCGAGAAATGAAAACGCAATACGCAGCAATGAAATAAAACACTGCTTAATAGTGCTGTAAAATTTATTTTATAATATGGACGCCGATGTGAGCTGTAAATCAGCTATGCTATTTTAGGATTGGACAGGCCATGTTTGCAGAATGCATGGGAACAGATGGGCTAGAGTCTTCACTCAGTGGGTGCAGGAAGACGGGCTTTGTCACCTAGGGAGGTCTAGAAAACGCTGGCGGGACGACTTACAGTCTTTCATGAAAGACAAGGCATTTCATAGAGAGTAATGAGAGGCTATGAGGGAGAACTTTGCCCAGCAGTGGGACAGTATATTCTGATTAAAATGCACAAATGACAACCTTTGGTCTCCCGAGTAAGTATCTTAATAACCAAGTTGGGTTTAAACCTATGCCCGTCCACTGAATAAAAATTTATCGTCGTACAATTTTGCTGACCACTATCACAATGACTGGATAAGGTGACAATATTCAAACTTTCGAACATTGGAAACCAAAATAAAGTTTAAGTAACTCAATGACAGATTTAGATTCAAACTTGATCGGTTTTGGAGCTAATCTCTCTATGAACTTGATGAACGACAGAAATGTCCCTTGTCACTCTAGAACTTTATTGGGTTAACCGCGGAGTTTTCTTGGTTAACTTTACGTTTCTGATAATTATGTACCTGGATATTTTAGAATTTTATTTAGTTATGCCTTGTGGCTTTTATTTTTATAATTTGGATAAGCATGATAATTTCATGCTTATCCAAGTAAAGGTAAAGAATAGATAATATTACCAAATAATTAATTACCAATAATAATTTTATTATGTAATTGCTTCTCTCTCTCTCTCTCTCTTCACATACAAAAAAGAGGTTTTAGGCAGAAATAAATATTAGAGAAAATGATTAAAATGGCAATTAATACTATTAACATTTATGAACGTCCAAACTGTTGTCTTATTCAAACACAGTTTTCAGACAAGATTTACGGAATGAATTTTATTTTAACTTAAGACACGGAATTTTTACATCGATGTAACGTTAGAATTATAAAATAAATGACTAAACGTTATATCAAATCTTATGATGAATAGCTTAACGTTTATTTAGTTAACTTATCTAATGAGCAAGTTGGAGCCTGTTCAATATTTCATAGCAACAATAAACACCAATTACACCTACTCTGAGTTTGTTTCGGATGTTTCTTCTCAGAGTAGTCAGTTACGAAACACCGGCTCCATCGTTCGATTACAATAAAAAACACAAAATATTGACGTGTAAAAGTTTGATACATATAACCTATTTACAAAATAAAGTTCATTTTTTAATTTTAATTTTTTAATTCACCTAAGCATCACATTTATAAGTTACTAGCTTTTGCCCGCGACTTCGTCTGCGTGGATCTATGGTACCCGTTCCCGGGGGATTTCCGGGATGAAAAGTATCCTATGTCCTCTCTCGGGTCCGACTATATCTGTACCAAATTTCATTCAAATCCATTCAGTGGTTTAGGCGTGAAGAAGAGGCAGACAGAGAGATAGAGTTACTTTTGAATTTATAATATTAGTACGGATGAGTGCTGGCTGTGTCTTGGCTGTCTTTTCTGTTTTACTTGTTGTTTTAGCAACTCGTGTTTATAATTAAATCTAACTAAAATGATCGTTTCGAATCAATCGAATGAACATAAATATAGAATTGATTCGTTAGCATCGTGTATATCTGAGTTCATTTATCCCTCTTATTCTTGTTATGAGCGGACTTCACATAACGATATTCCTGTTATAAATAATCTGTGGAGTAAAATTGATGTTTGATAGTTTACATAACATTCCGGCTTGCTACATGCCTTCGCCTGGACGCTGGACACCATGGCCTTTCATGCAGTAAGAGCGCCGCCGCGCCGCCGGCCGGCACTGGGATTACGTACCTTGCAAAAGCCGAGCGATCGCGATAATTTAGCAATATAAACGTCAATTCAAAATACGTCAAGTCAAATAGCAAACTAGCGATAGTGCTGCCTCTGTTGAGCAATCAGTTAACTAAAACATGCATTTTTCGTTTGGTGGTTTCGTATTGGGGTATTCCTCGGAGCGCTCCTGTTTTGAAGCGCTCCTAACGAAGCGCTCCTAAAATATTCCGCCAAGCGCTCCTGTTGGGAGCGCTTAGAAAATCAAACTAAAAACATTATTATTTTATTCCTCGAAGCGCTCCTATGACGAAACATAGAGAAGAGCATGAAGTGTTCGTAACAAATTATATCGATAAACATTTCGACGGCTACTATACTCGGAATTTTAATTCGATTCCAGATTTGACATTAGCTACTGTCATTTTGTGAAATAATGATACCACATAATAATAGTGTAGTGATGAACACAAAAATCGATAAACAATAATTTATTCGTCATGTTCCTTCATGATCGCATTTTCTTATTTATTTCACACACAATTATAAAAGAAAAGTCTCAGATCGTTAATTAATCGTCAATACTAAATTATCGGTTCAGAAATATTTAATTTCCTGATATACTTAGTTTACGAGAATAAAATTATAAACGAGAAGAATCGATCTGGAAATATTCCATTTCCTTATCGAATAATTTCGCAACGTCACTATTTAGTACTTGTCATAACGTTGCAACACTGAAATTGTCAAATCTGGAATCGAATTAAAATTCTAAGTATAGTTGCTTATATTAAAACTAGAAATAGCTAGAATAACTGAATAGTAAAAATAAGAGCTTTGATGAAAAGTACCAGGGTGGCAGAAATTGCCAGGAGGCACCTAAATGATCTCATATAAATTGTACACCAACGATTAAAGTCTAAAATCATTTTATCTTATTATTTAGGAATTGTTTATTACTAAAATGTAGTTATAGATATAACAGTACATAACCTATAGCTATCAGGAAAACAGAAATGAACTAGAAGTAATTCCTTATGCGATACTACTCAACTTGTATATTATAATAATATTGTTGTAATAATTAACTTTCATGTTATTCCTTTCTTTTATATCCATCCCAGCAATAGGTTCCATAGATTGATCACAAATTAAAACAAACTTTTCACTTTTCGCCATTTCTTCTATATATATAAAACAAAGTCGGGTTTGTTACAACACTTATAACTCGAGATCGGCTAGACCAATTTTCATGGTTTTTGGTTCGTTGGATTTGTCCCCGCCCCGAATAGCAGAATACATCTTAAAAATAATGAAAAATCGACGAGAACATAATTATAAAAGATGAATCATTTTCCCCTATAGTTAATTCTAAATTCAATTAAAGATTGAAAACTTAAGAGAACAATAGTACTAGGAGCGCAGTAATGTGAAGTGATAATGTGAGAAAATTTAAAATACTGAGATACTTAGTACTTAAATCAATCAAAAGTACTAGGCGCGCAGTTGTGTGAAGTGGTTAATAGAAAATGTGAGCGAAATTTTAAGAAAATATATGTTTATGAACTTAAATAATATCCATCCATACTAATATTATAAATGGGAAAGTGTGTCTGTCGGTTTGTTCCCGTTGTCCCCGTATGCCATATCCCCGTCACGGGGACAGCGGGATTTTCGATGTATCCTAGTTTTTTAATAAAACAAACTTTCCTTTAACTTGCACAACTTCATGTGACGTAGGCGCACTCGCAACTAATGAGTTTAGAAGACAAAAAAAATGCGTATTCGATGTAAACTAGTTCCGGAAATGCTCGGCTGCGTTTGGAATCACTCGGTAACGCGACTACGCGACTCTGTAGGATAAAACAGGGAAGCGGGGTTGACAACTTGGCGGCTAGTGTCTTGTGTCACTAAGGCCCGTATTAATAGACGACTCTCAACTCCGAGACACTCTCAAGTCTCTTGCTGTCCTTGTCATTCTAAAGGGAAAAAATAAGGACAGCAATAAACTTGAGAGCGTCTCAGAATTGAGTGACATCTATTAATACGGGCCTAAAGTACGTAGTTCCAGTACATTTATGCATCCCTAGTAGTTTTAAAAAAATTAACAATTTATAATCTATATGGCGGCTTACTAATAAACGCTGCATAAAGTTATGACAGGTTTATACGTCAAAAAATGTATGGTTACACAGGCTTTATTCATTGCATAACTTTACACAGTGGTTATTAGTAAGGGCATATATATATAACAAAGTCGGGTTTGTTACAACACTTATAACTCGAGATCGGCTAGACCAATTTTCATGGTTTTTGGTTCGTTGGGTTTGTCCCCGCCCCGAATAGCAGAATACATCTTAAAAATAATGAAAAATCGACGAGAACATAATTATAAAAGATGAATCATTTTCCCCTATAGTTAATTCTAAATTCAATTAAAGATTGAAAACTTAAGAGAACAATAGTACTAGGAGCGCAGTAATGTGAGAAAATTTAAAATACTGAGATACTTAGTACTTAGATCAATCAAAAGTACCTACTAGGCGCGCAGTTGTGTGAAGTGGTTAATAGAAAATGTGAGCGCAATTTTAAGAAAATATAATGTTTATGAACTTAAATAATATCCATCCATACTAATATTATAAATGGGAAAGTGTGTCTGTCTGTCTGTCTGTTTGTCTTTCTTTCACGGCAAAACGGAGCGACGAATTGACGTGATTTTTAAGTGGAGATAGTTGAAGGAATGGAGAGTAACATAGGCTACTTTTGGTCTCTTTTTAACGCGAGCGAAGCCGCGGGCAAAAGCTAGTTTCAAATATTATAAATTGTTAATTTTTATTTTATTATAATTTTATAAATTTATAAATTGTTATAATATATAATAACAAAAAATAGTTGAACTTTAAAACGTCGATATCGATATCGTTTCTTACAAATCCTTCATGCTCTGCCCTATGGTATCGTCACGTCATAGGAGCGCTTCGAGGAATGAAATAATAATATTTTTAGTTTGATTTTCTAAGCGCTCCCAACAGGAGCGCTTGGCGGAATATTTTGGGAGCGCTTCGTTAGGAGCGCTTCAAAACAGGAGCGCTCCGAGGAATACCCCGAACTTAAAGTGAATGCAAATATTTATTTGGTTTAAAGAATACAACGGCAAAGATGATTTTAGATATCTATAATTTATGTTAGTAATATAATAAAACTGGGTATGTTGATATTTAGTTTTTTTTTGTATTAGTTTCTAACTGAATTGGAAGTTTCTAAAAACTCTTTCTATATTATGGTAGTCGAAATGAAATAATATAATAATGTGATGAAAGTTTTACTATTCACGCGGGCAAAGCCGAGAGCGAAAACTAATTCTTAATAAAAATCTAGACCTTGTTTTTCTTTCACGTCAAAGAGTCTATTTTTCAATTACTTAATTTCAACCTTTCAGGTACACGTGTACAGTTAATTAAAACAGAATTAAATAGAGGTAAAATTTAAATTAACATTTTTTAAGAAAACCTTTTGAAATGGTTGTAAAATAATTATAAACGAGACACACAATGTTCTTGTAGCACCTAGTGGTTCCCAAAAAGATAATGAGAATTTTATATAATTAATATTAAACTCGTATTAACCATTATTATAATACAGACCTCTTTTAATGCCGAATCCGGGCAAATACCAAAATTTATAATGTACTCCAGAAGCCAGAAAGTTTGACCGGTCTAACCAAAGGTTTAGTTTAGTTTCGCTGGGCTTGTCCGCACTTAGCCTCATACTTGGGCCATTATGCGTGATTGACTGGTCGCCTATTCCAACCAACCCACACTTTCCCAGAATCTTTTCAGTCTTGTAAAGATTTCTGGAAGTGACCCAGGGTGTTGAGGTAGTTCTAACCAAAGGTTATCGTGTTGTGCAATGACTCGGTTGTGGAGGTCTGATAGGCAGTCACTTCACATAAAACACTGGTGTCCAGCTGAATCGCCCGCGTAAAGTTCTGTTTTGAAGAATAAATGTCATTTTAAGTAATTTTTCTATGCATATTTTTGCACTGAAAGCAACGGCTCGAGCAGGATCTGACCAAACGCTAAACAGACCTAGTCGGCATCTGTTGATGGAATATAACAGGACACTGCTCACTGAACAAACATTTTCACAACATAGGTAACAGAGATAGCTCTCTTTGCAGCGCGTATTTGGATGCCGAGGAGACGGTCGCGCATGTACTTCTTGAATGTACAGGCGTGACCGAAGTCCGGCTAATAGTTCTTGGACCTCTAAAGTCATTTTCGGAAGCCCTGAAAAGTTCACGGAAGGTGATCTGCTTCTGAAGAGAGATAAGCTGGCTGCAGTAGCGGCTGCCGGTTAACGTACAACAATTGTATCATCAAGAGGACTAAGTGCGGAAACCAAACCTCCCAGATGAAGGTCCATAAAGAAAGAAGGCTCGAGCGGACCGTGTGCGGATTAAATAAATAAATAGCTGCGGCAGCGTACGAGTTACGTCTGTCTAGGATGAACATATGGTCCTATAGACGTGTGGACGGCTTGTACACATCCATCTGCTGATGCGCATGCCAGCGTCCGAGGACGCACCTGCAGACGTGTAGAGGACGCTTAAGTTACGTAAGTTGTACACACATTAATTATAACCCAATACATGCGCGTCTTTGCATACACATCTAGTCTGCTCAGGTTATTCTCCAAACTGGACACCAGAGACTGGACTCACGTATGTCCAGTTGTTGAAACTCTAAATTAGTGTCCCAAATTATTCCGTCAGCTCAAGCTTTTGCAAATAAAAACAGTTTTATGACAGTCAGCTAGTCTTTAATGTCCAATTGATGAATACTCGTGTCTTTAACACCTAATCTATGAGTTACAATATCTTTTTAATAAAAATAAAGCCTAGTCGTGTCATAATTTTTAACAGTTTGTAAAAAATCTATTGCTTAGTTTTTAAGATTAGTGAATTCACTAACTTTCTACTGATTTGTCATACGAATAGATAAGTTTAGGTTTCTTCCCGGTGTTTTTCCTACACCGGTGAAAATTTTAAAGGAAAATAATTGTTGGAAACAAAATTGAACTTGGCGTTGATTTGTTTAAATATTACAGTAAAAACAATTTACTTCACCTAATAAAGATTAGTTTTGTATGAAAAAAAAAAACTCTTTTATTGGGTCCTTCCGACCTTCACTTCCTATCTGCCCCTTTACCCTTCATGACCTTATGTAATGGGGAACTGTATAAAAGATGAATAAAAATAGCAATTAGGGTAAAATGTGTAATTTCCTGGTATTCTTTGTTGTGTTAATTAAACAAACATATTCCATTGAAAGTTGAAAACCAATGTATGGTATGTACACAGCAGAAACAATGTTGTATGTTAATATTTTAAGAGAATGGAAAAGCTTTATTTATCCTTTTTTTTTTAATTTTTTGTAGAGGTGAAACGTTATTTATTTGTCTCTCTGTTTATCGCATAGAACTTTTTTTAAGACTTTAAAAAATGTTGTAAGGCTATTGATGATCTACCAAGAACTTTAATTTTAACAAGTTAAGGACTGTATTTTTATGATTGCCTAAAAGAAGGACGGCAACTGACAACCTGAATCTGAGAATTCTTTCTATCTATCAGTTCAACAGCCAACCAGAAATTGTAACGATTGAAATAGAAATTTACACAAAGTGTGTATTTAATGTAATAAAGTTTTAACACGCGAATCGATGGATTAGTTGATAGAATGGTTGGATTACAATATTTTTTTATAAACGACTACAAAAAGGAAGAGGTTCTACAATTCGATACTTATATGTTATGTGTATCATAAATAGCTTGATTCGTGAATTACTGATATTCTCCGACCAAGTGAAAAAGAACATGCTCCAAAAACAAAAAAAAAAATCAGGCGTCGCGTGGGGGTTCTAATAAGTTTAAATAAAAATAAAAGAGATACCTATTCGACGGGCCTGTTGGTCTAGTGGTTAGTGACCCTAACCGCTAAGCCGGAGGTCGTGGGTTCGATTCCCACCCAGGACAAACTTTGTGTGATGAGCATGATTGTTTGTTCAGTGTCTGGGTGTAATTTATCTATATTTATATATTTATAAATTTAATACGTATGTTTATCAGTTGTCTGGTTACCATAGTACAAGCTCTGCTTAGTTAGGGATCAGATGACCGTATGTGAGTAAGTTGTCCAAAGATATTTATTTATACATTTTTTTTAATGAGTATTGTGCTCGATGTTACAATTGTACATTTTTACGGATTTCTTTTTTTCATTGTGCTAGTCCTGCTCCAATTTAACTTATACTGCTTTTCTTACTTTTGTAATCTTTGACCTATTTACAAAGTCTCAATACAATCAGACCTCTTAACAGGTCATCGGTACACGCGCTTTTGAACAAAAGCGACCTTCAGGAGAACTTCGGAACACAATGAAGAAACCATAATAATGGCATAGTTTCGATTCTCGTACAGTTTTTTTGGGGAGTGGGAAATCACTGACTGCTTCCTTCCTGGGTGCGGCGGGAGAGCGTGTCAAACTTTTACTGACTAAAACCCACTCATGTTCCTTCGGTTGCCCTTTATGTTCCAGGGTCACGGTAACTATTTTTAACATTCCGCAACCCCATTCTCGTACAGTTAACAAAGACTATTAGTAACTAGCCAGTCAGAACTAATTTAAGTTTTCTGAAACACTGCAATGAAATTTTAATGCCTTAAAACAACTATTTTCTACTTTAATCTGAATTTGTATTAGAAAACTATGAAATTGATTATGAGACAAAGTCTGTTATTTTGTCTGACGGTCCTAAATATGACCAGTTTTGCTGACTGTACTTAAAGGGGTTAAGGACCAAGGGCATAGCTTCCTTTAGTTTTCATTAAAATACTGGATATATGTTTGAGGTGAATAGACTTATTAAAATTAGCCACTTTTCAAGACTGTCGAAAAATCGAACATCGTGGATGCACTCGAAGTCTCGAATTAAAAAGTAGCAGTAGTCGATTTAACGATTGAACTTTGAGACCGTGACAGGCAGTCAGACTTATTTATTATAAAATAACTAGCTTTTGCCCGCGGCTTCGCTCGCATTAGAAAGAGACAAAAAGTAGCCTATGTTACTATCCATCCATTCAACTATCTCCACTTAAAAAATCACGTCAATTCGTCGCTCCGTTTTGCCGTGAAAGAAAGACAAACATACAGACAGACAGACAGACACACTTTCCCATTTATAATATTAAGTATGGATATAAATACAGTCAAGATTATATTCGCTACGTAAAACTTAAAAAAATATTATTCTAAAATAAATTAACTGTTTTTGTAAGAAACCCAAGCGGTTTTCTATACTTAGAAACCTCTCTCATATTCAAGAGACGGTATCGAACACAAATTCGGAAGGTAGTTTTAACCACACCTGTTACGTACCCAAAAGCTACTTAACTAAGGATGAACAGTCTACGTCTGGAACCAGAGGTCAGGTTGCTATTTCAACTTTGAACTTATTAATAGGACTCTTGACGCCTTTATACGTTTAGCGCCTTACTAATAAACGCTGCATAAAGTTATGACAGGTTTATACGTCAAAAATGCATGGTTACACAGGCTTTATTCATGACATAACTTTACACAGTGATTATTAGTAAGGGCATTAGTTTCGATCTTGTTTTTGTTATTTATCAATTTATGCACAATCACAGGTGGTTTGGTCAAGTTTGTTATAGTTATAATAGAAAAATCAGCCAAGTGCGAGACAGGTCCGAGCATAATGGTTTAATTGATTAGACATGAATATAAATGTATACCTATGTATATTTGATAATCTACACTAATATTATAAAGAGGAAAACTTTGTTTGTTTGATTGTAATGAATAGGCTCAAAAACTACTGGACTGATTTAAAAAATTCTTTCACCAATCAAAAGCTACATTGTCAACGAGTAACATAGACAATATAATATCACGCTATGTCCCACGGGACTGAATCAGTAACCAAAAACCTAACGTGAACGGGTGAAACCGCGAGAAAGGGTTGTCTATTGTTTGCCCGAAGATTATATGCCATAATCATCATTTTCCCGAATTTCATTTACCCGAATTTAATTTGCCCGAATGTTTCATTTGCCCTAAAAGACATATGACATACTTTTAATTGCCCGAATTTTAGATGCCATAAGATACGAATGCCATAAGTATTGTTTGCCCTATTTTTATGTGCCATAATAATTATTAGACATAATATTTAAATGGCATAACAAGTATTAGACAAATATTTAAGCCCCGTAATGGTTTTTTTTTCTGTGCATGGTTGATGGTGGGCTAGGTCGACGGAGCCCCGCTTCGCGGGGCTCCTACTTCTGTGTGGTTTATAAAAAAATAACCACGAAGGGGATGGCGGGGTCTATTCGCTCGCTTCGCTCGCTCACACGACCCCGCTATCCCCTTCTAACCTAACCTGTCTGAGTCGGGGTGCCCTAAAGTCCCAATTGCATCCAATTTCTCTTGATATAAACAACCGTTACACACACGATGTCAAATAAAATTCGGGTAAACGGCGGTATACCGCGAGAAAGAGCTAGTTAATAATAATATCGATAAGAAAATTATCAGCGATCGACCTAAGCATGACCCATGACCGCCTTGCCTTCCATTTGCTTCCAAGGGTACGGAACTCTAAAAATAAGAACATTCTAGTGCACACACACAGCCCTATAGAGGTACTCGCCATCGAATGTTTTTTTTTTGGTGAGTGGGAAATCATCCAATGACTGCTCCCGTCCTGGGTGCGGCGGGAGGGCGTGTCAGACTCTTACTGACTAAAACCCACTCATGTTCCTTCGATTGCCCTTTATGTTCCAGGGTCATGGTAACTATTATAAACATTCCGCAACACCATCGAATGGTTGCCGTACAAAAATTGCTTCTAGCGATAAATAAGATTACAATAATCCTCTTGTAATTCTTTCCACAAAAGGTTTATTTCTCCGTAGAACCAAGAAACAATTGTTTTATAAAGATGAATCCTATGTTTTAAGTTCGTAAACAATGACGAACTTGCGGCTAATTTAAACAACAGTTAGAAACAATGTTGGGAGTTGGAATGTAAACAGTTTTGGTACCTTGTAATTTGTGTTTTTGTAATGTTTTATGAAAATATTCAATGTACCGAGTAGTGTTTTTGTTTGTTCTTCTAGAAATTCAGTAACATCGGTAGAGAAAATTTTCGTTGATACATTATAACATATTATCTAAGCTTAAAATAACAGAGTTAAAGGATTTTTTTAACCCGGTAATAACTGGGACTACCTATTGAATTACAAAAGTATATTGTAACCTGTATGGCTTTGCAAATGTGCTGTTTTCCTGAAATATATATGATCCTGACCGATTCCGGCCACAGCGACTTGGATCTATTGAAAGCATCGCTGGTGTGCTCTCAGGTGACTGATATAGCCAATTTTTGTAGTGAAGGTTCTTTCACAATTTCACATTCACTGCAAGTCAGCACCCCTCCGATAAAATTATATTGGATGGCCGCAGGTGGTCGAGCCTTAAGCTCGTCCCGCTTAGCATCGAGCTCTTCTTTACGTTTTCTTTCAAACGCAAACACCTGAGTGCTCACGGTATGCCTCCACAGTGTCCGGTCTGCGGCCATTGCCTCCCACTGTGACGTCTCTATTCTCGCAGGCGAAGCCGCGGGCAACTGCTAATAATATAAATATCTTAAGGTATGAACATGAACTCTGCATTTATAATATTCTATAAGATATCAAAGCAGCATAGGTACGTATCTTGAACGTTTTCTGTCGGTTCAATATGCAAATTAACTAAGTAGGTAACCAAAAACCTCACGACAAACAGAGGGATTCGCAATTTGCCTAGAGGCGGTAATATGAAAATGATTGCTAGATTTATGAGAAATGGTATAGACTAGAAATCATTACGCTACAAACCACGATTGCGGCTCGATCACTAAAATGGCGGGTAAACCGCGGGGGACAGCTGATAGCAATCATGGTTCTGAAATCGCTAATCCGCCTTGATCAAGAGTTGAGAAAAATGTTAGCGTGTGGAAAGGCGCCTTTGATTATATTAGGTCCATAATATCTTTTGCCTTGAATCACTACAAAGTATAGAACATAGTCGCTTACCGGTGTCTGTCTGTCCCTTTGTGTACTTAGATCTTTAACACTACGCAATGGATTTTGAGGCGAATTCATTTAATAGATAGAATAATGAAGAGGATGGTTTATATGTGTATATTATAACAGAGAAAAACCGGGATTTCCAAAGACTTGTAACACCCGTGAAAAGCTGGGGTGGTTCACTAGTACCTAATAAACATAGAACATGTGGGTGCGATAGCAAACATATTAATTCTACACAGAACAAACCTGTAACAAATATATGTGGGCTTATTATTTCATAAAATTAAATAAAACATTTCAATGGCTGTGTATTATTCTATTACACCCACAGTGTTCCTTAATTCGAAAAGTTTGACGTTAAATGTTCTTCATTGTATGTAGCGCAAGTAAAGATTAGGTAAGGTTATTAGCATTGATTTACAAATTAATTAAAACATGAGCACTAATGAACGCCGAAGGCATAAAGTTAATCTAACGAACTGCTGTAGAAGCGGAACAATAGAAAACTAAAAGAGAAAGTTCTAGAGCCAGTTTAATTTTGAATAGACAAAACGAGGTGGTCAAACTTTTACTTTAATTTCAGTGATTTAAACTCGAAACCAATTCTGCTGTTTAAATGACGTTTAAATCCAACTTGCACTGTCGTTTCAACGACAATCATTGTCACAAACTTTAGACCGCAGCACACTTTTAACACGCGATGCCAACCCACCGTTTTCATTAGCGAAATGTCTTAGGCCCGTATTAATAGACGCTATTCAAATACGATCTCAAGTGCGATATCATTTGATACCGGTTTATTGCGATGACAGAAGCTCAAGATCGTTGCTAATTAATAAACACATCTCAGTTTCCAAGATTTGCCATCTTGAGTAGGTACACCCATTCTTGTATACTTAAGTGTCGAGTTTCGTTTATTAATCAGTCTACACTCGGCTGATGACGTACACCTATTCCGGAACTTAAGCTCTTAAACAATCTCGTTTATAAATACGAACAGGGTCCTAAGTTTGGTATCAAGTACGAGTTTTGAACTGCGTTATTAATGTGGCATAACGTGGCGTGTTATAAATCTGTTTTTTCTTTAAGTGTGGGTTGAAACCAATTTGTGGTTAAGAAAAGTCTGTTTATTTAATTTAAAAAAATGACAGCTATTCCTGGTATTTATTTACACTTTATCAAAAATATGTATCTTAACTCGATATTTAAACTAAAATATAAATAAAACATAATATACAAAACTTATAAATAATGCTAAAATAAATAATATGATAAAAAGGCGAGTTTTTTGATAAAACTCGTCTGCACCCCTGTCAACAGGAAAGATGCCCAAAAGGCTGGCAGCACTGCCACGTTGTATGGCAATGCAAATTTTTTATCCCAAAAAAAGGCCAGTCTTCTGGTCCCGTGAAGAGTCAACCAGCCGCTTTGCGATATCTTGAAAAACAAGATGAGCACTCGGACTCCTTGCTCCCAGTAGTGTTTTAACCCTAAACGGCTCGAATTTATAATTTGGAGATTATTATATTTGCGCCGTTTGAGGCTCTCTGCACTTGCAGCAGCTGCCCTAGCATAACACGCAGATCTGGAAAGATGGCGCAAGGGTCTCAACACATGTCGCATCCCACACCAAAGGCCTACCCAACTTCCAAGGCATTATGATCATCTCATCTGGTCTATTCGTATCGTCACGTGCCAGACCATTAGGTTTTAAAACAATGGCACCCCGGCGGAGACAAAAGCACGACGGATAATATCATTAATACTTGCGTGCCGTGCTATCGGCGGGGTTATTACCTATGAAACAGCAATCAGCAATATTTGCGCAGTGGTCGCGCGGCCACCGCGCGATTACGTCAAAAACAATCGTATTATGTATGAACCGATTGCTAATCGCTCGCTGATTGTTCTAATGCACTTATTGCTACGATGACGATAAAGTAGCAATCGCTGGAAATAATTAAAAATATAATTTTTAACAAAAAAAAACTTAACATTGCTCTTAAAACCATACTAAATACGAAGGGGTATTCCTCGGAGCGCTCCTGTTTTGAAGCGCTCCTAACGAAGCGCTCCCAAAATATTCCGCCAAGCGCTCCTGTTGGGAGCGCTTAGAAAATCAAACTAAAAATATTATTATTTCATTCCTCGAAGCGCTCCTATGACGTAAGTCAGAGCAAGTGGTTTTGTAATACGGTTGTAGGTACTAGATAATACATTCGTGGGAATTGAAGCACTTATTTTTCAAATAAAATGTTAAATACATTTTTACGTATTCGGTTGAAGAATCACTAAAATCAATCTGCTTACAATAACGAAAAAATAAATATTTGCTATTTCAAAACTACAAATTTCACTGAATAAATTTAGTGTTTATTTTTTACCCAACTAATGAATTATGATTGCACATCAAGCTACCCGATATTGTTGTTTTTTTTTTTCAATTAATTGAACCAAATGCCAAATGCTATGCTTTTGAACAAAACCATAGAGTTAAAAATCTGTTAGTTTGTAGTAACTTGATTAACCTTTCGACGAGCAAGCGACAGCCGGCTGCCGGGCTGCTATTGTCTTTCTATTGTGGTTTAAAGACTGACTGATTAGTTTAATATCCACCTATATGACGCTTGAGACGGGGAAGTAATTAGAACTGTGGCAACCGGATTAATGTGTAATCAAGGCGTGAAGGTAATGTGTAACTTTGTTGTTGGCCTATTTTCAAAGGAAACTGATGTACTAATTACAACAAGAATATAGAATTGGTATTTGATTCAGAATTCTGTGTTTTATCTTAGCTTTTTCAACCTAACATGATTTATTTACAAACTAATAGACAAGATTCTTATTAAAAAGTTGCTATTTGGGTGTTTCTTTTTAGGTCATATTTTTAATAATATTACCTCACGTTTATAAGGTCAACTCCATCAATGCTTAAAACGTGTCAAAGTAAAAATGGACATAGACATAACTCTGTGTACGGATTTCGGAGCCATTAATATTCCAATCCATTAATAGACTATATTAATTTCCCACTCCCCAAAAAAAAACCTAAATATGAATTATATCAATCTAAAGTATCCATTGCAACAGCATTGTTATAACCGGTTTTATTTAGCCATTTCTTCGGTTCCCTGCAACCTTAACAAGGTCATCTGTCCATCTGGTGGTAGACCATGCAATACTGCGATTGCCAATACCGGGTCGCCATTCGAAAAACTCCTCAGTCATTGGTTCTTTAAACTATGTGCCCAGCTCACCGCTCCTTCAAGGAGAAACCCCATTTTGAGCCTGATTCGTTACACGAATGAAGTAATTATGTACCAAAAAAATCGTCTATTTTGTTTATATAACCAATGATGTTATAAGTAAAAAAGTGTAGATAGGTTATATGCAGTCAAAAAGTGGCACATTAAAAGTTTGCCAATTGATTAACATGATATTGAATATCGCGTTGACGTTTGACGTTTATCTCTTTTTCACTCGCGCTACTTCAATCCTGTCATCCTACTTTGACGTGTAATGTATGTGTGTGCGCTAGTGTGCCGTTTTCAAGATAGAATTTCGTTTGGGTAACCTATCTACACTTTTTACTTATAACATCATTGTATATAACTCATTTAAATCTTAGCCCCACTAACATTGGCCAAATGTAGAAAAAAAACAGATTTCTATTTGTTAGTTTGAAAGAAATTTTGTAAACTGTTACAGCAGGTATTTCATAATAACTTCACAAACGCTGTCATTATGGCATTCTGGAACAGGCTCAAGTATGTATGAAGTTTGGTTTTGTCCTTTGCATCTTATTGTTGTAACTTTTGTTTACATACAACTACTAATCAAAATAACATTCTTCACGTGAGTTCAATAAACTTTATTTGGCACTTAGCCTAAATAAAACGCCCTTTATTTTTGTTTTCGTCAAAGAACTTTATTGGAGCATAAATAATACGATTTGCATATGTTGGGCTTGTCGTCGGTGTCTCTTTAATATATTTTGACAAAGAAATGAGATTAACATTTAACATTTTGTGCACAAAAATATGTTTTTAATATTTAATTCGTAATCTTTCGAGTGTTGAGCTGTCTGAATCGAATTACTTTTACTTATTCCTCCTGACAGATGGTTTTAACATATGTACAATTTTATTACGTTTCTTTACGAGGTAAAAATGTGATGCGTGAAAAACTTTTTTTTATGGTTTTGAGTTTGAAGGGTGCTAACAAGACTTACTTAGGCTTTGCTGTTCTTAACCTCACATAAGAGTGTGATATAAGTATGACCCGTTCTCCTCTCGATGAGTCTAGCGCGCGTGTCAACTATTTATTTGTTTTATGTGACAATTAGTCAAAAAGTAAGGAATAAGTTTTAACATTATTATTTGGAATGAGAATCTAAAACTAATGAGAATCGAAATACTAAATAGCCTCCTTCAATATGTTCTTCGTCTCACCAGTCACGGTGTATATATATGAGAAATAAGCATATACTTGAAACAAAAGTTTAATCGAAATATAAAAGTAAATTAATAACTGCAAAAATGCAACATCGGTTACAATGTGCATTCCTGGTAATCTTATTTCTTTGACAGTTTCTCAAAGACGTATTTTCCAAGAGACATTAGTAACGTGGACATTGAGAGTAGTCAAAACCAAATTGTCCTACAACAAAAACGTATAAGGTTTTTTGTGTATTTTATGGAATTTCACACGAGCCAGGATTTAAGACCCGACTCTATATTCTCATCTATCATCTTTTTTGCTACATTGTTCGTGAATCGAATTTTGTCATAACTTTTCTTTGTCATGTTACGCCCTCCCAACATATCCATGGTACTGCGCACATAGAGTCGCTTAAATTGTAGCTTTTTCTCGTGTCTTTGCCCGTGCAATTGTTAGAATAGATGGCAATGGTGCTGATTCTCTTATTCACAGCCTTAATTAAATTTAAGTTATAATATTCGTTCAGCTCTGTCCAATTAAGATGATACAATTTAGATACGGAACTACACTACAAATGATACACACACAAACAACAACAACAAAAAAAATGCGTCGATTCACGTCAGACGCTATTTTGACAGAACTAAACTGATATTATCTTCTGTCCTTTTTTGATGAAATGGGAAGAAAAAGATGCACTGATGTGACTACAGTTTGTGAATAAGGGCTTCGGCACCAATGCCTGACAATTAAAAACGTATTTATTAAACCACCTGCGACTGCACAAAAACACGAGTCTTCTTTACTTAACAATTCTTTACTCGAATTCGTGGTAAACATTTGTTTAGCAACAATTGATCAACATGTTGATAAACTGATGTTTTCGCTCGCCAGGCGTCAACTCTGCCCCTCGGGAAGAAGTTCGCCGCCTTTACGCTGGCGTCGTGAGATCAATGGTCCTATATGGGGCACCTGTGTGGTCAAATAGACTTTCTGGTGTCCGTCGCTGCAGGACTAAAGTTAATAGTCTGCAGCGGAAAATGGCCATTCGTATTGCACGTGGATACCGAACAGTATCTTTCGAGGCGGCAACTCTCCTGGCACGCTTTCCACCACTGGACATCTTGGCTGATATGGACGCGAGGGTCTACAGCCGGATTCGCGACATTCGCCAAAGTGGCAATAGCGTACCAGGAATCGTTGTAGTGAGACTGAGGCGGCAGGAACGGCAACACGCGCTCGAGAGGTGGCGCGAGCGGCTACAGCAGCCGCAATTCTCGTGCAAGCGCGTTGTCGAAGCCGTCCTGCCGCACTTCGAAACCTGGCTGGAAAGAAAGGAACGCATCTCATACAGACTCACTCAGGTGATGACCGGGCACGGTTGCTTCGGTGAGTACTTAAATAAGATTGGGAGAGAGGCCACGGCAAACTGCCACCACTGCGGTGGCGCCATAGACTCTGCTCAGCACACATTGGAAGTTTGTCCAGCGTGGGCCGCAGAGCGACGAGTCTTGGTCGCCCAGATAGGGCAAGATCTTTCTCTGCCAGCAGTGGTGAGGGCTATGCTGGCGAAGCCAGAAAACTGGAAGGAGGTTGTCTCTTTCTGTGAGGCCGTGATGGTCCAGAAAGAGGCCGCCGAGCGGGACCGTGAGAGAGCAGATCCCACTCGTAGAAGAAGGCGTCGGAGAGGCAACCGCCTCGATGCCTAACACGCCGAAACCCCGCTTGCATCATCTAATGCAGGCGGGCCTTTGGAACCACGGGTACTCAGAGTGGGGACTCTGCTCGCCCATCGAGTGATTCCAAGAAAGACGGTGGCACGGTGACCACGTGCTGCCGTGTACAATTAGGGCGAGAGGAGACCGCTGTACAGTCTCCTCAGGGATGTGCCATAACAGGAGTTGCACGGAGGGGGTTCCGGAATGGTCTTTTAAGAGGTAACGGAGCTCCTTCTTTGTGCTGATGGTGACCACCGGGGTGGTTTTAGTGAGGTAAAAATCCCACACTCCCTGGATTATCCCCAAAGTCCAGGCGCCTTTTGAAGGTTTCCCCTCGATAACAAAAAAAAAAAAAAAAAAGGCCTCAACTCTGCAATATGTTGACAGCAACTCTGGAATATGTTTATGCAGCCATTTTGCAAAAACAAATGTTTATAATACGAGGCTTAATACATACACATTACTTTTATATGTTACCCTTTTATTAAAGAAATGCACTAATACTTTATATAAAAAATCAGGTATTCGGGTTATTTATTTATTTATACTTTATGCACAAAATTAATGTACAGAGGCGGACTTAATGCCTTAGGCATTCTCTACCAGCCAACCATCGGTAGTGCAGAGATAATATGATGGGTTAAAACAATGAATTAATGCAGTAAGCTTGCTCGTTGATGCCTTTGCCCTTTGCCAAGGCTGTAAGTATCTGTGTTTTTCAAGTACAAGTTTACTGCGAACAATATTAGAATAGATCACCTGTAAAAGCATGTCTACCTAACAAACGAACCCACAACAGACAAACTTACATTTCTATTTATAATAACAGTATAGATTGTGAAGCAGAAAATGTTAAAATGAAAACTGACGTCCTAACGTAGGTGTAGATTTACACATACCTCGATTTTGCATCTTCTACATAAATAATACTAAAAGGTAGCGTATTTCGTGATTTTCCGACCTCAAAAAAGTAAAAGAGCTTTTGAATATTTTAGGAGGAAATCCAAAATAGATATTGTAAGGTTGTAAGGTTGCTCATTAAAGCATCGTTGCTGTGAAGCAAGGTTAAAGTTCTCGTTCATTAACACCTTTGCTGTGAAACCATCTAGCTACAAATATACCGCACAGAAACCGTCAACTACATTACATCGAAGGAACATGAGTGGGTTTTAGTCAGTAAGAGTCTGACACGCCCTCCCGCCGCACCCAGGACGGGAGCAGTCATTGGATGATTTCCCATCACCAAAAAAAAAAAATTAAGTACTTTTTCTCTGATTAACTGTGGTTCACGTTCAACTGCGTCTTTAATTATTGCTCCGTTCATGTTGGTCGCAAGCGTGCTAATACTAAATCATTCTTCGTTAGTTAAGTTGATAGACTAGATATAAAAATAATGAAACTAGTCAAGAAAAACACAAACAAAAATTTCTTACCTAAAACTTTATTCACAAAAACAAAAAAAAACACTCGGACTTGATGGGCGGGATTTTTTTCCAATCTATTTTAGGTTGATGCTAGACAAAACTAAGTAGGAACAGGTGTGCAAAAAATTTACAAGATTTAAAAAAATATTATGGTAAATAGATACAATATATACAAAATAGAGACAAATGAAAATATATACCTAATTACCAAGTGTAGGCACAGATTACTAAATAAAGGTACCTATAATACTTGAACTATAATAACAATAACGTTTATAGCCAAAAAAAGTTTGCTCCAACCTAACCTAACCTAAAATAATCTGCACAAACTAAGCACAGCTTGTATCTTGTGACTCAGGAATACCAGTTACAAAAACAAATCAACAATTAGTCGTTGGAAATACAAAAATTGCTACCTTCCAGTTGAGGATAGAACTACTTCTTTATTTGGTACTCACTGTTTTAAAAGTAAACGTTGGCCTTTAGTCGGTATCCTAATAAAACAAGAAAATGCCAACTTCCTTATTACCCTTTACCCTATGTTGAGCTCAAAGGGTTAGTACCAAATCGCTATGGTACTTAGGCAAACCGACTTTTATAGCCAAGGGGCAATCTCGTGTAAGGTTAAGTATACATACATGATTTTGGACTGCACGCTTTTACAGTATTAAGCTATAAACATATACACGGCACATTTTCATTCTTAAAAAATACGCATCTGCAGTATTGGCATGAACTTTATGTTTCCTAACCGACTGTTCTGAGAAGAAACATCCGAATCAATCTCACCCTGAGTCTAAGTCAAAAACTAGGTCTAAGTCAGTCTGAGTCAAAGTCTAAAAGCACTTGTATGCGCCAATTTTTTAATCAGAAGAAAGTCTGATACGCATCCGTGTTAACCTTTCAACGACCAAGCGACAGCCGGCTGTCGCGCTGCTACGAGTATTGTCTTTTTATTGTGTCTCGAATCACATTTGTTCGAAGGTTTAACCTAGCCTAAAACGTTTACCAAATTATACAGTAAAATAATATTACTTTTGTTGGTGTAAAGGAGAAATGGTGCACAATTGTCGTTAGAAATTACAATCTTCATGCCAAAGGACAGAAAATTTAAGTAAAACTTTCTGCCCTTTGGCATAACTGAAATATATAAACTTTTCAAATGTTTCAACTAAGCAATATTACTGTTACCGTCTTCATATTGCCAAACTACTATGGCAAAATAAAGACGGTCAATTACTAAGCCTAAATACGTGCTTTATGACGGATATTTATCTATACCTAAGATATAATGTTTGTATATTCATCAAAACTATAAAATTAGTATAAGGGCCTTATCACACTAGCGGTTTACAAGCGACTACAAGCAAACGCGTGCATCGTACTCGCGAACGCACAGCGAAGACGTCGCGGACGCGTGACAAATTCGAAGCGTTTTCCTCGCCTGGTTAAGCTTTTAAAGGGTTTGACAAGTACTCCAGTTATTTATAATGAGCTGATTCGACTCTACACACCTTAATATTATCTTTGTAGCAGAAAACATCGCCTGTCGAATGTGCCGTCCTGTCGAACTGTGGCCCGTTCTGCGTCTCCCCTACCGCGCGTGTTGACGGCATTCAATAAGATCGTGGAGGCCAACCCTGACTGCGACCTTTTCACGATAATTTCACCAATTTAATGGTTAAGTGTTTCTATTATTTTGAGTGTAATCAGTTTTAGTTGTTGTTTTACTTTGGTTTATATTAGTATTTGTTTTGTGTATGTTGATTTATGTAACTGGTCTTCGGCCGTGTATACAAAATAAATAAATAAATGGTTTTAACCATTTGATGACGGACCTGTTAATGGAGAGGTTAGTGATCCTGACTGCAAAGCCAGAGGTAGATAGTGTGTTCGAATACTACCCAGTACAAACTTTGTGTAATAATGTGATGAACATGATTGTTTGTTCTTTGTCTAGGTGTAATTTATCTAAGATATGTATGCATTTATTTAATTTATAAGTATCTATACCTATCAATTGTCTGGTTACCATAATATATAATATATAAGCCGAGACTAAAAAAAAAACAAAAACACGTTGCGCGTCCGTGACGTATTCGTTCGGCGCTCGCTTTGAGAACGCTCGAAATCTGTTAGTATGATAAGGCCTTTAGGATCTAAGCAATTACAGATATAATAGTGCAGATGCACTTTCTTCCTTCAATCTTATAATCCGTTGGACGGCAATCCGACAGGACTGAGTAAGATTAATTAGTTTTCAAAGCAAATAAGTAAGTGATACTTAAAAGTCAGCCTTGGATATCAGGGTCGTAATAGTCAAGAAGTGAATTGCGGAGATTCAATGTAAATAATTTTAAATGTCACGTTTTGAATGTAATTTGCGGCTTAGCATGAAAACTGCAAATAATGATCTCAGAGAACCAGCTCTAGGATTTTCGAACATATTTATTGACTAACTGGGTGAAATTCAGCCTGTATGATGATTAAATGGCGAATAAAAGGTTGTATGACAATTTCTCCTTTTTTTATTAATGCGACCGAAGCCGCTGGCAAAAGCCCATAACTTACAAAAATATTTTAATCGATAGCTAGCTCTGAAAGCTATGAAAACGATGCGATCGAAATCTTCATTCATACAAAGTTTAAAGAAAAAAACTTAATTTAACAGACAAAAATAATACAACTTAAAAAAAAAGTAGGAGACAAAAAATTCCAAATTTAAAATAAACTTGAGACTATGCAGATTGAGTTTGATCCACCCGGCTTGTGGATAAAAGGGTTCTATTTCGAAAAGAAGAAAAAAACAATTTTGAACCTTGGTAACAATGAGTCAGGATTCTCGGGGATCGTGGATAATCTAAGCTACAGCCGTTAGGTTCCGTCGGGTATCCATCACATGTGAGAGGTTATTATACCTTTTACTTCTTCAATATTTTTCAGGCCATTTACCCTTAAAGTTTTGTTCCTTTTTTCTGTGTTAACATCGAAGGGAATGGCAGTCTGAGTGCATTCGAAATTTAAAATGTAAAATTCGATTTTCAAACATAATATTTTTATTAGTTTAATGGCTTTCAAATATGAGTACGTGATCGTTATCGTATAAATGTATTTAAATTTTAAATTCTCTACAAGATTTATATTTTTATTTCAAAGTGGGGTCATTCAGGGCACTCTTGCTAGAGTCACGTTTTTTACAACCGTTTAATCCATAATTAAAATCAAAAGAACATTTTTCTTAAAGGGTTATAATGCAAACATAATTTTTAAAACATCTTTGAAAGGTTGTAGGCGCACCATTTATGATCGAAATAAATATGATAAATGGAAAAATAATTCTCTTTTCTGTTTATTATCTCGGCTTAAGCACCGAACCGATGTTCACAAAATTTATTACGGAATAAGCTGGACAGCCATAACCGACGTTCGGACGAATCTACACGAAAATTATATAAAATATATATTTAACAATAGATTTGTATAATTTTAGGTAATAAGATAACCATCAGGGCCCAACAACAGAAGCATATAGTGAGCTAATTCTTGAAAAGTTTACAAAGTTTTATCGTAAAATAATATTAATTTTCCGATCGTAGTAGATGTTCCTAAGGTCATTATTGTGGCATTAGTACGTAACTTCCTTATTTATATTCTTGGAAGAATAATTCGATTTACACCGTGGCATGTTAAACGAGGAACATATTCTAGAACGCGATAATACGTGCTCACTAACAAAAATGTAATAAAGATGTAATAAAAATGTAAACAATAATACAACAACATAAATCGTAAGGAAACCCGTAATTAACGGCTCTCAGTCTTAATCCTTCGAACACGCGTGATTTGAGACACAATAGAAAGACAATAGCAGCCCGACAGCCGGCTGTCGGTTGGTCATTGAAAGGTTAAAAAAATACAGCCTTGCGCCTCATCGGGTCACTTCTATGAAAAGATAGTGCCTACCTGGAACCTACCTGGTTTAATCTGTTTTCCTTTCGATGGCTATTCAGCACGCGTATCCAATATTTATTTATTTTATGAGAAAACTAGTCAAAATTAAAGCTATTGTTTTTTTTGCATTTGGAATGAGAATTGAATACCCAGAGAGGCTCCCAGAATACGTCACTTGTCTTACCTGCCACGTCTAAAAGGTGATAACACACTACCGGCGTCACGAGATCAGGCATGAGACATAATTGCTCTGCGCGGCTCTTCTAATGTATGCTGTGTGTGTCTATTGCCTAGAAACAGTTTACTTCTGACTAGGGGTGTCACGGATATGTCTCAATATGAATTTCTACATAAATAAAATAAGGGAGTGAGATTTGCATAGCCCTGTTAACTGTGGACGTAAGTAATTTAGAATATAGAATCAATTGTATATAAGAATGATTTGATTTTTTTTTCAGGGCTAGCTTATGCCCGCGACTTCATCCACGTGGAGAGTGCGCTTAGTTCCCGTTCTCGGGGGAATTCCGGGATGAAAACTATTCTATGCCCTTTTTCGGGTCCCAGAATATATCTGTACCTAATTTCATTCAAATCGGTTCAGTGGTTTAGGCGTGAAGACGAGATAGACAGACAGATAGTTACTTTCGCATTTATAATATAGTACGGATTTTTTAGGCGAAAACCTATTATTTAATAGGTTTTACTACCCAACCCAAATACTTCTTTTTTCTTTCTACCTACAGATAAACGAAGGATATCTCCAAGTCGACGCGTATATTTTTTAAATTAATTTACGCAAAAAATGTGGCGAGATGACCTTGACGGGTTGGTTCGTTTTCGGTTAATTTGTCGGACTAGAGTGATGTTGAACGACACATGTCAACGTGAATTCAAACTTATCATGTGCCAAACTATAGTTCGCATAGCCGTGAAATGCACTTTTATTTGTCGATTGAATTTATTAGATCGATCCTATATTGTAAAATCTATTTTTATTCCGGGTATCCTATAGATTAGGCCCGAGTCACACCGGAATGGCAGCGGCCGGCAGCGGCCGCCCGCGGCGCCGCGAGCCCGCCAGTGGCCGCCAGCGTCGCTAGAAACAAGAGGCGCGCGGCCGCTCGCGGCACCACGGGCGGCCGCTGACGGCCGCTGGCAGCCTCGCGACCTTTTCAAGCTTTTCAAGCGATACTAGTCTTTTAAGTATGTAGTTAAAGTTTATAATTATTTCACACTGAAGGTGCTCGCCGCGCCACTGCCGGCCGCTGTCATTCCGGTGTAACTCGGGCCCGGATAAAGCTTCGTTACATCCCTACTTGACTGTTGGCGCGTTCAAAGTACTCAATAGTACCTATCCAAAATAATTCTAGCTTAATTGTAAGTAGTAATTCTGTTTTAGGGTCTAAGGTTAGTGTTTCTAACTAAGCCGTAATAATTAATTTGTATATCCTTTTAGTCCCACGTAAGAAAGAATGTCTTCATGATTTTATGGTAGATCGGTGAGTGTAATGTTCTAATAAGTGGCTTTGGAAAGTGCTCAGGTAATTGGTTATTGCTAAATCAGGTAATTGTTATTTCAAAAAGAACATTATTATCCATATTCATGAGTTACAATTACATCGCAGAAAGTAAAAAGTTCATGCAAGTGTCTTCTTCAAGTTTTAATTTGATGGGCCTGTTGGTCCAGTGGTTATTGACCTTGACTGTTGAGCCGGAGGTCGCGGGTTCGATTGGCACCCTTAGTGTAATGAGTACGATTGCTTGTTCTGTGTCTGGGTGTAATTTATCTATAATATGTATGTATTTATAATATATATGAATATGTTTATGAGTACACACGACACAGTAATTTTTACAGTATTAACAAAAAATACGTCATGTGATTTTTTTATTTTATTTTTTTTTTATTTCTGGGCTTGCTCATGGTCCCAGACTAATATATATATAGACGGGGCATATATATATTACTAGCTTTTGCCCGCGACTTCGTCCGCGTGGAATAATAGTTCCCGTTCCCGGGGGATTTTCGAGATGAAAACTATCCTATGTCCTTTCTCGGGTCCCAGACTATATCTGTACCAAATTTCATTCAAATCGGTTCAGTGGTTTAGGCGTGAAAAAGAGACAGACAAACAGACAGAAAGACAGACAGACAGAGTTACTTTCGCCTTTATAATATTAGTATGAATTATTTTTATAAAATTTTCAGCTTGAATACTATTCAAGGAGTAGTTGAATATATATTATTATGCAGTGTAAGTAAATTATGGCAATAATGACACCCAATATTAAATTACTTCACGTACTCGATTCCATGGTCATTAATTGGTGTAACATACCTATTTATCCTTATGTATGTATCAACCCGAAAACATTTATTTACGAAGAATCACCTTGTTATTCTGGCTCCAACTCCTGTTGTTTCTGATTATATTTTCACTAGCTTCTGCCCGCGGCTTCGCTCGTGTTAGAAAGAGACAAAAAGTAGCCTATGTTACTGTCCATCCCTTCAACTATCTCCACTTAAAAAATCACGTCAATCCGTCGCTCCGTTTTGCCGTGAAAGAAAGACAAACAGACAGACAGACTAACTTTCCCATTTATAATATTAGTATGGATTATAAAATTCAGAATGAAGTGACTACATTAAATGGTTGATTTTATCTAAGTGCTATTGCTTCTAAAAACTTTGTAGCTGCACTTATCTGTGACGAAATTAAATGTACCCACTGTAAAATCTCGGATCCCCATAAATGTCGTTTTACGATGTGCTTTAAGGGGACCGTTTAACAGTAAAACAGCAAACAGTTTGGCAGTATATTGTTGTACTACAATTTGGTTGAAGAGCTAATCTAGGAGAAGTTCGTCTGCTTTAATTATAATAAGAGGTTGGTTGTGTTTTGTTATTTTATTTGTAGGTTAAAGACCTCGGAACCATGAGTAGTCCTAATTCAAAAAAAATATTTTATTCTTAGAGTGATATATCTATTTTATTATAAAATGGTATACTGACTGTCTGGAATCTTGGAGGGTATGTTCTTTTGAGTAGAGTAGGACGGTATCCACTAAGAAAGGATTTATGATTTCAATCCTAAAGTGGAAATTTGCGGATAGAGGTTACGACATTTGTGCGGGAAAAGCTAGTTGGCAATAAAAACTTGCAGATGAAGTCGCGGGCAAAAGCTAGTCATTATCTCCCTAGCCTTTTCACAATTTTGTTAGGGTCGGCTTTCAGTCTAACCTGAGGGCCTAGACAAGTGGCATTGTAGAATAGATTGTAGATTAGAATAGATTGTCAAATGTATGGGGTTGACATAGGCTTTCGCTAAATAATTTGACATCTCCATACCTTCGACAATCTATTCTATTCCACAATGCCACTTGTCTAGGGGGGCTAATCAGACAATCGTGTGTAACACGATACACCTTGGTTAGACTAATAGTCACACTATCAGGTTATAATCAAAGCTATACGGTTTCAGACTACTAGTATCGACATTGTATAACTTAAGTACTTACATTCAGGCATTTAAAGTCGCGACCCTAGTTTGTCAATAGAAAACCTATCACACTGAATAAACAGTTGAACAGATAAAAAATAGAACACCTATGTATTTTTATACATTTTGGGGTAAAAATACATGATGTTACCGTAGGGTCGATTATAAAAAATGCCTGTGTAGCACGTGCTATCACTTTATTTGAGTTATGTTGTTTACTGATATTTTTCGCTAATTGGGTTATAGTAATTGTGTTTCTTGTATAAAAATAAACCAGCACCTGTTGTTTTTCACACACGACCGACGATTTCAGACTAGGCAGTGCCTTTGCTATGTTAACCAGACAAGTGATATATATTATGAACATACGTATAAAATCTGTCGATATAACTACATAGTATAAAACAAAGTCGCTATCCTCTGTATGTATGCTTAGATCTTTAAAACTACGCAACGGATTTTGATGCAGTTTTTTTAATAGATAGAGTAATTCTTAAGGAAGGTTCAAATGTATAAGACATGCATAATATAGTAGAGAAAAGCCGGGATTTTTAAAGATTTGTAACACCTGTGCGAAGCTGGGGCGTAGGTAAATATATATTTCACCCAAACAGAGCACAAACACTAATGTTTATCAAACAATTTTTTTTTACCCTGAGAGGAAATCAAACCATTACCTCCGGCTTAGCAGTCAGGGTAGCACTAACCACTAGACCAACAGGCCATTCAGCGAAACGTCGATTATGTTCCACCAGACCTAGTCCCAGCCTACTTCGCTAAAAATAACTTTACAAGCCATCTAAACAAATGTGAGGTTCCCTAAGCTATTTCTACCCTAGCGTGCCAACGGAAAAAAGACTATATATTTTGTTGGACTTACAAACGATTCTCGATTCTCGTTTTGTCGATTTCGGTATTATTTCTGTCTTTGTTTGTAAAGCTTCTGTGTCAATACTGTTGCAAATAAAGAAGCCTTTAATTGTTTGCTTCATGCACTAATACAATATGTTAACAATAGGTATGTGGACTACCCACATCAAAAGAATGACATTCTGTTAAGTCCGTCTGTTAGACAGTCCAAAAATACTGGACACATATTTTTTGCTTGATCAAATTAATAACAAAATACAAAGATAAAGAGCATCAAAGTTCCGGAGAGGGGGCTTGTGACGTCACTTGTCAGTAAAAATTATACAATCATATGACGTTTCACGAAACTTCAACGCACTGTATTGTCGTCATTCCCTGTTTACAAAAAAAAAAAAGAAAAAATACGTGTCCCAAATATTTTGATTATCTAACTGACGGACTAATTACTTTTTTTTTTGTCGTCTCGCCTATTTGTAATATGTGAGAAAATATTTTTATTTTTCAATAACCGTTCGTCAGGCATCAATCAACCTCATCCGAAGATTGCCAACTTTGCATATCTTGGGGGACTTTTCTTTTCCTTCTGCTTGGGTCATCTATTTTAGTCTACATTATATCACATTAAGACCTACAGGGACAGATAGTAAAAAAACCAAAGATGCGAGTGAAACCGTGGGAGATAGCTAGTTCTTCATAACGCAATTTAACACTAGAATAGCGGCTAAACAATCGGTGCAGCGTGCTTGCACGGATGAGAGATTTAGCAGACTGCCAACAGTTAGCCTTAGCTTAGTTCCAAAGCCCGACAAACTTAATTATCGGTTGACTTGGAATCGTTGCAATGTGCGCGCTTCCATTCATTTTAGTCTGATTAAGACTCAGCTAAACTGTCTGCTAAATGCAAAAGTTTGTGGGGTGTACCAAAATCTTTTGTATTTATTTACAACTTGACAAGCCTTTGTCTATACTAATATTATAAAGAGATACAATTTGTAAGTTTGTAGGTTTGTATATAGTGGGTAATCTCTGGAACTGCTGGTCCGATTTAAAAAAATCTTTCAGTGTTAGATAGCCCATTTATCGAGTAATGCTATATACAATCACGCTACGACCTACGTGAGCGGAGCAGTAACAAAAATGCGGGTGAAACCGCAGGAGACAGCTAGTCAGTAATATTTTAGCTCAACGCAAGACGCAAGGAAAGCAACAGCTTGACTAACAAAATGCCTTTAAAACTACAATAAGTCACTACGCACACTTTTTCAGCTCTGTGGTGAGAATTACTCGAGTAAGGATATTTTGACTAGCAAGTTGGTTCTAGTTTAGTCGTACCATCACAACCAGCAATGGCTGAAACCGTTGCGCTCACACATGAAATAAAACCAGAGAAAGAGGTTCAGCACATCCAAACGACAATATATCTATTGCTAACCCATCACGGTCAAACAATGTGTCTAATCGACCGCTCTCCAATCTAGAAGAACCCTTTGATATATCAAGGAACATCCAATTACAAATAAGGCACTAGGCACACTTTTTCAGCTCTGTGGTGAGAATTACTCGAGTAAGGATATTTTGACTAGCAAGTTGGTTCTAGTTTAGTCGTACCATCACAACCAGCAATGGCTGAAACCGTTGCCCTCACACATAAAATAAAACCAGAGAAAATGGTTCAGCACAACCAAACGACACTATATCTATTGCTAACCCATCACGGTCAAACAATGTGTCTAATCGACCGCTCTCCAATCTAAAAGAACCCTTTGATATATCAAGGAACATCCAATTACAGTGAGAGCACGTTGCTATCTTTATTGAGTGAAACTATATATTTACTGGCAGAAAACAAAGGGCCGTTAGATTTTACGACGCCACGATGTTCGCAAATCCTGGCTTCCGCCCAAAGAAGAGTAAGTATTTATTTTATTTCCTTACAGACACGACGATATATTTCAAGGCAACAATTTGTTTACAAACAGTAACGGTCGATGGCAGTAAACTCAGTTTCTGAATCTCCAAAATATGTTTAAATTCAACTTGTTTTAAGGATTCTTCTAGAGTTTAGGAATCAGTTAGGCACATCGCAATTATGTACATTATTAATTAAGTAAGCCTTCGAACACACGTGATTCGAGACACAATAGACAGACAATAGCAGCGCGACAGCTGGCTGTCGCTTGGCTGTCGAAATGTTAATTCACAAAAGCAGGCTTTCGAAATAACCGGAACAGTGAACATTATAAATTTCTAACTTTCGCAATTTATAGTTTTGAACTTTTTTTGTAATCTCAATTTATTTGGGTTGTTGTCTCCAAAGACATGAAAGCCCCAGCGTTACCTAAAATAAACATTGTAACAACACCAAATAAAAGAAGCGGGAAGGAGTCATTGATGTGAAATTATATTATCCACAAATCCACAATATACTTAGCTGCGTCGTATGTTGGCTCCGCTAATATACTTAAAAACACTCAAAAATTATATTTTTTATGTTAAATTTCTGCATCAATACCTTGTAGTACTTACGGTCTTTTATTTTATCATTTTATGTGATTCTCCTTGTTTTTAATAGTATTTCTAATTAGTTATAACATTCTGAAAAGAAATAATTAATTTGTAAACAACGTTTGACACTTTTTCATTAGACATTTGTCAATCATTCTATTTGTTTTCTTTAAAGGTGGAGGTTGGTTTATCTTCGTGAAGTTTGCATACGTTTTTATAGACCTGTCCGCCTAATTTTGTTACTGGCACCCTCATTTTCTTTACTATTTAAAATTTTTGATTCAAAACATTGCGTTCCTAATAAAGTGTTCGAAAAGAGTCTTCTTTATCGATATTTTTGCAGAAGGGAGTGAGTGTTGTGCCGGCATCGAAAATAGAAGGAGTAACTGGGAGGTCTAGAAGTGAACCCTCTCATACATTATCGCAGAACCTCTGAGTGAAGTTTACCTCTGAGTGAGCCGGCCTCTCTCTTGGGTTCACCTCCCAGTTTACTCCTGCACGCGCTTCTGCCTAGCGTTGTTTATTTCTAGCCTCCGGCCTCCGCCGCCGAGGCCCCTGCTCAGCCTCCGGCGTCTGCTGCCGAGGCGACTACTCCGCCTCCGGCATCTGCTGCCAAGGCGCCTACTCTGCCTCCGGCCTGCGTAGTCGGGGCACCTACTCTGCCTCCAGCCTCCGCTGTCGAGGCGCCTACTCTGCCTCCGGCCTGCGTAGTCGGGGCACCTACTCTGCCTCCAGCCTCCGCTGACGAGGCGCCTACTCTGCCTCCGGCCTGCGTAGTCGGGGCGCCTACTCTGCCTCCAGCCTCCGCTGTCGAGGGGCCTACTCTGCCTCCGGCCTGTGTAGTCGGGGTGCCTGCTCTGCCTGCAGCCAGCGTAGTCGAGGCGCCTACTCTGCCTCCGGCCTCCGGCCTCCGTTGCCGAGCCGCTTACCCTGCCTCCGGCAAACAACGTGAAGCACCTCCGAATCCTGGTTTTTTACATCCTCTCTTATTTATTTTAAATCCTACGAGTTTGGGCCAAAGTGTAGAATCAGGTACTCTCAATGTTATAATTATAAATATATATTATCTGTTCTTTTCATAACTGTTTATATTCTTTTCCTAACCTTTTGTTCGTCTGGGACTCCAGTTCCCTAAGGTTCTGGTTTCCTAGACGAACCTACCTGTGTGGTTGTTTCCCTGGGCCTCTACAACCCAGGGTAACGCTACAACCTTCCTTCCCCTATTTAACTTCATAAATGTAGTGCAGAGGTATTTTGAACTTCAAAGCTCAGTATACCGTCACCTAGACTCAAGCTCTTTTAAAAATCTACTTAAGAGTTTCCTGTTGAATAAGTGTCTTTATGCTGTTGAAGATCTATAATTAATTAATTGTGGTAATATTTAACGTGTGAGTATTTTTATATAAATTTATTTCTTTTCTATAATGTAATTTCAGATACAATTTTTTTTTGTTCATGAATAAATGACTTATGACTTAGAATAATAGCTGTCTACAATTTCACTTAGCTTTTCCATACTTTAAAATATTAAATTTCAAGGAAATACGGCACGAATAAATCTAGTTCTTAGGTACGGAGAGAGTAGTAGATAACGTAATTTCAATTCAGTCTTCGCGTTGTGGTTCACTGTGAAAACTCCTTTAAATGCGGAACTGTATGGATGCTCAATTAAAAGTTTTGAACTGTTTGGCTTACTGTCTTTAGCACGAGAAGATATAAATGTAAATAAAAATTTTCCTCTTAGTTACTTAACGACAATATTATCAACAATAAATAATGCAATTTAGTACAAATCAAATTAACACAATTAGGTAAGTGTAATGCTAAACTAACAGCAATAAATATATTAAGTGTAGGTGATAAGTTTAGATTTAGGTAAAATTATTTATGTACACTATCGCACTAACAGGTTTTTTTTTGTGTCCCAATGGCACAAAAAAACCTGTTAGATGTAAAATGATAGATGTAAGATGGAAAATAAATAAATAAATTAATTTTATTTGGCTGGGTAATAAAAGCGCTGTCGTTTATTATCTTGTGGTACTGAAACGCGTTTGACACATGGAATGCAAATATTTGTTTGCGCTGTCAATCTGAGTCGAGTTTCAAGTTTGAATCAAAGGTCGCAAATCTGAATGTGTTCACATTTATAGCTTTTCGTGTCAATAAGTATTTGCTTCTCAAATATTGTAGTTTGCTACAATAAGGATGTGTGTTAATTATAACTTGGGATGAAATAAGTCTAGTTGATATACTTAAAAATAATTTATTTTAACCTGGTGGATTTAAAAAAGAATGACGAACTCAACTCTTAAAATACTTTCATTTTAAAACAGTACCTATCAAGTTTGTTTTTACACAAATGTTGATACTCAATGCTTAGCTTTAATACCTGCTAGTCAAGCTTCATTGTATTAGAGCTTTAATGGTGATCGCCAAATAACTCTAAATCCATAGTAATATTATAAATGGGAAAGTGTGTCTGTCTGTCTGTCTTTCTTTCACGGCAAAACGGAGCGATGAATTGACTTGATTTTTTAAGTGGAGATAGTTGAAGGGATGGAGAGTAACATAGGCTACTTTTTGGCTCTTTTTAACGCGAGCGAAGCCGCGGGCAAAAGCTAGTTTATTATACTTTAAACTTTCGCGTTGCATATTTATACTTCACTACATAACGGGATTTAACGCGCACATACCTTTTATTTGTTTATGGCTTGACGTTTCGGCAGGGTTACACCTGCTATGGTCACAAGCAGACTCAAAAACAAATAAAAGGTATGTGCGCGTTAAATCCCGATAAGTAGTGAAGTATAAACTCTAAATTTATTCAAAAGTTATATACCTAGTTGAAAAAAATTGTGTCTTAAGAATATAAAACTTTGATATCGCAGTCATAGCGCTCGCAGGAAAAAAATATTTGTGGGCAATAAAACATGCAAATCGTGATAGTAATTTCATGCCTTTAAGCCAAGGCTTATTTTCTAGGCCCAGGTCAGTAGGTCATGAAAACATCCCCATTACCACAAAACAGTGATAAAAACATTATCTACGTGACAAAAATGTATCACAAACTGCCGTGTACTAAATTAGAGCGAAAAATTAGGAGACCTCATAAATAAAGATGACCGCCAAGATTACGCAAAACTTGAAAATAATAAAATGTCGAACGTGTTCTGAATAGCGTGAGACGACAGCTGGTACCCATTTATTATTATAGGAAGGACTTTGCGACCGAAACATGAATTAAAGTGGGCTGAAAAATATATTGCCTGTCCCATGTTGGGCGCCAATAAGAATTGGTTGTTCGAGTTGTGTAATTGATTGTTTTGGAGCTGGATAAGTTTGTTAATGTTTTTAAAGTAAAAACAAAACACAATAACAAAAGCGTGATAAACGAAATTGAAATCACGGATTGACGGAAATACATACAGTTTATAATCACATCTCAGCTTAGTATGGGTGTTAGGAATCATTGGAAATCTCGACTTTTCTTTACTATAATTATGCGCATATAACAGAATCGTTTTCGCTGTCTGCACCTATGTATGCTTAAATCTTTAAAACCTCGCAATTGATTCTGATAAGTTTTTTTTAATCGTTAGAGTGAGTCAAGAGGAAGGAACGTATAATACTTGAATAATAAAGTAGAGAAAACTGGGTTTTTTAAGTTTGTAACTGGGGCTGTAACACAAAAGGCTGTATTTAACAAAAAAAATGTAATCAAAAGAATAAACCTTATATAACAAACCATAAAATGATCTAGTTTAGTGGTCCCAGATAGACAGTTTTTTCATTAGGCAGGAAATGAACAACAAGGGAATGACGTCAACGACATTGTCAGTAGTCTCTGAAGATTCAACCTCAATGAGCATTGTCCTTGGCACATTAATTTACAGAACGACGCTTTAATTATTAAACTTAAGTTCTCAGCCTTAATTAATAATGTTCTAAGCCATTTTCAACTAACGGTGACAGTAATAGTAAATCTATGTATTATTGGAATACTAGCTTTTGCCCGCGGCTTCACTCGCGTTAAAAAGAGACAAAAAGTAGCCTATGTTACTCTCCATTCCTTCGACTATCTCCACTTAAAAAATCACGTCAATTTGTCCCTCCGTTTTGCCGTGAAAGAAAGACAAACATACAGACAGACAGACAGACAGACACACTTTCCCATTTATAATATTAGTATGGGTTATTAGTCTTAGTACTTATAATAGCTTTTGTCCGCGACTTACACGGTTAAACTTAATTGCTACAAAAGTTATCTAAAATTGGATTAGTGGTTTAGTCGTGACTGCGTAATAGATAGACAAACAAGCAATCTTGAGCCAAACATTGAGCTTGTTTCTTTGGTTTGAACATTTTTTTGACATTTGACTTTGATCAAATTTGAGATGGATCGCTAACAATTACATATTCCTACCCATCAAAGTATATCTCAAAGGCTTATTAACGCCACACGGCAAGTTACATATTATATTGCGTTCCGTTTGTAGTTTAAGTTTCTTAGTTACAAACTTGAAGGCATTCGTAGACGGAATACACAATACACAGGACAAATTGTTTCTGCTGAGAAACGCAGGGTCAATGGCACCGTTACTGAATCTATGTAGAACTATTTCACAAAATTCATTAACTGCTCCTACCAGTTAGTTTTAGAGGAATTTGTTCGTAAATTAATATATTTTTTAGCCAGAATTCTCATGCACAAGCAGTCTTGGCAAAGGAACTGGTTCGGGGAAGTGGCTTTTTCATTTAAAAAGTGCCTATCTTGCACTAGTATAATAAAATAATAACATGAACCTGCCAGAAATAATTGTAAAAGTTAATAACTATTAGAATATCTCAGCGACATTCTAAGATATTTTTTTTATCGTAATAATTGCTGGGCTGATATTGTACAACAATAACCATTACGATTTATCTGTGCACCTCGCCGGAATGCAACTACTCTTCCGCTTCCCCGCGCGGCGCCCCGTGTTCGCCTCGTTCGTTTAGTAGCGATAACATTCCGTCAGCGTGACGTCACAACGCGAGGTGCACAGTTAAGTCATACGGGTAGTACAATAACTATTTGATACTGTATTTTATTTTAAAGGTGCAAAGGGAAAAGAAGCTAAGCAAATAACGTGATGAGTACTTATCCGAGAATCTACTAGATATATTACGTGATCTGCTTATGTACGTGACTTTGCACTACAAAGGGCGCACATACAATCACATGAGATATTTTATATCTTTGCCTCTGGTATTAAATAACCTATAAGACGCGTTGCCTATCAGGCGGGACGTTAGCTGTTTTGTCATCCATTATAAAAAAGAAATTGTTAGGAATTTTTAATTCCATTTCATTTTTATGTTCTAAAATTTTATGAAATAAATATTCACATCGTTACATACGTTCAAGCTTTGTAAACATCAAGCAGTTGTAGTTTGCTGTCCTATTTATTTATTGATATTGAAAATATTTATTTCAGACCAAGCACATACTGGCGAAGACAAAGTCCATATTATGTTAGTAGCTTATAACTGTGTTAGTAAAGTATTTTAAATAATTTACGCTCAGTTCCCGTTGGTCATAATGTGATGTTATCACTCATCACTGTAGCCTATGTCTTAAGGTAGTAGAAACTGCAGCAAACGACGTGTCGCCGCGACACTACTGGTTTCTTTATGTATTTCTACGCGTCGTCGTGCGGCAGACGGCAGCTGACGACAATACTCTCAGCATTCTTTCATATCGCTTTTCAAATTGCTTTTTTGATCAGTATTGAATAAGTTCCCTGACTTGCTCTTAATTTAAGCATAGATCGTGTGGCTTTTCGTCTTTTTCTGTATAATAAAAACAATAGTCATCATCGTCTTCTTCCTCTTCTAATAAAATATATAAAAAAATGCGATCACTATTCTCAAACACGTCAGAAATCTTGTTTCAGGGAGCACTCGGAACCAACTGGATGCCATCTGCTGTTGCCGTCTGCAGTCGGGTTCGAAATCATGGCTGCAGCGACATGACGCATCGAACGTGTCGTGACGACATGTCATCTGCTCCTGCTGCATGCAGTCGGCTACCAACTTGTACCTTTATTCTGATATGTAAGCTATATTACTGTAGAGTTTCATCAAAATCCATTCAGTAGTGTTTGCGTAAAAGATAACAAACACACTTACCAACTTTCACATTTATAATATTTGTAGGGTAATGCCTTCAAACTCTCGTGGCATGGTCCTGAGTTTTTTTGGTACGGTATTTGCATTAAAAGTCATTTTTGAAGTGAAAACTTCTTTAGCGGCGTTGAGCACTTTTTCTGTAATGGGTATAAAATCTTAAACTCGCGTCAGGACACGTGACCCTGATCGAAAAACCGTAGGACGGATAACAATTGAACGCGCGATAAAAATCTCACACACACTGATACAAGGTACAATTTTCGGGAAAATTGTACCTTGTATCAGTGTGTGTGAGATTTTTATCGTGTCTACGTAGTCGTAGTCGTAGTCGTAGTCGTAGTCGTAGTCGTAGTCGTGGTCGTGGTCGTAGTCGTAGTCGTAGTCGTAGTCGTAGTCGTAGTCGTAGTCGTAGTCGTAAACAGTCTTTACTGTATGGGGACGTTGCCTTTGTTACTCTGACCCTATGTTAGTGCTTGAGCAAATCTTGGGTCCGGATTTATAGTTTAATTTTGAGTGGTCATTTGTTTAGTAAAGCAATTAATTTAGCGTATAGTGTCTATAGTGGTTTGTGGCTGGCTATACGTTCAGTAATGACCGGCAATAGAATATGATAGTTGATATGAATGAATGACGCGCATACCCTTCTCTTTTTAGAAGTTGGTTAAAAAGTAGAGCTCTATCGTCCTTAATTGTATTTCACAGGATTTTTTGAGTGAAATATAAATTAAAAGTAAGCAAACTACAAGAACTGATCCAACAACTGTTCCAAAAAGTTGTTGAAGTGAAAACTTCTTTAGCGGCGTTGAGCACTTTTTCTGTAATGGGTATAAAATCTTAAACTCGCGTCAGGACACGTGACCTGATCGAAAAAGCGTAGGACGGATGGATCTGTAATGGGTATAAAATCTTAAACTCGCGTCAGGACACGTGACCTGATCGAAAAAGCGTAGGACGGATGGATAGTATTAATAATCAAGTTTTCACTTCTGCCGGCACTCCCGGAGTGCAACCCGTCTTTTTTTTTTTATCAGCCTGTTCTGGCCCACTTCTTGACAAAGGCATCCCTCCACTCTTTTCATTTTCGGATTCCCTCGCTTCCTAATTCCAATTCCGTAGGAAGTTGTCCAGTTTGTTCCGCCATCTTCTTCGTGGCCAGCGATCCCATCTCTCCGTCTCAAGGCACAAGTGTTGTGCTATTTGAGCCCACAGTTTGTCCAGCTTTCGTCAGACAAATGTCTTACTCAATCCAAATTAAAAGTAAAAGGCAAAATCAGTATAAGTTCGCGTTTTCGTACAAATTACAGAGTTAGTAGGTACACGAAATCGACAGACGCACTTTGTAAATAGGCATTGGAAACCTATAAAAGTCTAACACCAAAAGCTACCTACACCGTCTCGCACGTTTTATTGCCAGTATTGGCACCACCTAATTTCATGGCTCAATCTAAAGTTTCCGTATTTATTGTTTTATTGTTTTACAGCAGTTTGAACAATGTTCAAAGTCTTTAAACTGGTTACAGCTAGGTACTTTAGGAATTGTTTTTGTTACTGTAAAAATAAACTACGTAAGAAAATACCTGAGGATAGACTTTAACAACCCTCTTTGCAATTTGAGGTATTTTCTTTTACGTTGTAAAAGTTGAACGTTGGACGCTGACAGTAGTTGAAGTGGTAGTTGTTACGTGTTGAAGTTTCTACAGGTACACGGAAAACGCATCGCTATTTTCTAGGCAAGTTGAAGTTAAAAACTGCAGGTTAACTTTTAAATTAACTGAATTTCATAGGGTTAACTTTTCTCAAGAAAACGACCAGCTTTTATTCAAATTAAAATCATTTATTTGCATAAATCAAGTTAATAGGATATGAAAGGTTGGAAGATCGAAAAGGTGAATGGTTAAGTGTTAATGAGCAAATGAGATGTGCAAATATAAATCAAAAATTGTACACAGCTAATATTACAATTTGAGTACTATGTCAGTCCGGGGTTGCGGAATGTTTATAATAGTTACCTTGACCCCGGAACATAAAGGGCAACCGAAGGAACATGAGTGGGTTTTAGTCAGTAAAAGTCTGACACGCCCTCTTGCCGCACCCAGAACGGGAACAGTCATTGATGATTTCCCACTCCCCAAAAAAAAAGTACTACGTCAGTGCCGCCTGTATCCAGCGGCTTCCCGCAATTTGACTGAGCATTTGTGTATATGGCAGGGACCGTTCGAAGCTGCATATTTCTTTCCTGTTCTACGAGTTATGTGCCCTGACCAATGACAATTCAGCTTTGCGATTTGGCTACCTACGCCTAGAAGGGAAGTAGGTTATCTTCATACAAACGTACGCCGCGCTTGTATGTGTGCGCCATAGTATCTATGCGTCGTCGCACGCACACTCAACAAAATCTCGGCGCGTTTCTCCTGACGCCAGTCGGGGCTAGCACTGCACGAGGTTCGCGCGTCACTGCATTTCGACACCAGTAAACGGAACCAAAATGTCTGATAATCGGAGGAGAACGTATTGCTGTGTGTTAGGGTGTCTTGACAATTCATCGATTCCAATATTGTCTCTGTTCAGATTACCTATTGAACAGAAAAGGCCAGCTAGTCACTCATTCTAGCATATAATTTGTTACTTGATGTTCAGATACCTACTTACTTATTTTTTGTTGTATTAGTTTTCTGGCACACATGAGTAAGTAGGTAGGTAGGCCTAATTTCCTACTAGAATGTATTAGGTACTTTTGATATGTCAATTGATTCGCTGCTATTGCTTTGTTTACGTTTAGTTATGCCGATTTCTCAATATTGTAGGTATTGTAACTAAGTACTTACCTACTTCCAGTTAGAAAATCGTAATTGTGTCGTGTGTAAAAGTGACAACCCTAAGACAGTAGGCAATTATGTCGCGCTTTGGGCCGGAGATAGCCTACTTCCCCTTCTTTATACTTTGATTATACTGTGCCTCACTGTTGGTCAAAGATCTTCCCCATTGGCTATTCTGACTATTACGCCATATTCAAGAAGAGGTATAATAAAAGAACTAATAAACCACTAATCATGCATTCTTATGTATAAAACAGCAGTTGACAGCACCACATTTTAGCGATGCTAAGTGGTACAAATTATTTTAATCAACAGTCTTAACGAAAGGTAAACGAAATGAGAACCATGTTAAAAAAAAATACGCTAAGTACCCAGTTTAGTCCCGATGAAATTTAGGTAAAACAACTGATTTTATGTATTCCAATCTGGAATAACGACATTTGATAGGCAGCCGAATAGGTTTGAACAATCGAAATTCTGCTTACTCCTGAATCGATTTAATAAGGTCAAAAAATCAACAGCAAACTGATATTCAAATATGAAATGATATTGTTTTTTACTTACAGAATCGTTTTATGAACGGCCATTTTCTTTTAAGTTTTGATTAAATGCCGTTAACTGTAAACAAAATTCAATGTCATTGGACAATTTATTCAGCTTTTACAATCGTTAACAGAAAGGTCTTCTTCGAAATGAAATTAAGCAAATACACATTCGAAGTTATTGCTTTTATCAATAAATTGACATATGTACCTTTTTATTTATTTACACTTGAAGTAAATAATCAAACCTGTGCTATGTAACATCTAGTTTGATAGACATGTTTATTGTATGAAGCGTTTTAATGTTGTCTTTTACATTAATGCCCTTACTAATAATCACTGTGTAAAGTTATGTCATGAATAAAGCCTGTGTAACCATACATTTGTTGACGTATAAGCCTGTCATAACTTTATGCAGCGATTATTAGTAAGACGCTAAAAGTACAAAGACGTAAAACCTTTACATTTGTTTAAAAGGTCTCTCTCTACTTCACTGTTATGTGACATTTAAATAGAAAATTTAAGCGTGATTACTATAAAGTCATGCCGCTTTACGCTGTCAGTCAGTCCCTTGAATGCTAAGATCTTTAAAATTACGCAACGGATTTTTAGACGGCTTTTTTAATAGGTAGAGTTATCCAAAAGAAATGTTTAAATGTATAATACAACCAAATCAAAGAAAAAAAAACGTGTTTTTTAACAATTTGTAACACCCGTGCGAAGTTAAGGCGAGTCGCTGTATTAGATGAAAAACAGCCTTCCTAACTGACAACGAACGATGCCTTTCACTAATATAATATTACAGGCGAATACTCAAGGTCTCAGTTATAAAATTATTTTATCTTAACATACCTAAGGGACCTCTTCGAGTTTACTTCGGCCCCTATTAAGGGTCTGAGTCCGCGGGTTTCCTAGTGATTCATTTCAGGCTTTTAGGTCCCATAGGTAATATAAATACTTTACAAACTAGCATATTATTATAATAGTGTGGAGTTAAAATCTAGAAAACTCTACACCAAGCGATATGGAGACGTTTTGTTAGGAGGTGTCAAGTATCTATATCAAAGTCGCCGATTTTTAAAACCCTGCTTAAAAAATCTTCTTTGAAAGAGGTTTTAAATGAAGAGACGACCACCATCCACAACCCGTTTTTAATCCACCCATTAAAACACGTGTTATTTGCCATTCTTTCTTAAGAATGTCGTGGTGGCCCAGTGGTAATTGCACTCGCCTGTATTCATATTTATAATTATTATTTTTTAAGTTTATCTTGGATATCACTGACACGCCGTGCCTAGGAAAGCACGTAAAGCATCGCAGTTGTTATTCTTAGAACTTTGTCTGTCGTTATGCAAAAAGCCTGACAAGCTTAACCTAGGAGAATTGTGTCACTCAGTGGCTGGTTGTGGAAGTCTGATGGGCAGTTGCTTCACTTAAAACACTGGTATTCAGCTGAATCTTGTTAGATTGGAAGCCAACGAAAAAGCCTAGGGAGATGATGATTTGCCATTCGTTCTACATATAACTTACTTGGGCTTATCGGCCTTGTAAGGGTCAATTTATACTGGGGCAGAGTCGAAGCGCATCGAAGCGTCAAATTCTTTATAACTAAAGCGAAGCCGCCAGAATACGCGCGCACTCATTTATGTGTAGTAATAGGCATCAACAGTAGTGCTATTGAATTACTTGCCAGTTGACTCTCGGTTCGCTAGTGGGTGCACGGATACGCAGGCGCGCAGACGCGCGAACTCCGAACAATCCGCGCGTCTTTTTAAGATCTCAGAAGTAATGTGAGCGTTACGCTGTGGAGTTAAGGTTGAATTTGTTATGTTCAGTTTTGGACAGACTTTTCGATGCGCTTCGACTCTGCGCTAGTATAAGTAGACCCTACGACGGCAGCATCAGTACATCACCATGTCTCTGAATACTATAGAGTATACTTACAAGGTAGATACATACTTACTAGAAGGTTTCAACAAAAAGGCACACATGATTTTTCAACTCGAACAAAACAAATCCGACTCTAAAGTCAATGAAATACGACCGACGCGACGTTCAGAATTTCAATGAGTTTACATCCAGCAAGACACGACGCGAGATCTCTATCGTTCAAATAAAATGGAAATGCAGTTTACAATATTGAAAAATACTTCGTGATGTCTTCACTTCAGTGGATTTCAATTCTGGACAACAGACAATTATTATTGTTTATTAAATGTCGAAAGTAAAAGGAAGCGTAAACTTTAAATCTTTTCGTGAATGTCTGAAGTGAGATTATTGTAGTCTGAGAATTTAAGGAAAAGCTAATTGTGTGTAAACGTTAATCGTTTTATTCATTTTGAATGTTTTAAGTGAAATGATACATTCGTTCCTTTTTTACCCGACTGCGAGACGCAAAGAAGGGTAATGTGTTTTTAAAGAAATTTATTAAAATCTTCCACATAAATCATTATAGTCTTCAGAAAAAGATACCATATTTGAATTTAATTTAAATAATACAACATATACTTTCTGTAGCTGCGCGTTTTCACTACGTTAAAAGGGGTAGAGGGGGGGGGGACTGAGGGGTTGAGATTGCTATGAAGACACTATTAATTCACATTTGCTGAAAGAAAAGCTATAAAAGCGTGTTTCGTACCTGTTTAATATGGTGAAATCGCGTTAAAGATGGCGGGAACGGAAGCGCTTCTGTCGACGCTTGCGTTCCTGTGTTGTGATTGGCTTGCTGATAGCCGCGGTTTTCAATGCAGCCAATCGTAGAGGTTTATTGAATGTTGTCATACGTACGACGTAAATTCCTAACATTATGGTATGCGGCAACACTTTCCTTTATATTAGCTTTGAATATTTATATCTCACTGCTGACTTACAGCCATTATTAAACATGAAAAAAGAGAGACATTCTAGAGAGATATAACTTGTATGTATGTTACATTGTAAAGAGTATCTACTAAAAAATTAGGAATGGAAGTTTCGGCATTCACTCTGACGATGCCGCAGGCGAAAGCTAGTTCCATATACCTAAAAAATAAGTAATCAGTAAAGACTATGAAAATATATTATAAGAAAGGAAATATGTAGCTATAAGTACTTTATTCTAGTAGAAATGAATGTTGAAGAAACTGTACTAGTATTTTCAATCGTAGAACCTCTATTTTTACACAAGGCATCGAATGTGACCCACATACAGACAGAGTGATAAATACAGTTGCTACGTACGGGTGCTTAAATAAATAACTTATCATTAGGAATTGTTCAGTTGTTTGTTTGTGGAGGTTTCCGTGTTTATATAGACCTCTGGAGTAGGTCAAGATCTTCTACGTTATTTCAGTTTTGTGTTTGAGGACAGAGTCTAAAGTTAGATTTCTCAATCTAACATAGACCTTAAGTTTTTGTCATGGTGTTGAAAATCTATTAAACCTTCGAGCACACGTTATTCGAGACACTAGCAGCCCGACAGCCGGCTGTCGCTTTACCAATGTGACTTTTTCAATTCATATGTACTTTCTAAAGTTTATCTTGGACATCACTGACATCCCGTGCCTCGGAAAGCACGTAAAGCCGTTGGTCCCGGTTGTCATTCGTAGAAATTTGACAGTCGTTACTGGTTAGCCAGAAACTCTGACCAGTCTAACCAAGACGTATCGTGTCGCCCAGTTACTGGGTTATGGAAGTCAGATAGGCAGTCGCTCCACGTAAAACACCGGTATCCAGCTGAATCCGGTTAGGCTGGCATTCGACCCCAACACAGTTCGGAAAAGGCTAGGGAGATGATGAAGTAGTTTAATATGCTGTCCGTACGTGGTATACACTGCTGCAACACGGCTTTGTCTATTTAAACTGTAGTTAAGTAAAAACACTAAAATAAAGGCAACTATATTATTAGTTCAACGTTAATCCATTTCAAAGTATCGTCAAGAACTCTAATTCCCAATTCAACTTGTTTTTCATTACTTTGCGACTTTAGGACGTAGTTTACAAAGATTCAATGTTATTAAAAGGTCAAAAACAGTCAGAAGAAAGTTTGTAAGTTATTTATAGAACGACAAAGAAGAAGATAATTTACTTTCAAAGTTAGGGTAGAGGAGCACTGATGCTTACAAGGGCAACATCATGGCGTTTAAACTTTATCATTAGTGTGTTATGATACGGTAGTTTACACCATTATCAATTGACGTAACTTTTTATGAGCTGTCATAACGCAATGGCAACTTATGACGTCACTAAAATAACAACTCAGTTGACTATCTATTTATTGATTTCAAAGCAACTAAAAAGTAGCAAATTGAAAATGAACCGAATTTATTGGGCTCAAATTACAAGAGGTTTTATTGAAATTCTGTCTAACATTTATTGGTTAATGGTGTAAACTACCCAAGTATGGATGGACAAATACCTGAGTATTTTAAATGCCCAACATTTATACCCGCATTTTTAATGCCTAATAAATGCACACTAGTCATATAATTTGTAATTAGGATTTTTTTTTATTGAAATTTTAATCTTCCGAAAATGCCTAGGCACCCTTGATTTGTGGCTTGCAAGCAGTATATACTGTACTTGCTATATATCTTTTTTTGTTCAACAAAACTTTCTAAGTCTATCATAAACTAAACTTGAAAAAACAATGAGCTTAAAAATACATTTGTTTCACATATAGAAGCACCAAAATTAATGTAACCAAGATTTTGTAAAACATATTTTTTTTTTAAAGTTTGTCCGTGGAGTTTCTTGCCTGTTCTTCTTCATGGGTAAGGCCGTTAAATTGGCCTCATATAACATAAAAGCAACTTAAAAGTATCAATTACCGGTGACTTAAAAAGTAACATAAAATATTCTAAAGGTATGTCTACAATAGCGAAAAACGCATTAGTATCTAACCGACTTTAAAAAAACGAGGTTATCAATTCGACCCGTACATGTATTTTATTTATTTAATCAATAACATATACAGGAGAAATAAAAATTTTATCTTTTAAACTACCAAATGTCGGAAATCGCTGGCAAATACGAAAAGTAACAAAACCAGGCACTAGTTTTGAAGTCGGTTTAATTTCAAATTTTTTCTTTATTTATAGCTTCCGTAAAACTCAGTTTCATTATCAAAGCTTTATTTAATTCTGTAATAATAGTTATAGTTATTTAGTCCTACACGTTCCTTAGGTTTTACATCACTTTTATGTTACGTAACTTAAAATAAACTACAGTGGTAACATAAGTAACTTAAAAGTAACATAAAAGTAACATAAAAGTAACATAAAAGCAACATAAAAGTAACATAAAACCTAACCTCTTTTCAAAAGATCCTCGAATCTACGGCACTATGATAAATATTTAAATAATTAACAGTGTCCATCGATTAAAGCTCTTATTTAAACATCATATTTACTAAATAAGCTGTCAATTTAATCAATATGATAAAAACTTATCTTATAATCATTTAAAAACTTTTTGTGCCGAACGAAAACACGATGCTGGCCAAACTAACTGACATCATACGAACTTAACAATGGCCGACACGCAATTGACATACCATAGGCAAGTTAGATACTGGAGTTGCCAATGACTAAAAACGGATTCTAATGCTCAATTTTTCTATGGTTGTAAAAATTATGATAACATAAAATCAGTAACATAAAAGCATTAAATACGTGGACGTGCCGTTAATATGCGAAAATATTTATTATTTTAATAGCTACATTGTCGTAAAGTAATTAAACATTGCCTAAAATAAGTATTCTATAAAGAAAATATTTTGATTGCTGATGGAATAAACTGAAACCTATTATTTAATTCCAAATAGGTCATGGGGTATCATTTGGGACATTTTTATTTGTTCTAGCAATTTGTAGTCTCGCAGTACAGACTTCAAAATTTTAAAATAAAAAGAAGTAGTTTACAGTGAGTCGCATATAATAATACTAGTAAAATGATACCTTTTGCAAGGAAAACAATAAAGTTCAATAATATTATTGTATTTATCCTAAAAAAATTGCCGGACGCTAAGTTATCCATCAAAATTGTCATTTTTTGGCGGCCTTACCCTCATAGAGATCTACGTTTTGGAACAGGCAATTAGCGTCACTTTTCTGACTGACCGACAGACTCTTTGACAACTCGAAAGTGCCTTTAAATGGTCAAAGTGAAATAAATGCCTTGAATTTTGAATGTGAGAAAACCTGGACTTAGTTACATAAATAAAAATGGATCACAAAATGTGTTACTAAGCGCAAAGTTCGACATCGGTTTTATCACAAATATTTTTTAGCACTCGTTGAAATCCAAGGAGAGTAAAAAGAAAAACTTAAAAAGTCGTCTATATCCGTACTAATTCATACTTCCATACTAATCCGTACTTCCGTACTAATATTATAAATGCGAAAGTTACTCTGTCTGTGTGTCTGTCTCTTCTTCACGCCTAAACCACTGAACCGATTTGAATAAAATTTGGTACAGGTATAGTCTAGGACCCGAGAAAGGACATAGGATAGTTTTCATCCCGGAAATTCCCCGGGAACGGGAACTATTATTCTACGCGGACGAAGTCGCGGGCAAAAGCTAGTATTATAAATGTGAAAGTAACTCTTTCTGTCTGTCTCTTCTTCACGCCTAAACCACTGAACTGATTTGAATGAAATTTGATACAGATATAGACATAGGACAGTTTTTATCCCGGAAATCCCCCGGGAACGGGAACTATTAATCCCCAAAAGCTAGTAATTTATTAATTAGGGAAAAACTAAACGTCTCTTTTTCTGCTGTGTTTTGTGTGAAATCAAGCCTACTCATTGAACAGGACAGGGCATTTCGGTTTCAGCTAGTAATTAATATACGTCTAGTCCTCCTAATAATTAATAAAAGTCCGGTCTGGTGGAGATCATTGATAGTGTCAATCCTGCCAAATAATGGACCTAGTTCGGAGAGACAGCTGGTAATTATCTATATAGATTTTTCAGTCAATAAGTAAGTTTTTTTGGATATTACTTTCCCTGTGACGGAAATTAATAAAATTTAATAACATGCTCAAATAAATTAAAAGAAATATTAAATTGAATGCTTAAATTTATTTAATACAGGTTTGATATAACTAATCCGTCTAGTAAATGCGAGGTAATCAATGCCTTAACTTTGTTTTCAAATAGAGTCTTTGAATTGTAGAACAAATTCGAAATTTTCACCAAAATCCATTTATTCATTTGAGTCTAGGTGTATTTTTGGTCATGCACAACCCGCTAGGAGATGATTCTACCCATGGAAATAAACAACATTTATTATGGAACCAACTCTGAAATCGCTAAAAAAATCAGGTGTTTGTAACAAAGTTCAATGCTCAATGCCCTCCCGATCATTATATATGAAATCCATAATAAAAGTTGTTTGTTTTCATGGGTAGAATCATCTCCTAGCGGGTTGTGCCGGCCCAAAAATACACCTAGTATATCATTTTCAATATTTTATTAAATTAATAAAAAGCAATGTGAATGGCCTACTGCTAGTAATTAGGTGAGAACAGGATCAAAGCTAAGGTGGCGAACGCCATAGAGATAAAACGCCGAACAATACACGTCATTACCAGAAGTTCTATTTCCTTAATCACACCCTTTACCCAACCGCCGAACAAATACCTCCTTATTATGTTGATTGAGGCTATTATGCCATTAATTTAGACGGGGTCTAGTTGTTAGTGGCCCTGACTGCTGAGCCGAAGGTCATGGGTTTGATTCGAACCCAGGACACACTTTGTGGGACAGTTATAATAGTTTGTTCTATGGCTGTGTGTGATTTATCTATAACTAGCTGTCCCCCGCGGTTTCACCCGCGTTATATCACATTTTTGGTTACTACTCCGCTCGAATTTTACTCGAAACCACGTTTAATGTCACGCACGTCCCACAGAAATAGGATAAAAACAAAAAAAGAAGATAACAAGTATTCTATGTCCGTCCCCTGGTCCTAAGATACCTCCCCACCAATTTTCAGCCAAACCGGTTATGCCATTCTTGAGTTATAAAATTTGTAACTGACACGACTTTCATTTATATATATAGAAGATATGTATTGTATTTTCAAATTGTAGAAGTATTAGACGGGCCTGTTGGTCTAGTGGTCGGTGACAGTGACTGCTAAGCCAGAGGTCGTGGGTTCGATTCCCACCTAGGACAAACTTTGTGTGATGAGCATAATTGTTTGTTCTGTGTCTGGGTGTTATTTATCTATAATATGTATGTATTTAAAAATTATATAAGTATGTATATCAGTTGTCTGATTACCATAACACAAGCTCTGCACAGCTTGGGATCAGATGGCCGTGTGTCCCAGGATATTTATTTATTAGCTGTTCCTCGCGGTTTCACCCGCGTTACGTTAGGTTTTTGGTTACTGCTTCGTTCCCGTGGGACATAGCGTGATATTATATAACCTTTGTTACTTAGGGACAATGTAGCTATCTAATGAAAAAATAGTTTTGAAATCGGTTCAGTAGTTTATGAGTTTATTCGTTACATAAATAACAAATCTTTCCTCTTTATAATATTAATATAGATGTACATCATCGATTAGTTAACCATAACATAAGCTCTACCTAGCTTAGGATCAGATGGCCGTGTGTAAGTTGTCCCTAAGATATTTATTTATTTATTGAGGTTACTGTTACAAATTAATTCCAATTTAGGAATTACCTAGAATTGCTTTAATTTCGTTTCATATTTCGACTCGCGCCACAATATAAATCTAATTGGAATATTTATAGACATTTCAATTAACCGAGTAAAACGACCACTTGAAAATAATAAATTGTTCATTAAAGTTCTAGGAAAGACGGTAAAACTACAAGTTAATAAATATTTTAGAAGCCATGAAAGCATTTAATGTCGTCCTATTGAATTACAATAGCTATTACTGGAGAATTTAATACTTAACTCTTTCATAAGTTTTGACGGGTCTGTTGGTCTAGTGGTTAGTGACCCTGACGGCTAAGCCGGAGGTCGTGGGTTCGATTCCCACCCAGGACAAACTTTGTGTGATGAGCATGATGGTTTGTTCTGTGTCTGGGTGTAATTTATCTCTAATATGTATGTATTTATAAAGTATATCAGTTGTCTGGTTACCATAACACAAGCTCTGCTTAACTTGGGATCAGATGACCGTGTGTGATTTGTCTTATGATATTTATTTATTTATTATAAGTAGGTTCAAAGGACCCGTTCGTCTAGTGGGTAAACTTTGTGTGATGAGCATGATTGTTTATTCTGTGTCTAGGTATTGTCTATGATATGTATGTATTTATTAATTATATAGGTATGTACAGCACAAGCTCTGCCTATTTCGGATCAGGATAGGCGTGTGTGTTTTTTGAGTACCTACCTAAATTACCATTTTTATTTTTTGGGGACTGGGAAATCATCAAATGACTTCTCCCGCCGTGGCGGCGGGAGGGCGTGTCAGACTTTTACTGACTTAAACCCACTCATGTTCCTTCGGTTTATGTTCCGGGGTCACGATAACTATTATAAACATTCCGCAACCCCGGCAGGCGTTGGCCCTGTTGGGCCCCTTCCTACCTAAATTACCATTAGGCTGATACAATGATGTTATAAGTAAAAAGGTGTAGATAGGTTATATGCAGTCAAAAAGTGGCACCATAAAAGTTTGCTATTAGACCAACATGATACTGAGTATCGCGTTGACATTTGACGCTTATCTCTTTTTTACTCGCACTACTTAAATCAAGTCATCCTACTTTGACGTGTAATGTATGTGTGCATAAGTGTGTCGTTTTTGAAGATAGAATTTCGTTTAGGTAACATATCTACACCTTTTTACTTATAATATCATTGGGCCGATATAAAAATACTTTACTTAGCACGTCCTTAAGCCTAGCTGTTCAGTAGAAGTAGCAGTATTGTTGTTCTGAGGCAGTTGCTAAGGGACATTTATTTATCTCGGTTTTTGACTTTAGTGTAAGTATTTCTACTCTCAAAGGAATTCTTTAGTGTAAGTAATAAGCTTTTAACCACAACTGTCCTGCTATATTTTTTTTAGGCTATTTGGAACTAATCTTCGTTGAAGGAGTTCAAGTGGGTTACCATGACGTTTAAAGTAAGATTGTTTTATTCCTGTTCCAGAGTGTGCAAGAGACAGCGTTAGACACGTTGTCTAGCGCCCTCTCTTTCCCACTGAAAGTAATATCAAGGTAAAACTGCTATAAGGGCTTGTGGTAGACCCCCAATTACTCACCTCGCAGTCTCCGCCAGGGCCGGACACGATGTCGCTTGCCATCCGATTCGATATTCATTAGATTACTTTAGTAAAACCAGTTGGTATGTGATAAATACCGCCAAAAACATAATAGAGAGAAAAAAAATTACTTGATCTTCGAAATTCGGAAGCATTCGTTCTGTATATTGTTTTGCATGTATTTGAACCAGATTTTCGGCAGAATAGTTTAAAGTAAGACATGGTTCTAAGTATGACCAAGGTTTTCATAATTCAATCGATTTATTCATTCTAACCTTGCGTTCTTTATTATATTATTTTGTGCCATAGGATATAGAAGTAAATAAAACACACAAAATTCAGGAATTCGGATTTTAATTGGTCGAAAAATACCATTTCTTTTGACATTAAAGCGAACAATACTTACATTTAGAGGTTCTTAATTTATTTACAAAAATATTTTAAATATCATCGAATAGCATCGCAACAGTTGAGTCGAGATTGTATTTGATACGAAGTTATTCGGGTACCATTGAAGAATCTTTTTTCCAAAATAATCAATTTTGTACCCTATAAAACAAATATTAGGGTTGACATCGATGCACCTATTTACAAATTTTATTTAATGATTATTATTAACAACTTTTTGCTAATGCTATTTTTTACAAATATCATTCACACCTTCATATTAATTTAGAGCCTCAACCTGCGTTAACGCCCAAGAGGTTTTAAACAAAAGGGATCCCCGCGGGGGAGCCACGCAACTTGGCACGGATTATTTTACTTGCCGTTCGTATGCGGAAGACCGCATACAATCGGCAAGTAAAATAATCCGTTCTCCGATAGGAACAACCAAAATGAGGACTGTATTGTTTCCGAGGAGTCCACGCATGTATGTATACATATATGATGTAGGACCGATGACTGTGAGCATCCATTTAACGCAGTTTCAGGCCCAAAACTAGGCCATATTGAAGAGACAACAATCTAAACACCTTCACATACTGCAGTAATTTACGCGAACAGACGCTATCGGGTTGCTGAACACATACAAACATTACTGCAGCACCTGACAGTGCTTTCAAGTTTTCTACGATGACTCCAAAGAGGCCTTTTAAAAATAATTATAATCTTTCAAATCACAGTGCTTAAATGTTTAATGAAAATACAAATTTGAGCAACATTTATACTCTGTTTCTAAAACACAAAATGTTACTCGCCACATATTTACACCTTTACATGGCATGTGTGTTTAGATTTAGCTCGACACTGTCTTTTATATCTTATATATAAAATTCTCGTGTCACAGTGTTAGTTACCTTACTCCTCTGAAACGGCTTTACCGATTTTTACCAATTTTTTTATGCTGAGAATCGGCTACCATCTATTTTTCATACCCCTTAGTGATAAGGGGTTGTTCACCTTTAACATTTTTAACGCGGGTGAAACTGCGGGAGGCAGCTAATAATATATACAATGGAGAACTGATTGACTGACTGCTAATATTAATTGTCCTAGAGACACGAAACTTGGAGGGTGTGTTCTTTGTCAAAAGTATACTAAAAACAACTAACAACAAAATTTCTACCACAAAGAGATAGTGGTTGGAACTAGGGGATGGAAGTCTCCACATCCACGCAGGCGAAGCCGCGGGCGAAAGCTATTAAACTAATAAACAGTCTGAGGCTTGTACTACGCTGTACACTATGACCACTTGTAAAGTTTGTTTAGCAAGTTAATGTCCGGCAGTCACTTGCACTGTGTAAACATTTCTAATTAGGTAAATTTCTGAAGAAACTTTTTTGATTGGCAGTTGAGTGGTTGCACTGCGTGTCTTAAACTAGATTCCTGCTCAGAACAAATAGTTCTATGACCTGCAGGTTGATCCTGGTCTTAAGGTTTGCAGTCAGTAAATGAATGATACAGATAAAAACGCGTGCGAGATAATTAAAAATAAAGATATCAATATACTTAACACTTATGTACTTTTTACATTTAACTTAAATGTGATCAACAAATTATACGCATTACATATTATAAAAATATTTTTGATTTTTTTTTCGACCTAACGATTGCCTACACGAGCAATAGCATTGACCGTTTACCTTGAAGTTTGATATTGCACAATAAAATAAAAAATTGTGCGAACTACATTGTCATTTTAAACAATTTTTTCGTTGTACATTAATTCCTCAATTTGATAGAGCGCTCGCCTAATGGAGCGTTCTAAATATATGTAAATAATCTCTTTCATTCGATTTATTCGCACCAATATTACATACAAGTAAAGTATTTTTCCACCTTAATAAAGAAGTAGATAGATTTAAGAGCCCTCTCACATGGACTGTCTAGCATTAGACTTTTATATTAATTTATATTTTGCCCTTTTCCACTTTCGGTGCCCACGCAATCACATAGTTGATATATTACTTTTGAGTATTACATAACATCCGACTACATAGTGAAAAAAAATACACTGAAAGAAAATGTAATGTTCTTGTAATTGTTCTTCTGAAGTGTCTTTAAATTGTTCAATGAAAATAAGTGGAGTTCTAATTTTGAAAAACTTTTAGTCGCGATAAATTTTTTAGCAAGTAGTTTCTTTGGGAACCTCTGATTCACAGTTCACTTCCCTCTCAGATGTGATAGACAGATTCGTATTCTCTTAAGGGTAATGTTTGATTGTACCTCTATTTTTGTATGATCAACAAACAACGAAAAAAAAAAGATAGCGGTGGTCAGATACTGCAGCAGCAGTTAAGATGGCGACTTTTAGGGTCGTTTTGGCCATATTTATATAAATGGTACTGCAGTATCTAGCAGTATCACTGTCGACCGCTTCCAGTATAATTGAGCCGATATTATGTCATAAAATTCTTCTTCAGTCTCATCAGATTCCGGTCAACAGATCACTTACCGTGCTAGTCAATCACGGAAGAATACTGCTAGACGTGAAATGTACGAGGGCTCTGTTACAACAAAAATATAATAATTATCACTATAAATTCTTAAAATAATAACATTCAATATTCCATCTTTTATGTATATAAATATATAGTAATAATAATACTTATTTTCATTACCATATAATAATAATTGAACATTTAAAAACTTTAATACTGAGCTCATATTTTCTTAATATTCATTATCTAAAAATTATGATAAATTTTATTACTATCTAATTAATCTAGTTGATATCGATATAGTTTTATTAATAACTTATTACAATAATTTACATCAAAATTAAAATTAGAAATGAGATCAAATACAACATCTTTGACGACACATTATTTTCGTAAACCGTAACCTAACTTTAAAAATAAAATGCATACTAGACTGTTTGCCTCTTTTACGTTGATTTTAATAGTAAACATACGGTTGTCGGGACATTTGCCTGCACGCATTGTTGTTACAAGCGAGAAGAGAAGAGAGAGGTGGCACGAACTGTATATATGTTACGGCTAATACCCGAAGTGCGGCTACACCTAGTTTTAGCCGGTTAGAACTAGGTGTAGCCACTCACTCTTGGTTAAACCTAGTATGAGCCGATTGTTTTCGGGTAAAACTAGGTCTAGCCTTCATCATGCCGGCTACAACTAGGTCCAGCCATTCCCTGTTGGATAAAACTAGGTCTATCCGATATCATTCCGGCTAGAACTAGGTCCAGACAATCCCTGTTGGATAAAACTTAGATGCGTGTCCCGCCAAGCCTTCCGCCCCGCGTCACACTCATGACTCACAGCATCTGCAGCAGCGGCGCGGGGTGGAGGGCATAGCGAGGCACGCGCCTCTGCAGGTTGTGAGCGCCAGGTGCTGCTGATCTACTGCAGGTCTACTAGCGAGTGTGACTCACAGCGTCTGCAGCAGCAGCGCGTGTCTTAAAACCAAATGTGGCAATAAAAAGTGCCTCTGCAAAGCTGCTGGTATTTTGTGCAACTCAAAATGTCACCCAAGTTTATGTTGTTCTAATAAATAGTTTATGTTACTTTATAAAAGTGTGATTTATAATTATATAATAACATTCTTTAAATGCTCTGCCGATAGCATGCCAGCTACAACTATGTACAGCCAATCCCTGTTAGATAAAACTAAGACACACGCTGCTGCTGCAGACGCTGTGAGTCACACTCGCTAGTAGACCTGCAGTAGATCAGCAGCACCTGGCGCTCACAACCTGAAGAGGCGCGTGCCTCGCTATGCCCTCCACCCCGCGCCGCTGCTGCAGATGCCGTGTCATGAACGTGACGCGGGGCGGAAGGCTTGGCGGGACACGCATCTAAGTTTTATCCAACAGGGATTGTCTGGACCTAGTTCTAGCCGGAATAATATCGGATAGACCTAGTTTTATCCAACAGGGAATGGCTGGACCTAGTTGTAGCCGGCATGATGAAGGCTAGACCTAGTTTTACCCGAAAACAATGGATTATTCCGATCTGTCACCCCGTTTTGTCCCCACGGGTGAAAGATAGGAAAAAAAAGTTCAATTTGTCCCCCAGTTAGCAATGTGTGAAACACATTTTCTATTAACCTCTTCACGCTACTGCGCGCCTAGTACTTTTGATTGATTTAAATACTAAGTATCTCAGTATTTTCAGTATTTTACCAACCCATGGGGACAAAACGGGGTGACAGATCGGAATAAACCAAAACAATCGGCTCATACTAGGTTTAACCAAGAGTGAGTGGCTACACCTAGTTCTAACCGGCTAAAACTAGGTGTAGCCGCACTTCGGGTATTAGCCGTAACATATATACATCACTTTGTAAGAGGGAGATAGCCACCCTTTGATGAGGTTTGAAAGACCCACGTTTGGGTTGTTGTTATACTTACTATCTGTCCTTATTATATCATTATAAGTCAATGCTTTTCCCCTTTTTGTGAAACCCTCAATTGAAGTTTAATCCTAAAGCTATGTCAATTTTAAACCTCGATAAATTATGGTGACACTGGCGCCGATTCTCTTGTGCACAAACTAACGTTAATTTAAGTTAAGTGCATTTTTCTCTTTCCATTTCTTAAAGAAAAAGACAGAAGATACATTTTAGTTTAATCCTGTCAAATTAGACAGCGCCTGATGACAATTGACGTATATTTAGACGCCATGTTTTTAAATTGCGTCTTAATTATCTATGGAGTGTATAAATTTGACAGGACTTAACTAATATTTGATCTTCTGTCCTTTTCTTAATTAAACGGAAAGAGAAAGATGCACTTAACTTAAATTTAGTGAAGTTTGTGTACAAGAGAATCGGCACCACTGTGTGACTACTTTTATTTCAGACGTACTTTCATACTTCATACATCATCATCATTCATCATTTTTTTTTCTTTTCGTTTCATACTTTCCATAAGTCGCACTTTTCATACTTTTCTGTATTTCAAAAGACGGTTACGGTTGGTATTTTTAATCTGTTCTAATCACAAGATTATAATTTGTGCGGGACGTACCTTCTCGGAAAACAAAATTTTTGTGCATAATAACTTTTTGGCAGGAGTAACTAGATTCATTTTAACACATATTATCACAACGGGTATTAACGCGAAAAGTGATTATAAATACCTTGGAAGGCTTGACATTGCCAAACAAATTCGTCATCTTGAATATTTACGGAAAAAACGAGCGCGAGTGGAAACATCGTTGATATTTTTAACAAAGTGTCGCGATTGGGACTTACTACCTACGTGTGTACAAATAAAACCGCGTAATGACATCGCATTTTCACGTAAAATTCTAACGAACGCGAGTGTACGGCTCCTTAAACAACTTATCCGTAACAAGCACAGTGAACTTAACACGATACATAGTGAGCTATATGTGTTACTGAATGAGTGTAGTGTGACCTTGTCTCGTGAGGACTTTGACCTATGTGACCGTGTAACGTTTCTACAAGCTGATCGGACTTTCGAGTTATGTAGTGAATCTCATGATAGAAAATTCTCGAAGTTATACAACCGTCGGTATGGAAGAAACAGTTCTACCCCCACGGTAACGGATCCCCAAAGGGATACCGTAATAAATTTATCACATATGAGTCTCGACGAACCTACCACAAGCATATTGGCCAAAGGTATGAATTTTGCACTGACACCTAAGCGAGTCCCGTATGAAAAAGTAATTAGTAGTGTCGAGGAGACGATTATTCGTAATAAAATACCGCCCGGCGATGCCGACACCCTGAGACAGGACGTTGCGGTTATATTGCGAAAGTCGAAGCCTCCGGCTAGCAACACCACTACAGAAGAGCGTCAAGCACTAAAAACCATACGGGATAATCCGGATATTTTAGTGCTTAAGGCCGACAAGGGAAACGCCACTGTAGTGATTAATACGTCTGATTACCACAACAAAATACGGGAGTTACTGAGCGACGACAAGGTTTACAAGCCGGTCTCATATAACCCTACGGCCCGAGTAACACGGAAAATACGAGCACTTATTCAAGAACATAAGGACCTATTTACAGAAGATGAGTACGAAAGGCTTTATAAACCTAAGGCACACCAACCGCCTCGACTGTATGGCCTACCTAAAATACATAAGTCCAACGTGCCATTGCGGCCTATTGTAAGCCAAATTGCCTCACCGACTTATGATCTTGCGAAGCACGTTGCGTCAGTATTACAGCCACTGGTAGGAAAAACACCGTCTTTTGTAAAGGACTCGCGTGACTTCATCCAGATTGTAAAGAGCCTGAAGTTGGAACCCAATGAACTCATGGTGAGCTTTGACGTTGAGTCGTTATTCACCAATGTGCCAATTAAGGAGTGCCTGGATGTGGTTAAAGATGTACTTAGTGACAATGACATGCCCCACAACTATATTGATTTGCTGAAACACTGCTTGGATGGCAATTACTTTCTTTTTCAAGGCCAACATTACCTTCAGATCGATGGCGTAGCTATGGGAAGTCCAGTGGCCCCTGTGTTAGCTAATCTATGGATGGAACACTTTGAAAAACAGGCACTGAGCCTCGGCCCGAAGACCATCAGGCTTTGGAAAAGGTATGTGGATGACATTTTCAGCATTGTCCAGGGAGGTAAACAAGAAGTGAGTCAATATGTAGAACACCTAAACAGCATCCACCCAAAAATGCGCTTTACTTATGAGCTGGAGACGGACAGGTCGTTGTCATTCTTAGACATTAAAATAACCGCGAGGTTAGATGGGTCCTTATCACACTGTGTATACCGAAAGCCTACTCACACTGATCGGTACCTACATGCAACGTCACATCACCACCCCCGACACTTACAATCCGTTATGACATCACTAAAGAACAGAGCGTATGACCTCTGTGACCCTGAACATTTGGGGCAGGAGCTAGACCATGTTCAGGAGGTACTTAAAAAGAACGGATATAACATAGGGGATGGGCGACTGTTGCGACCGCTGAAGAGGGCCAGACATCCAAACGTCAGCAGACAACCTGCCTTCATGCCGTACATCAAGGGTGTGACAGACAAGATTGGATCCGTCCTTAGGAAATTTTCCATCCCTACAGTCTACACACCTGAGGCCAAAGTTCTCAATAAGGTAGGCACGGCGAAGGATGTACTGCCGCTGCAAAGCCCAGGTGTTTACAAGATCAACTGCAGCTGTGGTAGTTCCTACATTGGGCAAACAAAGCGGACCATTGCTGAGAGGCTCAAGGAACATATCGCCGCAGTCAAGAACCGACAGAGCAACAAATCAGCGATAGCAGAACACCTGCTCCATGCTGGTACTAATCACTGGATAGAATTCCACCGACCGCAAATTCTCTCCACTGATCGCCACTACTATACAAGACTTGTGCGTGAAGCGGTTGAAATAAAGAAATGCCCAAAGAATTTCAATCGGGAGGATGGCTTTAAATTGTCATCGACGTGGAATCCAGTGATTCGCATAACACAACCTCGTTTTTCTGCAAAGTCGGTTAACTCATCTGTGGATACAGTCAGCGTAGTGTGTAGACGGCCTAATATGGTAGAAAGTGATAATAAGGGGGTAGATGAAGATTCATCGCCCGAATGCAGGGAGCTGTGACATCGCATCTTCAGTCTGCTTGCGACCACGACCTGTGCAACCAGGTCGAAACGTCAAGCCTTCCAAGGTATTTATAATCACTTTTCGCGTTAATACCCGTTGTGATAATATGTGTTAACATGAAACGCGAAAGTTTAAAAGTTAGTATAGATTCATTTTACTTGTAAATAACAGCTTTCCAAGGCATTCGAGGACTCAACCCTCAGAGGTCCCATTAGAGACTTTGAACAAAAATATTTTGTTAAAAAGCATCTTTTTGATAGTCTTATTATAATCCAAAAATAAGTAAATAAATAATAATATTTTGACTTTGACATACAGTCCCAAAAGTGCATAGTTTGAGATTCGGGGTTGCGGAATGTTTATAATAGTTACCGTGACCCTGGAATATAAAGGGCAATCGAAGGAACATGAGTGGGTTTTAGTCAGTACACACGCCCTCCCGCCGCACCCAGGACGGGAGCAGTCTTTGGATGATTTCCCACACACCAAAAAAAAAATAGTTTGAGATTCCACTACATTGGTGCCGATTCTCTTGTGCACAAATTATCGTAAATTTAAGTTAAATGCATCTTTCTCTTTCCGTTTAATTAAGAAAAGGACAGAAGATCAAATATTAGTTAAGTCCTGTCAAATTTAGACACTCCATAGATAATTTAGACGCAATTTAAAAACATGGCGTCTAAATATACGTCAATTGTCATGAGGCGCTGTCTAATTTTACAGGATTAAACTAAAATGTATCTTCTGTCCTTTTCTTTAAGAAATGGAAAGAGAAAGATGCACCTAACTTGAATTTACGTTAAGTTGTGCACAAGAGAATCGGCACCATTGTGCATTTTAAACTAAAACAAGTTTTCTAACAATAACGTTGCTATATGTTAATGTTGTTGTTGTTTATGTTGTTATAATTGACTATGAGCGACGTCAATAGTTACACACATTATGTATTTTTAGTACACTGTATACGTAACAATAATAACCTTTGAACAATGAATAACAGACGTTATTTTTATTGATCCGAGGCAAAAAACGCTGCGCTGAAAACCAGCGTCGTGGACTCATGCCTGTGTATGGGTCACGGCATTATGCTGAGCGCTAGCCGTTTTACACAGTAGTGACGCTACTTAGCTGTCTTTAGATTTAAGGTTTATAGTATAATAGGTTTTTTTATTTGTAGCCCCTTTTGCACGAATAAATAGTTTTTCTTTCTTTGTAACATTTATTTAAGTTCTCAATACATTTCTATCTATATTTACACGTGCAAAATATACACAACAAGTGACAATAATAATCTAGATCGTTGATTAACATTCGATTCTCCCTTTAATTAGTTTCCCAGTAAACATAAACAGGAATTAATAGCGTTTGGGTTTCGCATTGTTCTCAAAGAGGTAGGTATTTAATAGGGAATGTAAATCTTTCCATTCAGTCATTAGGCTGCGTTTCCACCAGAGGATTGCGAAATGATGTGGGTAGATATGTGTTTTAAACTAATTAAATCATAAGAGAAAATGCTAAAATGGTTGATGATAAAATGATTCCTTCTTCTGAAGCCAATCTTGGGCTGAAGATCAGATAAATATCAAAAATAATATCATAAAATTGAATTACAATATTAAATAAACGAGATTTTATCAGTTCAATCAGTTGCAGCTTTGATTTCAAATTAAGTTGCACAATGCAAACACTATTAGGCAAAATAGGAGTTTTAAAAAAATAAGTGAAGTTATTGATTATTTTCACATATTTCTCCTACTGTAGACCCCACGCGTATCTGGTTGAAATGCAGCCTTAAACTGTTTGTCCACCGACGCTATTGACGACACATCAACGAGAATGAGATGACGGCAAGCCGAGCTTAGTATGATGTGACGAAAAGTGCGGTGGAACCCGCGCCGACGTCGCGTTAGTGTTCCACGCGCGCCTCAAAGAGAAGTCACACGAGAAGGGGCCCAACAGGGCCAACGCCTGCCGGGGTTGCGGAATTTTTATAATAGTTACCGTGACCCCGGAACATAAAAGGCAACCGAACGAACATGAGTGGGTTTTCGTCAATAAAAGTCACGCCCTCCCGCCGCACCCAGGACGGGAGCAGGCATTTGATGATTTCCCACTCCCCAAAAAAAAGTGCGGTGGAAGCACGGCTATAGTAAATGTTTAGTTGCACGTTACTTTATACGCGTTAGCCTCACGAGTGACGTTTAGCCAAGCTTAGACTTCCAAGCAGATAAAATCAAGCAGAATCAAAATAAAAATGATGTCGCCAAAATTTCAATATTATTATTAAATGATCGATTTACACCTCCTTTTTTTATTTAAGCAACGTTTTCTGTGAACGACAAAATGTATTCACTGGAAGGTGTACTTAACCAAAGTTTCCAAACATTATACTCATATTGTTAAAATATTTTAAAAGTTTAATTTTATTTAATGGAAAAAGCTCTCTCTTTTGACGCTTCAAAAATTGGCAGTATTGTTCTGGGAATTTTCGCCCATGCTTATAACGGTGCTGAAATTCGTGGAAATACACCGGCTACTATGGCAAGTACTTTTGCAACACTTTTTATGCAATATGAGCTGTATGATATCACTATAATAAATTAAAGTTACGTTTTTAGCATACATGTGAAAATTATTTATATGCAATACATGCCATTATTTGGCGGCTACCCCTACTTACGTGGCTAGTAACATTTTTGGTATTTGTGAGCCATACTTATTGCATTTGAGTAAAATAAAACTTAAAAAAACGTCTTGCTTAACGACAAGTAAAGCATTACTAGAAAATGCTAACATTTAAAAAGAAAAAAAAAAGAAAAAAACTTTTGATTTTTTACTGTATTGGTTATATCTTATATTGATTTATTTTCATTCCAAACTTCTAATAAAGCTATGATGCCATATATATATACTGCTAAAAAACAACCCAACCAATCATACTTTAACTCCTAGTCTCAATACAAATTAAAGATGAATATCATAAACTAAAAAAAGTATATAAGTAAACGAAAAATTATAGCTAAAATGACACTCATACGTCTCATCAATTATATTGAGATACAAGATGGCAGATACAAGATGGCAGATACAAATTTAACAAACGTGATCATGCGAGAGACTTTATACCATTTTAGAAGTCTCTAAGGAGGTTTCGAAAACTCAATTTTCTTCATAAATGTAATTACACCTCCGACTTTATTTATTGAGATATTCATAAAGAGAAATTAAGTTGGTGATAACTTTCGTGTAAGGAAATTACATTTTGCAGCAGGCGCCATAAATATATGTTTGTAATTTGGTGTTATGTAAAGTAAATAAATTGAGGAATTATATTCCCTAGCGAAATAGTAACAACTTGATAAAAAATGAAATCAGGTGTGACTGAGTGCTACGTGAAAAAAATATGATTTATATAAACATATATACAATGATTATGTATAATGGTAAACTTAATGACTGAATGATGACTGACTTTTGATATATCGACGCCCAGTCCAACCTGCTAATCCTAGAAACATGAAACTTGGAGGGTGTGTTCTTTGGGTGTTTAGCGCTGAAAACCAGCGCCGTGGACCTGTGTACGGGCCCGGCATTATGCTGAGCGTTAGCCCTTTCGTGCATAAGTTTATAATAGAATTGTTTTTCGTTCTTTTACTGTAAAACTTTACCATCTTATAGCACGAATAAACTGTTTTTCTTTCTTTCTTTCTTTGTGAAGAGTAGGTAGCCACTAAGAAAGGTTTTTTGGAAATAGAGAACTTCTAAATGGGTAAAATATTTGATGGAAGTTCGACAACCACGCGGGCGAAGCCGCGGTCCAAAGCTAGTCGACAATAAAGTAGCTTGCTCTACAGATTCTTTATTTACAAAGCGACAGCCTTTTTCGTGACGACCAACGCACAGTAAAAACGATATTCGAAACATAACATTTGCTCAGTACTTTTTTTATGGTGTAAAGGCACACTAGAAAGCGTCTTTTGGAAATTCAACCACTAATATGGGGCGATATTGGGGTTCCATGTGTGAATAAAAATGGGCGCACAAAGCCGAAGGAAACGACCAGTCCAGTATGAGATAATGTCTAATAGTACATAGTGAGGTAGTGGTTAGGCCCGGCGTTGCGGAATAGTTATAATAGTTACCGTGGCCCCGAAACATAAAGGGCAACCGAAGGAAAATGAGTGGGTTTTAGTCAGTAAAAGTCTGACACGCCCTCCCGCCCCGCCCGGGACGGGAGAAGTCATTTAATGATTTCCCACTCACCAAAAACAAAAGGTAGTGGTTAGGTATTAAAACCCACTCGAAAAAAGGACATTCAACTTTGAATAAATACGGAAGTTATTTTAAGGGTAAATATTTCTGTTAAACATGTTCAGAGGTAATCCAAAGATTACTCCACATACTGACATGTAAGTTTTATTTCCTTAGAAAATATGCAAAAGGAAAAATATTACTACAAAGAGAGTGATCTTGCTATTTTTAAGTCCGTTTTATAAAGAGTGCTTTGACCTTTTATCAATAAGACGTAAAGCCAATTTTCCATCGGTTCCATAACAAAGAGTTGCTATTTTAAAACAAAGCCTTGTTACGGGCTTGAAATAAAACTATGAGAAAGGAAAAAGCTATGTTGAAGAAAATGTATATAAGAGAGCAACCTGAGAGCTGATGGTCTAATGCTGAATAATGCTGCTAATGGTCACAGAGATTAAGCGAAGACGGACAGACGGGCAGACAGACATGGCGAAACTATAAGGGTTCCTAGTTGACTACGGCACCCTAAAAACCACTATACAATAAACCCTCCTTTATCAATTTCTTCAAATAGTTGTCTTTTTATCTAACCTTTTACTAACATCCTAAACGAAAGTTCACTGTTGAGTTTAAGTAGATTAAGCAAAGTTTTGCAGATAACTTGGGAGATTCGCCGAGTCCTAACAATTTTGTGAATGGAGCGAAGTTTATTTTTCGAAGATAGAACACGGATATTAGTAGGAAAGTTGGTAAACTAAAGTCTGGTTTCTGACTGTATTTTGGTTACAGAGACATTTAGTTGGAGACTAGTATAATAACTCACATCTTGACGATCTACCAAATACATTAGCTAAGTTTTTTCTCCGCGTCTGTTTGCCATCGTGTGTCGAGGCGAGGTGCCTATTCCATCGAGGTTCGAGAGAAGATTGAGGGTTAGGGAATACGTGGTCAGAAAGGTCACGGTAGATCAGAGGTCACCGATGCATTGCACCGACTAGTTAGAAGCACCCACTCTTAAATGCATCAGATTGGCGAAAAAATGGATCAGAAAGTACGCGAAGAGTGTTGCGGAATGTTTATAATAGTTACCGTGACCCTGGAACATAAAGGGCAACCGAAGGAACATGAGTGGGTTTTAGTCAGTGAAAGTCTGACACGCCCTCCTGCCGCACCCAGGACGGGAGAAGTCATTTGATGATTTCCCACTCCCAAAAAAATAGAGTACGCAAAGAGTGGCGGCATAATGTCAGGCAGCCATTAATATTCAAACCAAGACTACGAGCATTCTAATAAAAGTGTTGCGACAGAGAAGAGAAGAAGAATCTTGCTATCTTGTTTTGAAAGTTGTGCGACGTAGACAACTATAGAGACTGGCTGTAGCACTAAGCAACGGTTATTTTATCTCGACCCTAGTGTCTAAGTATCTAGACTTCTGTTCAAACGAATATTATTTTTCCAATCAGTATTTGAAACCATTCAAACATAGATTGTCTATAAAAAATTTTTGGTACTAAAAAGCCGATCATATTTCAATTAACTATAAAATTTGAATTTAGTTGCCCTCGGACCAATAATCTAGTTACAGAGTTACCAAAAAGTGACGGCACATTTTAATGTTGTTATACAAAATCTATAAGAGGACCGCATTTTGATATAATGTAAAATATAATTATGTGAATGAATTAATGCTCTGAAACATCAAAATCTAAATTGAAAATACAATAATAAATAGACAAAAAAATTACATTGATAATATAACTAACTAATCACTATCACTAAACAATATTGAATCACTACCTCAGTAGCAACATCTCAAAAATATGTAATATCGTCTATGTTGGACAATACTGAAAAAATAAAATGACATAGAGAATAATCCTGGACTTATATACTAATTAATAAAAAATAAAATACGCCGGCCGAGTCATTTAAAAAAAGCGTCCAAACGCCAAACCTCTGTACGGGAAGAGTCCTTTGGTTTGCAGTCAGAGATTAGGCCGGAATTATACGGTTCACTCTCTTGTCCCTCTGTCTCATTATCCTACAATTTGAGACCTCTAGGATGAAATTAGACGCAGAACCATCGCCGAAGGCTTTACCTGCTTTCTGAGGCCCCGATGATCTTGGCCATTGAACCCAAACGATGCAGTCGTACTAACGGCCACTTGGCAGACAATCCATCTCGTTAAACTGAATATTGTATTAATTATAAATATTTATGACTTAATAAATATACACTTTTTTACATCAAAACTTCACTTTTAAAGTATTTACATTTAATAAATATTAGTCCAGTCATCTGCACTAACTGTCACTTTATAAATATTGTCGTTTTTTATATATTTACACTCTCCGTCCATGAATGTAGGCTGAAACAAAAATATATACATTAGTTATTACATAATAAAATACCTGTTAATAGTTATCACTAGAATCTATATCAAAACCCATCATAAGTGTAATAAACACTTTGATAAGAACACACAAAATACACACAGTTTTGCAAGCATACATACTGTTAATAAGTAATACCAGTCACACTCATTCCTTAATATGACAGAATTTCAGTAAATAAAAATGAAAAATGCCAAATAAAACATTGTTAAGAGGTTTGCAATTAACAAACTGCGAAAGAACAAGAAAAAAACTACAGCACTCGTAGCCCGTAGCATTCAGCTCGTAGCACGTAGGCCGTAGCAATCATTTTCGTAGCTACAGCGTAGCAGTTTAAAAGTCACGTTTCGGAAAGTTTAACATGTTTACGTGTGCAATATTATTATACATTACGCCATAATGACGTGTCATTTTCATAGAAAACGTATTAGTGCAAAGAATTTTCGACGCGCAATCTTCAGCAAAGTGTCGCTATAAGGATCATTATCATAATGTGGATTTCAAGACACAGAAAAGAATATCATCGGAGTTATATCTTCTATAATGGCTTTTTCTAAAAAAAATATCACTGCAACAACTGAAAGAAGATTTTTGCCGAACGTGCTGAAACATTGCTTTTTTCGTTAGTATTTGTTTCAAAGGAAGTACGAACATTTTTAGCTTACAAAATTAATGGCGCCTGAATGTTGCGGAATGTTTATAACGTTGCAGAATGTTTATAACGTTGCGGAATGTTTATAATAGTTACCGTGACCCTGGAACATTAAAAAAATTAAGTGCTTATTTCCATAACAAAGAACTATATTATAATTGGAGATATTTTTAAGGTTGCAATATTATATTTATCAACTACTTATAACCTTTTTATTGATAAGTTTTAAAAAACAAAATACTATATTTTATAAATTCTTATCCTTTCATAAAATTGCAAATAATGATTCATTGTTAAAAATTAAATATAAAGCTTCTAAAAAGAATGACAATAAAAAAATAAATTTTCAATTTATTACTACTATTTTTCCCATAGAATTTCACTAATGTCTCCTTTATGTCTTTAGACTGAACATTAAAATGGCGCCTATAACCATTTAATAGTAATGCTAAGGCCTATTAAAAGAACTTATAGACGTCTGCGAATGACTAAGAGTCGTTACACAGCTTAGGTAAAACAAAAGAAATACTATTTTGGACCATAATCTTTTGGAAATCTCTTTTAGAATGACATTTTATTTTTAAAGAACAGCAGTGAAGAAAACACAGCTGTGTATTCTTCAAAAATAAAATGTAAAAAGTGTTGCAAGCAACAAATTAAACTAATGTGTTAAAGTGATGTTTAGGTATGTACTTAACTCTGAAATTCTTAGAATTGGGATGGGCAACTAGATTTATATTTGTTTTGTGAATGACGTTTTAAATTGTCTTTATTGGTCTATAAAGGAAACAAATGAGTTGACTTTTGACTTTGAATTTTTGTGTCTTGAATCTTGAGATTAATACACTTTAAAATTAATGTTTTTTATATATTTAGAGACAGGTATTTTAATTGTGATAAACACACAGCCAAAGGATCTATAAATAAGCTATAATAAGTATACCGAAACGAATTTTAGTATAGGGTAAAATAAGAAATGAAAAAAAAAAAACAAAATGGTCGGGCTTAAGCAGCTAGTAAAGTAAACTTGTTACGTCATAACAAAGTAAATATGACTAGAAAATGGATAGGAAATATTTTTAAAGACGAGAAAAAAAAAAACTAAAATATCTCCTGTCTTTGAAAACAAAGCCAGGAGCTTACTTAGCCTTTATGACACAATGCATGCTTTGCTTACAGACATAGATATATAAGTACATCCCTGAACACCTCCACAAAGTGCTATTACCACTAGAAAATAATTTTACAAGATCTGAAACAATAGACGATCTAAAGTGGCAATTAGTAAAGTACTTTAGCTGAAAGTTTCATAACGATATAGCATATAAAAAACTTGGAACGTCGGCTTTTAAGACGCACAGTTTGACCGATGAAATATATTGTGAACAGGGACTTAAAGACCTCGTAAATTCAGAATTTTATTATCCTCAACGAGAATTTGTTAACCAATTTCTATTGCTAAGGGTGAATATTTGATTGTAAGTGCCTATTTGAATAATTTGATGATTAAAGTTTAAGTCTGTCATTGGATTTAGTCCAAGTGTTCACTATAGGCGTCGTAAGCCGAGGATTGCCAAAGTCGAGTCTATTCCTGCGATCTTAGGCATAATAATAATAATATCTTTATTTCGAGTAATATGAACTCATAGTGTTAGTAACAATCTTTCTTAAAACCTATGTTAGTATAAGACTCTAAACAAAAACAAAAAAGAAAATAATATAAAATAAAAATATAACCGTGATTATATGCGAATCACTGCCACACGTTTAACACCGAGGTGGACAACTTGCAACAGTGACTCACATATAAGCAGTCGAGTCTGCTCGCCACACAGCGCAGGATAATGTTGGGGCTGCCCCGCACGCGGCGCATCAGGGAAGCGCATCGTTTTCTCATAGTTGTGTAAAAGCAATCTACTCGAGCTTCAGCAAACATCCCTGACGCACTACAGAAACGGGGCAACCCCATCAACACCCTGAACGCATTATTATATTGAACGCGAAGGACACTGTACGAATTCCGCGTACAGTGTCGGCATAGCTGGGAGAAGGAATATCGGACTGGTTATAGTCAATAAGTGTCTGGCACAGTCATCCACCACCCTGGAAGGAGGGCTCCTTCCAGGGCATCTATAAGAATTTTCCACCTCTTTAGTTTACTTATGTTGTTGAAGAAGGTACACGTTCTGACTCAAAATTAATTGTGTATTAAGTTACATTCATTAAGAAAAGATAAAAAGTTATGTTTCAAAACCGTGCAATAAAGTTACTTTTAACAACTTTGAGCCAAATGAATGTATTAATTTTCAAACTCACTGTTGTGTAAAATTAACACAATCATGCCAAATAGTGTCCATTGTCAAGAGAAATTGTGGCCTTTGCATTCTACTGCAGCTTATGTAGCACAGATAACTGGTCATGGTGGCTGAAGAAATATATTTGATCAAAATCCGAACATCATTAAAGCTTGGTCGCAACTGATCTTGATTGGTTCTTAATTAACCAATCAAGATCAGTTGCGACCAAACTTATTATAATCATTTTGAAAACTTGACTCAATTTAAGTTAAACTGTGCTCAAGTCATTGAACTAAGGCTTGAGTTCTAATAAAAGGTTCGAGTCCTAAAATAACTTTTCTTCTTCTTCTCCTTCTTCCTGCCCTTATCCCATTTTACTTGGGGTTGGTGCAACATGTTGTGTTTTTCTTCCATACCAACCTGTCACCCGTCATGCTATCACTTACTCCTTTCTCCTTCATATCATTCTTCACACATTCCATCCATTTTTGTTCAGTCTTCCTCTCCTCTTCCAACATACATACTCATAACTGTCCTAACTATATGCGTCTCATCCCTCCTCTAATCCTTAAATAACATTATTATAATTTTCTCCAAGAAAAAACATCTCTTCTTTACCATGAAACTTGAAGCTCATTATTTGTAAAACAGTCTAATAGGTGAAGCCTGAGATTAAGTACGTAAATGCGCTCAAGATAAAAGTTACGAGTTGATAAGTTTACAAATTATTAAATTTAGATAAAAATCTTGGCGTGCGACTTTTTGCATTATTTGAAGTTCGTAAAGCGAATCGACCTGTCAAATATAAAGATAAAGATATATTTATTGCACAAATGTGTACATAAGGTTTTGAATAGTAAACATTACAAGTATCTAGTATCAATATAAGAAATTAGGTGCCTAAAAATAATTATTTTTTATCAAAAAGCTCATGTTGGTATAAAAAACATTATCAATCAACATTAAGTAAAAGTCAAGAGTCGGTAGACGTCAATCTTTAGGTCATAGAGTCCTTCTAATAAGTCCAATTATAAAGATATCAAAGATTAGTCTTATGCAATGCTATGTACTTGACTACAAAGATTTTTTGGAAATTCTAAGCCTAAGAGATTTAACTCTTCTAGGGTTGGAACAGGGAATGGAAGTGTAACATCTACCCAAGCGAAGTCACAGGCGAATGCTAGTCGTAAATTTAATTAGGTTACGCAACGAGTTCCCTAACTGTAAGTAATCGTTGACAAATTGTTACTAAAGATATAACTTGGCCTAAAACGGTCATTTTCTAAAATTAATATTTATTTGAGCAAACTAAAATTCAGTACAGATTAGTTTTCATCATTAATTTAATATTAACAACGAAGTCTGTAATAAATTCTCTTCTCTAAAATCCTTTCACTAATAAAATGTTTTCTGCCGAAAGACAATGAAAACTATTTTCATTATGTTTTAGATCGACTGCAAAAGTTCTAGAAATTTCGCTTCCGACGATTTTATTATTGTAGAGACAATTTCGTCGATAAATTTCGTGCTGCTAAAGTTTGATTTTGATACAAATGTATTTTGTATTTCTATTTTGTTCGCAAAGATAGAAGGGAAGCTGCCAATCAAATACGCACTAAAGTTCTACCTTTTCAATATCTCCCTTCAGAGGATATGAGAAAAGAAAATGATATTTCCTTTGTCTGCCATTTTTAGTACGTACATTGTGAGTATCTGTAGTTTTCTTTTGTTTTGCTTGGTATTTCAATAATTTAAAATGGTAAGGAAGCAATAGAGAATGTAAATGTATTTTAATCATTCGATAGTTTACAAATATTATTTAACACCATTAAAGTTGTTTTGAATACTTATTTTTCAAAAAACATTTTAAATATGGCAAACCCAAACGGCCACTTGAAACACATGTATTTTGGCACGCGTTGCTTTTTCAAGAAAAAGATCCAGCATTCATTAAACTCTTTTAAAAAAAAAATCTTTAATCAACAATGTCAACTCACTACTGTTTTATTAGTTACTACACAGAGAGATAATTATTGACACAGATCATACAAAACACGCAATATATTGATACTGGTGCTGATTCTCTTGTTCACAAACTTAACTAAATAATAAATAAATAAATATCTTAGGACAACTCACACACGGTCATCTGATCCCAAGCTAAGCAGAGCTTGTGTTATGGTAACAGAGACAACCGATATACATACCTACTTATATACTTTATAAATACATACATATTATAGATAAATAAATATAAGTTAAATGCATCTTTCTCTTTCCATTTCTTAAAGAAAAGTCCTGTCAAATTAGACAGCGCCTCAAGAAAATTTACGTATATTTGGACGCCATGTTTTTTAATTCACGTCTTAATTATCTATGGAATGTCTTAATTTTACAGGACTTAACTAATGTTTTTTCTTCAGTCCTTTTCTTAATTAAATGGAAAGAGAAAGATGCACTTAACTTAAATTTACGTTAGTTTATGAATAAGAGAATCGGCACCATTGTCCCGTGTCTCCAGAGCATTAGAACCTCAATTGGAAAGGTCTACTTCCTCGGCGAATTAAGCTGACAACCCATTTAGCAAACGTCCAAAACTTGCGTCATTAATACACTTCCTACATGCTCTAATCTTTCGACTTATATATCTAGTTGTCACATAACATTCAACTCTAAGTAAATGGAGTCAGAGTTTATTTTGCGACGGTCTATTTCTCACTTTTCCATTATCATGATGACTTTTGTATGACAAATGGGTTCTGCAGGGTTGATATTACAGCCATTTCTTTATTGCCTCCTGTCGCGCACATTTGATTTTCTTTCTGTTTGGACCCGTTTCATATTTTATTTGATGTTTATTGCTTTGGATTTTATTAACGACGTGGTTTTGGTTAAAAATAGAACAGAAATGTAATTTTCTGGTACTTAAATAGATTATTTCTAAAATAGTACGTGGACAAAGTGATAGAAAATGTCTGATGCTTATGACAGAATGGAGAGCCTTCGCAGATGTTATTTACCGATTATTTATTACGTATTAATGAGTCCGCACACCTACGCCACATATTGCCGGCATTTAACATTGTTAATAGTCGAAAAGAGAGAAAAAACTAATTAGTCCGTCAGTTAGCTTAAAAAAATATGGACACGTATTTTTTCTTTTCCCTCGTAAATTAAAAATAACGAGGATTCAGTGCGTTACGTCACGCCTAGTAAACAACATACAGTTGCACGCTACTAAATAAATACGATGGAAAATTTTTAATGTGTTTTTGTGACTTAAAGTATCAATGATTTTTATGAAGATATTATCAGAAATTATAAACAAGCATTCATTGTCCTTTCATACTCAAACAAGAAATTTAATAGTCCTTCAATGCTATACACACGACATAGTCCTCCATATTTTATCTTGTCAAACTAAATATTTATTTAGTAAGTATAAACACTGTAAGTTCCAATAAACATACAATATTTTCTCCCTTATTATAACATTAAAAATAGCTAGACGTTTCTTAGTCATAGTCATAGTCATTTATTCATGAACAATATTTTGTATCTGAATTCACAATAAATTACAAAATTACATTTTTTTTACATTTCTACCTTATCATATCTTACCTTATCTTAATTTAATAAATTTGACTTTCATTTTTATATAGTCAAGACTTAAAATAATATTAGAATTTCTTAATTAATTTAAACATTGTCTAACATTAAAATTTAAGATAAATTAAGGCATTACTTACGAATAAAATTTGAAATAATCAGAAATGTCATATTTAATTAAATAGAAAAAACAATAATAAAATTTGTAGTCATCAATAAATGAAATTAATAAAATCCAATAAAAAATTACACAATAATAAAATAACAGAAATTAAAGTTCTTCCACAGCATATAGACACTTATTCAATAGGAATTGTTTTAGTTTTAATTTAAAAGCGCTGCTATAGACCTCACTTTTTATTTCTAACGGCAACCTGTTAAATAATTTTACGGACTGGTATCGTGGACAGTGTTTAACAATTCGTAACTTATGATTATTAAACTTTTTATTCTTTAAGTCAAACCTACGGGTGCCTTCCCTAATCTGCCGTTCCTCCATTGACTCATAGTCATGTATGTTTTTGGCCAAATTACTTAAAAGTACTAGTACGTAAAGACCTGGAACTGTAAGAATGCCCAAATTGGTAAAATGTTGTCGGCAACTTTCCCTTTGTGAGATTCGGACCATGGTACGAATTGCTCGTTTTTGAAGGACGAAAGCTCTTCTGCAATTATATTCATAGCTATTCCCCCAAAAGAGTATGCTATATCTTATTTTAGACTCCACTAGCGCAAAATATACCATTTTCATTTGTTCTATGCTGATTTCATTTCTCAGGGCCCTCAGAGCGTAACAAGCAGACGATACAGATGCATCGATTGACTTTAATTCCGGTTTCCAGTTTAAGAGTTGGTCAATATGTATGCCTAAGAATTTTACTTCAGGAACGGCCGTTATTCCAACTTCATTTAAGGCGACATTTAAACTATCGGAGTTGCGGGCTGTAGTTTTAAATAACATTATTTGAGTCTTTTTACTATTAATAGACAATTTATTTGCCGCGAACCACACATGAAATGCTTGTAAAGTAGCATTTACCCTATCCGTCAACTCTACCATGTCATTAGCTGCCACTATGGCATTCGTGTCATCTGCGAATATTACTAATTTAATGTCAGGTAAAATTGTATTTAAATAATTAATCAGATCATTAATATATATTAAAAATAAAATTGGTCCTAAAATCGATCCCTGTGGGACGCCCTTTGATATTCCTGCAATTTTGGATTTATAAATTTTCTTATGATTATTCTGAATTTTGTCAATTTCAACGTACATCCGCCTGTTTTTTAAGTAAGAACAGAATAGTCGTAAGGTATTTCCTCTGATTCCGTAATGTTTCATCTTAGTCAAAAGTAAGTCATGGTCAATTGCGTCGAATGCGGAGCTCAGATCTAGAAAAATACCTGCTACTCTCATTTTATCATTTATATTGCTCATAACATCATCTAATAATGTATATATTGCGTCTGAAGTGCCAACACCCTTTTGATACCCAAATTGTCTTCTATTTAATACTTTGTTAAGTCGCAGATGTGTTAAAAGTCGTTTTTTTAAGAATTTTTTCAAATAATTTTGACAGAACTGGTAATAAAGAGATAGGTCTATAGTTTTTTAGGATCAGATTTACTTCCCTTCTTATAAACAGGTATTACCTTTGCAAGTTTTAATTGATCTGGGAAAATAGCCTCTTTTATACAATTGTTGAAGAAGTCAGACAGAGGCTCAGCTAGTATTTTAATGTGCTCCTTGAACAAACTAATTGGAACCTCATCATAACCACAGGAATGTTTGTTTTCCATTCTTTTAACTATGGAACAAATCTCTTCTGAAGTGGTGGGAGAAATTTGCATCTCACTAATAACCTGATCTGCGTGTGAAAGAAGAAAGTCCATAGTATGGTTTCCTTCATTTACGTTAGTAGTATCTTTATAATCAAATTGATTTAACAGTGAGTTGGTAATTTGTTCTGGGTCTACTATAATCCGTCCATTAACCTTAAACCTGAATTCTTGCTGAATCACTTTCTCTTTATTAGTGCATTTGTTCACAATTTTCCAGATTTCTTTGCCCGTATTTTGTGCTTTATTTATTTGAGACATAATGCTATGCAAATATTTATCGCAAAAACATATTATTTTTGCGATAAATATTTGCATACAAGCACTAATATTAGGTTAGTTATATTGACCGTAAAGGTATATAACTTTAGGCTAAAAATACAAAATGATGATTTAGTAACCCATTTTAAGATTGCACCTACATTGAGCGCGCATACTATGCGTGTTGTTTGTCTAAATTATTTTTACGAGTTAGTGTCAACTTACCCACATTGCAGATGCAGAATAATTATTACCGATCTGTTATTACACATTGATATTTACAGTATTTTATTGGAAATGAATCGGTTTACTTATAATAACATAGTAATAGTGTTTTACATATTTTTATTGCAAGTTGTGCCGTTTCATTTAGGTGTTCCTAGCTGCCGCCTATATACCCGCGAATTACTTAATGTGCTACTATTAATAATTGGCCATGGTCATTCACGTATAAAATTCTCCAATATGTTTTCAGTAGGAATTACTCACTACAATGCAGCCCCGTAGCCTTAATATATATTACCAGAACTGCCGCGGCCTACGAACTAAAATGACGCAACTTCGCCAAAACATTTTGGGCAATAGTTACGATTTAATAATTATGACGGAGACATGGCTGCACAGTGGCATTTTTGATAACGAACTTTGCGATGATAGATACGACGTATTCCGTAAGGACCGCGACCTTGCTGTCACTGGCAAGTCGTCGGGGGGCGGCGTTATGATACTCTCGCGACATGATTTGGGCGCATGGTGTAATGACTGTGAGACTAATACCATTGGCACAGAACTCTTAACCATAATAATACCGGCCCGCGCCCTGTCGACATCGGCTAATCTTTACGTGAGTGTTGTTTACATTCCGCCGGATCCTTATAGGATAGCGTCAGATATAGATTTTGTTTTGCAAAGTGTTACGAACTCATTACCTTACAACACAAAAAATAACTATTTACTAATTGGAGACTTTAATTTACCGTGTATTAAATGGAGTGTGGGTGGGCCAACTTTTCTAAAACAAGGTGCCGTCGAAGTACAAAACGCAGCTATGAGGTTAATAAATGATTTATGTTTTTTAGGAATAACGCAATACAATGCACTTTCCAATCACAAAGGCCATACACTTGATTTAGCGTTTTCCAACTTGCTGTTAAATATAAACGAATGTATCCATCCGTTAACGAAAGTTGACATTCATCATCCGGTGTTAGCTATACAAATCTCTGACCTTGAAATCTCTCCATTTCGTGAGTTATCTGCGCCGAGACGTAATTATCGTAAAACCGATTATAACGCATTAAATAGTTACTTTGCTAAAATTGACTGGCACTCGACGTTGGATAAACAATCAACGGACTGCGCTGTCCGTAGGTTTTACGACACGATTCAGACAGGTATTGATGAACACGTACCTCTCAGCCGAACAGTAGGTTCTCGCAAATATCCCATTTGGTACAGCAATTCGCTTATAAAAATTATTAAAGAAAAAAGTAAGGTACACTCCCGTTGGAAACGTTTCGGTAACCGACTCGATTACGATGAGTTTGCATTGTTGCGGGATAGACAGCGATATGTTCAGGAGCTTTGTTATAGTAAATACCTGCAGGAAACCGAAAATAACTTGAAAACCAATCCTAAAAAGTTCTGGTCTTACATAAAAAATTTGCGTGGAGGATCCAGTTATCCAAAAATGTTGTCCCGCAACAACGTTTACTACACAGAGGGAAAAGATATATGTGAAGCGTTCGGGGACTTCTTCCATGATGTTTTTGGTGAACCCTCTGACTATGACCTGGCTAGCTTAGGTGACACAGAAGTTGGTGATGGTTGTATTGATATCATAACTGACCTACAATTTACTCTTTCAACTGTGGAGGGGTCACTGAGTTCTTTAGGTACGGATAAAGGTCCAGGCAGTGACGGAATACCACCATTGTTTTGGAAAAGTTGCGCAAAGTCTCTGGCATGTCCAATTACTTTCATCTTTAACCTCTCTCTAAAAGAAGGTACGTTCCCAAATGAATGGAAGAAAGCATTTATAATTCCCATACATAAGAAAGGTTCACGAGTAAAAATAGAAAATTACAGGGGTATTTCCATACTTAATACTTTAGGTAAAGTTTTTGAAAAGCTTGTGTACCATGCTATATATCCTTGCATTTTCAGAGGTATCTCTCATAAGCAGCACGGATTTTTGAAAAAGCGTTCGACGGTATCTAATTTAGCTTCCTTTTCAAACTTTGTCCTTGAAAATACAGACAATGGCGGGCAGGTTGATGTGATCTACACCGATTTCGAGAAGGCCTTTGATCGCGTGGATCACAGCATCCTGCTCAGCAAATTATATAGATTGGGTATACGCGGCGACCTACTACGTTGGGTAAAATCATATTTATTCAAAAGGTCACAGGCTGTAGTGTTGGGTGGTTACCGCTCTAACTTCATTGAAATACCTAGCGGTGTTCCACAAGGATCCCATTTAGGACCTCTTTTCTATAATGCATATTTATTCGATATTACCGACTCTTTTAAACACTCTGAACATTTAATGTACGCTGACGACAAAAAAATATTTTGCAAAATAACTGCAGTAGATGACTGTACAGATCTCCAACAAGACCTTAACAATTTACATAATTACTACACGAGGAATAAGATTACAGTTAACGTCAATAAATGTCAATGCATCAGTTATACACGTAAGAAAAACCCTTTAACGTATTCGTACCAATTTAACGGAATAACTATAAATAAAGTCGAGGTAGTGCGTGACTTAGGAGTCACGTTCGATAAGAAATTGGCATTTTCAAATCACATAGACCTTATTACCAATAAAGCTTACAAAAACTTAGGATTTGTTCTGAGATCTTGCAAGGTATTCAAAAACATTGAAGCCCTTAAATCTGTATATTTTGCTTATGTCCGCAGCGTCCTAGAATACGCGTGTCCAATATGGTCCCCTCAGTATGTTATATATAAAAATCAAATGGAACGGGTTCAAAAAAGATTCATTAATCACCTTAACTATCGCCTCCGCAAACCTCCTATGCCCTACGAAATTAGCTGTCGAACACATGGATTGTTAACACTCGATGAACGACGTATACTGTTGGACATGTGTCTACTTTACGACATACTGAATGGTAAGCTGGACTGTCCGAATTTGTTATCACAGGTCAAATTTAATGCTCCCCAACGACGCACTCGCCACACGCCATTGTTGCATGTACCTCGGCATGCAACTAACTATGCTAGTAATTGTGTACTGACTCGTATTGCTCGAACATATAACAATAACTTCTCTCAAATTGATATATTTAACTGTACAAAACAGAGTTTTAAAGCACAGGTTAAAAAAAAAATTATTGATCAAGACAAATAGCTTGCAACTACGTTCCAGCACTATTAAGCATTTTCTATGCTTATTTTTTTGATTATTCATTATAATTAATATTCCTAACTTCCTTATAAGATATAGTGTATTTTTTTAGTTTAAAACCCATTATTTTATTTGCTGCTGTAAGTCCGTTCGCATTGTATACATTATTTAAGTTAAAAAGGAAAACCTATTATTAGCCTTACTAAACTGTTTTATATTTATTTGTAATGCATTATATGTATCGCCGTTGGTTTTCTAAATAAATAAAATAAAAAAATAAAAATAAATAAAATAGCAAGCTTTTTAGCTTTAGAAATAATATTTCTATATAACTTAACATACTTATTTTTATATTTTAAAACACTTGGTTCAAGGTTATTTCCATTGCATGCACATAACAACCGTTTCATTTTACTCGAGGTACGTATCCCTTTAGTGATCCACTTTAATTTTGATTTTTTCTTAATGTTAATTCTACATTCTCTCTTTCTGTAGCTATTACGAAACACTTCATAAAAACTTTTAAGAAAAGTATTAATACCCAAACCAGTCCAAGATTTGCTACGAATGCCCTGTGCAAATGCTACACTGTTTTTACTATTAAATATTCTTTTACTTATGGTAATAAACTGGTTCTCGTTCGAGTTAAGAGCGTATCGATTTTTCAAACTAATATCAGCAAATATACCTGCATGCCCATCAGCTAGCCCATTGTGATCTACCTCACAATCTAAAACACATGCTACAGGCAGATTGGTTATGATATTGTCGATACATGAAGTACTATTATTGCGAATGAAAGTAGCCGAAGAGATTAGATGCCTAAAATTATAACATTTTAACAAACTAAGGAATTCCGTACTTTTTTTATTGTCCACTAACAAATCGGTATTAAAATCACCGCAAATTATACATTTCCTATTGAATAAATAATCCAAAAGCTTTTCCAGCCTTTCCAAGAACTGTTCAAAATTTTTTTCTATAGGATTTCGATAGCAACAACAGATGTAAAGACCAGTGATAGTGTCTTGAATACAACAAATTTCAAAACATTCTATTTTATATAAATTATTTATTGGTTCACAAATTTCAGTTTGTCTGTCGATATGCCCTAGAATTAGACTACCTCCTCTTAATTTATTTTTTCTAGTGTTATAAGCGACTAATCTATAGTTGTTAAAAGTAAACACATTAGCTGTGCTCTCGTTCAAGAAGTGCTCACTTATACATATGTAATCCAGTCTTTTATCAAGACTATCCACATAAACCTCTAGTTCATTTTTCTTATTCATGACTCCGCACAGGTTTTGGTGATAAATTTTAAGGAATATATAATTATTAAGATCAAATTCTTTTGTCGGGCTATAAGAAGCAATAGGTAGTTTAGGATCGAAAAAAATAACTATCATTGGTCTGTGTACTAATGCTATTTGTAATTGGTTTGTAATTGTTCAATGTAGATTCATTCTCAGTCTGTGAATATGCATTATTATAACATATTAATTCATTAGATTTAAGTTTAACATAATCCAAATAGTCATTTTTGTACTTCAAGTGAAGTATTTCCTTATGGATTAGCCTACTTGCTCTCGTTGTATTGAAGTATTTTGAAGCTATTCTAGTATCAATAAAATTATCTTGTTATTATTATGATTCCAGGAAAGCATCTAGTTTTTTATATTGTTTTGAGTATTATTTTCTAAACACTCAATATAAACTGACTGGTAATTTAGTGACAAAATACGTAAACATAATTATTGTATTTATAAAAACACTATTTTTTTTAAAAACTGTTAATAATTCAATTTAACGTGTCTGCCTGTTTGAACAGCTGTGCAAAAATCCATTCTATTTGCAGTGCAGGTTTTCATGAAGAAAGTAAATGAAATATTTTTAATCAAAAGAAGATTTGGATTTTTTTAATCAAAATAATGACCTGCACCGTGTTTAAAGCACATTTTAAAGTTTATAGTAAAAATAATGAAAAAAAAAACAATAAACATTTTTCTCTGAGAAAGTTTTTGAGTGTTCAGCAGTTTTGAGCTACTTCATAATTATGTATAATACCAATCACATTCAGTCAGTTTAGCCACACATCCCAATTTGGAAGAACTTATCTCCTAGAGTGACAAAGACAGCAACAGATTTGAGAGCGACTTAAAATTAAGTGACGTTTCGGTATTCGGACATTAGACGTATAAAATATAACGTGTACATGTTAATTAAAATTGTGGGTTATTTATATAAAATATTTTATCTATAGATAATAAATAAAAATAAATAAATAAATATCCTTGGTCAACTCACACACGTCATCTGATCCCAAACTAAGCAGAGCGTGTGCAATGGTAACCAGACAACTGATAAACATACTTATATAATTTATAAATATATACATATCACTAAATAGTATAAAATCGTCTGTCCCTATGTATGCTTAGATCTTTAAAACTACGCAACGGATTTTGATGCGGTTTTTTTAAATAGATAGAATGATTCTTAAGGAAGGTTTATATGTATTTATTTTACTTACTTATTATAGTAGAGAAAAGCCGGGTTTTTTAAAGATTTGTTACAATCGTGCGAAGCTGGGGCGGGTCGCTAGTTATATATAAATTACACCCAGACACAGAACAAACAGTCATGCTCATCACACAAAGTTTGTCCTTAGTGGGAATCGAACCCACGACCTCAGGCTTAGCAGTCAGGGTCACCACTAGACCAACAGGCCGTCGAAAAAAGCTGTTGGTTTCCCTATTAAACACTTAATGTAATTTATCTATAATAAGTATGTTATATTGTATGTATAAATTATATAAGTATGTATATCAGTTGTCTAGTTACCATAGTACACGCTCTACTTAGTCTGGGATCAGGAGACCGTGTGTGAGTTGTCCAGGGATATTAATTATTATATTATATTATTAAACAAACATCTCTCACCATCATAATAGATCCCATGTGGACACTTAGGGCAGCTAGCAAGCAAAGGCGGTCTCCGCAACGGGGGGTCGCTGCACATCCGAAACGACGAGCGCTGCCACTCGTTTACTGCACTTCCTCTTGAACTTCTGAGTTCCTCGATACCTGTAGAGACGAATACTGCACGGGGATTATTTTAGAAGTTCCAGCTTATAATATGGTTTTACAACATTTACCTAACCTCTAAACTGTCGGTCTGTTACACTCATTGATCCTTAAACTGGTTTTGGTGAAATTTGGTACGGGGCACGCTTGGCCCCAAGGTAAGACTTTTTTAAATATAAGCGACATTCACGCGGACTTGTAAAATATGATGGTGTTAAGTCTTAATTAAATGAGAAATTAACAAAATATGCGATCAAGAGATTGCTGGTGTGCCCAAAATACATAGGTACTACACAAAATACTAAGGTAACAAACCAGGGGCCCAATTCTCGTGCGTTAGATAAATATCGAAATCGATATTTATCAAATTAAAATGGCGGATATCCAGTTATTTGGATAAATCGGCATTCTCAGTTTATCGAGTGAGATAATTATCCAACCATTTCATTCATTTGTCATTGAATTTTGTGATATTTTTGATTGATATAAGACTCTCGATATCTTATCGAATTCGATATTATATCACATAAACCGAGAATTAGGTCCCAGTCTTTTAGTTTTATTAAAATGAAAGTTTTTTGAGATTTTTTTAATTTATCTTAAATGGGAAGAATTTGAAGAATAAAGCCCAGCGCATACCGGTGGACGGCGGGGCAGATTATTTTCATGAAACAACGAAAATTTATAATAACATTCAATATATGTATACATAGATGAATGGAACGGCAGGAGCTAAATGATTGTAGGTCGTAGGTTTAAAACCTGCTTGAGATTTTTTATGGACGCGGAATGAATTCCTGATGGCTATCGTTTCTGAACGTGTATTTTTCGTGGTGTGGGGAGAAGGTTTTTTTTTATGTAGGTTGTACTATAAAAACTACACTAGTACTATGTAGGTTACTAGTGTATTCTGAATATCGGGTTCGGAAAAGTTCATAGCTTAGAGATTGACTATGGAGCAACATTTTTCTCTGCAGAAGAGCTGGTGCAACAGCGAAGGCGTGATTTGTATACGTTAATTTGAACTCTATATGAATCCGCCGTTGACTTTTACATAATGTATTAGGTTAATACTTGATTAATAATAGTTAGTAGTTTTATGACATACTTTTGGAGACAACTAGATTTGTTTTCTCTAACATTCTTTATGGTCCCCAACATATCAATACTGTGGCATATGATTGCAAAAGAGAGGCAGTGCAAGCGAGGTGCACTCCAAATTTATCACAATAAAAAAATAAATAACATCTAACCTAACAACTAACAGATATCAATAAAAACAAAAGAAAAAAAAATGTGGGTCTCCAAATCTACTCCAAAGAGGCTTTACTCAAAAGTACAACAGACCACTTGGGCCTGGCGTTGGTATCCAACTGGACCCCAAAGAGCTAAGGCCCGAGGCATACCGCGAGATGCTGCTTGCATGCCCCGACATGCAGTTGTGCGCCGACGGTCGCTCGCGGCATTGCAAACCGTCACTGTACGCTGGGCAGCAAATGCTCCTCGATGCCTTCCCGCGCCTTCCGCCATGCGCTGGCCTTTGTAAGGACAAAATTCATTTTCACCACGACGGGTTTGGTTTTCACTTAAATAAAACATAAAATGGATATCGAGATACAATGTTACAATGGGTTGGTTTGGTTTTGGGGTGTTTTGGCACCCAGTAATTTAAGCAAATATATCAGTTGCAACGAGTGCAATTATCAAAAAAATAACTATTCTAATTTAGGTACGTAATCATCGTCAAAAAAAGATATTGAAAAATTTCATAATTTTTAAGTCGTCATTTGTGCTTTTCTATATCAATCCATTGATATATATTATTTTTATACTTTGGAAAAACAAATAAAGCTTTTGATTTATTTTTTGGCTTGTTTCCGCCAATATCACGGAACTCTAAAAATAATTCGTATAAAAACAAAATAAAAATATCAACTTAATTTAATTTTGATTTCATTGGATGTTATCCAATCCAATCCAATGTTTGTGTCTTGCCTGTCTTTCTCCGTTTTACGAAACAATATTTTGAATTTAACAATTTTAACCCTAACCAGGTTCAGCTAATTAACAGTATTTTATATGAATCGACTGGGTAACCCAGTGTGGGTTACCCAGTGATTTCATTAGTGTTATGCAAATTAAATATCTTGGGTGCCAAAACGCCCCTAAAGTACAAAAATCGTGTACTGAATCCATGGTATAACTAATGTTTAATTAATTTTTACAATTAATTTACGTTTTAGTTTAATTTTTTTGGCTTCTCTAGTATGTATTAAAAAGATCCTAATTATCTAAAATTTAGTACATTGCACAGACGTTAAGGAAGTCAGAAATAATTTAAATTGTTATAAATCTACAAAATTAACTACGTACTGCCGAAATAAATCCAGGCAGGCAGGCTTAAAGGCTGTTAAATACACAAATACCTAAATATGTATAATATGTATATACATAAAGTGTCTAGATTATATTTAAAAAGATTATAAAATGCGACTCAAGTTAGTACTCGAAGGATTTAAGAACGAGCGCATACGCTGCAAAAATGGTTTCTTATAAGTTTAAAGTTTAGTTTTATCATTGTTTTATTTGTTTTTTTAATAGCCTAACTAATACAACCTACATTCTGAAAGTTTCAGTAACTTCCTATTATGACTTCAAAGACTGATCTGTAACAAACTGATACTTAAAATGTTATAGTCTTCGTAACAGGAGTACTTTGGCTCTAAACCCTAAACAGAAAGTTTCATATTGTGTTAACCTTTAAACCACCAAGCGACAGCCGGCTGTCGCGCTGCTATTGTCTTTGTATTGTGTCTCGAATCACGTGTGGTCGGATATTTAAATTCCAAATAATGTATGTCGAAAGTCTAATTTCAATATTCGTCACGTGTCGAAGTTTGCACACGGGTGCAAAGTTTAATTGTTTAAACTATTGTTATATTTTTGAATCGGTCGACGGGTTAATACCAATCTGCGGGGAAAGCTCAACTAAACCAGTTTAATCCCATATTCAGACAGCCTTCAGCTTATTTATTTACGTGTCCGAATGTAAATATAACGTGACCTCATTTGTACTGTGTATATATACTGATACTAGCTTCCACACGCGGCTTATTCACTTCCACATTACCTATGTAAACATGATCCATTTATAGTGAAAAAAATATAATGTTTATTTTTGTTGTTGTTTGTTTAATCGAGCTACTTATAGGGTGGTATTATATACCTATTTAACATAAATCTAGCTATCAATATTTTTGACCAATCCTACTGTTAGCTTCACAGATTAGCAAGTTTAATTAAACAAAAAAGACTTATTATGAAACCTTATTCCGGGATTCATTCAGAAGTTTATGAGTAAAATCGTAACAAAATTCCTCCAGATATTTTTATTTTTTTGTTTGTATTTGTACGCTATTATTTCTGAAAGCACTAATCCGATTAGGTAAACAATTTTATAGATAGATGAATATGCTCATAATGTTTGTGTTCAAGAAATATAGATCTTTTCATAATAAAATACCATAAAATTGCGAACTGAAGCTAGTAAATAGATAAGAATATTTATTCTTGACAAGAAAAAATATATACGATTTCTTTTAGAAATATCAAAATAAACGAAGCTTTTCTTCCTCATTAAATTCGTAATAAGCACAAGAGTCTTACAATAATTTTGTTTATCGGCTCACTGAATTCGTAAATGTTAAGAGACGGAAACTGTCAATTTTTTCAAGTACGTACTTTATCAAATAAAAAAGAAAATATCAACCGATGAGTGAATTATTCTCATTTGATAGTTGTTAGACAGTCACAGGAATAACACTTTCCTCGTTGTTGTATTTAAATGTTTTGCCTTACCATGATTAGTAATTAGGACTATCTAGTAATGTGTAAGTATAGTGCATGAGGTTCCACCTTAATGGCGTCATTCTGTACTCTGTGGTACTTACTTCTATATAATAAATATCTCTATGATTCCGTGGTCTAAGCGAGTGTTTCAAATTCAACACTCGTTATAAACTTGTATTTTTCTAAAACGTGATAAATATAAAAGTTAATTACCAAACTGTCAATTTGCCTTGAAATAATTCGTAAAGAATCGGTAAAATAAGAATTAATGATTGTGATCCTGGTCTGGAGTCTGTTATGAATTCTTGTCGTTTACTTGTTTTTAGAACGATCATTGACCTAAAGATCATTTGACCAAAGAACTTTCTTCCGAAAGAACGAGTGCCCAAAATTCGTAGGAACGAATGATCGTTTGGATTAAAAGCGTAGAGAATAATTTACAGGTCACGATAAGTAAACATATTTTAACGTCGTAAAGAGAAGCGCGCTTCCGTACTATTAAATTTTCTACGAGTACTATTAAAAAGTTCTCTTCTAATATTATACATTGCGCTGGCTCACACATTATTTTCATTGTTTGAGGAATGCTGTTTATTTGTAAACTTGTGAACACTATGCTCGCTGACATTATGTAGCTTCCATTTCCTAATTTATATAAATTTGTAGTTGCTTTTTTATTATAGACATGTAATTTTTGACGGAAATGGTTTTTAGATTATTCATTCTAATTCACATTTAGCCATGTAAAAAAACTTGTAACACGATTATTTTTAAAAGAGTAAGTATGGAGTTTCTTGCCCATTCTTCTCCATACGAAACTACATTTTGGAATGGCCAACTAGAATCACTTTTGTAAATGACGTTTCAAAGTGCCTTTTTTGGCCTAATGAGAATAAACGATTTGACTATTGACTATTAAAATAAAATAATAACCTGTTAATAAACTACTACCTTAATGAATTAATTTTCAAAAATATCAAGCCTACAAGCCTATTACTTACGATAGATTACGCGAAAGCTGTCAAAAGAATCTTCGTATCATCCTCAGTGCTGGTAAAATAGTCTATAATTCAGCAGATCCTCGTAAAAGCACAGTCATTTTATTTAAATTTACGGACGTGGTTAATTTGATCTTGCAAAAAGTGCTTACACATATCAAGGGATCAAAAAAGGTCGAATATCATATTTAAAACCGAAAATAAATCATGTAAGTACGACCGGACGTATCCTGAGGGATCGAGGCTTTTTATTATGAATCGCAAAACCTGGGTTATGTCTTGGGTCTGTCTAAAGTTCACATTTTTTTTCAGTAAATGCTCATGCTTATTAACAGATAGATATTAAAGAAGCTATTAGATAGAAAAGACAAAACTCTGAAATTTCTATGAACTTAATATCCAATTTATCGTTACGTCGTTGAAACATACCGAAAAGAAACGTCTTATTATTTCATGATGAGATATCAATTTGAAAGAACCGATTTATAAATTTCTAGGCCTCTAAATTGCTAGATGAAACCTATCCCAGTATTCGTTAAGAAACCCAATTATTTTGATAACTTCTCCACCATTATATTTCGATAAGTTTAGTAATTGAGTTGCGTAGGTTAAATGGGAGTACGTAAAAACAAATCTGATGATGTATTCAGCGGCATCTGGCAAGGTCTGATTGCTTTCCGCCCACCCGTGTTGTGCTGACTCCAACATACGCAAGCAATTTTTCATCACAAGATTGTATTGCCTGTTGTAAGTTCCTCTATGAGAAAGTTTTTGATCGAATATCGTAATAACTAACTGCCATTTTTAACAGCCTATCTATTTGTGGATTGGGATAATAGAGGTATATAGATGCCACCTCTATTCACAACTTATATCTCTAGTAGTCACATCTCAATATCCTACTAATATCCTACGTCCTACTAATATTATAAATGCGAAAGATTGTGAGGATGGATGTATGTGTGTTTGTATGTATGTATGTTTGTTACTCTTTCACGTAAAAACTACTGGACGGATTTGGATGAAACTTTACAGTAATTTAGGTTATTTATCTGAGTAACACATAGGCTACAATTTATAATGATTTTATGTAATTTTGATCATAATGAAACAATAAGTGTCAATTAAGTCGGAAAAAAATCTTCCATCTGAGAGCTATCTTGGCGTGCGCTGCCTAAACCAATGGAGTTACATAAAAATGATGTACCTTAGGATTGTTTGTCTTAAATAGATCTAAATAAAAGTCCGCGGCAGCATATATCTATCTCTTATGTGCAAGCCAGTACGACCAAAATTGTGAACCATAAATTTAATTTAATTTGGTACTATTTTACAATGCACTTATTAGTATATAATTATCAAACTCTTATCAAAATGAATACATTTCTCACATTAAGTATATAATGAAGATAAACTTTGTCTTCCACACTAAGTAATTTGGCAGAATAGTTTAAAAGTTATCACGATATGATTGACTTGAACGGAGCGCTTAATGGCAAGCAACAGACCATCCACGATGAAAGTTGGCTATGTGAAAGAACTATACTAGCACCAAGAAATGAGACGGTTGCGAAAATCAATAAAGTTATCTTGGGCCAAGTAACCAGCGATGCAACAACCCAACTCCATCCATCGACACAGTCATGTCATCTGAAGACTGTACGAGCTACCCCGGGGAATTTCTTAACTCTTTGGAGTTATCCGGGGTGCCATCACATAAGCTCGAATTAACCTTTCAACGACCAACCGACAGCCGGCTGTCGGGCTGCTATTGTCTTTCTATTGTGTCTCAAATCACGTGTGTTCGAAGGATTAAAAGTCGGAATACCCGTTTTGTTAATGCGCAACTTGGACGACCCGAGACTATGTAATGGCACTACATTGCGAGTCATTGAACTAGGCATCAATTGTAACTAGAGAAGCTAAGGGTGAAAATGTTCCTATTTCACGCATCCCAATAATACCCAATAACTTACCCTTTAATTTCAAATGTTTACAGTTCCCACTTAAAGTTGCATTTTCTATGTCTATTAATAAATCGCAAAGGCAAACTTTGAAGGTAGCGGGGATATATTTAGGCACGCCCTGTTTTTCCCATGCTCACATGTATCTAAATCCCAAAATCTAGGTACATATTTACGCTGAATAAAAAAATAAATAACATAGTGTATGGGAGTATATTGCAGTAAAAACACAGATAATTTAACACAGATGTTCGTCTATTCGAGTTCGAGCAACTCTTAAGGACCAGCAAATTACTGCATAACTAGATATCTACTTTATTTGTTTATTTGTGTTTTGTTTATTTGTTTATACGCACACAATTTTAGGTTGTATTTAATTTAACACTTTCTTTTATGTGTATATAATCGATTGTATTAAAATAAGACAGGCACTGGACAGGTACTTGGACAATCAATGTCCGTCATACTGGCCCACTAGGTTATATGTGAAATGGCTGAAATTTGATCTACGGCATCTTTCTCTCATTCATTTCACAGATAAGTTGGTGTGAGTATAAATGTATATTCTACTATTCTGGTTGTGTTGTTTGTTGCTAGCTAGTTTTTTTCTTAATGCTTATTGTAATCTGTGGAAAACGTAGTGGGTAGCATTATTGATTTAAAATGTATCGTTTAAAATACTGTTTGTAATTCTTATTGTGCTACTGTTTGTTTTTCCTTAAATAAAATAAAATAAAAAAAATAAAAAAAATATTCCAATTACGTACATATTAATTCTTTACTTATTACAAAATCTATTAACAAAACCGCATCAAAATCCGTTCCGTAGTTTTAAAAATTTAGGCTTACATAGGGGCAAAGAAAGCTACTTTGTATTATTAGTGATTAAATGCAAGTAACATTGGTCCGACCTGTTTATTAGCCAGTGTTTAGTAATACGTTTGTGCTGGATAGGATAATCTCAAGCCCGGGGAAGGACATAGGGCTACTTTTTATAGACACACCATACAGGTAAAAATTGATGAAGAAACCACTGGTCTTAGCATTTTGAAATTTGCAGAGTTCTATTATAGCTTAAAATTAAAAATAATGAGCACTTAGAAAGGAATTCAGATAATTCCACCCTCAAGAGATTCCCTCTAAATATTAGGTATAGGAGTTCAAAGATTGTATGGAAACTAATTTTGAAGTTAGAAATTTGGGATGTACGATGTGAAGTTACCTACATTAAAAAAATATAGGTATTTAAAAATATCACGCAACTTAATGTGGCAGACCAAATTCTACGCGAGCGAAGCCGCGGGCAAAAGCTAGTTAATATATAAATGTCAAAAGTCATGCGTCAAAATGTCTAAACTCGTACGTAATTATGTCAAAATTCAATCTCGAGTGATCAAATCTAACAATAAATAGTTTTGGGAATAGTTTAAAAATAGAAAAATAGTAGTATTTTCTGCCTTTCCAAGATATTTACTACTGGAAGCCGGGAGCACGTGACGATCTTCGTTGATATAGGGTGTATAGTAACAAATATTGGTACGTCTTGGGTCTCGCTAGAGAGACTGAAGCTTTATGGTGACGAGGTCCACTTTACAGGACCCCGTGGGGGGGGGGGGGGTGATGGGGGGGGGGGTTTAAGTCTAGTACAGTGAGATCATCATGAAACTTTAGTCAGTAAAGATCTTTCTCCAGAGATTGTACCTTCCTTCAGATAAACCTACGCGGCCCCTATGAGGGTGTGTCTAAAGAAAAGTAATGAAACATTTATTTGATACCTAACTAAAATAAGAAAAAAATCAATTATCATTTAACCCTCTTTCCTTCTCAATTGTGTCCTTTGGTCATTCGTGTCCACCCAGTGGTTGCGCGTAGAAAACTAGGAAAAGACCAACAATTTTGTCAATTAATATGTATCTTCAAGTTTATACAGGACTTCACTATCTTTATAATTTGTTGATCTTTGATACTTAACCCGGCGTCAGCATGGTAGAAAATTGGTACAACTACTGTATGGTGGGTCATAATGACCCAAATTTTCATCTGTATCTGGTTCTTACCATTTCAAGTAAATTAAAGAATTTTTCTATTTTATCAATAGTTAAAAATTCTTTAATAAATTCTCGTTTGTTCCTTTTATAGTTGCTTTTTTCCAAAATTGCCAAAATGCACTGTAAGTTATTCGTGATATAAAATTGTATTCATAATTAGTTTAACATTTATTTTTGTTTTTTGGTATGACTAAGTAGATTTGTTTTTTCACTTTTTAGTTTCAAGTTGTTATAATTTTGAAATAATAGTAAATGTTGATTAAAAAGTATTATAATACTTAATAAATGTTGATTCCGTATTTCAGGTAGTTTTATTTTATTTGAGTCAACCATTAATGGGTATTAGAATAATAATGTTGTTTGGGTGTTTACGACAGTAAATGCTTTATGAGACCACAAGCTTAACAAAAATAGATATACGACCTATACAGTTTTTTTAAAGTTCATTTTCATGGGGTGTATGAACCAAGAATTGATATTTTCTGAGTCGTAAATCAAAGCTAACTTTAAAACTAAAGAAGATAGGTAGGTTTTGATGATTTAACCTTTTTCATTTGCAAATTCTAAGAACCTTTCTCATAGATCATTTTTTATAACTTAAAAAACAAAATGTTATGAATCCTGAAAAGTCGGGTCTTGGTTTATACGACCTTTCTACCCAAAGGTATCGATATTTTACATTTTGATATTAACAATAAGTTATTATGAACTGCAGTTGGGGTCATAATCATCACCTTTTCATGTGTATCTCTCTGCTTTTTGATCTTTTTTTACCTCAATCTTTTTTAAACATGGTTTATACACCAACCTCACGCATCCAAAGGCAATTCCTTTGGATTTACGACATCAAATTTAAACTGTGTTTATGTAATGCATTTAACATGTTGTGTATGACCGAAAATTTCTGGGTCGTATTAACCCTTTTTGTGCGAATTTCGGCATTTCAAATATACAGATCTATAGAGAAAAAAAATCATAAAACTCAATTTGGCCTTTGGCAAAATAATATATATAACTCAATTTGGCCAAAATGGTTTATACGACTTTTCTACCCCAAGGTATCGATATGGTCTAAGTGAAAAAAATACTTTGCTATTTTACTACATTGTGACTGAATCATGCAGATAATGGGAGTTATATTTGAGATATAACATTTTGAGAATATATTTTTATAGAGGCAAAAGTTACTATAGTACAGAAAGCTGTAAAAATGCCTTCAAAAACTTTGTTACCCTAATAAAATATAATAATAAAAATGGAATAACATATCGTTAATATTTATATGACCAATATGTAGGGAAAAAGTCTTTTCAATGAATTTTACTGGTACGTGACACGGATTAATAGTAGTACAGTCGAAAATATTTATGAGAAACTTCGTAAAAGTTTATCTTTTTTAACCCTTTTGCAAAATAAATTTATGTGTGTTCAAGATTTTTACTTGGCTGAAGTTTAAAAGTTATAATCTTTTATTTAAGCAGTCTTAGTCCGACTTTGTAAGTTTATTATTTATTATTACTTGAAATAGAATTTATTATTACTTGAAGTAGAATCTTTGTACCTCTTTTTATAAAAAATACGAGAACGGGGGAGCCTCTTGGCCCTATTATTTATTTTTTATTGTTAGTTGGCTTACGTTTTAACTAGATGCAGTAAAAGAGCTTAGTGAGTGGTTTCAGACGCTGAAATTTGCCCGGTCCGGTCTAAACCGGATTTTTAATTACTATTTATTTTTTCATAAGTGTTTCGGACGTAACTATTATAAGCTAAGCATAAATATTAATTATAATAATTAAAATTCTTCAACCGGATCGTATTCTTTGACTTTTCTTGATTGGTTCAACCGGAGCCAGGACCAAAAGCTTTGCTTTAGGTATTGGACCTTCACAATGCAGTTACTACGTAAGACGATATCTATTGGTAAGACAATTTGTGACTTCATGTAATTTTCAAGCACGGGAATTTTATGTTACTCCAGCTCAGTAGTTGTTCTAACAACCAACCACAATCCTAATGGTTCAGTTAAGGCTATTAAATATAATATCATTCTAAACTTAAAAAAGTATCTAATAATCTTCCTGTAGGCTTCGCCTAGATGATAAATAGATGCATTATGTGCTATTAGCTTATAAGTGCCTGAACGTGACCTTACAGAGATTCGATAATATCACCAGCGCAGTGATTGCTAGATAACACAAAATTTTCAACTCTAGGCTCTTGGAAGATAGCTTAAGCCGAGATATTGGTTGCGATTTCTCACTGGCATCACAAGATGACAATTTGCATAATAACTACCCGACCTGAATCAAATGTGGTATTATTGAAGCCTCCTAATTTGAAAAGGCTATATTTACTGCATTTTGTGATAACCCATTTTGACCTTCATAATTCCATTGAAGTGTCCACAAATCCTGATATTGACAGCAAATCAATTCCTAATCCGGGTCGAGGGCTGCTGTCCAGCCGTTATTTCTAGAAAATTGGCCTTTAGAATTTATCATTAGGTAATTTGTTTATTAGAAGTTAGGAATTTGATTTTATTAAGTTGTTCCTATCCAAATTTTTTAGTACATAGTCAGGGCGATGCCCTGATATATTTATGGAATTATAATTACCTACACATTTTTTTTTAATTTTTAAAATCTATTTTAGACATCTTAAAATGGTTGAAAGAAACATAAAAACGTTTAAAATTAGTTTAGCACTAATTGAATTTAAAGAAGGAATGCAATTAAAAAGTTTATTTTGACTGATTTGCAAAATCTTGAAATGCTTTTTTTATGCATGTGAAAGTGTGAGAATAAGCCCAACATGATATTTGTACACTCATGTAAAAAGCTAGCAATTAAATGTGTTAACAATCATGTTTTCTAATGGTCTTCTCATTAATAAATATATTTTTAATCATTTATCAATAGGACGACCCCAAAAAAGCCCTTAATAATTTCCAAAACCACAATTTACCCGTCTTGAATCACGCACCTAAAATATCCATATCATCCTGTATCCATTGGACCTCTAAGCAGTGTAATACAATATAGTTTCAAGTAACTTATTCATCGTGAAACTTACAACCACTTATATGTTAAAAAGACCCTATCCCATGTAAAAAGTGGACATTTGCTTTCTTTTATCTTTCATTTTACATCACATTGCGTTATTAAGTTAATGTTAAAAATATTTCACCCGAAGTAAGGGGTTCTCTGGACCCTCATCAGATTTATCAGCCCATGTCTTCAACTGAATGTGAACCCTTCACTTATCGGTATAATAAATATCTTTTGAGATATGTATGATGTGGTTATGATGTGAAAATAACTTTACAATTTTTGTTTAGCGGGCAGTACGTGCTTTACTTTTTCTAACCCTCTGAACTCTTCTGTAGTGATATGTAATTTTATTGATATTCAGGGTTCCGTACCGCGAGAGGTAAAAACGGAACCCATAAAGGATCAATTTGTTGACCGTCCGTCCGTCTGTCAAGACTCTTTTCCTCAGAAACGAGTCCGACTCGCACTTGACCGGTTTTTTTTCTTGACAGTCTATTTGGTAAGAAATAATAGTCATACTACATTTTGGCTTAGTATATTATGTTTGAATATTTTTTTATTATTATTTCATTTTACACAGTTCTCTTTTATTTTATTTCTTTTTATAAGGCGACTGGTTGATTGCCATATTAAGTTTTTTTTCTGACTACCGCTCAAAACTACACTAACTTTGACAGGCGCATTTTTAATCATTTAATTAATTTTATTATTTAATTCCATTTTATTTTCTTAACCAAATATTTAACCAAATGACCGCAGACGATAATGAATGATACCAAAGATCACTTTTAATAATTACGTTAACGAGTAAAAACCTGATCGGGATCGACTGCCGGACTGCGAGATACAGTCCGGCGGTGATTCGGGGAGCGGCCGCTTGCGCCGGCGCAGGATGTCGCGCCAACGGCACAGGATCGCTGTTCGGAAGTATGTCCTGAACCTGGGGACAGAAAAATGATTGTGAACATAGATAGTTTAATACCCGAATACTCAAAGACGCTCTCAAATCTGTAGCTGTCCTTACTTTATCCCTTTAATAAATAAAATAATAATAAAAATAAAAAAATAATAAAAATAAAAAAATAATAAAAATAAAATAATAATAAAAATAAAATAATAATAAAAATAAAATAATAATAAAATAAAATAGAAATAAAAAAAACTTTAGAGAGACTTAAAATTATGTGACGTTTGAGTATTCGGTCATAGTTGCCGTTTATAATAGTTACCGTGACCCTGGAACATAAAGGGCAACCGAAGGAACATGAGTGGGTTTTAGTCAGTAAAAGTTTGACACGCCCTATCGCCGCACCCAGGACAGGAGCAGTCATTGAATGATATCCCACTCCCCGAAAAAAAAAAACAAAAAAAAGTGAGCCGTCACGGGACGCCTGGCAGATGTGAAACATCCACACATCGAAACCACGGAAACGATACCCATGACCGAAATTTTGAAAAATGTTAGCCGTCATCTTGGATTATTGCTGTCCTTATTTTATCCCCTTACAGCGACAAAGACAGCAACAACGACTTAAAATTCACGACGTTTGAGTATTCGGTCATAAGTTACAATAAACACAAAAGAGTTTAGCAAGCCTTTTGAGACAGACATCGTCAGCTCTCGAAATAAGGGCAGAAGTTGTCTGTTTTAAAAGTGTAGCTTTCCAAGAAAAAGCCTTGAAATATTCAAAGTATTATCCCGGTATGTGGTTTTTCGACCACAGGGCAGATATGTGATCCGCAACCAAACCGCAGATTAAACAACAAAACCGGCAATTATCATAATGGTCAATTTCGCGTGGCAGTATTATGACAATTAGATAGAAAGAAAGAAAAACATTTATTTTGGTCAAACACAGGAATAAAAAATAACACAAACAAAAAGAAAAATATAACGTGAATATAAATAAAAAAATACCTGTGCGAGGCCAAAAACTGTCCCTATCTCAGCGTGATGCTGCGATTTTTCCCATAAAAAATACCGCAGCGCTGGTATTCTGATAGGGCCGAAAGTGCTAAAGCGATGTCACGGATGCACATACGGACACTTACAGAAACACTACATTATATATATATATATATATATTAAATATATGACAGCAAAATAAAATAAAACATTTTTTTTAATAAAACAACAATTGACATTAAAAACAAGATTCTACTGGAAATTTATAAAGGCTTAGCTACATACAAAGCATTTTTACTGACTGTACCTTATATCTTTGAACTTGTTTTGGTATTAGTTTAAACAATGGTATCGGTTCGGAATAGAAAAAAAATATGAGTTGAAACAAATACCAGTGGTATTAGTTTTTGGTATTAGAATGGAATAAATCACAGCTTTCGTAGAATCATTAACATGACGTTAAGCTCCGCGTCGGTTGAACTGTGACATCCATCCAAAATTTGACTGTGAGTGTTGAATCGTCACTCCAGAGTCGGTTGGCCGCCAAAACCATTTGGAGTGACAGCCACAGTTTTACGGAGATATCGCGTAACAAACATAACAAAAAAAAAACATACAGACGAATTGAGAACCTCCTCCTTTTTTGAAGTCAGTTAACAAAAGAGTTTAGCAAGTCTTTTGAGACAGACATCGTCAGCCCTCGAAATAAGGGTCAAAATTTGACCGTGAGTGTTGAATCGTCTCTCCAGAGTCGGTTGGCCACCAAAACCATTTGGAGTGACAGCCACAGTTTTACGACTAGACTGACGCAAAAAATTACCGTCAATGTCCTGCTTTTTCAACGACCAAGCGACAGCCGGCTGTCGGGCTGCTGTTGTCTTTCTATTGTGTCTCGAACCATGTGCGTTCAAAGGATTAAAATTACTAAGCAATTAATGAACACGTATTTCTATACATTATAACAAAAACTTTACTAAGAAACTTTTAGTAATAATTTAATTTAAAAATTGAATTGTTTGTTTTTTTTTTGAAGAATTGGATGTTATTTTTAATATAGATACGTGTTAAATAGATAAAATATACGTGTCACAAATTACCCGTTACCATATTATTATTTTATAATTTTAATTTAATAACGTTATCAGTATAATTACGCAAACGGGCGCTGACAGATGAGATAGATCGTCTCTTAACTAACGTGGCTAAAATATTTATTAATTTAATTTTTTTATATTAAGTACTATTACCCCGTTCGATACAGCGATCCAAGTCCCGAAAGCCTCCCAACTTCCATAATATTGTCAATTTTTTCTTTCATAGAAAGAATGTAACTAATGTGTAACAAATTAAGTAAAGTGTCTATACAGTTTTTTTGCTTGTTGTTCTCCTTAGTTTTTGAACAAGCAACTAGCATCACTATTCTAGCTATTTTTTTCATTTTTCATATTATTATATAAATCGCAACATAATGAAACTGTGGTATTTCATATTTGCAAAGGTTACATATTTGCATTGATAAATCCATTTCAAACAGTTTTTTTTCATGGGGATCAAAACCACAAAATATTGAAATACTATGTAAACAAACATCATCATCTCCCTAGCCTTTTTCCCAACCGTGTTGGGGTCGGCTGCCAGCCTAACCGGATTCAGCTCGATACCGGTGTTTTACGTGGAGCGACTGCCTATCTGACCTCCACAACCCAGTAACTGGGCGACACGATACCTCTTGGTTAGACTGGTCTGAGTTTCTGACTAACCAGTAACGACTGTCAAAGTTCTACGAATGACAACCGGGACCAACGGCTTTACGTGCTTTCCGAGGCACGGGATGTCAGTGATGTCTAAGATAAACTTTATAAAGTACATATGAATTGAAAAAGTCACATTGGTACTAGCCCGGATTCGAACCCGCAACCTCTTACACGAGAGGCGGGCGCCATATCCACTGGGCCATCACGACACCTAGTAAACAAACACTAAAAATAATTGTTCAGTGTTGACACATTGAACGATTATTTTTTGTGTTTTTTCCAATAAATTTGTAGAATTGAACAAATTGGATTGTATTTATTTAGGCAACACTTTACCTATGATTCCATAACATGTTTTTCGTTTATAGAATACTAACTTTTGCCCGCGACTTCGTCCGCGTCCCCGTTCCCGGGGGATTTTCGGGACAAAAACTATCCTATGTCCTTTCTCTGGACTTTCATTTTTCAAATTTCATTCGGTTTAGGCGTGAAGAAGAGACAGACATACAGAGTTACTTTCGCATTTATAATATTATATAGTACGGATTTGTATGATACAGAACTAAAATCAGAAATTCTATTTATTTTCATTTCATTTAAATGATTAAACTTGTAATATACAAAGATATATATATATCCGTACCAAATTTCATTCAAATCGGTTCGTGTGAAGAAGAAACAGACAGACAGACAGAACGACAGACAGAGTTGCATTCGCATTTAAATATTAGTATGGATAAATAAAAAAGCCTGTAATCCACCTTAAAGCTACCGTGATTTTTTTAATCTCTACGGGAGAGAGAATAGCATTAATAGTTACGTGAGACCATCAAATTATCTTCAAGATGGTAAGAGCGTGTGAAGATAAACCCCTTGAATCCGAGTGAATTGAATTCAATGCTTCGAGACTATTGCAAGAATTCATTCACTTGTGAAGATGAACGTCAATAGGACCGATAGTATTACTTCCCCGAATATCTTTGCACAGTGTTCTAACTCCATTTATCTATTTAAGTTTGAACAACTATAGTGTAAAAGTGTATTTTTTACCGATTTACGGAATAAATAGGTATCATTTTAATTTTTTTTTTAATCTAGGCTATATTGTTTTTTGTAAATCTTAATTAGGATACTTTTGTAACGAGTACATTATAAAGGACATTGCTACGCGTCCATACATTGTTTGCCTAAGAATAAATAAATAGATAGGACGGAGTAGCGGAAACAATTATGAAAAAAATATTTGCTAAAAATTCCTAAAAGTTTGACTTAAAGTTTTATAGTTTTTCTGATATTCGTTCTACTTTTAGTGGCGTATTTTTGGTCAAAATTAGGACGTACCTGATAGAAATTCTATAATTTAAACACCATGCAATTTACTTAGATAGAAAATCCAAACAAAACAAAGACGGGTCAAGCCATTCTTGACCCGACTTTGTTTTATTAAAATAGAATCGCTATTGACAGCTGTCACGGGTGCCTTCTAATAATATAAATTGATAGATAGGACGGACTGAGCAAAACCAATCTTGAAAGATTCGCGAGATAAACTCTTATATGAAGGATAGGTTTTATGAAAACCCTTGGTATTTTTAGTCGGGGAAGGCTAACATAAACAACACTTTCATTTTTATTAAAGTGCCCCGTGCCGTTAAAAATAATACACACTTTTATTTGAACAGTCTAAACGTGCCTAGTGTGCCCATATTTTTTCTCATCCGAAAAAGCTTGAAATATAATTATTTTATTTTGTCCCTATACTTCCCTCGCGGTTTCACCCGCGTTATATCAGGTTTTTGGTTACTAAAAAAAGAAGATAAAAAGTATTCTATGTCCGCCCCCTGGTCCCCAGCTACCTCCCCACCAATTTTCAGCCAAATCGGTTCTGCCGTTCTTGAGTTATAAAATATGTAACTAACACGACTTTCTTTTATATACTCGTATATAGACTTATCTTCCGTAAAGCGAGAATTGGATGGGCTTTGACAAATTGTAATTAATAGATTAATTACAATTTGTCAAAGCCCATCCAATTCTCGCTTACACAGTACTTTACACTTTTTTTTTGTCAAATACAAAAAAAAAGTGTAAAGTACTACTTATTTTAATTACACAGTTTACAATAATCAAGATTTAGTTTTTTCTCTTAAATAACTAAAAAGTTTATTACAAATAATAATATACAAGAAACTCAATCCTTACTATTTCTATAAACTTGTTAAAGAAGTCCGCTCTCTATTTAAAACTTGACATTTAAATACACTATGACCCCGTATTTGACATTTTTCTTTGTTTTCTATTTTCTTGTAACTTGGGACTAAAATTACGTCACTAACAAATTAATTTTGCCCCCGGGCTAAATTTTATACCTTATTACAATTCAGGATAACTCCATACGTTTAAATGATTTAATAATATTATTATAGCCCAAGGGTGGAATAACGGCCTGTTAAAATTATCAACAAGTTATGAATAAATTTTCATAATTTTTTGCTTCCTGTAAATGTGTTTAAAAGGTAATGCCTTCTGTCAATGAGAAGAGATTTTCGCTCTACAGAGAGACAGTAATAGGCTGGTATTATTTTACAGTTTTTTATATAAGTTGTGTATCCCATTGCTAGGATAGACCTCCCCCAAACCCTTCGAAACCTAGTGTTACTTAGCTCTGCCGCCTCGAACGAACTATACGCGTCTAAGTTTAGTTATGAATGTTAAATGTTAACAAATAAAATGTAGAATGTATGTATTATGAATTTAGTTTTCATATGCTTTTGATTTATTTCTCAAGTTATGTTAAGTTTTCATATGAATTTATAGGAGAAGTTTATATATTATCTTCTTTTGTTTTAAAAATCTGCATGCAGTGATAACGTGGCAATAACACACTTCACGTGAGGTACATTTTCAGTCGTATTTTCACCTCTCGCCAGTCTGGAACATTTTTCAATAAATCCCCTAACTGTCGTCATTGAATCGTTTCTCCGGGACTCGTCGAGCTTCATTGCTTCGGCGCTTTTCTGGCGGACTCCACTGTTGATTCTGGCTTTCAGGAGTTGCAGTGGTTGGAAATAGTGTGGTGGGATTATCCCATTAAAAAAAAATAACGAAAAAAAATAAAAAAAATGGTGACCGATCAAGTTACGAGCACCCGTGTGTTCGCGCGACAGTTGTGGCATTTTTCCTTACGAGCACACGGGTGTTCGTAACGATAGTTGAGGGGTTAAATAATGATTAGGAATTATTTCAAGTCTATTATGTTACTCTTACAAGCTCTTACATATAAAGTTAAAAAAATGACTAAAACTATTACAAATAAACGAGATTGACTTAGGCCCGTATTAATAGACGTCACTCAATTCTGAGACGCTCTCAAGTTTATTGCTGATTATATATATTATAGAGATAATCCTTATTTTTTTCCTTTACAATGACAAGGACAGCAAGAGACTTGAGAGCGTCTCGGAGTTGAGTGACGTCTATTAATACGGGCCTTAGAGTAACAATGAATAAAATTCAAATAAATTCACGTGAAAGTTCCATACTCATAAAATAGTCAAATGAGTTCTCTCGTTTGTCAAGCTATTTTTAAACTTTGAAGCCGGTTATATAGAGCTAGAGCATCAAAAATATCTGCTGGCAGTTGTTTTAAACTATCTAGGCCAAACAAGAATGGCAAATCAAGCGGAACCATATCTGTATGTTGGGTTAAATCATCTATAATTTCTATGTTTTTTTTGTGTCTATCATTAGAGTTTCTTTACTGTTTTGATAGAATAAAAGAAAGAAAAACAGTTTATTCACGCGCTAAAACTACAAAATATACAACTTAAATACAATAATATAAGCCTTAAACTAAATAAAAGAGATAAGTGGCCCATACACAGGCACGCTGGTTTTTAGCGCTAGCCGTATTTATGCATCAATGTAATTTTTTATACACTCCAGATCTAGTTTTATAATATTTATACATCTTAGGAATGGGCAATTAAATTTTCAGAAAAAGAACAGTTCGCGTTTGTGATTTTACTAAAAGGCGATATTTTTTATTTAATATAATAGAATACATCGTGGCGGCTATATTGTATTGCAGGGCCACCGACTGTAGATATTAAAATTATTTTTTATTTCTAGTGTTTTAAGGCCATTTTCTTATTTTTATAATCAGATTTACAGCTGAAAAGTTAAGACGCAAGTTTTTCTTGTGAGTAAATTAATGCCAATTGAAATTGATAACGCAGCCGATTCTACTACTAATGTAGATGATGATGATGTGTGACGTAATGTAGTGATTCTACTGTTAATGGAAACATCATTGACTTCAGGTTTCTTAGACCTTGTTCCAAATCGAAAAACACGCACACAACGAGATCTTCTCGCCGCTTCAGTGACAATGAACATTTGGCTCACGGCACTTCGACCGCGGAAATCAATTAACGCGGATGCACACAAACTCGTAAAGAAGTCCAATTTATCTTCGAAATTGCTTTACCTGTAAACACGTAGCTAACAGAAAAACAGAGTTTTTATGTAAGCACGTAAACCTACCAAGGTAAGCTAAAATATATTTAAGCGAAATGTATCGTTCTGGAATATACGGTAAATACACATTACTCTAAATATTAGGGTTTGAGACGGTCAGAAGCCAGCAACAGACAGATCAGTGCTTGCAAATTAGGCATTATTATTATCCCTAGAACTTACAGTGAAATATAACCTCTATGTTTTGGGTTCTGTTTAAAGTTTATCTTGAACTTTATTAGTGGAGAGAAAGTATGATAAAATAACCTAAATAATTTAAATCTTAATGGTCCAAAATATCTTTGCCATAAGCATGCATCATTTTTAAATCCTATTTGTGTGAGAAGAGACTTACTTTGCTGTTATTATTATTCAGTTTGTTCATTATAAATTACATTTCTTTTATTGCGTGTCAATCACAACTATGTCAGGCTAATATCCCCGTTAGTGGTAAATAATCGAACCCAGTACAACGCGACATCGCTATTTTCTTATCAACATTAATATTATAATTATCATTTTTAGTTGTTTATTCAGCTTTGAAAAGTTTAGCTAAAAAGCGGCATAACTGCCCCCTAAAGCGTAATGCAATAAATGAAATTTATTCTTAAAAATATGGACTAATTACCGTTGGCCTAAACAGGGAAGTCATTAAGGCACACGGTCACGGTTTACGTTATAAATTATGGCAGAAGCAAGTGCAAAAGACATTAACAGAATGCTGTGAAAATACAAAATTTTCATAGTAATATTACCGGTATATTTTGTTTAGTAATAGATCGATTAACCGATGTTTTAAACGGATCAACAGATACGCTTCTCATTTCCATAAGTCAGTTAAAAATGAGTATCCGTTGTTACAGGTTTCTATTGACTTGAAAAAAAAATCTAATCACCAAATGATAAAAAGTTTAGGGGCCATTTACTTAAATTAAAACAAAATAATGCGTTGGCGAAGGCGTGGACAAAACAAAGTAACTAATCAAAATCACTTAAATATTTTACCCACGTACTATTATTTGTTCTTCTACGAATCGAACAAAATTTTCCAAATGGATTTCCTAAAACAAATGTCGGCAGGCTTATCGTATGAGTTCATATTTGTTGACCAAAACTGTCCGCATGAATAGTTTTCTGAAAACTATTCAAATTCAAATATCTATATTGAATAGTTCGTGCGAGTCCGTGTATTGATATAACACTATCAGGTTTCCACGTCACTTGACAATTTTGAAAACTAAAGGATAATGCGCGAATACTTCGTCTATTTATGAGTCACCTACCCCTTTGGGATCCGTCGTATAGTCCGTAAAATCGGGTCAGAACCCAAACGGATCCCAAACTTAAACAAAGAACAAATAATAGCTTTGCGTTGTTCAACGCATTTCGATAATTAACAGTAGACATTAATTTAGTACATATAAGTAGATTATTTACAATTTAATTTTACTTAACAATGGTGTGTTCAGGTTGTTTGTTAAGGATCCGATGCTTTTTGTTATGTGCCTTTACAAATATAATATAAATAAGTTATTAAAAAAGGGAGAAGGTTTGTTAAGCAATTAGAGGAATATTCTTTTCATGATGAGAAAAGTCTACAGCTATAAAGAAAAACTAATATTGTAATTAAGTAAGATTGAATATTGTAATTGGATTAAAAAAAAACAAGCTACGATATGCCTTTAGAACACCGTGTGGGCCATGAAAGAGATGTTACATATAAATCTTTAGATACAAACCAAAATTCTGACAAAAATCACACACAATCCCTCTGCTTTGACTTATTTAGTCTAGCTTTCACTCGAACTAGGTTTTTCACTTTTTCTCATAATCATAATACCAAGAATATAAATCAATAAAGATCAAAACATAACTTTAATATCTATTAAGTGTTTTTTAGAATTTCGTAGTCAACAAAGAACTCCGAATTTCATCGCATCGTGTCTGTCCAAGTCTCCGTCTATACCTAACCTATTCAGCCATAATAAAGAGAGAATCCAGCATTGTCCAATTGTCCAAATGAATGAACGCCTCTCTCGGTAACAGACGGATAATGGCGTTGCATTTAATTTTGTGGCGGAATTTATTGCGCCACAGAATAACTCAGCTGTAGTTTGAAACAGAGGCAGGCGGGCGTTAACTTGGAAGTAGATTATTATCTGTTTTAATAAAACCATTAATATTTATTTAAGATTTTAAATGAATTTATTATCACCTTAAACCTTCAAACACGTGTGTTTCAGACACAATAAAAAGACAATAGAAGCCCGACAGCCGGCTATCGGTTGGTCATTGAAAGGTTAAATTATAAAAATTACACCCAAATGCATATTATGTAGAATTTTCATGTCTTTGAAATTAATATGTTATTCGTAGATGTCTATGTGAAATCACATTTCTTGAATTGCGCAATGTGCTTAAGAAAAAATCGCGCTGGTAAATTCGCGGAAGTGTATTCGCGCAAACGTCTTTCGCGGAAACGTACCAGATTCCTTTTTATACGAAAAAAAATAATAAGTAAACTTCTAAATAAGATTACAAACGAATGTTTAATAAGTTTACGTTTTAATTACTTATGAAAATCTTTATTCGTGATTGACAATAACATAGGTAATGTAAGCGTAATCTCTAATCATTAATCTAATTGCTCATCTCTGGTTTGTAACTACAGCTTTAGTTTGTAACTTCAGCTAATGTATCCAACATTACGATAGCAAAGTTATCTACGACATTAGCTAATATAGAAACCCGATTACAATCTTGAGGGTGTAGATATACTGACAAAACCGCCGCCTGGTTATAGGATAAGAAATACACACTATTTTTCATATCATTAAAGTAAAACGTTACAACGCACAGAGGTGGACATAATGCCCAAACCAGTCTCTTCATCATTACAAATAAATAAAAATACAGGCACATATATAAAAATAATCAATTATATATCTTATATAAAAAAAAATCTGTAAAAAAACTAACTACAACATACTACATGCATCTACATTGATTATTATTACAGATGTGTCAAAACATATCACGCAGCCAAAAGTGGATGTTTCTGCCAAAGTTTTCACGATGCTATTATTATGTGAACCTTCTGGCAATATAGATAGAGGGCAAAGTTCCAAATTTTACCCCTGAGCTCTTGATGACCCTGGTCACAATCTTTGCTCAAAACTTTTTAGTTTAGTAATTTTGGCAATATGTATGTACACTCACTGTTTACGACTAAGTGAAATGTCTTGTAACATCACGTGTACCCAAACTTACTTGGCATTCATCCAGTAATAGATGATAGGGTTGACCATAGCGTTGGCCATGGCCAGCCAATAGAAGCCAAGGTACATATGCTGCACATACTTCATATAAAGTATCGACGGATTGAAGTGTGTGTATATGAAGTAGGAGTGGTACGGCAGCCAGCAAATACCGAAGATTATTATCACTAGGATGAACATTTTCACAACCTGGGGACAAAAGAAATTAATTAATTAATATTAGTAGCAATAGAAAGTATTACTTACATGCATAAAATTACAAATGCTCATGGAATACAATTTAATCTTTAACACCTTAAGCACTTCGGTAATTGTAAAGCTGGGCATAGACGGTATTTGATGGTATTTTTGTACGTCAGCCTAGACGTTAAGCTGAGGCGTCACTCCAAATGGTTTAAGAGGCCAACTACCTCTACTTTCACTGCTGTTACTCTGGCATTTTAAAACTATTCAAACTAACGGCATTAGAATGACGATCACACAATCACGGGCATTTTATGGTAGACATGGAAATATTTCGGGCGCGACGTCCGTTAAAACTCTAGGGTGTCAGTTCGACACTTTTTTTTTGAGACTGGGAAATCATCAAAAGACTTCTCCCGTCCTGGGTGGGGTGGGAGGGTGTGTCAGACTATTACTGACTAAAACCCACTCATGTTCCTTCGGTTGCCTTTTATGTTCCGGGGTCACGGTACCTATTATAACTATTCCGCAACCCCGGCAGGCATTGGCCATAGAGGGCCTCTTCACGTGCTGACTGCTCTACGCTCACGATCAAATTCTGCTGCTCCCACCCAGCTTAAAACAAGATAAATATTTCTGCCCACAACCCATTTTAAGGCCTATGCACAATACGTTTTATAAACGTGCCGTTGACGCTCGTTTCTTATGTACTATATCACATGCGTCGGTATCGATTCAAAATGCGTGTTTGAATATGCAGGTGTGCTAAGGTCCAAAGACTGCTAAATTCGCACGTCGACGGTAATAGCCCTTATGTTTCACTTGCTTCTTCCATGACATCCTGCCAACCATTACAATATCACTTACTCCTATGTCATTCATATAATTCCTTACACAATCTGTCAAATAAATATCATATCATAATTACAATATCAAAGTAACTAAATAAATCCTGATAATTGCAAAACATAATTTCCAATAAAACTCCAACTTTTTTACATCAATCAAGAACTTTTAAAATCACGACTATTTTGGCTCTACATTCCAAACTCAATTTTGAATTTAATCTCTGTGGTAACAAAGTTCTTTTTCAAAGTAAACTATAGTGTTTTTTTTATTTGGACGTTCCAATTTTAAAAGTTCTGGCGCAGTTCCAATAGAACCTCATTGTCTCCACCCCAGTACTCTGAACGTGAACAAACGACGTGAGCAAACTGAATTGAATAAAACATTGGTTGGGCAACAACATTTCTTCGGAACGTCGACGTTGAGTATTGAAAATTCGAAGGTGGATTTCAGTTTGTTAGATTTCAGAGAAAAGTAGACTCGTTAAATCCAATACAGATACAGCTTTTGTTTCAATTTATCGAAATGTCTGTGTTGTTCGAAAAGTTTATTTTTATTTTTGGCAGAGACAAATCCATTCAAATTATATGAATGATATTGAATGGTGCGGGTAAGCCGTTTTTTTTGGTGAGTGGGAAATCATTAAAATAACTCCTCCCGCTCTGGGCGGAGTGGAAGGGAGTGTCAGACTTCTACTGACTAAACCTACCCATATTCCTTTTTAGTCCTTTGTGGCCGGGGCTGCGTTATCTCTTTCGGACAACCCACAGCTTCGTTAGGCTTAAGCATCATTAAAAAGATAGATTAAGAGATGTGAATCGAAAGGTCAGAGAGGTGACGTAATTAAAAAGAGGCTTTACTTGATAGAAAGTAGAATGAGGTTTATAATATGATAAATGTGCATGATAGTGGTAAATAGAACTAAACCTTACTTAATTACCGCTTTCGGTAATTAAGTAAGGTTTAAGAAACTTTTTTCTTAAGACATGAATTAAAATATTGTATGATGTTATTATATAAAACGAAATCCTGCACAATTAAATTACTTGAATCGAAAAGCACAAATATTTCATAGGGGAATTGGACATTTTTTTGACCCAAAACTCAAGAACGACTGGACAGTCAGGCATTTTTTTTATATTCATTGACGTCAAAGAAAAGTCCAAACATAGAAAAAATAAACAAAAAATCGATCAGATAATTCATCGAATTCGAAAAACAACTTAAGCGTCTATTTTCGATAAAATAATCCTTAAGTAAAATACCATAAGCATTAGGCAGAACAAGGGTCGGGTAGTAAAGACATAATTACCTTTCTTTTCGATCGTATTGAATCAACTTGTCGTTGTGTCAGCTCGCCGATAGAGCCGGAACCCCACAGCACTTTGCCCATCGCTGAGTAGAAGAACGTCATCCCAAGCATAGGGATAGCGTATGTTACCACGAAGAACAATACCTGGTACCTGTGACAAAAAAAAAGATAAATTTATAATAATTTAAGAATAGAGCTCACTGGGGTTGCGAGATTGTTTGAGTTACCGTGACCCCGAAACAAAAAGGGCAACCCAAAAGGGGCCTAAGCCACGGACCCAAAAGCATGGGTGGGTTTTAGTCAGTAAAAGATTGACATTTCCTCCCGCCCCGCCTTGGGTGGGAGAATCCACAGAAAACGTTTGTGTAATTTTTAACGCCGTGTCTACTTCTGTTGCAAAGCAGTGCTGCCGGATAAAATCAACGTTGCTACAAACAAATCAACGACTTATCTATGCACCTTGCTGGAATGAGACCCATCGTCCGTTTCCCCACGCGGTGCCCCGTGTTCGCCTCGTTTATTTAGGCTGGTTTTAGTCTTACGCCGACGCGGACGGCACGCGCACCGTCACACTGATGGTCGAGATATAATTATGAACTTTTAGGAAGCGTTTTTTGAATGACGCGTAGCTATCAGCGCGCACGTAAAACGAGCCACGCTGAGCCTCGGCGCTGACAAACTACGTGCTGAGCTATGAGCGCTGACGGTGAACGTGAGACTAAATCAGCCTTAGTACCGATAGCATTCCGTCAGCGTTACGTCACAGCGTGAGGTGCAAAGTTTAGTCGTACGGGTAGTGTATCAGCTTTGAAGGCTATGAGAGCTGGTTCAATTATTTATTTATTTATTATTTATTTAAGGACAACCAACAAAGCTACACCAAAATACATGTTAAAAACGCTTACATCATTACCAATTTTATAGTGTAGCCTTAATTATAGGCTGCCACGGCATGCATTATAGGCAAACGAGACCATATTTTCATCCTCATTCGTGCTCTTAGTGTTACATCCAATGTGAGTCCTCAAATCCTCTTTGTACATTTTTTTTTTCTATCAATTTACGACTCGAATGTACACTAACGCACACATACATAATAATCAAAATGTATGTAAAGTAATTGCCCATAAACACTGTTGGTATCACCTAAAAAGATCAAGCAACAGTCGTTATGTTCATAACAGCACAGGACAAACCTAATTTAACTTGACAAACAAATTCTAAAGTCAACCAAAAATGCCAAACGATTTTCAGCCAGACATATTTTGCCAACACTTTTTGTTCTGTTTTTATTATCCCACTAACTGTCCCTGTGTTAACAGCTCCGCTAAATCGTAGTGTTATCTTATTTATCAGAATAACATAAAAAAGACTTCTAAATAAATTAATTAATAATCTAATAATCTAATTTATTTTTATTTGATTTTGTTTTATTTGATTTTATATCTGTTTTACTTGATTTTTTATTCTATTTGATTGTATTTGATTTTATCTGGTTTTGTTTGATTTTTATTTGATGTATTTATGTTTCTTTCAATTGTTTTAATTTATATAATTTGTATTGATTTGATTAGATTAGAATTAACTTAAGGAGTTTGGTTCAATTGAATTTATTTAAATTTAATTCTATTTGTTTTAATTCAGTTCAACTCAATTTATTTAAAATTCAGTCTAATTCGATTTTATTCGATTGATTTGTATTGGTCTAATTTGATTTATTTTATTTTATTCTGTTTTGATTATTAGTGCAATTTTAGTTAAGTTTACTTTTTTTTATATTGTGTTTTTATTTTATTACTTTTCCGAGCAACGACAAAGTTATGTAAACCTGTAATTGGTGAATGTATTAGCTCTAGTGCCATAGACATCTTATTGCCATTGTTAAATGCATCCACTGTTGGTTTACTTTTTAATAAATAAAAAAATAAAATTAATCGGTCATCAAAGACAAAGGTGAAGTCACGAGTTAAAAGTTGCTATCTAATGGCTTGTACAGAAATCAGAAAAGGTATTTTTTGGTCCCATATTTGCCTATTATTTATCTATAATATGTAATATTTTATATAATTAAAAGGTACGTTAACAGTTATCTGGATACCATAGTACAAGTTTTGCTTTTGGGAATCAGATGGCTGAGTGTGCTTATCTCAAGATTTATTTTATTTATTTCATAAATCCTTTATGAAATGCGTCGTCTTTGAGCATATAAGCAATTTCTAGCAATTACTTTCTATGTTACTTCAGCAAAAATATAAGTGCATAATATCAGATAGATCTCATTACAAAAGTATTTTTCTTTTGAAGTTCACTTTATTATTTACATGGAACAATGTAGATTATATTGTAAAAGAATTTCAAATACATAAAGTTCACTCAATTATAATAATATATGAGGCTAGACAATGTAAGAACAACGTTACAGACAGACTGATAAAAAACTTGAATAAATTAAATATTAATAATATTCTGCACTAGCGTTTGACAATGGCATCGACCGCATAAAAGTCAAAGACCTTTGAATGCGAACATTTGGCAGTTTTGTTTCATGGGGCCAATTATTTTCAAAACATTTTATTATGTGAGAAAATAAATGTCTACTCTGAAAAGTTTGTTTGTTTAGAAAAACATGCAAACATCAGGAAATACTGGTCCGAATTGCAAAAATATTTTTGTATTTGACAGCCCATATATCCAAGAACATTATATTAAAGGTTATGTTACATCAGCTACGACGAAAAAGAAAGCACAAAATTAAATGTGGTTGAAATTGCAGAGTCCGGCTAGTTTATTAATAATAAACTCAAGTAGGTACTCAGGTAAAATTCAAAAATTCTGGCAACGAACCAACATTAAACGCATCGCAGAACAGCTTAAGGTCAAAGTTATACATAAACGAAATTAAATTTCCAAAGTTAAATTTAAGAATGAACTTGACTAAAAGTTTTTTTTTGCATCTCCATAATAAATCATTCCAATTTCGTAGATAATTCTTACGACAAATTCATACCATGGATACTATTTGACCCTTAGAACTCCGAAACTGCCGAAACAATTACTTTAACTTAGTCACATATTGTTAAATTGTACTAGCTCGACACGAGCATTGAATACCACGCTCGCTCAAGGCGGATTGGCGATTTCAGACTTATGTTAATCAGAAGTTCAGCAGGTTGCTTTAAGATACTTTCTTTCACCGTTGTCTGTCCAAGATAAACTTAAAATTTTTAACACGCCACCTGGAAGTAATGTTAGTATTTAATAATTACTAGGACGCGGCTGCGCAAGCGTGGATGTCGAACTTTCACCCCCTATTTTACCATTTTAGGGTTTGAAATTTCCAAAAATCCTTTTTTAGGGGATGCTTACCCTTCACAAAGAGCATACCCGCCAAGTTTCATATCTGTAGGACCAGCAGTTTGGGCTGTGTGTTGATATATCAACGGTCAGTCAGTTTATCATTCTATAAAATAATATAATATATTTATTAATTTCCTAGAATCAATTTGTCACTTAAATAACTTGGGATTGCCAACGGTCTGTCGTCCCAATTTACGTTTGTTGACGTAAAAATATTTGATTTGTGTAGCTTTGTGAAACAGCTACGTTTATTCTAAAATACTGTGTTTTTATTTCAGTCGGCAAGCTTAATTACAAAAAGCTTTTAAATTAAACAAATAGAGCGAAAGTGGCATATCCAATTTTAAATAAAGTTTTATGCTGAATGGTGGGTGTTTGCCAATTGTGACCCAATGTTAGGAGTATCGTACAATTTGGAAACATGTTATAAACCACTACACAGAAATAAAAAGTAAGTAGGTAGTTGAATTTGGTAAAAATAAGATATGTGAGATAGAAAATTTAATACAAACCGAATGTAAGATAAAGAATTAGCAAAAGAGACGAATGTGCGGATTGAGGGAGTGAGACGAGATCTTAATAATAATATAGAGAATGATATTTTGTTTTGAATAGAAGATGGCGAAACACGATGTGAAACGTAAAATAATATTTTAGGTACTTTCTTTTTAAATAAATTATTAGATATTCAATTTAGACGGTGTATTACTCTGCACCCACAATACCACTTCAATTATAGGACTTTTTCGATAATAGAGGGTTAAAATTCTTATGATGTTGTTCTAAAGAGCTGTTGGATTAGAGGAAATCTCACTCAATACTACTAACTTAATGCATTTCTCTTAGTTTTCTTGGGGTCGACACAACACGTCTTCTTACATTCCATCTAAACAAACTTGTATCTCTCTCTTTTTGCCATTATTTTGTCACTCACTTGATCTTTTTTATGTAGAGAAATCCTCACGTCTGGGGACGTTGGACTGTTACTGACAAAACATTTGGTTCCTTCTACTACCATACGTCGAGAGTACGGCATTCGCTTGACGCATGACGCGCACTCCGGTCTAATATTGGACCACCAACAGCGCGGCCGCACATTCCACAAGAGAGACGCGCATGGAACCATACGCGCCGCCATCAGCCTTCTCTTTGGCCTTCTTCATTATTTCTTTCCATCCACAATTCATTAACTCTTTTCATCACTTCGCCACATTTGCATGGGTCGCAGTGTAAAACAGCCTATATGTATATGCAAACTCAAAATCAACACTTCCACACGGTTCTCGCTAATAGACAGAGCATTGTTGTAAATGTTTACGTATATATATAACATATGCATGCTTAAGTAGAGAAGACCCAAGAATTTTAGAGATTTGTGACACCCATGACAAGTTGCGGCCGTAATTTAATTAAACCAACCAGACGCGGTAGTCGCAATGTAATACTCTCGCCACCTTTCATTACGTTAAATTTACTCTGTGAAGTCGTACTTACATCTCTGAACAATTATTCAGAGTCCCAGTTTAGTACATAAAAATAAAGAAAGATAGCAGATATGAACTTTATACCAAAATAGTTGCGACGTCTAGGCCAGACGCTAGCAATGAGATAGAATTTCATACGTCGGAAAGTATTTCTGGAGGAACGGGAACATAAATTGGCAAAAATTTTCCCTGCTCTCTAATAAACGGGGACTCGAATATTTTAGATATGTTTACAAATTCATGTTTTTAAAAGTATAAATTTGGTAAAATAACGTTTTGATATTCACGGACTATTTTTACTAAATAACGTTATACCTAAAATATGACAAAACAGCAGTATGTTTGATGACAAATTCAAAATTAATATAATGCCCATGTTTTTCATTGTTAAATTGGGCTTTATTAATAGTAGGTGTTGAGGTAATGCCCTCGCTTAGCTGGCAAATGACAAGCTGCAAATTGATACGAAATGTGACTCGTTTATTTCACCCTAAACTATGCATAATTTGCATAGGTCGCTAAACCCTTGACATTGGGATTTTGCGCGTTTTAGCGATGCCTAATTAATGCATTCATGTAGACGATGAGAAATAATGGAGGAGAGAGATTTTAGGCCGATGTTAAGTATTGATAGATCTTGTTTCTAATGGATATAATTAACCTTACGATGACCAAGTGACAGTCGGGTGTCGCGCTGCTATTGTATTTTTATTGTGTCTCGAATCACGTGTGTTCGAAGGTTTAGTAAAGCGATTCAGAATAGAAATAATGCGGATTCGTAGACAAAAGGATGCATTTTTATAGGTTTGTTCTTTGACAAAGAAGCAGTCAACCCCCCTGATATTAGGTGGACACCGATGCCTATAGCTGCAATACCAGAAGCATCGTGGAAGTGGTGTCAACCCAAAAACACGATATGTCTCAAATGTCTGTAATTAAATACATTGGCACCCTTTTAGCCGAAACACAGCATCGATACTTTTCTGATATGTAGACTGCTAATACTCGTATTACTTTCCCGAGTTTTAAAAGCAAACATACAAATTTTACTAGCCGTAAAAGCTTTGTAAAATTTTCGTTAAAAAGTAGTTGATGTTCAAGTAAATTTGCACCACACATTTGACGCTGACTGAGGCTCAGGCTGAGGCTACAGTAGGGAGCGATTTGCGATGCGACTGCAAGAGCGAAACGAGAAAAACATGGTATGGCTACATTACAAGCAAAATTCCGGCGTATATTCGGCGATGACATGGCTACAGTACACATGCTCAACAACGAATTAGCAAGAGCGATTCATGCGGCTTAGGCTGAGGCTACATTAGGCCGCGACGCGACCTGCGACACATGAGCGATCAAAACAAGTAAATGAATGCTCACGTATATGGCTACACCGTACATCAAATATTACTACCGATCTTTGATTTCTTTATGCGATAGGAACAACATTACTGAAATCACGGCATCGGCTACATCAACATATGAGCGAAATTGAAGCGAATTTATTAGAAAATTTCTCACTTGCACGACTAGTTCAATAGTGCTGCTAAATATGCGTGTGGCTACATTATGCGTATAGTAAACCGCGATGGACAGTAAGCCGCATGAATCGCTCTTGCTAATTCGTTGTTGAGCATGTGTACTGTAGCCATGTCATCGCCGAATATACGCCGGAATTTCGCTTGTAATGTAGCCATACTATGTTTTTCTCGTTTCGCTCTTCCAGTCGCATCGCAAATCGCTCCCTACTGTAGCCTCAGCCTTAATATCCATCGCGGTTTACTATACGCATAATGTAGCCACACGCATATTTAGCAGCACTATTGAACTAGTCGTGCAAGTGAGAAATTTTCTAATAAATTCGCTTCAATTTCGCTCATATGTTGATGTAGCCGATGCCGTGATTTCAGTAATGTTGTTCCTATCGCATAAAGAAATCAAAGATCGGTAGTAATATTTGATGTACGGTGTAGCCATATACGTGAGCATTCATTTACTTGTTTTAATCGCTCATGTGTCGCAGGTCGCGTCGCGGCCTAATGTAGCCTCAACCTCAGAACGAAATGCTGAATTTAAACATTTTTTATTAGGCCTTCAGTTGTAAGCGCATTTTATTTGCTGCAATGCGGCGGAATACAGAACGCCAGTAAATTCATTAACCTTCATTGACTTTACTGATTTTATTTATAGCGTCAAATTACCCGAATTGCATTTCCTATGGGGTCTCCTGAAAGAGTAAAATTGCGTGGAACTTGAAAGCAAGGTTTAGGGTCTCATCTCCATAAGAATCGGCGTGAATAACTACATAATCGTGAGAAATTAAGGGAGATCCTAGGGACAGGCGTGGGATGAATAGTAATTACTTAAATTTGAACTAAATGGTTCGATGTGTTTGTAATCTGTTTTTGTAGGATTCTGTAATAAACACCAAAACCTCTGTCGGTAGTTTTCCGAGAATACACACCTAAAAAAAATAGTTTTAAATATGGAACATGTATAAATTCAGAATCGTTTTAATGAGGGTTTTTTGGCAGCACGTAGGGGTCGGGTCCGGCTGCGGCGTGATTGGTGGCGGCCTCATTTAACCAGGGTTCACATTTTACCAGATTCTTTTTATGAAAAAAGATGCTAAACAATGAAGTGTTATCGGTTTAGCAAAAAAATAATAAGACTGAAAAGGTGGCCATTGCCGGTCATTTTTCGCGTCAGTCTAGTCGAAAATCTGTTGCGTCACTCCAAATGGTTTAGGCGGCCAACCAACTCTGGCATGGCGGACGTACGTCACTTCAACTGTCGCGCCAAAATGACCGTCAATGGCCACCTTTAATGCGGTAAACTTTGGGTGCATTACCATTGTTTTAAATAAAAGTTTTGAGTACAAACTTTGAACATAAAAACAAAAGCACGATGGCCGGTAAAAAAATCTTTTATAACTCCATATTTTTTTTTCTTAAATTAATCTTTATTTGTTGTATAGATGGATATTGAATTGAAATTCTAAATCACGTACTTCGAAATACCGTACTTTCTAAATTACGTAATTAACAGAATAAACTTTATTAAAAACCGTTTATCGACATTTTGAAATGTCATGCTTACTTCGTTTGTGTTTTAGCTAAACAATATAATTGTCACCATCACCCTACTTTCAAACTGCAATGGCAATATGAAGAGGAAAAGTACTTGTTAAGCCAAAAATCGCCCATCTGCCTTGAGCAAGCGTGGTGATCAACGGTCGTGCCTTCACAGTATGAGAAGAGGCCTTTGCCCTGCAGTGGGACAGAAATAGGCTGGTATTAATATTATTTTACTTGTTAAGTATATTTATCAGACTTTTACAGTTTTTGTGTAAATAAAGCTTGTATAAAGTTTAAACATCCAAATATAACGCTGATATTTTTTTTCTTTCAAAGTATTTATAATTATTATTACTAAGTCTAAAGCATTTTTTTCATTAGTCTGGGTTATTCACATTTGATATATACAAATATTTGATATCTTAGTACCACGTATAAGTACGAAATAGAAGATACTTAGCAGATTTTAATCTCCTTATGCAAAACATTTTATTACAAATGTAATAAAATGTTTCTAGACTGAGCGAATATTCGAAAATAAGTGTATAATAAGTAGATAATAATAACTAGTATCTGGTACATTATTATTAGTATCCATACTAATATTATAAATAGGGGAAGAATGTGTGTGTCTGTCTGTTTGTCCGTCTTTCACGGCAAAACGGAGCGATGGATTGACGTGATTTTTTATGTAGAGATAGAAGAAGACATAGGCTACTTTTTGTCTTTTTCTAACGCGAGCAAAAGCTAGTAATAACGAAAAAATATGTAATACTCTACACAAAGACATATCTATTTTTTATATCTATTCTACAATGCAACTTATGTACAAACGTTATTTTTTTCGAAAGAAATATCGTCAGTAATATCATACTATCATTTTATTAGATTAGAATGAAATTATTATCAGCTTTGATTTGGAAAAGTCGCATTGGTAATCGTTCATTTTATTTCCCAGAACTAAAATAAGGTTACACTTATTCCGTGTAATACCGCACTTTGCCTGGCTGGCGGTCTGCAAGCGGACAAAAAGCAACCTAATGTCAGTAATAATAAGAGCGCACCTCGAACATTTTCTCTGCTATTGTCCCTTCTCTGCGCAGGCCCTAAGCACAATATTCATTATACTCCTTTCAAAATTCCTTAACAAATTTTGGGGTATTCCTCGAAGCGCTCCTGTTTTGAAGCGCTCCTAACGAAGCGCTCCCAAAATATTCCGCCAAGCGCTCCTGTTGGGAGCGCTTAGAAAATCAAACTAAAAATATTATTATTTCATTCCTCGAAGCGCTCCTATGACGTGCGATACCATAGGGCAGAGCATGAAGGATTTGTAAGAAACGATATCGATATCGACGTTTTAAAATTTTTTTTTTTAAAACTACTAGGGAAGCATAAATGAACTGGAACTACGTACTTTAGTGACTTTAGTGACACAAGACACTAGCCGCTGTTGTCAACCCCGCTTCCCTGTTTTATCCTAGAGAGTCGCGTGGTCGTGTTACCGAGTGATTCCGAATGCAGCCGAGCATTTCCGGAACTTGTTTACATTGAATACGCATTTTTTTGTCTTCTAAACTCATTAGTTGCGAGTGCGCCTACATCACATGAAGTTGTATACTGAGAAAAGATTGTTTAATTAAAAAATTGGCGAAAAGTGAAAAGTTTGTTTTAATTTGTGATCAATCTATGGAACCTATTGCGGGGATGGATATGAAAGAAAGAAATAACATAAAAGTTAATTCAAACTATATTATTATAATATACAAGTTGAGTAGTATCGCATAATGAATTACTTCTAGTTCATTTCTGTTTTTCTGATAGCTATAGATTATGTACTGTATACATTTTAGTTATAAACAATTAATAATAAGATCGTTATAGTGAATAATAACAAAATAATTTCAGACTTTAATCAATTTATATGAGATCATTTAGGTGCCTCCTGTCAATTTCTGCCACCCTGGTACTTTTCATCAAAGCTTTTATGTTTACTATTCTGTTTTTCTAGCTATTTCTAGTTTTAATTTATGGAACTAGAAGCCGTCGAAATGTTTATCGATATAATTTGTTACGAACACTTCATGCTCTTCTCTATGTTTCGTCATAGGAGCGCTTCGAGGAATAAAATAATAATATTTTTAGTTTGATTTTCTAAGCGCTCCCAACAGGAGCGCTTGGCGGAATATTTTAGGAGCGCTTCGTTAGGAGCGCTTCAAAACAGGAGCGCTCCGAGGAATACCCCCAAATTTTGATGCAGTAACGAGTAGAGAGATTTTGACAAATTCAAGAAAAAGGCACATACATGCATATAATAGTATAAAAAAATAAACAACGCTACTGTAATCAATCAGCATAAAAAATAATTATGACGAACAGACTGTTCAAAATATAACAACTAAAAACAACTTTATGTCAAAGTAACAAAGTTCTTGTCAGAGTGGCGGTTGCGTTTACTGTCTTCTTTCTGAAACATTTCTTGTGTCATAAGTTAAAGTTTAGTTTTCGTCTCGTCTCGTTAAAGTCGTTTCACCCTGTTCGTCTCTATATTGTTGATGTTGATTATATTATAAATATATGCTATTGCCAGCCCCGGGCATAAAGTAGAACTTTGTCCCCTTTCCATTTACCGTTGTCATCGCCTACGCTGGTAGTTAACTCGACCCAGAGGTCGCCTACGCATTACTAATGTGGTTTTTTCAAAGCATGTGTACTTTGCTAGGTTATTTTTTCGACGGTAAAATTGTCTAATGCGCCGGCCACACACTCGACGAGTGGCATTGGAAGTAACGAGGAAAGGAGGCAGAGACGTAGTGTGGCCGCAATACTCGCCATGCCACACGTCATTGCAAACATCGCGGCAGCGCGAGGAGCATGGCGATGAACAGTGCGAGGGGCATAGTGTGGCAGGCCTATAAGATTTTGGGTTAGATTAACAGGACATAAAAAATTGTTTTAGCATAGTAATTGTTTTTTTATACTCCTTGTATATAAGACCATTGAATGAAACTTGAAGTTATCAGAACTTTGGATTTGTTTATAATCTAATGAGCTATTACTTGTAAAGGTTTATATATAAGGTTTCTTATATTATAAATTAAAAAAATTAAATTATATTTACCGATTCAATAAATTATTTCACAATAATAATAGAAGTGATGTTATCAAATTGATATCCAACGGACCACAGTGAGTTGTATTGTTTGGATTTATTTAGTACAAAGGCGCCCGGGCGATATTTTTAAAACGATAAAATCGTAGGCTGATTGGGTAATAATACAAATGGGTCAGAGCCCGTACGTCCCCTAAGATTCGCACCCTGTGCCCATTCGTCCCCTGGAACTTTTGAGGGGCCTATTCGCCCCCTGAAGAATATTTATTTTAATTCATTCTTCTAATATAAGTACATGTATATAGTCCTGGTACAGTCGCGCAGAAAAGGGTAAAATAAAAATATAATAATTCCTTAAATATCATGTTTAAGTATTTCAAATAAGATTAAGTTTAATAAAATGCCTCTAGGCTCTAGGCATAAAGTCAGTCTTCAAAATAATTAATCGATTTGTCGATCGATCGTTTTCTATTCACCACTTCACGTTACTGCGCGCCTAGTACTTTGCATTGATTAAGGTGATCTTGTAAGAAAATTAAGGAATACAGTGAATTTTAAATTTTCGTACATGACTACTTCACGTTACTGCGCGCCTAGTACTTTGAATTGATTAAGGTGATCTTGTGAGAAAATTAAAAACACAGTGAATTTTAGATTTTCGTACATGACTACTTCACGTTACTGCGCGCCTAGTACTTTTGTTCTCTTAAGTTTTCAATCATTAATACCCGTTTTTTAACAAGCCATTCGTAAAGAGACAACGTTACATTATTATCATGACGGATTATCATTCATCGTAGCTCTTTTTTCAATGATCTGTTATGATTTATTAAATTAATTGCGTTAATAAACTGTTCACAAGTGTACTATGTTAACCGTTTTTAGGTAAAATATAGGTGATTTTATCTCAGGGGACCAATAGGCACCTGAATAGGTGCCGAATCTTTAACTTATATTGTGTATATATTAGAGGAGACGAATGGGTACCTTAAAAATAATATTTTTATTAAAATATTAATTGGTCCCCTACCAGGAGACCAACGGGCACCTATATAGGGGCCGAATCCACAACTTTTATGCTGGGGGACAAATCTTAGGGGACGTACGGGCTCTGACCCATACAAATACTGAAGCGATAATATTGTAGGCAAAATATATATATTTTTTTCTTATATACAAAAAATTATAAACAAAAAACATTCAATTGCACTACCAACATTAAATAAATAAATACATATATATTCCTTGGTTACCGTGACCCCGGAACATAAAGGGCAATCGAAGGAACATGAGTGGGATTTAGTCAGTAGAAGTCTGACACGCCCTCCCGCCGCACCCAGGACGGGAGACGTCAAAGAGAAGTCAGCATGTTTGATGATTTCCCATTCCAAAAAAAAAGACATGATATTTCTTCGCAACAATTTTTTAACGTAGTGCGCGATTGAGCTTAGTTTTCTGTTTAAAACTATGTACTCGTATACATATAATAAATTTCTATATGTTTTAGTGTTACGAATGAGATAATCTTATTAGGCAAAAGTACTTTCAAACATCGCCCGCATTGTTACAGGGATCTTGCATATCCCTTTCTCCGGAACTCTGACCGCCGATAACTTGTATTATGTTCATGATATGGGTAGGCATTGAAGGGAACCCGTATGGTTCTATTTATAAATAGTTTTATCTTCATACATATTATATTAGACGTTTGTTGTAATGGTTGAATTGTCAAAAATCATTTTTAGTGCGACTCTACATGAAAAAAAGAAAATACTCAGAAACAGTATTTTCGATCTTGGTTCAAACTTCGTAGTTTCGGCTGTGGGTGGTTCACTACCAAAAACTTGTCTATATATATGTTTGAACCTTTCGGGAGGCTTTTAATGTTGGATTTTTGCAAAAATCCTTCTTAGTGAATATCTGTTGATATCAACAGTGAGCTAAACAGTCAGTCAGTGAACCATTTAAAATATTTATAGATTAATTAAACGCCTGTGTGAAGATTGAAAAAATAATAACAAGATTAGCGCACTTAAACGAAATCCTCAGTTTTCTTCGTTAAGCTTTTTTTATATGATGCCAATTCGATGATATGGTGTTAAGTAGCAAATGTATATTAGTCCGCAAAAATTAGCGCTCAAATATACAAAAAAGATTTTTCCAATACGAATATCAGTATCAGAGATTAGCCCGTCAGTATTGTTTCCAATTCAATTCGTACTTCCAGAGATTAGAACGTTTGAACAAACAAAATATCAAATAAATAAATCAAATGAAAATCATAAAATTTTAGTTATTTTTTTTATGCTGGTTAAATATGACACTTTTGCACGTCAATATTTTGAGCGAATGATGCTGGTGGTTATATGTTCCAAAGATTTATTTAAGCGTATTCTTCACACAATTGGGTAGTTTCCACCATCAACCAATAAATGTTAGACACAATTTCTATAAAACCTCTTCTAATTTTAGCCCAATAACTTCGGTTCATTTTCAATTTGCTATAAAATTTGATATTTAGTAGCTTTGAAAACAATAAATAGATAGTCAACTGAGTTGTTATTTTAGTGACGTCATAAGTTTTCATTGCCATACAAAATCTATTGGAGAATTGCGTTTTGACAGCTCATAAAAAGTACGTCAATTGATAATGGTGGAAACTACTGTATTAGATTAATAAATACATACTTAACGGAAATAGTTATAAAACTTTATAAATATCCATAAGTCATAAACAGTGATCGGAATTTAGATGCTATTATGATCAAACATATGGATTTACGACCTCACTTTTAATCAAAATATTCCCAGGATTAGAATTCTAAATTTATTTTTAGGGATGATATCTTTTATGTAATTGATATTATTTCACGCAATTAAAAAAATAATTAACTAAAATTACCAGAATCAATTTACTTAAATCCCGGCAATACCGACATATTCATAATATTAGTGTTATCATCTCAAATAGCTCCCAAATTAAGATCACTGGTCATAAAACAAAGGAGCTTTATCTCGAATTTAACTATCTTTCAACTAAACAGAATTTTCAAGTAATTTCCAGTTCTAAACAATTGTTTTGGGTAACAAATAATTAAGTTCTATATACCTATTGTAAACAAAATATAATTTCGGTTTCAATCTAAAAAATAAATGTCAACCAAATTATAGAAACGTTATTTTACTCATTCTTCATATTAACGTAAATCAGTTAAATTAATTACAAAAAACATTTAACGGCAATTGCTTTCGCAAACAATGTTATTTTCATATTAATTGTTAAAACAATAACAGGCAATCAACGCAGAGAAGTCGTAATAACCTTCTTTTGTTTTTGAAGCAAAATACTTCATAAGGTCTGTAGGAAAATTCCAAAATTAATTAAGTAGGTATCGCTGTTTACTATTCTGCGTACGATAATGAATAAGCGATTCAAATACAATGTAAAAAATATTGGAATAAGTTACCAAAAAGTAAACAGAGGAATCAGTTTGATGGAAGCTACGCTTGATGTCTTCCCAGTCATTTATTTATTTATTTATTTAAATACATGATAAAATTGTCCTTACAGGCTAACCTAATTCGACAATCAAACAACAAAAACTCATACGTCACACTTCTATCTTGACAGATAGGAAAGTGTCTTCCTTTCGAATTCCGCCAATGTACAACTAAAAACATCTAATTCTTGCGAGATAATACTAATCAATTTGATTGCCTTAACCACCGGTGCATGTTTTAATATGTCAGTACGGGCTACAGGAACTTCAAACAGCCTATTTCTAGGAGCCTGACGTAGCCGGGTATTGGGGATGAGCAATGTCAAGCAAGTCATGTTAAATTTCCAATTGTCATCAGATATGAGAGTGAGCAAAGAGCATACACATGTCCGCTCCGCGCCTGTGATTGCATTATACACTTGTGTAGTATAATATCTCGTGCGAACTTGCCTAATCTCCATTCAAATTGGCTAACGTGATACGTTCTAGAATCATCTCCCTAGTCTTTTTTCCAACTATCTTGGAGTCGGCTTCCAGCCGGATTCAGCTGGATGTCAGTGTTTTACGTAAAGCGACTGCCTATCAGACCTCCACAACCCAGAAACCGGGCGACCCGATACCTCTTGGTTAGACTTTCTGGTTTACCCGCAACGACTGTCAAAGTTCTAAGAATGATGGGTCCAACGGCTTTATGTGCTTTCCGAGGCACGGGATGTCAGTGATGTCCAAGATAAACTTAAAAAGTACATATTATGAATTGAATAAGTCACATTATGATTGGTACTTGCCCGTATTCGAACCAACAACCTCTTACACGAGTGGCTTATCCACTGGCCCATAACAACTTAGTCTTAGACTTTACAGACACTTAGACGCGATTATGCACCATTTTAATTACTTTACTACCACTACGTCGTATTGATATATCAAAGGTCAAGGAAAGAAAGAAAAAGAAAGAAAGGAAAACAATTTATTCGTGCAAAGTGCGCTAAAACTATAAACCTTAAAACTAAAGACAGCTAAGTAGCGTCACTACTGCGCGAAACGGCTAGCGCTCAGCATAATGCCGTGACCCATACACAGGTACCAGTCCACGACGCTGGTTTTCAGCGCTAGCCGGAAGCCGGCAAGGCGTATTTCGAGACGCGGAAACAACGCAGTAAGTATAAACTATGATAAATTGGACGTAAACTGCGGTTAACTTGTTGTAAACTTAGTTTGTGGACGCAAACTGAATTTGATAACTGAGAGTTAGTATGACGAAGTGGTGGTCGATGTCGACGTATAAACAATAATGCGCTCACTTGAAATGAAATTGTTTATTATGCAAGTAAAGTATATGATTCACTTTTACACGACTTTTCGAAAGTAGCTGGAGTCGGCATTTCCTGACTCATTACTTAAACTCTGAAAAGAAACACTGAAACAAAATCAAGGATAAACTTTCTTTAAAGTCCAGAGAAAATTCTTAATGATAAAAATTTTATTGTAAAAAAAATGTTTGTTGTTCTCTATGACATTAAATTAAGAGTAATAATGTATTGCATTGGTTAGGTTACTTGTAACTTTCAAAATGGTTAGTTACCATTACGGTCTTACCGTTAAAATAACATACAAAAAAAAAGTTTAATACTACGCATTCACTTCCCTTTGTTGTTCTTGTCGCCATTTTGTAATACGACCTAATTTTAGTTAAACGCTCGGTAAATGCAAAGTTTAACTATTAACCGTGAGTCAATAGTAATTTAAACAACAGGCCTTTAAAAAATGTAGTCAACTTCGATTTGTGTAGACTCAATAAGAAATCGCAGAATGCATAAAAACTAAATCAAATAAACCGAACCACGTAAGTGCAATCATTCTTTAATATTTTATTAATTTATTTCTTTAATCTATATTAGCTACGTATTATCATGATTGTTTGTTAAGATCGAATTCACAGAAGCACTACGAACTCTACAAATAATGCAACAAAATCTGAAAATTTGTAGAGGAAATCTAATAATTTCAAACAAATATACTTACACAAAATCCATGTATGACACGTCAGGTAATCCATCGGGCCAGGAAAGCAAGCATGCAGTTTTGAGCGTCCCTTTCGACCTGTCATAGACAAAACAAAGCTTAATTAACATTTTGCGCGCCAAAGCTGCGAATGACAAAGGAGTTTTGAAACACTGCAAGTTCATATAACCAGTTAGTTTCTATTATAAAGTGTAGATAAGGTAAATGGAAACAAGGATTTAAATGATAATCTCTCCTGCCTTTTGAAATGCCGGTCTAACGGGATTTAACTAAATAATTGTTGTTAAGAGATTTTGTGTTACACAAAATCTCTAGTTAAACTTATTGGCCGACTTTCTGGCTTCCGTGGCTTTTTCTTACATGGGTAGCCGGGACCTAGGGCTTTTAGGGTCTTATTATTACTATTATTTGTATTATAATTTTTTTTTGGGTGAGTGGGAAATCATCCAATGACTGCTCCCGACCTGGGTGCGGCGGGAGGGCGTGTCAGACTTTTACTGACTAAAACCCACTCATGTTCCTTCGATTGCTCTTTATGTTCCAGGTTCACGGTAACTGTTATAAACATAACATTCCGCAACATTTGTATTATAATCATAATATCACTGACCTTCCGTGCCTTGGAAAACTCTTAATCTTTGGTTCCGTTCCGTAAATCAACGATTGAAAAACGGAGCTAAGGCCTTTACAAGCTTTTCCAGGCACGGAATGACAGTAGATAAAATTATGTATGAATTGATAAAGTCGCATTGGAAATAAGAGTTTTTTTTATTTATAAACTTACTAGCTTTTGCCCACGGCTTCGCTCGCGTTAGAAAGAGACAGAAAGTAGCCATGTTACTTTCCATCCCTTCAACTATCTCCACTTAAAAAATCACGTCAATTCGTCGCTTCGTTTTGCCGTAGCATGCAAGCATACAGACAGACAGACAGACTTTCCCATTTATAATATTAGTATGGATAATTTTCATAATTATTAAACCTGGTTTACGTCTAATTATTTTGTGCCCGATTGCGTGTATGTCACTTTAAAATTTATTGAACGCACTTTAGTCGTGCGTTTTTATTTTATTTTTTAGTCTTATGAATAAGAAATCAATAAACTAAATTTAGCAAAACCGACAAAGCGACCGCTTTTGACGTCGTTTGTATGGTTATAACAATAACTCTGAATAGAATATTTTCTAAGAAAACAATTATCTTAATGATTGTGAAAAGACATCGAAATCCTTCAAGCAGTTTAGTAGGCAAACGTGGGAAGGGATTTTGTTCAGTCTATTTTTAGAATAATAAGTCTCTTATCATTTGTATTCAAAGGAGTTAGACAGTGAAATTATTGGAAACCAGACAGTTTAATGGTCATCAAAAGTTATAGAATTAGTATTCTATAACTATTCACCAAAAGTTCTATAACTAGTGTTTGTCAATTATCGCTGCATATGTGACAGTAATGTTTAGAATTCATCACCGATCTTGCCTTTTGCCACTTATTTTAAATAAAGTTTTGCTTGTTAATGCATATAAAATAATTGCAAAAAAGGAGCCTACGTTTTAATTTAACTTTCAAGGTTATGATTTCCAAATTTTATCGCAAACGCGTCATTGGTTTAGCCGTAAACGAGTATTTAAACAAATAGCCGTCTCCTTTGTTTACACGGTTAACCATTTATTTATCAAATTAGAATACATTCTTGATTTATTTATTAACTTATTCTTCACTCACTGTATTACTTAGCTAATTAAAATATATCTTAACTGATAAAGTTACTCTCGCATGTATAAACAAGTATGGCTTCAAGTTTTATTTCTGTTGAAAACGGTAAACAAAGCCTCTTAAATTCGATGTTTCTAGATAGAATGTGAAAGATACTTATGGCCAAATACTCAAACGTCACTTAACTTTGAGACGCTCTCAAATCTATTGCTGTCCTACTTTATCCCTTTAGAGTGACAAAGACAGCAACAGATTTGAGAGCGTCTCAAAGTTAAGTCGCGTTTGAGTATTCGGCCCTTAATCAAGCAGATGGTAGTAAAAGTAATTAATGCTTGTCACTCTGTGGTCTGTCACAAACACCAAATTGATTTATGTATCTTTCCAGATGCGTTTGTCATCGAGACTTCCCACCGGTAGTTCCCAACTGTTATATAAAAGTCTCACTTGGTGAATTCAGTAGGTTTGTGGTGAGCTGTCAATCAGTCTTTTTTTTTAATTTTTTTTTCTTTATGAACACCAACTGTCGGGGGAGAATGTAAGGTTATGTCAAACTTTTACCGACTATACGGTTCCTCCTGCAAGCATGTGTCGAGAATACGGCGTTCACATTGGCGCCCGCAACTGTTATTAGACTGCTGTTAGCAGGGCTACCATGTGTAGGCAGTCACTATCTTGGTGGAATTATAAGGAAACCTCAAATAATATGCGGCACGAGAATTATATATTAGGAGTAATCTACAATTAGTCCCCTATTAGTAATCTATAAAAAAATCTCAGTAAGACGCATTGTCAACCAACTAAAACGCAAGAAGTACTTCACAGCTACCATACAACATTAAAATTAAGAAAAATGCCAAAGAAATGTGAAAAGAAAATTAAATTTATAAACATGTTAAAAAATATTGCAGTAAAGTTTAAGATCATTTCCTCTGGAAGGTTATAACTATGCTACTCTGCTGCCATTAGGGTGAAAACAAAACAAAGTTTGACGTTTAATTGACATTCGACATTTAAATTCAAACTTCTTCAACTTCGATTACCGTGTCAACGAAGTTTTTACTCAATCATTCTTTTGTTTTATGTCTACAGATTTTTCTTTTTTGCGCGCTTTGTGCATGCAGAGTACTCTACGAAGGCTTTACTTGCTTTTATATAAAAATAGAATAAAGTAGAAAAGAGCTGTCCTGAATATAAATTAATACTATAAAAATAGTAATTATAATTCCAGCCTATTATAGTCCCACTGTAGAGCAAAGATTTCTTGTCACATAGAGAAGTTTAAAGGTACTATTTCCACACTCGTTCAAGACGGATTGGCGAATTCAGACTTACATTGAATTACTTGTAAGTCTAGATTTCCAGTCAATGTTTTTCCTTCATCCATGTCAGTGGTGTCCAAGATAAACTTTAGAAAGTACAGTAAAAGTAATTACTCCATATCTTTATTTATATTCAATATCTAATTGCTTTAGGTGTGTAAGTTTTCTCAGATGGTAGCTTTGTAAATAATTGAGATCATTAAACAAATTTTAATAAACTCTTAACTTTACTTAATAAATTGACTTAAATACGGTGCTTACATCTAATGTATGAATGAATAAATGTATTATTTTATTTCATTTAAATCTTTACCAAGGTTTACTCTTGTTAGTAATCTTATTTAATTTTATTTAACTTTATAAGTAACTAATAAGAATATTACTTTTGCCTCAAAGTAAATAATGTACCCACGATGTTGAGATAAATAAACATTTTTTTTTATGATTATGATGATTATTCGAAGTAAAAATATGTACGTCGTGTGACATTGTGTTCTAAGGTTATAATATAATCCCCGTTGCCCAGAAAACCAGTGACAAAACAAACATTGACCAACATACCTATATTCCTTGGTGGTTGAGTATAATAAGCATGGTATCGCAAGCAGCATCCCGCTGATCCAGATGCATGCAATCATGACGAGTGAGCAAGTCTTCGACATCCGCGGTCGCATTGGCCGCACGATGGCTTGGTACCTGGACAAAAGAAAAATACGTTTACAAATGAAATAATTATTGACCTAATTTATTATTAAGGAGTAGCTTTTGCCCGCGATTTCGTCCGCGTGAAATAATAGTTCCCGTTTCCGAGGGATTTCCGCGATGAAAGCTCTTCTATGTCCTTTCTCGGGTCCCAGACTATGTCTGTACCAAATTTCATTTTAATTGGTTCAGTAGTTTAGACCGACAGTCAGACAGAGTTACTTTCGCATTTATAATATTAGTACGGATTTCACTGACACTTTTTTTTTTTTTATTACATATGGGCTTGCTCTTGGTCCCAGACTAGCCCGAGGGCATAGACGGGGCCTACGATGGAGCGAGCTCACCCGAAAGATGCCTATGCACTCGTCTCTTGAATACATCCGGGTTATATGCATTTGGAAACACAGACGCCGGCAGGGAATTCCATTCTTTTGCGGTGCGCATAATAAAGGAATTAGAGAAACGCTGCGTGCGGATACGAGGAATATCGACCAAGAAAGGGTGGTATCCCGCCGTACGTCTAGATGTCCGGTGGAAAAACGGAGACGGGGGAATGAGCTCGTGTAGCTCATGAGCACACTCACCGAAGTGCAATCTGTAAAACACCGCCAGACAGGCAACTTTACGCCGATGTGCTAGAGGTTGTAGTTGGGCCACCAGCTTCTTGTCGCCAATCAACCTCCTGGCTCTGCGTTCTACCGAGTCCAATGCGGCCAGTTGATATTTGGCCGAGCCATCCCATAGGTGACAGCAATACTCCATACACGATCGGACTTGAGCTTTATAAAGCGTTAGAAGCTGTCCCGGCGTGAAATATCGCTTAACCTTATTAAGGATGCCCAGCTTTTTCGCAGCAGTCAGTGCTTTGGACTCGATGAAAGTGCCGAAGTTGAGGTCAGAACTCAACTCCATGCCAAGGAGTTCTAGGGAGCCGGTTACATTTACAGGTGCACCTCGGAAAGTAGGAGCCAGGTCGAATGGGCTCCATTTAGCGGAAAACAGACACGCTTGCGTTTTGGCGGCATTGAACTGCACTAGATTGTGATGGCCCCATTGGGACACACGACTCAAGGCAAAGTTCACTCGCTCTACCATGGCCTCTCTCTGTGAACGTATATCGTCCCTACTGTCTTTTGCGCTGGCCAGATATCTCTCTACAACTGTACTGTCATCTGCGTAACCGACTATGCTAGGATTTAGCATATCGTTTATATGGAGCAGGAATAGTGTTGCAGAAAGGACAGACCCTTGAGGAACACCGGCATCTATGGCCATAAGGTCCGAAGAGCAGCCGTCAACGACCACTCTGATCGACCGTCCCGTCAAGAAGTCTGATACCCAGCTACAAAAGTCAGCCGGGATGCCATAAGCAGGAAGCTTGCTAAGGAGACTAGCGTGCCAAACCCTGTCAAAAGCCTTTGAGATGTCGAGCGAAACGGCAAGGGCTTCGCCGTTTTTCTCAATGGCTTCGCCACAGCAATGTGTAACATACACTAGAAGATCTCCAGTAGACCGACCACGGCGAAAGCCATATTGCTGGTCACTGAGTAGATTGTTGTCTTCTAGGTATGCCAACAGTTTGTTATTTAGAACCCTTTCCATGACTTTACAGAGCATGGAGGTGATGGCGATTGGTCGATAGTTACAGGGATCGGCGCGGCTGCCCTTTTTGGGCACTGCTGGCTGCACATTAGCAAGCTTCCAGGATTTTGGCACCGTTCTAGTTTGGAGAGAGAGGCGGTATAGACGTGTCAATACAGGCGACAACTCAGGCGCACACTGCTTAAGTACTCGCGCAGGTGTTCCATCTGGTCCGCTGGCTTTATTTACGTCTAAATTCAGCAGAACCCTCCGTACCTCTTTTTGGTGAACAGCAATATCCTTCATTGAGGAATCGCAATGAGGTATAGTAGATGGTTGATGGAGGCCAGCATCAAGACGCGAGTTGTTCGCAAATAGGGAAGCAAACAGGTTCGCTTTCTCTATTGCGGAGTGGGCCAGCGTACCGTCGGGTTTCTGCAACGGTGGAAATGTGGGGCGGCAGAAGTTGGATTCGACCGCTTTGGATAGGGACCAAAATTGCTTGCTACCAGGAGGGTAGGACGCAAGTCTGGCCCCTATTCGACTGATATGGTCAAATCGAGCCTTCCGAATCACCTTTTTGCAGGACTTGGCGGCAGCATTATAGGCTTTTTTCTTCCTACGAACTCTCTGGACCCTTGCTTTGGTGTCGCGGGCTTGCACCCAAGCCAGGTATGCAGACTGTTTAAGGGCCTCAGCCCGAGCACAATCTGCATTGAACCATGCTTGAGTTCTGTGATCAAGCGAGAGGTCGGAGAACGGAATAAAATATTCCATTCCCTGCCGAATCACATCCACGATAGCCTCAGCAGAACATGAGGGGTCGCAAGAAGAAAAACAGACCGACCGCCAAGGGAAAGACGCAAAGAATTGCCGCATCTCATCCCAATCTGCTGACTCGTATCGCCACACTCTCCTCGTGCCCTTTGGGCTGAGATCCGGAGGGGAGCAGACCGATACGGATTTCACCAGACAGTGGTCTGACGACCCCAGCGGAGCTGAGACCGAGACAGAGTGCCGATCCGGATCCGTTGTCAGTAGAAGGTCCAAGCAATTGGGTGTGTGGTCAGCAACATCAGGTACCCGCGTCGCAACGTTTACCAGCTGGGTGAGGTTTAACGACAGAGCAAATTTGCGTGCTTCCTTGCCAGCGTGGCAGGTTTTCTCAAACGGGAACAGCCACTCCTTGTGGTGGGCGTTGAAGTCCCCGAGAAATACTAGTTCCGCAGCAGGGTACCGTTGTTGGGCACTATCTGCAGTCTCGGCAAGATGGTCAAATAGCCTGGTTGTCTCCTGGTCTCCGACGTGCGATCGGTAAACACAGGCATATAAGGTCTTCTGGGATCCTGTGTCTACGATGACCCACAGAGTAGAAAACCCGGAAGTCTCAAAGCAGCGAAGACGCTTGCAGCAGATGTCGTCGCGGACGTACACACAGACCCCAGCTTTCTCTTTGAACTTATGTTCTAGCGAGTAGCCTGGGTAGTTGAGGTACGCCACGTCCGCTGGGGTTTTAATTTGCGTCTCCGTCAAGAAGAACAGGTGCGGCTTTTCAGTCTCGAGGTGGTGGTGGACTGCGTCGAGATTTGAGTGCAACCCTCGTATATTGGATAGGTGCACTTTCAGCGGGAGGAAGTGCCGCCGGTGTTTGACCTTATTCTTCTTTTTGCGGTTCATGTGTTGAGTAGTGCGGGGGTTGGGGGACGTTTGGATGTCGAGGCGCTGCTTTCGCCAAGTGGATTGCACGAGTGAAAACCGAATAATGAGGAGCTCACTTGGAGACTGCGGGGACGCCCGAGCCCCCCCGAAATAGCCACCGGGTCCTCCCATCCAGTCGCCAGCTGGCACGGTGGAGCTATTCCGGGATTTTTCGCGAGGTGGCGGGGCAGCCTTTGGCACGTGGCTAGCGCGCTACTTGGGCCCCCAACTACCTGCGGTCGGTCACCGGCAAGACCGTGCCACGGATCCCGCTACCCTCCAGCGTGAGCTACTCGGTCCGGTGTCACTCAAGGACCCATAAAAACCGGCTATATGCAACACAACTAACAACCATTCATCCCCCAAAAAGGCTCTGGTGTTCCCGCGCACAGATGAAACACAGCAAGCTGCTTGACACCTGACTCCGGCGGGAAGGTGGTAGCTACCAGGCGGACTCTTGCGAGACCTACCACCGCTGGTTGGGTCGTTCAGCCGTCACCACTAGTGGTGCCGTTGCCCGGGGTGGACCGCTAGGAGGTAGACCCAAACCACCCCAAAACATACTTATAGTGAGTTCGTGTGTTTTTCCGCTTTCACGCTTGAACTAATGAACTAATTGACATGAAATTTTACCTACATCATATTAGGAGTCTTAAATATAATAAGAAGACATTTTTTATTGAAAAAAAAAAGGACTGCTCCGTCGGATTACCAAAAGTGAGTATAAGATGAAAAAATCTAATTTAACACCAGCGAAGTCGTTAACACAGATTTTTTTTAATCTATACTTCTATACTAATATTATAAAGTGGAAAACTTTGTATGTGTGTTTGTTTGATTGTAATGAATAGGCTCAAAAACTACTGGACCGATTTTAAAAATTCTTTCACCATTCGAAAGCTACATTATCAACAAGTAACATAGGCTATATGATATCACGCTACGTCCCACGGGAGCGAAGCAGTAACCAAAAACTTAATGTAACGTGGGTGAAACCGCGAGGAACAGCTAGTTAATTATAAAATTAAAAATAATGACAAAATAAATTACGTGTTAATAAATAAACACTGTATTTTGTGTCTTACTCCTTTCAGGTTTTCACCGAATAATATCAACAAACTTTGTTAACATTTCACTAAGGTTAATTTCTAAAAAAAATATATTTCATAAAATACAATTCCTTATTTTTGCCTATTTATTAGGCTTATTTTGTTTTTGTTGAACGCTGAATTGAACATCAAAAAACAATCGGTGCTTTTGACCTAATATTTGAAGTATAAGTTTTTTTTTGTCTTCTTTTTATGTACTTCATACAGACTTAGACACAAAGAAGGATATTCTTTTAGACGTTTAGAGGCACTACAATTATTTATGATTTAGCTTTGTTATTGCTTAATTTATATGTTTTCCTTTTTTACTTTGGGTAGATAAGTACGTGGTCTTTACAATCGGCTAAATATAGTTTTAGATTAGTGAATGGATAAAGAGATTTGTAGTCAAGAATGTAAATTCTAGCAACCATTTTCATTTCAATCAAGAATGATTAATTTTATATATTGCCCAAATAATACAAACAAACACTTATAGTAGAGCATGCGGCTGTAAGCTTAAATATGTCTGTTAATTAACGCGTTATCGACGCTGATACATTTGAATGTTGTAAGGAGAAACTAGTTGTGTCGTGATGGCCCAATGGTTAAGGCGTTCGCCTTTCATGTAAGAGGTTATGGTTTCGAATGCAAGCAAGTACCAATTTGACTTTTTCAATTCATGTACTTTTTAAAGTTTATCTTGGACGTCACTGACTCCGTGGCTCAGAAAGCACGTAAAGCCGATGTCATCCATAGAACTTTGACAGTCGTTACGGGCAGTCAGAAGCCAGGAAGTCTTCCAGTCTAACCACGGGGTACTGTGTCGCCCAGTTACTGGGTTGTGGTAGTGTGATAGTCGCTTCACGTAAAACACTGTTATTCTGATGGATCCGGCAAGGCTGGAAGCCAACCCGAAATTTCTCTCATTAGCAGATAACTAGACTAAGAAAATGGGAAAAAAAATGATTTACGAGAAAAGGTTAGAAAGGTAGGCCTTATTAGGTATTAAAATAGTTTAATAGATTTTAATTTAGGGTGCTATAAATCACCGTAGTCGAAATAGGATACGCGACACCTCTCAGCGCGGCCCGACGATATTGATAATGATAATTAAGTAAATCAATAAAAACATTACAATTTAAATTTAAATTAATTATCCCTATTGTGTTTTGAATTATGGTTAAAAACCAAATATTTTGTTACATTCAGTGGCCATGGTTGCCACACAATGTTAGAGTAACGAGAATTCTGCGGCCGACCGTAATCAAATTTTGTATGTTTGGGGACTTTTTCAAACAGAATTTCAATTAGATTATTCAGTGAACTGAAATTGGAAACCTGCCCAGACAAGTGGCATTGTAGAATAGATAGTGGAATAGAATAGATTGTCAAATGTATGGAGATGTCCAATTATTTAGCGAAAGCTTATGTCAACCCCATATATTTGACAATCTATTCTAATCTACAATCTATTTTACAATGCTACTTGTCTAGGCCCTCTGTTGTGTCAAATTACAGGAACACTCATTTATGGAGACGTTTCCTTGAAATCTCATACACTCGATTTCATTCGAGGTCACTTCGAGATAACCTTGAAATTGGTATGTTAAATAAGCGCTTTTCATAGAGTTGCGGGAATTTTTTAAAGAGTTACTGGTTCGGGAAAGCACAGGACTAAATAATGAAGCAACATAAGTGGGTTGTTCTGTGAAAGTCTGACACACCCTCTCAAAGCGGTAGAAGTTATTATAGTAAGATTTTTAATTGTAGTCAGTAAAATGACATTTCCAGTGTTGCAGGTTTTTAGTCCCAAATAAATAGTGATGTGGTACAATCGAGTTTTTACAATTAAATCTTAGTCGAGAATATTTTTTTTATTCAATATTAAATTGCCTTTAATTATAAAAAAAAATATTACATGTAATTTACGGTAATGAAATAATAGAAGACATACACGGTAGGAGTTTAATATTACATAAAACACTGTTATATTATTTGTTTTTGGTAAGGTCCATATTTCAAAAATCGTATTATTTAATACGGTATGTATTCAATATTTACAATAAAAAAACGCTTTGATACCTTATAAAATAAATTATGACTGCGGGTCACCCTTTTTTGTATCAGTGACAGTTGCACTTGTCATTTTTCTGACTCGAATTAAAAATCGTACTTTGGCAGAATAGTCGACATCGGCTTTGGTTGCCATTATATAAAAATAGAATAGAATAAAAATCGTACTATAGTTGATTTTTTAACCCAATCAAATATATGGTTACCGCTTTTCCTTCACTCAGCAACTTTTATGCATTTTAGGTATATGGTGAAATGTGTTTTAACATTTAATTTTTTGCACCTACCACATTTCAGGCAAATAAATTATTTTAATTTTAAGGTTGTCATACTTGTCATGTAACATTAGTTGATAGCATTTAAAGTACCAATTTCTAATACATAAAAATTATAAAGTAACAACAAAGTCATTCCTATTAAATTACAAATCAAAATTCTTTGGCAAGCTTAGAATCAAATTCAAAGATTACTTTGTTGAAAGGACTCAAAACAGAAATAGACATCTTCAAACAAATTGAATAAAGTCCTTATTTTCCTCTTTGATTGTTTTATATTATAAATCTAAAGCTTTCAGCGGGACAAGGCAATGGACCAAGCCTCGAACGTCAATCGTTTTATGAATGTAAAATTTTATTAAAAGGTACTAGGGGTACCTAAATCATTTTTTCGAGGAGTCACATAATATGTCAATTTTATGCATCAATTACACATACTATGTAACCGCATATGAACATCTCAGTGCTCTTTGTTTCAACTTATTTTTTACTAGTCTAGCAATTTTTTTTAAATATTTGTTTGAACTAAAATTAAGTCTTTTAAAAACTACAACGGGGAAAGGATTAAGAGGTATACAAATTTATAGAAATGTTTTAGTTGAGATTTCTGTTAAAACAATGCAAAGCTGAGGTCGGTCATAAGTATAATGTATATTACATGATAATATACCACACTAGAATATGTTGGTATCAGGACAAATGCGCGAAAGACACTTGCGCGCGGCCATTTGGGCGAATGGACACATGCGCGAATGGACGTTTGCGCCCATAGACATTTCCGCGAATGGACACTTGCGCGACTAGACGTTTCCGCGCCAAACCACTTGCGCGAAGCCCTTTGCGCGACGGACACTTGCGTGCCAGACAGTTCCGCGAAAGACGTTTGCGCCCAAACACTTCCGCGACTAGACACTTGCGCGAACTTTTTTCCAAAGGACATTGGGCAAATTTAAAAATATTACGTAAGGGGTACCAATATTTTTTTATTTACTAAGAGTTTATTATATAGCGTCCACATATCTACCTAGAGGGGTAAGTCGTTTTCAAAAGCAAGATGGCGGCTATGATATTTTTCACAAAATACGTCATGGGTGTCGATTTCATGATTTTTTGGGGTGCTTAGGTCAAAAATGGGGTCGATTTGAAAATCCAAGATGGCGGTCGTGACCTTTCTCACAATATGCATCACGGGTGTCGTTTTCATGGTTTTCGGGGTGCTAAGGTCAAAAATGAGGTCAATTTGAGAATCCAAGATGGCGGTCGTGACCTTTCTCACAATAGGCGTCACAGGTATCGTTTTCATGGTTTTTTGGGGTGCTAAGGTCAATAGTGAGGTCAGTTTGAGAATCCAAGATGGCGGTCGTGTCCTTTCTTACAATAGGCATCATAGGTGTCGTTTTCATGGTTTTTTGGGGTGCTAAGGTCAATAATGAGGTCAGTTTGAGAATCCAAGATGGCGGTCGTGACCTTTCTCACAATGGGCGTCATGGGTGTCGTTTTCATGGTTTTTTGGGGTGCTAAGGTCAATAATAAGGTCAGTCTGAGAACCCAAGATGGCGGTCGTGACCTTTCTCACAATAGGCGTCATGGGTGTCGTTTTCATAGTTTTTTGGGGTGCTAAGGCCAAAAATGGGGTCGATTTGAGAATCCAAGATGGCAGTCGTGACCTTTCTCACAATAAGCGTCATGGGTGTCGTTTTTATGGTTTTTTGGGGTGAGAAAACTCACGACCGCCATCTTGAATTCTCAAATCGACCCCATTTTTGGCCTTAGCACCCCAAAAAGCCATGAAAACGACACCCATGACGCCTATTGTGAGAAAGGTCACGACCGCCATCTTGGATTCTCAAACTGACCTCATTATTGACCTTAGCACACCAAAAACCCATGAAAACGACACCCATGACGCCTATTGTGAGAAAGGTCACGACCGCTATCTTGGATTCTCAAACTGACCTCATTATTGACCTTAGCACACCAAAAAACCATGAAAACGACACCCATGACGCCTATTGTGAGAAAGGTCACGACCGTCATCTTGGATTCTCAAATTGACCCCATTTTTGGCCTTAGCACCCCAAAAAACCATGAAAACGACACCCATGACGCCTATTGTAAAAAAGGTCACAACCACCATCTTGGATTCTCAAATTGACCCCATTTTTGGCTTTAGCACCCCAAAAAACCATGAAAACGACACCCACGACGCCTATTGTAAGAAAGGTCACGACCGCCATCTTGGATTCTCAAACTGACCTCATTATTGACCTTAGCACCCCAGAAAACCATGAAAACGACACCCTTGACGCCTATTGTGAGAAAGGTCACGGCCGCCATCTTGGATTCTCAAATTGACCTCATTTTTGACCTTAGCACCCCAAAATACCATGAAAACGACACCCATGACGCCTATTGTGAGAAAGGTTACGACCGCCATCTTGGATTCTCAAATTGACCCCATTTTTGGCCTTAGCACCCCAAAAAACCATGAAAACGACACCCATGACGCCTATTGTAAGAAAGGTCACGACCCATCTTGGATTCTCAAATTGACCTCATTTTTGACCTTAGCACCCCAAAAAACCATGAAATCGACACCAATGACGTATTTTGTGAAAAATATCATAGCCGCCATCTTGCTTTTGAAAACGACTTACACCCCTAGGTAGATATGTGGACGCCATATAATAAACACTAAGTTAATAAAAAGATATTGGCTTACGTAATATTTTTAAATTTGCCCAATGTCCTTTGAAAAAAAGTTCGCGCAAGTGTCTAGTCGCGGAAGTGTTTGGGCGCAAACGTCTGTCGCGGAACTGTCTGGCGCGCAAGTGTCCGTCGCGCAAAGGGCTTCGCGCAAGTGGTTTGGCGCGGAAACGTCTAGTCGCGCAAGTGTCCATTCGCGGAAATGTCTATTGGCGCAAACGTCCATTCGCGCATGTGTCCATTCGCCCAAACGGCCGCGCGCAAGTGTCTTTCGCGCAAATGTCTTTCGCGCAAGTGTACCAGATCCGAATATGTTTTATACATAATTCTCATAAATAAATTATTTAAAAGCGAAGGAATTTTGAAAAAAAAAACAGAAATGTAAAATTTGAGGAGGTTCCTCATACTGGATTATCATTATTATTTACATAAAGAATGCTTGATTGTAAAAACGCATAAACCCAGAAATACAATATTTGAAATTGAAAGATGACCTTTTTCAACAAACGAAAAAATCCAAAGCCTCATGAATACGGTACACATAAAAGACCTTTTTAGCACACTGTGACAATTTAATCAAATAAGGCCAACGTCTCCACAACGTTTCCTGTTTACACCTAATAAAACACTTTTTCCTGCAATAATGTGCGGACTTTCTTTATTATCTGGAGAAAAAAAGCAATATATAAACTGCCTAACTTTGGGAAAGTAAGGATGACGAAATGGGCGAAATTTTATTTTGGTTCTCATACTTTAAATATGTGCTGATAAACGTGAGTTTTTTGGTATGATTCCTTGTAAACTTAATGATATTTTCACCCGGATAATATTATTAGCTTTTTCCATTAGTATTTCTCAGCAGTAGACTAGAGCTTGGGAATTAGATGTGACTCTGTGCCTCAAAAAGCACATAAATCCATTCTGGTTGTCATTTCCAGATTGTAACATTCGTTGCAAGCGTCCAGAATCCCGAGAGTATGACCTAGTGTCGCCTAGTAACTCAGTTGTGAAGGTTAGAATGCCACTTTGTAAAACACTGGTATTCAGCTGAATCTAACTTGTCTGGAAACCGAACCTTGATTTACCAATTACACTGGTAATCGACCTTGAGACAGCTGAGAAAAACTTAAGAGATGAAGGTTTATGATGCCTCCGGGGTTGCGGAATGTTTATAATAGTTACCGTGACTCCGGAACATAAAGAGCAACCGAAGGAACATGAGTGGGTTTTACTCAGTAAAAGTCTGACTCGCCCTCCCGCCGCGCCCAGGACGGGAGAAGTCATTTGCTGATTTCCTGATACTTTAGGTAAAACAATATGCTAGTTTTAATAAAAATGTCACAACAATATGTTACAAATACTTACATATTAGTTTTGTTCACAGTAGTCGGGTAAAAAAACGTTGTGTCTAATTTTCATTCTAGCCAAAATTTGACCTAACGTACAATCCAAAAAAAAATATTCAGCAAAATGTTAGAGCGTTGAAAGTGTAAACGCTAGAAAGTTTTATCAGATACAGCAAAAATCAGAGACATTCGGAAATGTACAATGCTAGCAACATTGAAAATGTGTGCAAATAAGCAACGAATTCTGGAGAAAGGGCAAACAATTTTAGGTCCTAACTGTAGTAGACAATTGGTAAATAATATGTTTTTCCCTGGCGATAGGATTTTGGTCGCAACACCTAATCGCTTAAACTAACTAATTCAACAGCATATAATACATTACATAATGTAGAAGCTAATTACCTTCATAATATTATAAAATATACTATATATTAAATACTTTTGTAAACATTACAATTCATATTAAATAGCCGCCACGCGCATAGATAATAATAATTAAATGATATAGGTAAGTATCTAGCTTTTACCCGCAGTTTTGCCCGCATGGATGTCAAACTTTTGTCTCCTATTTTACCTCTTTTGGGGTCGATTGAGACCTTCAAACTAGGGCGTAGAAAGAACTTTGTGTTTACTTTGAATTAAATAAACAATTAATTAACAGTGTTTATGGAGTGTCTCTTGTCTCCTGCAATCGACTACCTGGAGTATCGTCAAGCGAGACAAATACCTTTATACATATCTAGCTGTTCCTCGCGGTTTCACCCGCGTTACGTTAGGTTTTTGGTTACTGCCTCGCTCCCGTAGGACATAGCGTGATATTATATAGCCTATGTTACTCAGGGATAATGAAGCTTTCGAATGGTGAAAGATTTTTTAAAATCGGTCCAGTAGTTTTTGAGCCTATCCATTACTATCAAACAAACAAAGTTTTCCTCTTTATAATACTAGTATAGATATACGCAGAAACACAGGTGCACACTTGAGAGTGACAGAAAAGGGTCAGACCACAGGTGAGTTCATTCCTCAGTTACCGAGAGTAATCAAAACAAGACTGAGAAGAGATTAGGCGAGGGACTAACGGCTTTATGTGCTTTTCTTGGCGAGAGGGTGTCACAGCACCAACTCTAAAGCTGTTAACAGGCACTTAGAATACAAATAATAAATATCCTGGGAAAAGTCACACGCGGCTATCTGGTCCCAAACTGTGAGTTTGTATTATGGTAACCAGATAATTGATATATAATATTATTATACCAGCATATTCCTTCTGTAGGTCAAAGGTTTTATACAGAGAAGGCACGGGCGGATTGGCGTTTTCGGACTCATATTCACTACAAGTCAAGGTTTCCTTACGATATTTTCCTTCAACGATGTCTGTGATGCCCAAAATAAACGTTTACCTTAAAGTACGTATGAATTGAAAAAGTTACGTACGTCTTGGTACTTGCCAAGATTCGAACCCACAACTTCTTGCATGAAAAGTTGATAAACATACTTATATGATTTATTAAAGATAAATTACACTCAGACACAGACCAAACAATCATGACTTAAAGTTTATCCTAGATCGGAATCAAAACCCTGGCTTATCCGTCAGGGTCACATATCACCAGGCCAACATATCCGTCAGAAATTTTAACAGGAAAAAAACCCTGGAGCTGGTAATTTACCTCAGGACCTCTGAAATACTGTTTTGCGTCCATAATATCAACGGTAGTCTGCTATAAAAACAAGCCAGACATTTTCCACAAGCGTTTAACCCAAACCACAGCAAAAAGCCCGCAATATAAATTTCCAGCTTACAACAAATGTAGACATTTTTACGTCACATAACTCAGGATTGAAGTTAAACCTATGACCACTCTAGGATACCCGTTTGACCCTATTACACGAAGGAAACATTTCTAATAGAAGGCCTTAATAAGTGGACAATTTATGTGGCCAGTGCAAAAGTTTGGAGGTTACCTAGTCTTATAATATAATATCCTCAACTAATTTGAGAATATTTTATACATATTGAAAAGTAGTTTTATGTTATGATTGGCTGTGCCCCGCAGTTTCATCTCCGCTATATTCTCTTCAGGCTCTTAGGTATCCTTCTTCGGTAAGTGCTGTAAATTCTAGCGTTATGTTATACAGGGTGTCCCACGGCTATGCCACATGGAGGGAAAGTATCTTAAATATTGTAGATAGAACATTTTGTTGAAAGAAGACATTATATGCATTTTAAAAACAATTCTGCATTCATAGATATTTAAATAACTAAAAGGTTGGGCCGGGAATCGAACTTGTTCCATGAGAAAAAATAATCATCGTGAATTTGTAATGAATCGTGAATCATGTATTTATTTAAATATTTATAAATACAGTTTAAAATGTTTTAAAAATTCAGATAATGTCTTCTTTCAGTAAAAAGTTCTATCTACAATATTTAAGGTACTTTCCCTCCATGTGGCATAGCCGTGGGACACCCTGTGTAGCCAAAACTCGTATACTTATATACTTTACTAGCTTCTGCCCGCGGCTTCGCTCGCGTTAGAAAGAGACAAAAAGTAGCCTATGTTACTCTCTATCCCTTCAACTATCTCCACTTAAAAAATCACGTCAATCCGTCGCTCCGTTTTGCCGTGAAAGAAAGACAAACAGACAGACAGACACACTTTCCCATTTATAATATTAGTATGGATAAAGCAAAAACTTTCACGCGAGAGAGTTAGTACACTCACAATAAGTCAATGACTAGTATTGCGGTTGTGGTACTCCGGCCGAAACAAAAAACCTTTATTTAGCAATTGCTTCAGTGGAGCAATATTATTGACACAGTCACACTACTATCAAACTAGGAAGGTAAGACAAAGACGGAGAATAACTTAGCCAAAGTATGAGCCGAGTAAAGTATATTTATTGCGACGAAAAATATTAAGCATCGTGAACTTAGAATTGTATTCTAAAAGCTCACCAGTCTGATATTCTCAACAATATACGCCAACGCAGGCGAGGTTATAAAATTCGGGAGCTATCTGCTAAATATTCAGTGTCTTTCTGACACATTTTATGAGTCTGGGAAAAGCAAAGCAGTTACGGCAGTAACACTTTTGTTATTATCATCAGTCAGCAAGATAAATATTATTAGCATTCAGACCTTTCTTATTTTTCATTTAATCATTTCACTGGGAATAAATAACAAGGTTTTATTGTATGTCATTTAATGGCAAAATACCTGGGACTCAAGTCTTCTATTGCAATCATGTCTCAATGATCAATTTTTTTGTGGGGAGTGGGAAATCATCAAATGAATGCTCCCGTCCTGGGTGCGGCGGGAGGGCGTGTCAGACTTTTACTGACTAAAACCCACTTATGTTCCTTCGATTGCCCTTTATGTTCCAGGGTCATCATTGACCATTAATTAGACAACATTGACAGTTTTTGTATGGGAAATGTGTCAAAAGTTTGATATTAAACCACTATTCCAATTGCAGACTACAACCTTAACATCAGGATGTTAAGTGGTCACTTCTGCAATACCAGAGGCTAAACAAATGCTTTACTATCTCAGAAACAAAAATATTAATATTATAAATATCAGAAAACAGAAATAGAACTGGTTGTAGTTCTTCTCCAGATGAGCTCATTTACTAAGAAGATGTACTACTTCTTACTAATAAAATATCTTCAAAATCAATATAATGAATATCATGAAACTGCCATCTTTTGATTAAAAAGACGTTAAGCTCATAAATAGCAAATCATAAAAAGAAAGCATAACATTTCTGTCACTTAACGACGTAAAGGTTTTTTATCTCTGGAACTAGGTATTTGTGATGCTTAGGTGCAGCGCAGACGACATACTATCCGTGACGCACTTTTTGGTCTGTGAAAATAGAACCTATTCAGTAACGCACACGATGCGCAAAAAGTCTCGGCACAAAAAGTGTGTAAAAAAAAATAGAACGTGTGTTTCAACGCGCGCTAACGCAGACGGCGCGGCGCGCAGCGCACACTTTAGTCGGCAATCTGTATTTGCTAGGGGTGGACGTAACGCACGCGATCTATTATCATGGCGCCAGAGGTCGATGTAACGATGATAATTCAAGAAATACAAAACAGAACAGCAATTAATGATACTTCTAAGGCAGAATATCATAATAGACATTTTAAAAAAATGTGGGAAGAAGAGTTCTTTAATGTTTATTCCGCTCCTGTTTGGACACGGATGTTGTTTCAGAATTAAATGTTTAGTATGGAACTGTCCGTTCAGTAATCTTTCCAAACGAAATAATACTTTGCGATCTCTGCACGATTTTCATAGCGTCTACGTCCCTACAGCTCTGCCGACAGAATGATCGAAGATGTGTGTCGTGTGCGTTGAGTCTGTGAAAAATCCGCGACCGACTTTTTGCGCGCCATGCAGACTTTTTGTGCGCCGCAGACTCGTTTGCACAAAAAGTGTGCCGTCTGCGCTGCACGTAAGGAAGAAAGGTAGAGAATTTTAAACCCTTCAATAAGTGAAAAATGCCGTGTGAATTCATATAATATAATAATATGTTTTTTTTTACTGTTTAAGAGCTTTACTACAGTCACATAACATATTAAATTTTTCCAATATTGAAAAGACAAGCAAAAAAAAGGCGTTATAAGTTACAGTTTGTCATATTGATTGAATATACCTTTGAATCAGTTGAAAATGTCGATGCGTTATGAATTTTTCTTGATTTATACTATCGAATCTATCATTCATTAATCAATTGATTCTTATAAGAGAAAGTTATTTATTCATCTGTCTGGAATACCTAAGTATTATTTTCTTCGTTACTACATATTATAAAATATGATCAAAGTAATAACTCGCCCGAGATCCGCACAGGTGTTACTAATTTATGAAAATCTCGACTTTTGTTTGCTACTAGCTTTTGCCCGCGACTTCGTCCGCGTGGAATAATAGTTCCTGTTCCCAGAGAATTTCCGGAAAGAAAACTATCCTATGACCTTTCTCGGGTCAAATTCTATATCCGTACAAAATTTCGTTCAAATCATTTCAGTGGTTTTGGCGTGAAGAAGAGACAGACAGAGTTACTTTCGCATTTATATTAGTACGGATAATATAGTACAATATGTAAAGTCGCGGTCTGAAAAGGTTTACCAATTTTGAAAGTACATTCTATATCACAGTTTTTTCATTAAAATCTAAAATGCCATATCATGTGACTTGTTACCTTTTAGAAGTTATTATTCAAAATGAGACAACGAGAATAACAAAGACGTTACTAAGCAACGGCGTCGGCTTAGCCATGTTTCGTCTCTATCGTGCACTTGACGTTTGGCAGTTGTGTAACAGTGACAGGTATAGTGCCAAAGTAAGTGCTTTGAAACTCTTTTCTTAATTTCTTGAATTGACATTTGTCAAAAAATATTGTTTGAACGTCGTTTAGACAAGAGTAAAATTTTACGAAATATTTTTTTTTCATATCGAAATAAAATGGCAAGTTTAACCCTGGAGCAAGGGACAATCTTTGAACATGGACATAGTTTTATATCATTAGTGCCTTATCACGAAATTCATTTTATCTATTGTGATTTACTGTGAGGTTTGAATAAGATGTCACGGCGAAGAAGACCAAATAATAGATCATGGAAATGATTCAGGAAGAAGTGATGATGCCTACCTACGAGATAGATCACGCTGTGCTCGAGTGATACCAGAAAATGTTACCAGAAATACTGATCTATGCGCGTGTCTTGTTGCATCTATGCACTGGTCGTAACTGCGGAGTAATGTTATACTTGATATTGAATAAAGATTTTTTTAAATTTGATTTATTATTTCCTTATATTCTTATTTAAAAAAACTAAATTGGTCGTAGCTGTGGATCCGTACTAGTTCATGCTACTATTATAGTAGTAGTAACTGTCTGTCTGTCTCGCTTTCGCGTCAAAACTACCGAAACGATTTAAATGAAATTTGGTACTTAGTTAGTCTATAGCCTGAGCAAGGGCATAGGAAAGTCTTTTATTTAATTCCAAGGGAACGGGAACTACGCGGGTAAAACCGCGGGGGTCAGATAGTATTTACCAAAGATTTTATTCAGTGCTTTTTTTCTTCATATTCTTATTCAAAAAACTAAATTAGTCATAGCTGCGGAGTGATGTTATACCAGATATTGAATAAAGATTTTTTTAAACTTTTATTTATTATTTCTTTATATTCTTATTAAAAAAGTGTTTTTCAAAGTAGGTTTTCTGTGTATCAAACCTTTTTAGTAGTCAGTCCATCACCTAAAGCGATTGATTGTCATATCATTAGAAAAAAATAATCTATGATCAATCAAATTATCATGAAATAGACATTTAGAACTTGTGGCCTTAATGTGTGCATGCAATTGTGATCCTTATGGTGGTAACCACTTTCAGACCGCGACTGTATAAACCTTCAACTTGAATCACTTATCAATCAATAAAAACCGCATCGGTTTCATAGTTCAAAATAAATAAGCGTAAATATCGACAGGATTTTTTATTTTATACTTGACTTTTTGGTCATAAAAACACTTTGTTAAAACCCATGCAACTATGTTACAACAACAAAAGTTTGCTTTACTTAAAAAATATTATGCATTGTGGCTATCTAGTATCACGTATAGTCATATAATTAAAAAACAACAAATTGCTTTTTTATAAAACACTGAAATGATAATAAATAACAATAAAGTAATTTACGCGCTACGTGTGACGCCTAGTTTATGTCACACAAACATAATTATACCTAATGGTTGTAATATTTACGGCATTATATGTTGTGATTACACCTAATTTCGGACTTTTTTACCTCATTTTTTAGTTATGTTTTTTTTTCTGATGTAATATAATTTTGCATCGAAATGTATATTATCTATTCGATATAATAAAAATAAAATACATGTAATATTGATTGTAGTCAGTAAGCGGATGTTTTAACGTTTTCGATACATTTTCTTAATGTACATAATTATACTTTATAGAAAAAACACACCTAATCCATTGCTAGACGAAATATTGAGAGATCGAAAATCGTAGCGCTAAATTAATTGGAGATCAAATGTCAGTCTGACCATGTAGAATATTACTTTTGCTAGAATTCGACCCCGACCCGACGGTGGCTTGAGCGAAAATAGATTTAGTAGAAGTTATTTTTTAAATGTTGTGTCTGAAACCGTACCCGAATACAGCGCGGTTTCTAAGATTATGTAGAGTTTACACGATTTTTTTTATGTCAAAATAGAGTGTCTTTTTTTCAACTTATTTCTGAACATGCAAATTCAGAAATAAGTTAAAATAATAAACATAAAAAAATTAACGTCATATTTTCTTGTATAGTTATAATTTAAAAGTATAAACCTAGTTATTTTTACACCGTACCGGGAATTCGAAATACGAGGCCGTTTCAAGGAATTTAAAAGAGGGTTTCAAATATTGGTCTACCGAGTGCAATAAAAGAGATCCTTGATTTTCACAAAAAAAAAATACAACAAAGTTGACACGGCACATTTCCATTGAATAGTAAAATACAAATAGTTGCATATCCACACCGATTTTATCTGTTCTATGAAAAGTGTCGTGTCAAAGCGAATGTGTTATGCGTCACTGCAAACCGAATACGTTAAAGTTTTTCCATTTTGCTTGAGAAAATACGGTGTTTTTTCCAAAGTCCTAAGCTGTGTACGTATTTTGCTGTGTCAAAGGCGCGTAAACGGTTCAGCAGTAGGGTTTTTCCAGCAAAAAACCTACACCTTCTTTGGCGTAAAACATATTATGAAGGTATAGATTTCAATTACGCGACCCAACCGCACAAGAGAATAAAGAGCCAAGAGTTTTGAGTGTAAATCCCACGCTTCTTGTTTTATATTATTCCAATTCTCGAATACATTATGCTCATAAAACAGCCTAAAGTCTCACCAGTTATTGTATACAAAAGCTTCTAATATAAAATGTATCCTCATCTTTTTTCGGAATTTCATCATCATAATTTTTATACAAGGTTGCTTTAGCACTTTAGCCCTTAGCTATAAAGGCTTTTATAGCGGAAGACTCTCAAACAAAGTCTTTGAACGAAATTTTTAGGATTTTGTTGGTAATTTTTGTTGCGTTTTTTATGACTGCAGTATATACTTTAAGAAACAATGTATAAATCTATGTCCGTATCCGTACTCTTTATTAGATAAGTATATTAAAATAAAATTTCGTTTGTTTTTTTTATGCTTAACTAGCCCGCGAGGCCGTTAAACTTTTACTATGTTACTCCTTTAAAACAATTCTTTCTCAGTGACTATTTTCTCTGCGCGAAGAACTCACCCTCCAAGTTTCATGTCTCTAGGGCCCGTATTAATAAACGTTACTCAGATCAAAACTCGTACTTGATGCCAAGCTTAAGATCTTGTTCGTATTAATAAATGAGATTGAAGTTGAGCTCAAGTTACGGATTAGGTGTACGTCATCAGCTGAGTGTAGACTGATTAATAAACGAAACTTGACACTTTGTGACGTATTCGTTCACATCAAGTACAGCGCAATGAGTAGCTGATCTAGGTAACTGAGATGCGTTTATTAATTAGCGACGATCTTGTCTTCGGTCATCGAAATAATCCGGTATCAAATAATATCGCACTTCAGATCGTATTTGAGTAACGAATAATACGGGCCAAAGACCGGTTTCGACTGTGTGTTAATATGTCAACACTCTAAACTTTCGCGTTGCATATTTATACTTCACCACTTATCGGGATTTAACGCGCACATACCTTTTATTGGTTTTCGCTTGACGTTTCGGCAGGGTTACACCTGCCATGGTCACAAGCAGACTGAGTCTGCGTTAAATCCCGATAAGTGGTGAAGTATAAATATGTCAACAATCAGTCAGTCAGTCTATCAGCCAGTTTACCATTTTATATACATAAATTAATTGAACTGTTTATTCACACATAATTTATAACCATTTTGCACGAAACTGGAGAAATTTTTAGTGTGGCATTTGTGAAGCATTCACTAATTGCAAATTTTGAACAAAGCGATATTCAATTGTGATGATTTTGAATGCAAATCATTCCTATTAAATATTTAGCACAAAGTTGTGTTGTTCATATGCGAATAAACGAAATACTAGCTAAAAGCATCAGTTATTCGGTTCGGATTCCTAACATGGGCGAACGCGTTGTAACACAATGTCCAGACCCATTCATGGATAAATAGAACAATATATTTGCTGCAAAATAGTGCAAGTAAAGCTGGGTCTACACTAGCGCTAGTTCTTAGCAGGGATTATGCCACTAAACCCCAAAGCCTTCAAAACTCTATGTCCCATACATTCATTATAGTTTAAACCCTAAAGCAATTTAACTTGTTCAGAAATGTATAGTGTTGCGGTTAAACGTAGAATAATGTATAGGGTTCATTGGCATAAGCCCTCACCAATACTTACCTTCTTTATATTCAAAATATTTTCCAATTTCATACAAAAATACATTTGTCTAATGCCTACATTCCAAGTACACGACCAAGCAGTGCCTTTACGAAATATTTTACAAAAACATTTCATACTTTTGTCTGTACCTTGTCCACAAATAAGCCATGCTAACTTTAGATGGATTTCAAATTCAATACATAGTATTAATCAACATATATAAATTGACACTTGACCTGTCCTTCCAGATAAGACCTTGTCTAAACACCAGAGCAAGCTACTGATCTACACTAGAAAAGCAGAGCACGAACTGAACGCAAGGGAAGCATGATATCGTTTGCCGAAATCTGTTGACATCATATGCAAATTCCTGATCCCTTGGTACTCGGCGCGCCTTGTGTAGACAAAGCTTTATTTACCTGTCAAACGATATTCCAGTGAGTGTAAACACGCTTGCTGCAACCGTCACGTTTGCTATAAAGTTGCTGAGTTGACAATAGCGAACGCCGAACACCCAGTCGCTGGAACAAACAAAAAGTTCTTTCAGTGATGTGGAATAGAAGTTAGTGGAACAGTCAAAGTCAATTTTTTTATTTCTGTTAGAACTTTTGAAAAGGCACATTGAAATGAATACCCTAATTGTAAAATTCCTAATTGTATCTAGTCGTAGCCCAACACGTTGTGTCATATGAAATAAGATACCCAAATATATATTCTGTACAAGCTATGTCTCTAAAAACAAAAGAAAAAAACGCTTTATATATCACAATAACTATAAACAATAATGAATAACAGCCAAATTAATCCATACTAATATCCATACTTATATTATAAATGGGAAAGTGTGTCTGTCTGTCTGTATGTATGTTTGTCTTTCTTTCACGGCAAAACGGAGCGACGAATTGACGTGATTTTTTAAGTGGAGATAGTTGAAGGGATGGAGAGTAACATAGGCTACTTTTTGTTTCTTTTTAACGCGAGCTATGCCGCGGGCAAAAGCTAGTTATGTTTATAAATACATGGCCCTCACAGTTTTACATTAAGCATTGCGATCATAATACGACAACTTCTAATAGGTATTTCAAAAGACAGTGTGTGATGGAACGCAAATTTATTCCTGACCAGAGTTGAGGAAGCAAGTAGAGGTATTTAAGAGCTCTTCAATTTTAAGCATTTTCCTCTGGACTATAGTGGCAGTGCTGTTAATTGTAAGACCCTCAAATAGCCAACTGCTGTTATTCAAGTTACTCTGCGAAAGTTCATATTAATCAATCGTTAAACAAATATAGTATTATTATTAGCTAGAATCTAAACCGAGCATTGATAATTTGGTGATACTCATTCTAATTTACCCACACAAGCATTTAATGTTGTTTGGCGCTAAGACACTAAAAATTTGAACTCCTAAAGTAAACGCTACCTAAATGTAATTTTGAAACATCGTTCTTACAAAAGATAGGTCAACGTCCCTTCGTCTAAACTGCAGAAAAAAAGTCGAACTTTTACATTACCTTGAAATTAAGTCAGCAATTCAATAAACTCAAGTTAACTATGTTTTTGCTGCCAAGAAACTTTTAAATTACAAAGTTTCCAAACAATTTCGGGAAAATGCGCCGCTTTTCCTTTAACTACGGTAGGTACGGGCAGGTACGGGAGAAGCAAAAGTGAAAGTCAAACACCGTATCAGAAAGTAAATAAACTGTACAATATTAGACTTACTGTAGTACAAATAAGGGCGTACAATGTGTACTAAGGAATCAGGATATTACATTTACAGTTTACATTACCAGTATAGTTACTGACTATAATAGTAATTTTAGTCTCTGTATTCGATTTATCAGTCGTGCAAATAGTTTCAAATTTTCAATACATGCATAATGATTTAAGGAAATTACATTAATGTCATCTATACTAATATTATAAAGAGGTAAAATTTGTAAGTTTGTAAGTTTGTATGTAGAGGGGTAATCTCTAGAACTACTGGTCCGATTTGAAAAATTCTTTCAGTGTTAGATAGCCCATTTATCGAGGAATGCTATAGGCTATATACCATGACGCTACGACCCACGGGAGCGGAGCAGTAACAAAAAATGGGGGTAAAACCGCAGGGGACAGCTAGTTATTTATACACATCATAATTATAATTAATTTTCAGTGTTTATTTATTTGGGACAAAAAACAGTTACATGATCAGGTGTACAAAGAAAATTCTTCAGCTAGAATTCGACAAACATGTAACCAACACAATTGTCCCAGTGTAAACTAAAAAAAATATATAAACCTAGTTACGTTGTGTTGCAGCACATTCCATTATAAATTACTAGCTTTTGCCTTTTCGCGTTAGAAAGAGACAAAAAGTAGCCTATGTTACTCTCCATCCCTTCAACTATCTCCATTCAATAAATCACGTCAATTCATCGCTCCGTTTTGCCGTAAAAGAAAGACAAACAGACAGACAGACACACTTTCCCATTTATAATATTAGTATAGTATGGATAATAAATAAGGTTGCGTTTTGAAATAAACACAGTTTATTAAATTATTAACAACTAGCAGAATTTTCGACGCGGTTTTACCCGCGTAATTAATGATTTTGGTCATTTGCTGCACTCCTCTTGATCATAGCGTATGATATAATTATGGCCTATGTTACTCAGGGATAATGTAGTATTCTAATGGTAAAGGATTATCGAAATCCGTCCAATAGTTATTGAGTTTATTCGTTACATACAAAAATACAAATCTTTCCTCTTTATCATATTAGTATCGATAGCTATATGATTGTGCGTGAATTTCTATAGATAATAACAAACTCAAATACTTTTGGGTTACTACCGGTTCACAACATTTTAAGGATTTTTGACTTAAACGCAACAATCATTTTTAAAGCTGTAAACTTTACTACTTATAACTATCATAACACAATGTAACCAAAAGTTGTAGCTCGTTTTTTTTGCAACCTAACGCGATTTTTATGAATACGGCGACTAGCCTAGTCTCTCAGATTTATTATTTTGTACGGGAAAAGACTATTCTCCGCTACACAGTACTGTTACATAAAACTAAGTTATAAAAAAGAGTAATAGGTCATTTGTTGCGGAGACATAAACAAAAGGATACTTTATGTATTTATGAGATTTTTCTCGACTGTGTGCTCGCTCAGAAGCAAACAAAGGACACAACGTAGTCTATTTATATTTTGCTTAATCCATACTAATATTATAAATGGGAAAGTGTGTCTGTCTGTCTGTATGTTCGTACTTTCTTTCACGGCAAAACGGAGCGACGAAGTGACGTGATTTTTTAAGTAGAGATAGTTCAAGGGATGGGGAGTTACATAGGCTACTTTTTGTCTCTTTCTAACGCGGGCAAAAGCTAGTAAGTAATAAACTTGATTACAATTTTTTTTTGGTGAGTGGGAAATCATCAAATGACTTCTCCCGTTTATGTCAGAGTTTTACTGTCTAAAACCCACTCATGTTCCTTCGGTTGCCCTTTATGTTCCGGGGTCACGGTAACTATTATAACTATTACGCAATTTCGGCCGGCAGGCGTTGGCCCTAACTTGATTATAGTGCAGTGCTAAATGTACCCGTCTCAAATGCATGAGGCTACATTGGCAAGTTCGAACCCGTAAGGTTCGAAATTGGGCCAATGTGATTTTTTTCAATTCTTACATTATGTACTTTTTAAAATAGTCTTGAAGAGTGTAAGTTCACAGAGTGTCTGGCTCGTTCTTCCATTAAAACCTATTGTTTTGAAACGAGCAAATAGCTTCACCTTTTTTAACAGACTGACTTCATGACCATTCAAAAGTACCTGTAAATGGTGTGTGTGTTCTGCAGCAAACACGGCGGAATTAACTTCTTAAGAATCTGCTCTTAACTTATAATAATGAACCATATTATATGAAAAAAAGGACATAAAAAATATTGTGTCAAAACAACCGTATTACGCCTTGACACAAAAGACTAGACAGTAAATCAATATTTGTCTAGACAATAGAGAATCATACTTCAATACATAGGACTAATATGTAACAAAATAATAATATATAATGTCACTGAGCACTTCTACAAAAATTCTTTCTTTATTAATCCTTCGAAGACACGTGATTCGAGACGCATTAGAAAGACAATACGTGCCCGACAGTCGGCTGTCGAAATGTCGTCGAAAGGTTAAATAGTAAATTAACTGACTGTTGATATATCAACGCACAGCCCAAAAAACTGGTCTTAGATACATGAAACTTGGAGAGTGTGTTCTTTTTGAAAAGTAAGTAATCACTAAGAAAGGATTTTTAGAAATTAATTTCAAATTTCTAGGGGTATTAGGGGGTGGAAGTTTCGACAATCACGCGGGCGTGAACAATGCTCGTGTCTTGTCTGTATGAAGAGAGGCCTTTGCCCTGCAATAAACGGGTCTGTAGCCCTAGCACGAACAACTTGCTTCGTATCGTTAACGTTAGCATTTTATATGGAAACATGAACGCGTTCCATATAAAATGCTAACGTTAACGATACGAATACTTTTTCGCAAGTTGTTCGTGCTTGGGCTACTGTTGATCTAGTGTTCAGTGACCCTGACTGCTAAGCCAGAGGTTGTGGGTTCAATTCCCATCCAGGACAAACTTTTTGTGATGAGCATAATTGTTTGTTCTGTGTCTGGGGTTTATTTATGTATAATATGTATGTATTTAAAAATTAGATAAGTATGTATACCAGCCCCCCTAGGCAAGTAGCATTGTAGAATAGATAGCGAAATAGAATAGATTGTCGAATGTATGGATATGTCAAATTATTTTGCGAAAGCTTATGTCAACCCCATACATTTGACAATCTATTGTAATCTACAATCTATTCTACAATGCCACTTGTCTAGGGCCCCAGTTGTCTGATTACCATAACACAAGCTCTGCTTAGCTTGGGATCAGATGGCCGTGTGTAAGATGTCCCAAGAAATTTATTTATTTATTTAATAGGACAGTAAAAGGTTGGTATTATTATTATTTATATAGGTATGTGAATCAGTTGTCTAGTTACCATAGCACTGGTCCTAATTTGGGATCAGATGACAATTTGCAATCGGCAATCGGTGAGTAGTAAGTTTATTTACTTCTTCCCAATACCTTTCATTCACCGATGTTAGAATGATCATCTTAATAGAATATACAAAACAAATGAACATAAGTTACAAATGAATAAGCTACGTACACAAATAAACGACCCTCAATTTCTATTTATTTACCGCTAACGAACACTTAATCCATTTGATGAAGGTATTTATAGAAGCAACATGAATATTGCATTACTGGTACGGCATTGAACAGTATTACGAATATCTCTTCACAAAAACAATATTCTGGTTAATATTGAGTACCTATAAAGCTTAAATGATTAATGATAATATTATTTTAAGCTGCGTCAGTTGTTATGATTCAACACTCGCTGAAGTAAAATGAGAGAATTGAATAAAACCACACGTATTTAAAATCGTTCGGTTGTACACATAGGTTATTTGCATGAATGATTTTATTGCTTAATCCGTACTTACATTATAAATGCGAAAGTACCTCTGTCTATCTGTCTGTCTGTCTCTTCTTCACGTCTAATCCACTGAACCAATTTGAATGAAATTTGGTACAGATATAGTCCGGTACCCGAAAAAGGACATGGGATAGTTTTTGTCCCGGAAATCCCCCGAAAACGGGAACTATTAATCCACGCGGATGAAGTCGCGGGCCAAAGCTAGTACTTTATATGTTTGACGGCCCTAGTTACTTATCTATTTTTAGACTGTATCTATAGATAAAACAGTAAATAATTATCCTTGACAATTCGATCAAAATTTATCAAGGTCAAATTAAATTAGAGAACAAAACTTTTCAGACATGATTGGACTTTATTACGACGTAAAATAAAATGAAACTAAATTTATGATTAAAAGTTTTGTAATGTTGAAAGATTTTTGAAATAACTAATCGAAATTTTCTTTTACAAACTTCATTGTACACGACAAAGGGGTTTTTTTTTTTGTTGCGTGGGAAATCATCAAATTACTCCTCCCGTCCTGGGTGCGGCGGGAGGGTGTGTCAGACTTTTACTTACTAAAACCCACTCAATTTCCTTCGGTTGCCCTTTATGTTCCGGGGTCACGGTAACTATTATAAACATTCCGCAACCCCGGCAGACAAAAGGGTCAAATGAAGGCTAATGTTTAACTTGTTTTCCTTTCAACCAGTATTTTTTCTAAGCAAAGGCTTTTTCTATTGTACTAATAATTAATAAAGCTGTTTATTAATATTGTTTGGCCTAATTGACTGAGATGTATAAAGAAAGCTCCCTAATAAATAAAGAAAAAATCTTTTTAGCTCTTCCTGTATCGGGTTGGGCCAATTTCTTCTTTATTTTAGAAATAATAAAAAACCTAACTTATTCCATATAATATCATTCTGCTATCTGTCAGTGGAAACTCCATTAGAACAAATTTAATAAAAAAAAATGTTTATTGTCTCAAAAATTACAGTGGTATTACTTCATGCACAGTCTTTGAGTAATTATTACAATAAGTACTGTTAATGCATTCTGTACTTTATAATGCATTTAGTAAAAATTCAGTTTTATTTACATACACGTGTTTTATTGGCAGCGATTATGTGTATGTTACCTATGCATGCACTATTCAACATTGAGTGCATTGAAACTTTAGTAAGTAGCTGAAGCCCGAAGGAATTTAAGTAAGAAAACTATGATTGTAGTCGCAAACAGCAATCAACAACAAAAATCAATAAAACAACAATCGGATAACTTTTTGTCAAGAGAATCTTCTTTGACAGTTGATAAAACATTTTCTATCCAAGAATGACACAATAAATATTATGGCGATATGACACCGCGATACTTATTCTTCTACACGTTTCTAAGTTATCATAGAGGTTGAAAAATTTGCTCTTAAAGGCAGTCATAATAAGAATTATATTATAGGAGCTCATCTAGGCTAGTACTACCATCATATCTATTATCTATTCGTCGCTGTATTCCTATTTAAAAGGTATATGTGTCGATCATCCTATGCCTCTGAAAGCACGTAAAGCCGTTGGTCGCGGTTGTCATTAATAGAACTTTGACTGTCGTTATGGGTAGTCAGAAGCCAGAAAGTCTGACCGGTCTAACCGAGGGGTATCCCGTTGCCCAGTGACTGGGTTGGAGAGTTCTGATAGGCAGTTGCTTTACGTAAAACGCTGAATCCAGTTAGATTGGAAGGTGACCACAGCATAGTTGGAAATGGCTAAAGAGATGATGAGGTGTTGGTATATTTACAGGCACAAGAAACATTATTATCATCTAAGTTTTTGGGAGTGCAACGCATCTGCAAGGCGTCTGGTATTGTAAATCTATAGGTGGTGGCAACTGCTTGTTATGAAGGGAAGTGGAAAATATATTTTTCTTACTCCTCCGCTTTTCTTTTCTGATTAATTTCGTTGCGGGATCCAAGACAGTCGAATCGTTTCTCCGGGACTCGTGGAGCTTCATTGCTCGGCACTTTTTTGGCGGACTCCACTGTTGATTCTGGCTTTCAGGAGTTGCAGTGGTCGAAAACAGTGTGGTGGGATTGTCCCATAAAGGAAAAGGTGGTGGTGACCACTTAACCTCAGGTCGGCCGTCAGCTTGATTGCCAATCAATAAAAGAAAAACTTTTCCTATACGCATGAGTAACTCACTGTCCCCTGCGGCTTTAACCGCATAATTCCTGTTCCCGTGGGATTTTTGGCATAAAAACTATGCTTAGTCCTTTTCCAGGCTATGGACTATCTCTTTATCATATTTCATCTAAATCGGTTCAGCAGTTTTGGCGTGAAAGACAGACAAATTTACTTTCACGTTTATAAGATAAGTATGGATTGTGACTATTATAATATTTGCCATAATGATTGCAACTATTACAATATTTACCATTCAACGCAAAACTACGAAAAACATTAATGAGACACGAAATAAACGAATTTGTTTCAAAGCTATTATTACAGTTCATTCATCATGTTTGTGTTTATATTATTGTGTAGGCGAAATGGAGACGAATTACGTTATGAATCTCGGCTGTGCAATATTGGTATATATTGTGTCATCATTAAGGGTGAGGCAAATGATTATTTAAATAAATAAATAAATAAATATCCTGGGACAACTCACACACGGCTATCTGATCCCAAACTAAGCAGAGCTTGTACTATGGTAACCAGACAACTGATAAACATACTTATATATTTTTTAAATACATACTTATTATAGATAAATCACACCCAGACACAGAACAAACATTTGTGCTCATCACACAAAGTTTGTCCTGGGTGGGAATCGAACCCACGACCTCCGGCTTAGCAGTCAGGGTCACTTACCACTAAACCAACAGGCCCGTCATTTGGCATTCATTAGTCGAAAATAGTGAAACAAATGTTTCATCGTAGTTTATTCTGTACTAAATAATACATACTGATATCTATGGTGGCAACAAAGCGTTCAGAGAAACGGTAAGAAGAACTACTTTATCTGCTTGCACTGTCTGGACAAGTCCACTTAAATCTGTGTGCTTTTTAACCGACTTCTAAAAAAAGGAGGAGATTCTCAATTCGGATGATTGTATGTTTTTTTTTATGTTTGTTCGCGCATATCTCCTTCGTTTGCAAACCGATTTGATCAATTCTTTTTTTGTTTGAAAGGGTAGACTTCCCAAATCTGCCGTCCGATTACTAAAAGGCCGTTAAGTGAATAAACCTCATTTTGAGATATTGACGAAAACGTGGGAATTAATGTCCCTAGACATTGGTTGGACATACAGCCATGTTTATTACACCAAAATATTTGGTATCTGATAAGCTTTCTTTGTATGGGTTTTAATGAGTGCTAAGTTAAATTATATTGTTTTAATTAAAGGTTTTGTGTTTTAGTGTTGTTTATCTATTGTATGATGGGGCCTCTTACAATACTAAAAAACGGCTGGCTGAAGTACAGCCGTCTTATAGCGTTGTAACGCAATTGTAACCGCCATTCATTTACTTTTGAGTCACAGTTTAATGCATTTTCAAAGCTAAATAACAGTTAAATCACTTAACCGTATTTTAGAATAGTAAATTGATTGAAACTCAATTAGCTGTACTTGAGAAAATTCGTTATTAGACTTCAACTGTCTATGTTATTGTTTAGAGATGCTAATATTATACATATATCTGATCTAAAATACAGTTTCTGAATAATACGTGCACAATAACTGCCTTTTAGTTTTGGAATTTTTTGAAAAAAATTGATATTGCTCTAAAGACAAATGGACGACTATGTGTTAAAATTTGGGCTAGTTATTTGTGCTTTTAAATGTGTGTGCGTGTAAAGTGTAACAGTTAGGTAATTAAAACAAAACATACATATTTCTACTTAAAGTATGTTTAATCAAATAAAGAAATTAAAACAATTATTAAATTTTAAAAGAGCTCACAAACAGTTGTGGGGGATAAAAACAGAAATGAACCCTGAAAGAGCAACCAACATAATTATAAAATTAAGGACTAGCGGCATTGTATATCCATACTAATATTATAAATGGGAAAGTGTGTCTGTCTGTCTGTTTGTCTTTCTTTCACGGCAAAACGGAGCGACGGATTGACTTGATTTTTTAAGTGGAGATAGTTGAAAGGATAGAGAGTAACATAGGCTACTTTTTGTCTCTTCCTAACGCGAGCGAAGCCGCGGGCAGAAGCTAGTAGCTTATAAAAGAAATAACATGTAAAGGGGTTAGAGTATTAGAGTTTTAAGTTGAAGGCGTCAATCACAAACCAATGTAAACCAATTAAAATCGCATTCAAAATATCACAAAGTTTGTTACATAATATGGTATTTTGTACTTATTTTATATTCTTGTTAGAATTGGATTAACTTATTCTCTAATGAGATCAATAATGTGTTTATAGTATTATGTATTCCAGCTTGTAAACAATTTACGTAATATTATTTATTAAGCTACGCTCAGGAACCAAATCAACATTATAAAAATAATTAATATAAAAAAGGGTTAGAATAAAAAAAGTAGATATTGTAGATCCAAAATTAGAAATTGGGTCGGTTTTCTTTAGCCGTGCTGTTGCGTTCCACACATTCGGGCATATCGTGCCAGAATTTTATTTTGTGCGGTGCGCTAATATCTTTTAAATTGTTTATTATTGATGCTTTTCTCGCCTTGTCAATAACTTTAGACGCTCGTGGTGTGGGCTCTGGCGTTGTCATGCATAAATGTAAACCCGTTGCCGATAAAGTGTGCATAGGGCATCACGTGAAGGTGATGACAGTTCTAAGCAGGTAGACTTGGCCCAGACACGAAGGCAAGCTCTGTCTTACCGTCGGCGCTGATTCCTTCCCAAACCGTCCACGAACCACCACCATAACTAACCCTTTCTTCAATGTAGCGTTGTGCAAAGCGTTCTCCATCTCTTCTGTAGACCTTGTTCCTTCCGTCGTTACCATAGAATATGATTTTACATTCATCAGAGAAGAGAACTTTGCTCCATTGGAGGTATGACCAATTTAGGTGCTCGCGTGCAAAATCAAGGCGCTCTCTCCGATGGTCTGCAGTTAATTTTGGTCCGTTTGCTGGCTTGTATGCAGTCCACGTTCCTTCAACCTTCTTCTAATCGTAGAGTCACTTACAGCGACCCTTCGTACAACTTGAAGCTGCTGCTGCAGTTGAAATGCATTAAGGCGCCGGTTTCGCAAAGAAGTTGTTACAATAAATCGATCATCTCTCTCAGAAGTGACCCGATTCCTGCCAGATCCAGAACGGCGCTTGAACATACCAGTCTCTCGATAGCGGTTGTAAACTCTATGAACAGATGACAGGCTTAGATGCCATGTTCGAGCCACAACACGCTGACTAAGTCCAGAATCCAGCAATGCCACCACTTAGGCGGCTTTTGTGGGCGAAGTATCCATACGTTTTAAAAAATAAAACTTTTTCAGATGTCTTAAAGTTACAGTAAACAAATTAAAAACAAAAACGTTAAAGATAAACGCAATTTTTTAGTTTTTGAACGTGAAATGTTCTCCAACTGTAGACGCACATTATTTTGTCTCAAAATAGTGATTCATTTCATTTAGAGGATAAACAAATGAAATTCTAATTTCGAATTTTAAATTTTCGCTTACCATTGTAATGGCCAGATTGCCAGCTATACAATAACGTTTTTTTTCATGGAATGAAAACTCTTTTGTATTAAATTAGGTGTTTCAATGTTTTAACAAATTAAAACGAAGGTGTTTCGATTTTTTTGATGAGAAGTGCATTTAAAAAGAATCCTTACCTCTCGTTCGTGGTCATTTTTGGCGGGAATGTGCACAATCGCGCACAGACACGTCTTACCCGTCCGCTGAGTTGCAGTTCGCGAAGGTAGATAGACGTCTTTTAGCGTTGGAACGTCACTTAGCCGTTTTTTGTATTGTATTTGTTGTCATATTATTTGATACAATCACAACTAAAAAACGGTCACTGTCTTTTAGAATTGTATAATCTCCAAAATCACTTTGGCTTACCAACGTCTACCCAGCTAAGTGTGAGTAACGGTTTTGTAGAGTGGTAATTGAAGAAAACTGTCTTTTAGATGACGGAAATGTCAATGCGCCTTGTATAACAATAAATCATTAAAAAACCTTTAAAGTAATTTAACGGTTTTATACTGTTGTACTTTCATTTAACCGTTTTCTAAGATTGCAATTTGTATTAATATAAGTTTAAAATAAACGGTTACGAGCGTGTAGCCGTATTATAGTGTTATAAAGTGACATAACCGTGTTTAAGTGTTGACCGATCGCAAAAATAGTGCAGTTAGCCGTGGGGGTGATCTCCATATCTCGGGCCTAAATGGAGATAGAAAAATATGACCCAGACTGAAAGATAGAGAAAATTTTTCTCTATCACGTGGTATATATAACTCAATTTTGACCAAATGTCACTTAACGGCCTTTTAGTAATCGGACGGCAGAAATGGTCCTATTGTCATCACGTCACTAGGATCTGATGATGGTATCATGCCGAAATCGAGGTAACTCCTCAATTTTTATAGAAAAACGTACATTTTTAACCGACTTAAAAAAAAAAGTAGGTTCTCTGTTCGACCTGTATGTATGTATGTATGTATGTCCGCGATTATCTCGCGTTTGGCTGAACAGATTTTGATGCGGTTTTCAGTAAAGTGTTGTTACATTCTGGGGAAGGTTTTAGTATATAACACTAATGGATATCCCGTGACGTTGCCTGCATAGATCGCGTTTTGCTTTCTTGGATTGTAGATTTTCAAAGACGATTGTATGTTTGACCGCGATTATCTCGCGTTTAGCTATACCGATTTCGATGCGGTTTTCAGAAAAGTCTTTGTAACATTCTGTGGAAGGTTTTAGTATATAACACTAATGGATATCCTGTGACGTTGCGCGCATAGTGCCGTTTTCATTTTATGAGATTATAAGTTTATTTTGAGAGCTACCCTAAAACGTAGTCAGACACTGAGACTCTAACTAAAAAGTAAAAAATAAAAACTTTTTTGAAAAAAATGATAACCGACTTCAAAAACTAAAAGCTCAAAAATAACTATTTCGGAAGTCGGTGGCTTCTCTTCTGCCGGTCGATTTGTGTTGCCACCGACTTCCGAAATAGTTATTTTTGAGCTTTTAGTTTTTGAAGTCGGTTATCTTTTTTTTAAAAAAGCTTTTTTTTAAAGTTACTCTAAAACGTAGTTGGGACTCACTAAAAAGTAAAAAATAAAAAACTTTTTCCAAAAAAAAGATAACCGACTTCAAAAACTAAAAGCTTCCGAAATAGTTATTTTTGAGCTTTTAGTTTTTGAAGTCGGTTATCTTTTTTTTTTTGGAAAAAGTTCTTTTCTCATCAAGAAAGCACATCAGTCATTAACCTTCATGATCCTCGCATAATTTGACCAATACAATTGTATGGACTTTAAAAGACTTTGAACTCTGTGTTTGTTTCGGATGTTTCTTCTCAGAGTAGTCAGTTACGAAACACCGGCTCCATCGTTCGATTAGCATAAAAAAAAACAAAATATACGTGTAAAAGTGTTATACATACATATAACCTGTTTACAAAATAAAGATCATTTTAATCAAATCGTTGCGACCTTTCGAAACGTTAATAGTCTGAGAAGACAATTCAATTTTGCTTAATGCAACAATTACTGCAGTTTCTCTTACTGCCCGCTGAAAATGTTCTTCCGGTATAAGCTGAAGAAATTTTTATTATGTTCTTGTGCGATATGACAGTTATAAGGATATAAGAAAATATTTTATTAACTTTCAATAATTTAACTGTAACTATAATATGAATATAAAAAATATTAATCTGCTTAGTTCGTCTGTTAGGCCGTACAAAAATACTAGACACTTATTTTTGACTGATCAAATTTATAAACAACTAGCATTTGCGCGCGACTTTGTCCGCGTGGAATAATAGTTCCCGTTCCCAGGGGATTTCCGGGATGAAAACTATCCTATGTCCTTTCTCGGGTCCCAGACTATATCTGTGCCAAATTTCATTCAAATCGGTTCAGTGGTTTAGGCGTGAAGAAGAGACAGACAGACAGAGTTACTTTCGCATTTATAATATTAGTACGGATACAAAGATAAAGAGCATCAAAATTGTGGAGTGGGGCTTGTGACTTACTATAAAAATTGTACCTATGATAGACGTCACGCGAAACTTCAACGCACTGTATCGTCGTCATACGTGTCCAATCTTTTTTTCTATAGACGTTGTCGAGGAGAGTCTAAAATAAAAGTTTTTTTTTCTTTTTATTTCAATTTCTACGTTATTTCTAGGCTTTATATAACGCATAAAAATCTTTATATAATGAATATACACAGCCATTTATTTATTTATAAAACCACTAGCTTCTGCCCGCCGCCCGCGGCTTCGCTCGCGTTAGAAAGAGACAAAAAGTAGCCTATGTTACTCTCCATCCCTTCAACTATCTCCACTTAAAAATCACGTCAATCCGTCGCTCCGTTTTGCCGTGAAAGAAAGACAAACAGACAGACAGACAGACACACTTTTCCATTTATAATATTAGTATGGATTATAAATATAATCATTACAGTTACACCTGTTTTAAATTCCTGATGAGGGTTAATTCTACAGTTAAACTTTATTCGTAATTAATAAGTACTTTCACCTCAGAAAGATATACAAGTAATTAAAGTCTGTCCAGCATAGACATCGTAATTGCTTTGTCATCCTAAGGTCGAATGACATTTGCGTGTCATAAAGCATTAAGGTCTATTTTACCTTTGAAATCTACGTGACAGTTAGATAGTTTCAACCTTAATGAACTATCATTGTCATAGACAATAAAAGTTTGGTTTGACAGTTGTTTATTTAATCATGTTTATGGTAAATGTTTTCAATTATTTTAATGTACAGACATTTTAATATTTACTTTCAACTACAAAGTCATAATTACATGGTTTGAACTATCATAATATAAATTGCTATCATTATTCTCCAAACGTAAGGCCATTAAAAACATTCTCTTCGATGCTTTATTGCAGTGGCTTTTCTAGCAGATTTATATCAATGAAGTTTGTTTTAGTCAATAATACAAAGAATCAGACGATAGACCATAAACACGTCCGAACGAAACCGAAAAGGAAGATTCTTGCGATAAGCAATAATAATAATAATTAACCTTACAAAATATGATGATAAATAATAATAAATCCCCCTTTTTGAACCTCTGCTCGACAAAATAATTTTCTCGGCACAAGCAGTAATCACCATGCTTGCTCAATACAGTTTGGCGATTTTTGTTTTATATTTAACTGAAGCACCGCATCAAAATCCGTTGCGTCAGAAGGCGGATAGCGACTTTGTTTTATACTATGTAGTGATCAATAACTGTTCCACGCGGTTTTACCCGCGTTTTTATAGGTTTTTGGTTTACTACTCCGCTCCTGTGAATCATAGCTTGATGTAGCTTTAATATTGGCCAAAGGATTTTTATAATAAATTCAGTAGTTACGGAGCCCATTAAATGCAATAAACAATCAATTAAACCTTTCTTTTTTATAATATAAGGATAGACAAACAAGTTTTCTCGAGTTTTCGATAGTTGTCTTTAGGCGAAGTCAGTGATTTCCAAAATATTCAATTTTGCTATTAAAGCAATGATGTAAAAAATTCAACTTTAAGTACGTTTAGTTCATAATCATAATGGTGTAACAAATTGGACTCGATGACATCCGTACTAATATTATAAATGCGAAAGTAACTCTGTCTGTCTGTCTCTTCTTCACGCCTAAACCAGTGAACCGATTTCAATGAAATTTGGTACAAATATAGTCTGGGATCCGAGAAAGGACTTAGGAACTATTAATCACGCGTACGAAGTCGCGGGTAACAGCTTGTTTTTTTTATAATCAGATTAGACTTGTATATTAGTTTGTCAGATTCCCGACAAAAACAGTTTCAAAATTAAATGTAATTTAATCGACTACACAGGAAACTGACTAACTGGAAGCATAGAAATCTGGTTCAGCTGTTTTAGCAGATTCTGTGGTTTCTACGTAAAACTATTCACATAATTACATAACGCATTGTGTATGTATTTTAATTCTATTCCGACAAATTTCACTGCAACGTAATTTGAACCTTATAACAAGGCCACAAGGGGTTATTCGCACTTCTTACCGCGTTTGCAGTTGGTCCCATTCACACTTCAAAGGGTTTAGTTCAAAACCAGCGTCAGGCAACGAAGTTGTCTGGCATTTTTGCTGAACTGGACCTTTTGGCGCGGCCGCGAGACACGCAGTTTAGTTTTCCTTTATCATTGTTTTTATTTAGCATGTGATTATCTGAACTGTGTGTGTCTGTGTGCAAAATAAATATTTTTCTTTCTTTCACTTATAATGTAATTCCATTTATAGTAAAATCAACATTAGCTAAATTAAGTTGATATTGGTTACCACGTGAGCTTGAGTGGGGCTTTGCCACGTGTCAAACGCAACACAAGCTAAGTTAATTACTATGCTAGTTCCGGAAATCGGAAAATGGCGGGATTTAAGATGGTGAGGGTTGGAAAGCACAAATGAAAACCTATGCCTAGTAGCGGTACAATAAGGCTTGAAATAAAACCAAACTAATATTATAAATGCAAAGTAATTCTGTCTCTCTCTCTCGCTTTTACGCCATAACGACTGAATCAATTTAAATGAAATAAGTGCGGTAAGAAAAAAATGCAGAAAAAAATGCGGGCAAAATACGGTGCAAAGGGAGTCCATTTTCAACCTAAAAAACCCACGGGAACGGGAACTAAGCGTATCGCTGGGGATAGCTAGCTATAAATAACTTGACTTAACTATTTTTAAAGTAAGAAGTTCGTTATGATAGAAGTAGATCACTATAATATTTTATAGTAATATCTACTACGTACAAACTATTTATATCAGGATTCAACGATTCACGCAATCAATTTTGTCGCTTTCCAATCACTTCGATTCACATCATGTTATATTCTGAAACCAATTGATCATCATGATATTCTATTTCTTTTCATTACATTATGTCGTGACGTTTATTTTTGTTCTGGATATTTCGTGGAGAATGTCAGTATGAGTTAGGGCGCTTCATTCTCAAGCATAAAGGCAATGCTGACACTCTTTGTTTTATATATATATATATATATATATTTTTTAAAGTAACTCTGTCTGTCTGTCTCTTCTTCATGCCTAAACCACTGCACCGATTTGAATTAAATTTGGTACAGATATAGTCTGGGACCCGAGAAAGGACATAAGATAGTTTTCATCCCGGAAATCCCCCGGGAACTATTGATCCACGCGGACGAAGTCGCGGGCAAAAGCTAGTCTAAAATATTTCTTTACTTTCGTCATTTTACGTCGTTACTGAAAAAACAGGAACCACCTGAAAACTTTAAACAGAAAAAAAAAAACAAAAATTTTGAAAGTCGGTGGCAACAACAAACAACGGAAATCGCCGACTCCCAAAATTTAAGCAATTTTTCTGTTTATTGCTATTTTGTTGGAAATGCAGATCTAAGTGAGTTACTTTTTTCAAAGATTTTTTAGCTAGGAAAAGGTTTTCAGTATTGGCCTACATTTTAACACTGTTATTATAGAACTATTAACCGATGCCCAGACTCCTACTGTGAAATTCCTAATGGAAAAGCGCAATAACACTTTGGACCTAAATATCGGACCTTGGACCTTGCCTCTAATTGAATTTCTGTAATAAACTTGTAAATACCACATTACTATGCAGGCCAGTCAAGTCACGGCACTAGGTCTGGGTTCATAGTTTAATCTGAATCGAAATTATTAAAGGGTTTAAGGGAATTTTTCAGTACGGGTTTCTTTAAGTATAAGGGTGTTATTAATATCGTGCGGATTTCATAACGCATGCGGGATTGCCCCGCATGCGTAAATTCCGCAAATGTCCTTTTCATACAAGTATTTATTGCAATGCGTGGAATATGCTTACGAGACGCGGGGCGTGATCTTAAAATAAATAAACTAAATCGTAGGCTGCCGGTTTTCACGCTGCGTGAAATTTTCTGCATGCGTTATGAAAAAACCCTTAGTATGTGCTTACGTATCATTTACTAATTGACAATCAGTCGAAAGAAAGGGACTTTTTAATGTCATGCGGGTGCGGGCCAGACCACTATGCTTGTTGCGAGCCGCACGCAGTGCGTGTTTTTGAGCGGCGTCCATGCGCGCGCAATAAATACGCGCACCCGCACCCGCACCCGCAAACGCACCCGCAAGACAATGAAAAGACCTGAATCATCTAGACCACAAACCAACATTGGTGCCGATTCTCTTGTTCACAAACTAACGTAAATTTAAGTTAAGTGCATCTTTCTCTTTCCATTTAATTAAGAAAAGAACAGAATATAAAATATTAGTTAAGTCCTGTCAAATTTAGACACTCCATAGATAATTTAGACGCGTTTTAAAAAAATGGCGTCTAAATATACGTCAATTTTCTTCCGGCGCTGTCTAATTTGACAGGATTAAACTAAATTGTATCGTCTGTCCTTTTCATTAAGAAATGGAAAGAGAATGATGTATTTAACTTAAAATTAGTCTAGTTTGTGACCAAGGGAATCAGCACTACGTGTTAATTTTATGTTTTTTTTTTAGTTTAAACCACGGATTTGCAACAATGAACACAGAGAGTAACGTAACCTGTTATATTGATATAAGAAAGTAACACAGTGCTCTGTTATACCCTTTTTCGATAAATTAACTATCCAACACTAAGTTAACCTCTCTATCTGAACCAGCAGTTCCTGTAATTAGCACCTCCAACAAAACAATTAAATAAAAAAAACTTCAGCATTATAATATTAGTATAGATAACAAAACAAATGAATCAAAAGAAACAAAACGTGACTATCGTTTGAAGTGGTTGGCATATCTAACGATTGAAATCTTTGCTTAATAGATGAACGGTCAAAACGGGCCATATTTTCTCGGCAATATATTGCTGCTATACTTTATCAGCAGCACAATAAATTTAATATGGCCAGCACCTCTAGACAAGTAGCATCCATACTAATATTATAAATGGGAAAGTGTGTCTGTCTATCTGTATGTTTGTCTTTCTTTCACGGCAAAACGGAGCAACGAATTGACGTGATTTTTAAGTGGAGATAGTTGAAGGGATGGAGAGTAACATAGGCTACTTTTTGTTTCTTTTTAACGCGAGCGAAGCCGCGGGCGAAAGCTAGTTGTAGAATAAATGGTAGAATGGAGTTCGATACGAGGTGTCAAATTACTAAGCGTTAACTTTGTCAATCTCATTAACAATCAATTTTATTCTACCATATATTCTACAATGTCACTTGTCTAAAAGTCCTGTATATTTTAAATATATATACCATATACATAAGTATAGAAACCAATAAAGTACAAATCACTCAAAAAGGGTCCCGTTCTTATAAGTTTTCCTGTTATCTATTGTGAAAAAACGTTTACTATTTTCGGCGATAAAAACACAGACTAACACACGAGTAATCGTATAAAGCTATCGTTTTGCATTCGGGCGTATCTTAAGATCTACGTGTGACGGTATTGATGCCGAGCGACACCCCCGCCAACCCCGCTCTGTACCGGGCGACTTATAAACCCACACAGCTTTACCGCACAAGAGCAAAAATTCAATCTTTGTTAGCACAAACGCTCGGTAATAGTCAGCGGCACGTGCTGTTTGACAGCCGGTAGATTGTGCACTAGCACGTGTATGCCTTAAAAGGCGTTTTTCTCGACAACATTTTCAGTATGACCTACCCACTCCGGCAAACATTGTCTATGCTTATTGATGTAGGATCATAGTTCAAAGCCTTAGTTCTACTACGTTATGGTTGGCTCTCAGTCTACCTGTAGTCCAGTATTTTATATAGATCAACTGGATATCAGGTCTTCACAACTCGGCTCTGAGTTAAGTATCACGGTACCTCTTGGTTACAATTTGTAACTGACAGACTTTATAGTTTTTGACTACGCGTAACGACTGTCAAAACCATATAAAAAGCCAATTTGTTTAATCTGTCTATATGTTTCAACACATACCGGTCACAATTTCCTGATAATGTATATTACGAGATCAGAGTTGTACAACATTCATGTAAAAGGTAGTAGTGTAGTGCCGAGCGCGGAGATTCATCCTATAACATTGTGTATATTCGTACACTCGACGGATTTCTTCCTACGCGGCCTACGTCAGCGTAGGAAGAAATCAAACCTGAAGAAGGATTCCTATACCCAAACATAAACTATATTATGATTATCAAGAATAATGAAGGTACGTTCGTGTGGCGTTCACGTTTCACAGTAACGTGTAGTTTATTGTTCTGTCCTGGTAATGTAAGTCAAAAACTGACAATTTATCTACCAAACATTATATTACTCAAGATCTTACTTGAACATTAAGATAAACTTTCAGAAAAGAAAATATATGGCATGTTTACAAAGATAAAAGATGCCTTTATTTTTCCAAAAACACACCAGCAAATTGAGCTCTTGTAAAAGATATAAAAGAAACGTTGTTTATTATCGACTCAAGGTTTAATGCGTCAGACAAACTTCCTCTTGAAGCAATAAGACCTAAATTAAGTGAAGTAACTCAGAAAATTTTGACTGAGTTTATTTCTTTAGGAAAATTAGTGTAAAGGCCCCTCTTCATGTCTGCCAATGCGTCTGAAAGACGATTGCCGCCGCATCCGCTGATGGATCTGTGCGAACCGTCCACACGTCTGTAGGTCGCTCAGTCTATGTTCATCCTCGACAGATGCAACACGTATTTAAACATTTTTATTTTTGTGGTATTTATTTTTTGGATACACACACAAATAGTTTTCGGCTTGATATAGCTCAGGAAACTTACAAGTTTCCACGGTGTTCATACTGTTAGTCATTTCTGTAAAGTTTGCGCGCAATGTGAGTATGAAATTGCAAGAAGCACGCGTGCTCTTTCAACCGCAACTTCAATCAGACTGATGCATCCGCATACGTGTGGACAGTCATCGTACGTCTGCGCCAAAAACCCTTTGATGATGTGTGCGAACCGTGCACACATATGTAGGTCGCTCAGTCTATGTTCATCCTCGACAGATGCAACACGTACGTAAAAATAAATCTAGAGACCGTAGCTGCTGCAGCTATTTATGTATTTAGTATGTTTAACTACTACGTGAGTGTGCATCGAAATAGAGTTATTAAAAAGAAATGGAAAAGAAGAAGGTGCTGGATGCGGGCTATACATAGTATCAATGTTGGCAAAAAGTTAATAATAATGATTAATGATTAACGATTACGATTAAAAAGTTAATCGACATTTTGTGATTAAGATTAATTTAATCATAATCAAAATTTTGGTGATTACGATTATAATCGTAATCGTTAATCACAATTAAAAATGTACGATTAATTTACAGTAGGAGCATGAATTAAAAAATATACTAGTAAATCAGACTTTTTGAAACGAAGTTCCTTATCGCTTGTTGTGAAAGGGGACTAAGTCGATTTGAGAATTCATAATGGCGGTCGTGACCTTTCTCACAATATGCATCATGGGTGTCATTTTCATGGTTTTTTGGGGTGCTAAGGTCAAAAATGGGGTCGATTTGAGAATCCAAGATGGCGGCCGTGACCTTTCTCACAATATGCATCATGGGTGTCATTTTCATGGTTTTTTGGAGTGCTAAGGTCAAAAATGGGGTCGATTTGAGAATCCAAGATGGCGGCCGTGACCTTTCTCACAATATGCATCATGGGTGTCATTTTCATGGTTTTCTGGGGTGCTAAGGTCAAAAATGGGGTCGATTTGAGAATCCAAGATGGCGGCCGTGACCTTTCTCACAATATGCATCATGGGTGTCATTTTCATGGTTTTTTGGAGTGCTAAGGTCAAAAATGGGGTCGATTTGAGAATCCAAGATGGCGGCCGTGACCTTTCTCACAATATGCATCATGGGTGTCATTTTCATGGTTTTCTGGGGTGCTAAGGTCAAAAATGGGGTCGATTTGAGAATCCAAGATGGCGGCCGTGACCTTTCTCACAATATGCATCATGGGTGTCATTTTCATGGTTTTTTGGGGTGCCAAGGTCAAAAATGGGGTCGATTTGAGAATCCAAGATGGCGGCCGTGACCTTTCTCACAATATGCATCATGGGTGTCATTTTTATGGTTTTCTGGGGTGCTAAGGTCAAAAATGGGGTCGATTTTAGAATCCAAGATGGCAGCTGTGACCTTTCTCTCAATATGCATCATGGGTGTCTATCACGGTGTCTTTTTCATGGTTGTGTCAATTTAAAGGTGAGCGTCCCAAAAAACCATGACAACGACGATTAACGATTAACGAATAACGATTAAGTAATCGATTAAAAAAATAATCGATTATTGCCAACACTGCATAGTATTCATTCACAATAGCCTCAACCAAATGATAAGATACCTAAAATTTTTTAATTTAAATGGAAATAAAAAATATTTACCCACCTAAACTTATAAGTATTAAAAGTACGATTACTTTATAGTCAGTTAGTATCCATTTCATTAGCCTCAACTCAATCAATTAATCGAAATATGTACCATAGTACACTTACAACGTTACAACAACGGGTCTGTTGGTCCAGTGGTAAGTGACCCTGACTGCTAAGGCGGAGGTCACGGGTTCGATTCCCACCCAGGACAAACTTTGTGCGTTGAGCATGATTGTTTGTTCTGTGTCTGGGTGTATGATATGTATGTTTTTATAAATTATATAAGTATGTAAGTATATCAGTTGTCTGGTTAAAATAGCACAAGCTGTGCTTAGTTTGGGATCAGATAGCCGTGTGCGTGTTGTCCCAGGATAAAAAGGATTAATTTTGTAATTTATTGTGTGTGAAATTGTGAATTCAGATACAAACTATTTGTTCATGAATAAATGACTATGACTAAAAAAAAACATTTTTATTTTTGTGGTATTTATTTTTTGGATACACACACAGACAGTTTTCGTCTTGATATAGCTCCAGAAACTTACAAGTTTCCTCGGTGCTCATACTGTTATAAACTTTGCGCGCAATGTAGGTTTGAAATCGCAAGAAGCACGCGTGCACTCTCAACCGCAACTTCAATCAGACTGATGCATCCGCGATTCCGCGCCAAAAACCCTTTGATCTGTGCCACGAAAACCGCCAACTATCGGGTTGGAGGCAGATGCGTCAGCTGACGTCTGCCGTATATACCGTACCTACAACAGTCGCTCAAACCACCCCCTCTACACGTCGGCGTATGCGTCGGCCGGTGGCAGCAGCCGATGCATCGGCAGACGGATTGGAGGCCAATGCGTGGCAGATTCACTGTCGGACGTCTGTCGTATGCAAAATACCTACCATAGACGCTCAAACCACCCCGTCTACACGTCGGCGTATGCGTCGGCAGGTGGCATATGCTGATGCATCGGCAGACATGAAGAGGGGCCTTAAGGAATTTCTTGAAGAAACTGTATTTTTACCGACTTCACAAAAAGGAGGAGGTACTATGTTCGGCTGTTTGTATGTTTTTTTTTTGTATGTTTGTTCATCGATTACTCCGTCAATTGTCAACGGATTTTCAAAATTCTTTTTTTGTTCGAAAGCAGATAGTTCTGAGGTGGTCCCATTGTCACCAAGTTAGGATCTGATGATGGGATCTTAGAGAAATCGAAGGCAACCCTCAAATTTTATAGGCTCACTTATTGTTTTTCGCATATTTTATGAAGTATCTTGTGTATTTGCGTATGGTTGTCACCATCTCAGTTAGCTGAGCTGATGATGGAAGGTACAACTCCTTAACAGTAAGAAGAAGGACTGTTTTAGTAAATTGTTTTGATGTTTGATAGGGCATTTGCCACATTTGGGCTCATGATCATCAAGTCATGACCTGATGCTGCAGTCAGGATAGTCTGCAGAGTACCTAACTCCTCGACAAATAACAGCAGATATATCGTGTTTAGGCTCATTGAAAAGGGCTCGATGTGTGGATAAACGTACTGTTAATGAGGAACACCGAAGTACATAGAGACCTGATGCTGAAGCCAGGAGCATCAGAAAAAGTACAAACCTTGAAATTACAGCACAGTAGTCGTGTTTGGGCTCATTTTAAACAGGACTAACATTAACTCGACACTAAAAAGTAAAAAATAAAAAACTTTTTACAAAAAAAAAATAACCGACTTCAAAAAGTAAAAACTTAAAAATAACTTAAATTTCGGAAGTCGGTGGCAACACAAATTGACTGGCAGAAGAAAAGACACCGACTTCCGAAATTTAAGTTACTTTTAAGTTTTTACTTTTTGAAGTCGGTTATTTTTTTTTTTACGTCAGGCCATTTGGTTATTCAGAAAGCCAACGTGTTATTTGGTGGGGACACAGTAGCTAATTTATTTTATTGTGTAAAATGAACTGTGGGTATTAGTTAAGTAGTTGTAGATGTTAAATAGTTTATTATCTCTAGAGATATAGTAACATACAATATAGTTATATAGAAACGAACCATATCTATCGTACTAGACTAATCTAATTAAATAATTATGACCGGTCTAAGTGCCCGCTCAAATTCATTAATAAAAGCTGGGTGTTCAATAAATCAGACAAAACTCGGCTACGGTACAGTAAAATATGTATGAAAAATGTTCTTTATGTTCGGCTTAGTTATGTTTCGGCCACTGAAATTCGCCTGATTCGAACAAAACAGGAATTTCATTATATTAATATTTTTTAATGCTCTTTCGGACGATACTTCTTTTAATCTTTTGACGACCAAGCGACAGCCGGCTGTCGGGCAGCTATTGTCTTTCTATTGTGTCTCAAATCACGTGTGTTCGAAGGTTTAATGCTATTTTTGTAGGGTCAGAATGAAAAAACTTTCATAGTTATTCTCGGTACAAAATTAAATTATTTAACTTTGTTTTGTACTGTGAGAATGAACAGGATAAGAACATCATTCTGCTAATCACAATTTGACAAAAGCATCATCATCTCCCTAGCCTTTTCCCAACCGTGTTGGGGTCGGCTGCCAGCCTAACCGGATTCAGCTGGATACCGGTGTTTTACGTGGAGCGACTGCCTATCTGACCTCCACAACCCAGTAACTGGGCGTCACGATACCTCTTGGTTAGACTGGTCAGAGTTTTTGGCTACACAGTTACGACTGTCAAAGTTCTACGATTGACAACCGGGACCAACGGCTTTACGTGCTTTCCGAGGCACGGGATGTCACAATTTGACAAAAGCATTAACTTAAAATTACTGTGTAAAGTTATGACAGGTTTAAACATAGAGAAAAGGGTAGTTACCTTTTGTAGGGCTTTTATATGCCACATTTTACCCTGTTTGAGGTAGAATATTCAATAACTTCTTCTGTGTCTTTATTAGAAAAACAACAGAATATGATATTTCATGCTTCATAAGAGTCATTTTGCCTTTATTTCAGCATTGATTACGGTAGAAGAAAGAGCTTTTATCATAATTAAAACATTTTACCTCCAAACAACGAAATATGGTAGAAAAATGCAAATATTTTACATAGCTTGGTATTTATTGTAAAACTAGCTGTATCCTGTGGTCTTGTCCACATCCATACTAATATTATAAATGGGAAAGTGTGTCTGTATGTTTGTCTTTCTTTCACGGCAAAACTGAGCGACGAATTGACGTGATTTTTTAAGTGGAGATAGTTGAAGGGATGGAGAGTAACACAGGCTACTTTTTGTCTCTTTCTAACGCGAGCGAAACCGCGGGCAAAAGCTAGTATGCCGTATTTTACCCTGTTTGAGGTAGAATATCCAATCACTTCTTCCGTCTCTTTATTATAAAAACAACAGAATATGATATTTCATGCTTCACAAGAGTCATTTTGCCTTTATTTCAGCATTGATTACGGTAGAAGAAAGAGCTTTTATCATAATTAAAACATTTTACCTCCAAACAACGAAATATGGAAGGAAACTGCAAATATTTTACGTAGCTTGGTATTTATTGTAAAACTAGCTGTATACTGTGGTCTTGTCCACATACATTAATAAATACAATTATCGTTTAAATTACCCCGGAAGACATACAGAAAGAAACGAATGTGGTGGATGTTTAATGTATAATTTTGGCTGTGATAATCATCAAAAATCAAGAGTAAAGTCAAATTTTAAAACACCTTTAAAAGCGTTCTAGGGGTTTGCACTTAAGAATAAAAAGGTTTTTTTTATTAACTAGGTGATGCCTTTTTTTCTTTTTTTTTTTGGGGAGTGGGAAATCATCAAATGACTTCTCCCGCCATGGGGCGGGAGGGCGTGTCAGACTTTTACTGACTAAAACCCACTCATGTTGCTGTATGTATGTTTAACAATAAATAAATAAATAAATAAATAAATGTTCCTTCGGTTGCTCTTTATGTTCCGGGGTCACAGTAACTATTGTAAACATTCCGCAACCCCGGAACTAGGTGATGCCTGCGATGTAGTCCCTGTAGATTTCATTTATCTACACACATATAAATGCAGAAATATATAGATTGTTACGATTACGTAAAAAGATATAAGAGTTAATTGTTCGATCCAAAAAGGTGATAGCGTGATAATATATTATATTCCATGTGTTGATCATACCTCTTAGCAATATTAATGCAATTTTAATGAAATCTATACTCTACATTTTGAGTTTATCCCAGCCAAAACAGACGAACAGTCTGTCAAAAATTTTAAAAACAATATTTATTCTTCGACATCGACTTGTTGTATAAAATTATCATAAATAAGTAGGTACAACAAACATAATGCAAAGCTAGGCACCGTCCGTTCACCGATCAATAACCCTATCGACTTTCTTTTAATAGATAATAGGCTTAGCGAATCATTTATTAACTTCCTATCCGGACCTCGATATTGCTTTTAATATTTCACAAGTACCGTGCCCATTTATCCATATAATTTACTGCTAAGTTATGTTACTAATTCATAATTTAATAAGGTCTTTTCTTATTAAGTTATAAAATAATACACATAACACAACATGACTTCTTCGACAATCAAGCGAAAGCCGGCTGTCGCGCTGCTGTCTTTCTTATGTGTCTCGAATCTCGAGTGTTCGAAGGTTTAAATAAAACTCATAAATAAGGTCTTTCACAAACTCATAACGAGAGACTTACAAGTAGAGAGTTTTAGAAACTGGACACAAGTGTGCCCATTTGTGTGTCCAGTTGGTAAAACTCATTATTTGTATCCCTTATTATTATTGTACTAACAAATATGGATGTAATAAACGAATCACTACGCAGTATAAAACAAAGTCGCTATCCGCCGTCTGTCCCTATGTATGCTTAGATCTTTAAAACTACGCAACGGATTTTGATGCGGTTTTTTTAATAGATAGAGTAATTTATAAGAAAGGTTTATATGTATAATATATGCATAATATAGTAGAAAAAAGCCGGGATTTTTAAAGATTTGTAACACCCGTGCGAAGCTGGGGCGGGTCGCTATTTCAGTTATAAAAAAATAGACATAACACAAAATGACTTCTTCTACAACTAAGCGAAAGGCGGCTGTTATCGCGCTGCTGTCTTTCTATTGTGTCTCGAATCACGTGTGTTCGAAGGTTTAAATAAAATTCATAAAAAGGATCTTTCACAAACTCATAACGAGGGACTTACTAGTAGAGAGTTTTAAAAACTGGACACAAGTGTGCCCATTTGTGTGTCCAGTTGGTAAAATTCAATATTTGTATCCCTTATTATTATTGTACTAACAAATATGGATGTATTTAATGAATCTAAAATAACTGATTATTCATTTATTTCGTCAGTAGTGTCCAGTTAACCAAAATAAAAAAAAGTAATGTAAACATTGTGAACACGCAAAAATCTGAGTATGTTAAAATTAAAGAATAAGTGATACTCTTTTTGAGTTTCACCAACTGGATACACATGAGTCAAGTTGAAAATTCAACAATAGTACTGACAAAACTGAATTTAGGGCGTTATCCGTCTGACGGTTTACGAGCGTTGGCGTTTTTTTCCTACATCATTTCACACTACGCTATAATATAGCAAATAGCTTACAGTTTATAGCAGAGTAATATCGCTCACTATACATTTCTTAAGTATAAAGTATGAACTTGTTCTTAATAAATGTATTTTTGTGCTTTAAACTATTATAGCAAAGCGTAAAATGAGCCTTAACATCGATCGATCACATTAGACGACTCGCGGTTAAAGTCGCGTTCTTACGTCTCGTAGAAATCATCAAAATGCCTCTAGAACACACCATTCAGGAACTAAGCAACAAACATAACACCACATACCTACCTAGGCTGACATTTATACCCCCAACTTGTAACCCACAACTGACATTCTACATCACGCAATCATAGTTTGACGGGGCATTAGTATTATACAAAATTCCGACATAATTCAAATTTGGTTCGGCTCCCTTCCAAAATGGCGGACGAAGAACTTCGCACTCTATTCTTCCCACGCAGTTGAATAAATTATAAAAATAGGAACTTACTGTTAAAATAAATTGAATCTTCCCAACCTTACAAAACGTTATTACATAATAAGACCGTTTCCAAAATAAGACCTAGGTTTTCTTACACTAAATTTTATGCCTAATAAAACTAGGAAAATGGCAGTGCCTACCCAAATAAATCGCCTATAAACTTGAGCCTGAGGTAAGAGAAATGTAAGACGACTTTTATGTCTTGTAATTTATGTTGAATTCAATAGAAAAGTCTGTCACAGTAAGTACTTAGAATTACGCGATAGTTTCATTCAGTTGAACGATTTATCAAATTCTGAGATTCATTTTTATTTGGGATATAAATTGGAAAGTGTTTGTTTGTTTAGCCTTTTTTCTCGTGGCTATACAGCATTGGATCTACATAAGAACCCTTGTATCTAAGAACAATGTTAGCATCCTTTTTTCTTAAAAAAAAAACCGTAACTAGTATGCAAAAAAGTGGCGAAAAGTCCAAGTTTTCACTATTGACATAACTATAACTTTTAAATATTCAGATTTTTTCATTTTGGCCTTAAAACATAGCTCCTTGCCTTTCATGATTCTATGTTAACCGGTTGTACTTTATATTGCGTGTTTGAGTTGACTTATAAGCATGATTTCAATAATTATTATTATAACTAGAGCCCATAGATAAAAAATCCACAAACTATAATTATACGTGGTGTCGCGAAACCGTCCCCGGAAACGTGGAAACTCGGCACCTTTTATTCTTTTTTTTTTGCAACGCATCAAGGGATTGCAGACCTGACCTAATAATAATTCCACACGTTCATGATAAAAAGGGTCTTGACAGAGAGACTGACAGACGGGCTACGAAGTTATGTATGGTTTCTTTTTCCGCATCCACGTATCGGTTTCCCGAAATTCAATCTATTCATTTTTAGGGTTCCGTACTTAAATAGTACAAAAGAAACCATACTTTTGTTAAAATAGCACCCCCCCCCCCCCCCCCCCCCCCCCCCCGTCTAAAACCCAAACAGCTAACTCGGAAAATCTTAAAACTGGAAAGAAAAAAATTTGAACTTTAAAAGAAAACTATGACGGCTTAGATCCCTTTATTAGCTCTGGAGGTAAAGAGGTCTAACTTAAGAAACGCAGATAATGCTTAATCTCGAATTATAACGAAACCATTACAATGCGATATGGTTGTTAGAGAGTTTATTTTATTAATTTAATGCGAAATGGATTAATTACCGAACTCTATTGGACCTGGGCTGACACGCACTTGGTCAATATATTTATTACAATACCTATAATTTACCTTTTATATTTGGCAAAAGTATTATCGTAATTTTAATTAACAATAACAATAGAACAACATTCGTAAGCATAAAGCTCAATCATTATAACTTAATGAATGAATACCATTCCTAAGAGGATAGACATGCTATCCCATTCTAATGATGTACGCGTCCTTTTGACATTCAATATTATTACGCAACCAACACCCTACCAGTCCTTAGTATTCTTGGTTGTCTCTCATACATATAAATTACCAAATTATTCATTATATCAAACTACATGCTCTGTGGAGTCATATAACATGTTTTTTATTTGTCTTTCATATTTTTTGACGGGTGCCGTGTTTTGAACGTGCAGTGTTAGTTGAGATTGGTTATATCTTTGTTTTTATAAGTGTTTGTGTTGTATTTGTACGAACTTATCATAAAAAACCACTAAAATATTTGATTTATTGAAGTATCTTGATCGTTTGGAAAGTCATTTTTTTTTTTCATTAAACTAATAATAGTTTGGAAGTTTATTAGCAAGTAAAATAACTGAATCTAGCCACTCATTGACAAAAGAGCAAGAAACTATTCATGATTTATTTATTTATTAAAACTTCATGCACAAGCGTACAAGGGCGGGGTTAATGCCTAAGGCATTAATTCCTTTCTTTTTAGGGTTCCGTAGTCAACTAGGAACCCTTATAGTTTCGCCATGTCTGTCTGTCTGTCCGTCCGTCCTCGCTTAATCTCTGTAACCGTTAGCACTAGAAAGCTGAAATTTGGTACCGATATGTATATCAATCACGCCGACAAAGTGCGAAAATAAAAATTGGAAAAAAACGTTTTATTAGGGTAGCCCCCCTATATGTAAATAGGAAAGTGGTTTTTTTTTAATTACAACCCTGACGTGTGATATATTGTTGGATAGGTATTGAAAAATGAATAGGGGTTTACTAAGATCATTTTTTGATAATGTCAAGAATTTCGGAAATAATCGCTCCAAAAGGAAAAATCAAAGCGTCTCCCCCCCTCTAACTTTTGACCCGTAGGTTTAAAAAATATGAAAAAAATCTGGAAAGTTGAACTTTATAAGGACTTTCTAGGAAAATTATTTTGAACTTGATAGAAAGAACAGTTTTTGTACAAAAAAGATAAAAAGGTTGTACAAAATAATTTTTGCGTACTTAGTATGTCAACGTAACAAATAGCCTTTTTTTTTTACTTATAAGTAGGTGCACTTATTGTGACGGACGGGAAACACATTGAGCGTGGCCCGACACGCTCTTGGCCGGTTTTTTTTTTATTCGTAGAGATAAATCGACCCAAGCTTAGCAGAGACTGTGAGAAATAGTTAGTTTAAGCTAACTAAATAACTTATAATATGAGTTTGTATTTATATAATTTAAAAAAATAAACATGATACATTATTTTTACCCAGGCACAGAACCATCATGATCATCCACAGATTTGTAATGCATGAGAATCCAATCCTAGAACTCCCGCTCAGCAGTCATATCTCAGGATCATACCAGTAAACCATCAGAAACCCATACGTAGTATTACCAACAGCTCAGTCTCATCAAATCAGCTGTATTAACATTATGTTAACATTCATTTTTGCAAATCCAAGAACCATTTCCGTAATTTTGCACTAACTATGATAGGTGAAAACTAACCTGTGCAACATGTAAATGAAGTTGAAGAGGCAGTTGAGTGAAGCCATCATCAGGTCAGCGAAGGAGAGGTTCACCAGGAAGTAATTGGTGACAGTTCTCATGCGGCGGTGGGCTGTGAACAAAATAAATATTAGAGGAAGTATTCTTTGTACCAACAAAATGTAAAACCTTTAATCTATAGACATAATTAAAATTATTAATCATAACGTTAAGTAAACTTTTAGCTAACTTCGTCTAAAGAGTCTTGACACTGTTGCCATCGTTTGGCCTGTCTTAGATTTCCTACTATCGTAAAGCAATTACAAAAACACACACAATGACAAACAATAGTTAAAATTATTTGTGTTTCCTGTCTTTCAAAGCACACCAAAACATAAGAATTGATCACAATAATGATTATAGTTTCTCACATTTCCTTCTGTTTTCCTGTCTACTACGCAGAAGCACACATGTATAAGCGTATATTGTCAAGGTCAACAAAGCAAAACCCAAAACAATATAAGAAATTCCGTAACATTACGATTGATAGCAAAAATAAAAATAATGTTGGAATCTAAAATTACCTCTTCTGTCAAAAAACATCGGGGCCTAGAATTTGATCCCTGGGATAATCCATCTGGAAGATATTTTTCCAGTACACATTTTTATGACCAATTCGTAAGGCTTTGGGTTTCACTCAGAACTTTTTACTCGATTTGCTTTCGTATTAGTCCCGATTTATTGGAGCACTAAAACTTTTTAGTACTTTTATTCATATGTTTTTCTAAGTTTTTCATTGGACATTACTAGTGTTTGGTGAAGGAAAAACATCGTGAGGAAGCTTGGAGCTTACCAGTGGCTAAGTTATAAAGACTTGTGCTGATTTCTACCATGTGAGAAGTAGTATTTGTCCTTAAAAGAAGACATTGTTTTTGTTAGTAAGTTTTTATCGTGAGAATAGCCATATCTATTTGATATATTTAACAGAAGTATCAGTTCTCTGTAAGGTTTCTCTTTAGACAATCAATAAATCATCATTCATAAACACTTAAGATTTGGCATGCTTATGTAATGAAGCAGTTGCGTGCAAATACCTACTGAAATGTTTATTTGTGTCTCAAAATGGATTACTGTCGTACTAACATATAAAGCCCAGGCGGCGCTATCGGCGAACAAAAAATTTACAAACTTTCCTTTCCATTGTAGATTTGTTAGTTCTAGTTACAGCCGAGCCAAATATGTTCGTGGCACTATGATAAATGACTTTTGAGGCACTTTTCAACGATTTGTTATTTATGAGTGTAAAAAAGTTTTTGTTGGTCTCTAGATAAAGAATGGATTTTTCATCTCATCGCGTCTGAGAACTGAAGAAATGTATCAAGAATTTAGTACAAATGCCAAGTCTCTGTCAAATTTAAACTTTAAAAATAACTAGCTGTTCCCCCCGGTTTTTCCCGCATTACGATTTTAGTACCTACAAGAGTCCAATCTAAGTTAGTTTTTCTCCTATAGGTCTTAATTTTAGTACAAGGCCGCAATTTTGGTAAGGTTTAATATAGTAATAAGGTCTGCTATTTCGGTAAATAAAATTATTACGTCATCATCTAACAATGACGTGAATTTACTAATACCTTTGTATACTTGTAAAGAACTAAAGAAAGAAGACTTACATACTATCATCACGCAAAACGATTTTTGTACCAACAAATAACATTGCGTTGCGTAATTTACCAAAATTGAAGCAATATACATATTTCGTAAACAAATTATTTCATTTATTATTTTTTACGGGTTCCTCGCGTGTTGATTTAAGCATTGCTCGACTAGGTTTTTATTAGGCTATAATTTTGTACATAAATATGGCGAAAATATACTATCTTAGTACTTGCTGGTTTCTAGGGTATGAAATGTCGTAAAACAGTGCGGGTGGCACGAACGAATTTTTGGGGCAATAATGTCGCAGGTAATCATCATTTGCCAAGCCTTTAACGAATTATGTTAGAGTCTGCTTGGAACGAATGTTTGCCAGGCCTCCCTTACTATCTTCCCGACAACCACCGTTTTATACTGTGAGAAATAATAATTCTTATTATTATTAACTCGACTACAATAACTCATTCCCGAAAATTCAACTCGTTTAACTCGACACCTCGATCTTCGCTCACGCGGCCCTGACTTCTCATTCGTCGATTAGACCCTGACTACTCAATACCCTCATTCCCATATTACGAGGTGTACTTTTGAATCTGTAAAATCTTCCAGGAGGCAAATATGTTGGTGATTCTTGACCCGAGTCAACAAAAAACCATGGATTTTTAAACTTGATAACGGTAAAAGTGAAATTACAATTCCTTAAACGCGGCCAGTCTGTAACCTTCATAAGACAGCATGGTCACACACAAACAAACGGAAAGCATAATTTCATAGATACAAGGCATACGATGTTTATTAGGATAGTTATTGTGAAAAATAGTAAACAAAAAAAATAACAAATATTATTGATTGTTGACCAGGTACGTTTTACATGATTATTTAGGAGTTTTATAACAGCCTTCTAAAAGGTTTTGCAACTTCAAAAATGCACCTTGTACTAGTATATATTATGTCGACTCCTACAAATATATCACCCAGACTACTGGCTGTACGTTCTATCGAAGAGACGGACAGTCACCTAGAATTTACATACTCTAGATTGGATTGAGAAATTTGTAATGGAATAACCAAATAGCACTGCCCAGCCTTGGAAATTTAACCCTAGCTCATGTACTAGTAGAGAAACAGCGCATAATAATCATAAGTAACTTAGAAATATATAATATTGTTCCAAGGATAGGTGTAATTATTGTTAATACCAGTAATGTGTCGGGATGAAATTACAGCATATCTAATAGCTTTTTCAATTTATTCGTTTTTTTTCGTAAGGCTGCAGTGTCGTAGCGGTATTTTTTCCGTACGGCGCACCAACGTTTGTTTGTTTTGCATTTGTTATTACGTCTTTCTCTATACCCTCATTCTAGGAAATCTTATTTACAAACAAAATGATGTTTTGTTTGGGTCGTATTCCATCAAAAGGTTAATATTGAAGATTTTTTGAAATTAAATCTTCTACCTTCGAGCACAATTTGAAAACGTAATTTTAACTTAAAAAAACATTGACAGCTTCACAAAAAAGAATTGTTCAAAAAGCAGTTTTATTTATTAAACTCAATATCACGTAATGTCATTGTCCACGGAAGCAAAGCGTGTACGCCATTATACGCTTGAAATACGATTGCTTTTTTACACCAAGCGGAAAATGACATTCGTCATTTGCGTCAATACGTATTCACGCATCTATGCAGGTACGCCTCAGTGGACAGGGTATACGCTTAAAGTTGCACTCCATCATCATCAGTCGTTTAAAGTCATTTAAAGTTGCACTGAATCATCTCCCGAAAAGAAAACGATACTCTACAACACATGATAATAAATGTTTTTTTTAATTAAATCAATTAAAAAAAAATGGTTTGCCTTTGATAAGTTTTGTCTACTGTAGTTTCGATCTTTAAACACAAAACCTAGAAACCCAGCCTTGGCAATAAACTTAATTATGTCTATCGCCAGCTACCAAGTAGACGACCCGGGTTCTCTACACAATACACCTCGTAGATAAGAATGAAAGGTCAAATCCTCGCAAAAACAATCTTTCTTGTGATCTCCTTGTTTGAGGTCGGGTCACTTTTATGACCTAAGGCTGACGGTCTTGGGTCAGCACCAGGCAATGTGCAATTTTATCCCAAGTATATCAATAACTTACGAACCGTCACAGCTTTGCACAGGTAAAAATCCTTAAAATACTTGGGTTTCTTTGACTATAAAAATTATGAGTACCTATAATGTTGTTCTTTGTCTATTGGTGAAAAAAACTTTTTTCAAAAAAAAAAACCGCCTTCAAAAATTAAAAACCCAATAATAACTAAAATTTCGGAAGTCGGTGGTAACACAAATTGAATGGCAGAAGAGAAGCCACCGACTTCCGAAATTTTAGTTATTATTGGGTTTTTAGTTTTTGAAGGCGGTTTTTTTTTTTTAAAGTTTTTTATTTATTACTTTTTAGTGTCGACTCCCAATGTTTGACCGTGTATAGTATCTTTCAAAGTAATTATTTTCAAAATAAAACTACTAACAATCTTATAAAACGAAAATAGAAACTTGAAGACAAAGCACACATCGTCTATGAAAATTTCGTCATTTTTTTTTTGTTCTTGGTGAATTTTTCGAGAAGTACTGAACCGGTCGCCACAAAATTTATATGGGACCACCCCTGAATCATGACTTATCAAACAAAAAAAGAACCTTCAAAATCCGTTGACAATTGACGGAGTTATCGATGAACAAACATCCAAAAAAAAAAAAAAACATACAAACAGCCGAACATAGTACCTCCTCCTTTTTGTGAAGTCGGTAAAAAATTACATTTAAATCCATTCAGGAGTTTTTGACGAAATAACGTCTTATAAATCGATGAACGCTGACTGCACGCACGATCAAGTGTCACGTTCCGCCTGAGCCGAGCGTGCAAACGGGAGCTCGGAACAAGCAAAAGAGAGGCACGATATGACGTTATCACGTACAATTATTGTCCGTAAACTGACTTAAGAGAAGACCCTTTTTAGTTTGTCGCGAATAGACAGAGAAACAAACGTGGAGGTGGACTTTTTTGTATAATATGAAAAAATAAATTGCTATTTATGTTAATGTCATATAAACACAAAACCAGTGCGGTTAATGCCACTTTTCGCTACAAATACTAGAAAACTTATTACATTATTAAATAAAAAGGACTTCTGTGCCTATATTTTTCGTGGTTTTCGACGAAAGAAACTGAAATCCGACTGTTACCGTTAGCTTTGTTTATTGTTTTAATTTAGCCATGTGGCAGCAATTATGCGCCTTTTACGGACAATAGAAAGATTTGCGGTCAGTGACTGTTGAATAAAAAGGAGAGTAAGAAAATAAACTTTTTTAAAGGTACCATTTAGAAATATCAATGTTTTATCCATATCCATACTAATATTATAAATGAGAAAGTAACTCTGTCTGTCTGTCTGTCTTTCTGTCTGTCTGTCTCTTCTTCACGTCTAAACCACTGAACTGATTTGAATGAAATTTGGCATAGATATAGTCAGGGACCCGAGAAAGGACATAGGATAGCTGCTTTTATTCAAAAATCCCCCGGGAACGGGAACTATTTATTCCCCGCGGACGAAGTCGCGGACAAGAGCTTGTATGTTTATAAAATGGTAAACTTACTGTCTGGCTGGGTAACGCACAGTCTAAACCGCTGGTTCTAAAAAGATATAAGCAGGATATGTTTTTTGTGAAGAGTAGGTAGCCACTCTGAAAAGATTTTTGGAACTTCCAACCTAATGGATGAAAGTACACGCGGGCGAAGGTGCGGGCAAAAGCTAGCTTATACTTTAAATTAGTTATTTAATCATCCATATTATGTAACTTCCATATTATGTTGAATGTCGTGATGGCCTAGTGGTTAAGGCGCCCGCCTCTCATGCAAGAGGTTGCGGGTTCGAATCCGGGCAAGTACCAATGTGACTTTTTCAATTCATATGTACTTTCTAAAGTTTATCTTAGACATCACAGACATCGGTGAAGGAAAACATCGTGAGGAAACCTGGACTTGTAGTTAACATAAGTCCGAAATCGCCAACCCGCCTTGAGCAAGCGTGGTGATCAATGCTCGTGCCTTCTCTGTATGAGAAGAGGCCTTTGCCCAGCAGTGGGACAGTTATAGGCTGGTATTATTATTATGAAACTTATAACTTTTCCGATAAAAAGTCTATTCTTATAGAGATTTTGATGCATATTTTATTATGAAGTTTTATTTTTACTCGCGTATCAGCAAATAGACATTAGAAGTTTTTACTGATAATAACAGTTATAATTCTGTCACGGAAATGTTAGAACTCACTTAGGCGAAAAGCTTTTTGTCATAACATGAAAATGTTTTCGATAGAAAAACTCATTTTTATTTACTTCATTGTATTATTTTGTTGACACAGTTCGTATCTAAGTTTCTATCAAATATATTTTTAACTTATCTATTTTGTTGGTCAGCTAAGATGTTAATACTTGAAGTTTTTTTTTTCTAGGTGTCGTGATGGCCCAGTGGATAAAGCGCCCGCCTCTCATGTAAGAGGTTGTGGGTTCAAATCAGAGCAAGTACCTATGCGACTTTTTCAATACATACGTACTTTCTAAAGTTTATCTTGGACATCACTGACATCCCGTGCCTCGGAAAGCACGTAAAACCGTTGGTCCCGGTTGTCATTCGTAGAACTTTGACAGTCGTTACGGGTAAGCCGGAAAGTCTGACCAGTCTAACCAAAAGGTATTGTGTCGCTTAGTTACTGGGTTGTGGAGGTCTTCTGATAGGCAGTCGCTTCACGTAAAACACTGGTATCCAGCTGAAGCCGACCCCAACATAGTTGGGAAAAGGCTAGGGAGACAAAAAACTTAAAGTTTTTTTCTTCTGATCTCTAGGAGACATCGAAACTATTTTAGAGTCTAGTACTTACTAGCTTTCTCGCCTATGTAGAAACGAAATTTCCAGTCACTTTAGGGGTCGAACTTTTAAAAATCCTTTCTTATTGGATATCTACTTTTCACAAAGAATGTTCTTTGTGAACCCTTCAAGTTTTATGTCACTAGGAGCAGCGGTTTGGCCTTGTGGGTAGATATATCAACGGTCAGTCACTTTTCCATTTCATATGTATATGTAGATTTTCTTATCTAAGAAACATCAACACTATTTAAAAGATTAACATATTACTAGCTTTTGCCCGCGACTTCGTCCGCGAATAATAGTTCCCGTTCCCGGGGGATTTCCATGATGAAAACTATCCTATGTCCTTTCTCGGGTCCCAGACTATATCGGTACCAAATTTCATTTAAATCGGTTTAGTGGTTTAGGCGTGAAGAAGAGACAGACAGATATACAGACAGACAGAGTTACTTTCGCATTTATAATATTAGTACGGATTACTTTATAATAAAACATAGCAATTATGTCGACAGTGTTGTCTCCAATAAAAAAAAAATAACCGAATCCACAAAGGTAACAAAAGACAAGCATCCATAAAGGATATCGGTTAAATATTCACACTATACACGGAAGAGTGAACTGCCTCATGTTTCCACTCCATTTGTTTTGAAATTTAACTTTCTGTAAACAAACAACACACCTCACCCTTTTCACTTTTCACTATTGTGTAGTTGACAGGTCCAAATAAATTACTTACTAGGTTGAAAAACCGCCGCGTCTGGGGTGGGCGGCTAAAAATAGAACAGTGGGTAAATAGGTGCTTAGTGTGCTTACACTCGCAAAGGCTTGATAAACAATTGGTTTGGAGTTAAATAGAATTAAATACCGACTTTAGAGTTAATGGTGCCGATTCTCTTATTCACAAAGTAACGTAAATTTAAGTTCATCAATTAAATTCAATCATCTTCCTCTTTCCATTTAATTAAGAAAAGGACAGAAGATAAAATACCTATTAGTTAAGTCCTGTCAAATTTAGACACTCCATAGATAATTTAGATGCGATTTATAAACATGGCGTCTAAATATACGTCAATTTTCTTCAGGCGCTGTCTAATTTGACAGGATTAAACTAAAATGTACCTTCTGTCCTTTTCTTTAAGAAATGGAAAGAGAAGGATGTATTTAACTTAAATTTAGTTAAGTTTGTGAACAAGAGAATCAGCACCATTGTCGAAGGAAATTGTTACTTATGTTTTAAAAAAGCTAAGTCTAAACTTACCTTAAGTTTAGACTCAGCTTTTTAAAAACATTTAGTGTTGTATATTTGACGTAATGATCGCGGCGAGTGAGCGAATACCCGTCATATTTCGTATTCCTGCCGGCTAGCGCGGAGAACCAGCGCGTCGTAGACTCGTGGTCAGTCGTGGTTGTGTTTTAGCGGTAGTGACGCTACCTCTTTTAGTTGACGGTTTCTAGAGAATTAGTTTTAATATTGTAGTGTCACTAGCGCGAAGAAACTGTTCTTTCTTTTTTTCAATTTTTGTTGAAAAATCGGTCATATGTTTGCTCGATAAAATGTTGCACAAAAATGTCTTAAAATTAAGTTATGCAACAAACCATTGAGTGAAATGTTTGCATTATGGTTTAAGCAAATTTAAAAACAGTGAATGCTCAATGTTTTGTTAGAGGTGTGCGCTGTAAAAAAACATCTAGCCTTACAAAATATGTTTACGTCGACATCGTCTAGGTACCTATGTCAAGTTATTTGTCCATATTCTGGATTTATTAACATTATTTTTATCCTTTATTTGCTTCTGAATCGCGGTACTTACAGTGAATCTCCGCGATTCATTACTTCCTTGTAAATATGTGTACTATATTAAGTTAGTTTGTCTTGACTTGGTAGTTTCCCGTCAAATATCTTAAAATCAAAACTCGTACGAGGTTTTAAGTGAATTATTGAATTTAATACTTGGTCTACTTTTGCATAAAGTATGCAATCTTTTAAGCTCCCTTGAGAAGTTTAGGGATTTATTTTGTTTAGAATTGGGTTTGTTATTCCAGAGACGCTCGAACTTAGGTGCCTATGACAACATTGACAAAGGAACTGTTTGCATTGGTTGTGGCTTTCCTTCATAATTTGTTTCAATATGAAGAGGTCTAGGCTGAATAAATTGCAGCTGCCTTTTAAGTTTCGAAGCTCAGAAATTTCCAGATTATTTTATATTAATAAAAGTAGTTACTAAGAAATGAACGTTATTTAAATATAGCATGATAAGATATTGTTAGTATCTTAACCAAAAGTTGCCCTTCAACAGTTTATTTTTTAACCTACAATGTGAAGAAAACTGAGTATTATTCAGTGTAAATAGAAAAAATCTTTGGTAAAATTGTTGGCTCCCATGAGTACATACATTCAGGTTTGTGTATCGAAGACCGTAAATTGGTTTTTTGTAATTTTTGGGGCAACTTTCAAATACAATATGCAGAGATAATTATTTAAAACCAAAATTATCGATTTAAAGATTATTGTAACGTAAAAAATAACATAAAAAGATAATATACCACATTACTTATGAACAGTAGGTCAAGGAAATAAACATTAAGTTTCTTACCGGTTACAATCCAAATGACGATAACATTTCCACCAATAGCGACAGCCAGCATAGCTGTGAAGAGACACACCCAGGAGTTGTGCGCCCAGGTCGGCATAGTGTTGGATGATGGAGTGGCCGTGGTCTTCGGGACCAGGATGGTAGCCGCGTTCAGGATACTCCTGTTGAAGTCCATGTTCCATGTGTAAATGACCTGTGGGCAAGTGTGGTGATTAGAAATTTTATTACTTCGTTACGATTGCTATTTTGTACGCTTTTCGGCGGAACATGGGATGGACTAAAATACGATCGCTGTTTGAAGCTTCGCATTAGGAAAATAAATAAAAACGTAATAGTTCAAAAGACTGCAATTAAGCACTCCAAAACGCTGACTAGTCTTTTTTTTTTTACTCATGTTCCTTCGGTTGCCCTTTATGTTCCGGGGTCACGGTAACTATTATAAACATTCCGCAACGTCATTTGTAATTTGACATTCTACTAAAAAAAATATATAAATAATTATATTTATCTAGTAAAAAATACCTTTTAAAAAATGTTTAAAAGTGCCTTTTAATGAAGCACCAATCTCAATATTCAGTTAGTTACTTATTTAATCGGAAACATGTCTCAGATACGTGTTAAGGCGAGGCAGGATCAATAATCAGAATCGTATTACCGACCTATATTGCTTCGCACCTATAATGAGCGAACCTATTTCGTAATCTCAAAGGATTAGTCTGTAATCTTGATGAAGGACCTAACTAATTCTCTCTAACTATACATTACTTTTTATGCACAAAATATGTACTTTCTAAAGCTTAACTTGGACATCACCGACATTCCGTGTCTTAGTAAACAAGTAAAGTCATAACGTTGGTTCCGGTTGTAAGGCATTACAGGTAGTTAGAATAGGGAAAGTCTGACAAGTCAAACCAAGGTATCGTAGGTATCGTATCATTATAGTCGGATAGTAGCTGGGTTGTGGAGATCTGATAGGCAGTAGGCAGTCGTTTCACGTAAAATACCAGTATCCACCTGAATCCGGTTAGGCTGGAAGCTGACATCAACATACACTGAAAAAAATATTCGGTCCTATCTCGAGATTTTGTTGATTTTACCAAACTTCTTAAGTTGGCGTTACCAAATTTATTTGGTAGATTACACCTATGTTTTGATATTTTTTTAAAACATCTATTTTTTTATAAAAATTGTTGGAACCTTAAAATTAATAATCCGTGGATCCACCTAAGACTCTCCTGACACATCTGCAGCGGTTCTACAACTTCTTAAGTCGGCGTTGTACCAAATTTATTTGGTAGATCCAAATAAATTTGGTAACGCCAACTTAAGAAGTTTGGTAAAATCAACAAAAAATCGTGATAGGACCGAACATTTTTTTCAGTGTACTTACGAAAAAAAAAAGACAATGTACATTCTAAAGTTTATTTTAGATGTCACAGACATGGTGAATGAAAAACAGGTGAGAAAACTTTTACTACAATTAATATAACAGTGGGGGACAGGTTTGTAATATAAGTATGAAACAGTTTGAAAGTGTTTGTGCCATTCATATTTTGTCTGTGTGAGAAGAGTTTTTTGCCCCGCAGAGAAACAATAACAGACTGATCTGTTCTAAAGGTTTACCAGTAATCCCATCTTTCAACTGAATGAAAGCCTTAAAATTATTTCTAAAGAACTAGATAGCTTTAAATTACGTTCTCTAAACAAAGACATATAAATGAAAAGTAAATATACTGAATACACAAATATGTTAAATTTATAATTCTAGAGTATCTGTTTAGAATCCTTTGGAATTCAAATGTGAATAAGAGTAGGAAAACTTATGTCAAACTATTAAGTTTCGCTTTGTTTGAGGTTTCTCTCAAAATACCTACACAAAACTACTAAGCTGTAGGTTACAGTTAGACTTTGTAATAAAATAAACAATTTAACGTTACTAGTTTTATTTTATACTAGCTTTTGCCTGCGTCTTCATCCGCGTGGAATAATAGTTCCCGTTCCCTGGGGATTTCCGGGAAGAAAACTAACCTATGTCCTTTCTCGGGTCCCAGACTATACCTGTACCAAATTTTGTTCTAATCGGTTCAGTAGTTTAGGCGTGAAGAAGAGACAGACAGACAGACAAACAAACAGACAGAGTTGCTTTCGCATTTATAATATTAGTATGTATTTTTTACCGTTATTTTTGGGTATAAATGGGAAATCGACGTGATTTTTTAAGTGGAGATAGTTGAAGGGATGGAGAGTGATATAGGTTGCTTTTTTCTCTTTCTAACGCGAGCGGAGCCGCGGACAAAAGCTAGTAAACTCTAAGTCAAGTTATAAAATCTGTTGTTACATGACATTAACGTACAATTAATGTAGTTTACAGTAATTTCAAAGAATTATACCAGCTTTGAAACGTTTACTTATGGCATTTGATGCAAAGTTTTGCATCTTTGTTCTGTGTCTGGGTGTAAGTTATCTATAATATGTATGTATTACACATTAAATAAGTATGCATATCAGGTGTAGTAAGTATATTGTACCGTAAATTACTGAAAGATAGTCTACTATAATTACTCTACTATGATGATAAATGAATTATTTTATACCACTTATCCCTTGCGGTTTCAACGCGTTAAATTAGGTTTTTGGTTAATACTCCTTTGTCATTTATGATGAATCATAATACTGGTACTAGGTAACTTATATATTATTTTGATGTAAATATAAGCTATATTGCTTAAAATTTCCATTTAGCAATTTTGGCTTGAAAGAGTTACAAATATTGGTATTATTCCTCACAAACTTTTATATTTACGATATTAGTAGGATTACAAGCTCATTATTTAAATCTCATCTTTTGATACTAATAAAAACTAAAAACGAAAAAAAAAAATTTAACAAAACCGACATCTGCAATCTAAAGTCGATCAAAATCACGTTACCTTGATTCCGCGAGCTCTGTGCGACATTCGAAAGCCGAACGACTTCCACGTAAGGTAAATTGAGTCAGACGCGAAAGGCTGAGTATACGAGAAAGCCCGATGCAGGAAGTTCTCAAACAAGTTGGCAATATGAAAGCATTTTGAAATGTAGACGTCAAATATAGTTTTGTAAATTTTGTGAGAGCGAGTATGAAAGCTTCATGTTTTGAATTATTTTGTTCGTTGGCGACGATGAGTTTTTGATCCAGGTGTAATTGGTTTCCAAAATTATTTTTACTAGCTGTTTTCTATGGCTTCAATCGTAGATTATCTCATAAACTTTCGACTCAATTCTTACCACATTAAGGTGCTCAGTAGGTCAGCGAGATGATTTGGATAATCCTTCGGTTCGGTTCGGTTATGTGAATCCGAACGATGGCTCAATTTTTTCCTTCTCTAAGCTTTCAATGTTCACCTGTCGAACCGTCTTACGTTAAAAAACAACAATGATTTATTTGGACTTCATGCACAAATGTATATGGTGGACCTATGTTGGTGCAGAAATTTCAATCGCGTTGCATGCTAGTTCAAGAAACAAGTTTGTAGGTATGAAGAATAGAGTATAAAACTATATATGTTATTCTCCATTGATGAGATAGCATCCTCCGACCAGACGGAGGCTGCGCTAATGTCAAACTCCTATACCGCGATGTAGCTTGCAGTTGTAGTTTACATGTTGGGCGATAGATGTGGCCTCACAAGCAACTCTACACCTTTCAAACCAGAACACTGCATTGTTAATTTTGCAGATTCCTTGAACTTATAATTCTCTCTCCTATTTCTATTTCTCTAACATACTGTAACTCGTTATTTCTTTATCCCATACATCTCGAAATGCCTAAATCTAGAGACGCGATATCAAAAGCAAATGATCTTAAATTAGCTTTGTACTAAATTCATTACTACCTAATATAAGAAATTTACCTTGACAGTGATGAATAAGGAAGGATTTACACGACTGCTTGCTTTATTCGATTTGACATTTCATTATTCGAATTCTCGTTCCCACTGAATACCTACAACGATATAACATCCCTAATCTTGAGTGACATCTTTGAACATCCGTAATGGATTCACGAACATATTAATACGTGCTGATTATATGGGCTATTTCCGCCTTCAAAAGAGTCCCAAAAGACACCTTATTACTAAGGCTTATTTTCTTTGTTGCTTTCTATGAGATTTCTAAAAGCTTCTTCCGTATGTCGTCTGTGTGTGAGCTGTATCTTTGAATCGTTATAGATAGAAATTTTCGCAAACTATGGCCGCCAAAACATTTATTTAATCTGGGTGCCCTCTATCTGGCAGAAACTTGTTTCTCCGAAACCCATTTGACATAACTCACTTGGCAGAAACTTTTTTGAACGAACATTGTTAAGGTATAAAAACAATTTAACATAATTGTTTTTTTTTTTGCCTAATGTTTTCATGTCCGAATTTTAAATGGGATACTTTTAAGATGGCAGAATTGTATTGGGAATAATTACCTTTGTCAGAGTTACAATTTTGCATAATTTCGTTTAGCATAACGTTTATTTAGAGCGCCGATTATTTGGCATAATTTGACTTAGCATACTTCGAAGATCACAGAATTTCAATAGAAATAATTATTAGTCATATTGAAAAAATATATATATATTGTTTTAAAAAATCACTATTGTGTGCTACAAAAATGAATGACAGAAATGAATTGCTGCAAAACCGACTTCACGTAGTCTTGTCTGCCCTACCCCTAGAGTGTAATTTAAACCCGCGAAGGCGCGGAGGGGCGAGGCGGCCCGCGAGCTGAGGCGCAGGTGGTTTTAACGCACACCGCCGCGGCTGAGGCTGGCCGGCGAAGCCGGCCATCAAGCCGAAGCTGCGGTGGTGGACGTAAAACCATCTGCGACGATTAGCTCGCGTGGGACCGCCGGAGCCCCGCAGCGCCGGAGCCGTGACAGAAGCCATGCCTGCTGCATGTTGCATGCTTGCTGCATGTTGCATGCCTGCTGCATGCTTGTTGCATGCTTGCATGCTTGCTGCATGCCAAAATAAGATATGAAATGCAAGCCAAGAGATGATTCTGGCTGTGAATTTTCTGCGATATGATGGTTCTACTTTTGATTATTATGGATATGAAATATATGCCAAAAGATGATTCTGGTTTTGAACTTTCTACGATATGATGGTTATACTTATTGATTATTATGGATATGAAATTTATGCCTAAAGATGATTCTGACTTACAAAATTATGGGTTTCGGTGTATGGTAAATGAGTGTATGCCAAACGATTTTCTGCGAAAAGAGGTTTATGCTATCCGTTGCTATGCTAAATAAAATTATGATGTAAAAAGTTCTGCCATAAAGGGTGGACCCATTTAATCTATGCTAATACTATAAAGCTGAAAACTTTGTTTGTTTGGTTGAACAATAAAGCATGAATCTCAAGAAGAACTGAGTCTAAAAAACTATTCTTTTTGTGTTGGATATCCTCTACTTATCAAGGAAGGCGGAGTAGTAATCATAGATGCGGAAACCGCGGGTGATAGCTATAAACAAATATTGGTGGTATAGCAATCACCTGATTTGCTGTGTGAAGCGACTTACGAGATTACAAATGGGAAAAGCCCAGATTGCCTAACATCACGGAAAAAATTGTTAGCAATAGTAATTTTAATTAGTAATCGTTATTAGGCGGTAAGCACATTAAGCTGGACGACAGAGCATTGCAACTCTTCTTTCTTGGAGGCGTTTATGTTGCACCCAAATCAATTAACTTGAAAACTGTTTTCATTTCATTCGGTATCAAACTAAAAGGGCACACCTGATGTTAAGTGGTCATGGCCGGCATTACCTGTAATTGAAGTTAAAGGTTCTACCGCACCGCAAAATAATGGAATTCCCTGCCGGCCGGCGCCTGTGTTTCCAAATTCATATAACCCGGAAGTATTCAAGAAACGGAAGAAAGGTAAGCTCGCTCCTCGTAGGCCCCGTCTATGCCCACGGGCTAGTCTGGGACCAAGAGCAAGCCCTTACGAAATAAAAAAAAACCAAAGAGGAATTGTCGGGAAATGTCTCGTAAATACTAAATGCCTGAAAAACCATATTAACCAGTAAAAACTCACCAGTCTCGAAACTCCTTCTACCGTAAAATGTTGTAAGATCCATGAGCCATGGCCATCACATGAAATTATAAAGTATCTTACAATATTAATTAATTTATTTATTGTTTAGTACAATTGCCAAGTCAATTAAACAACAGTTATACCATGTTTATACAATGTCTGCTTGGTTGATGAAAAATTCAGGCTTCTAGTTTTATCTTCAACAAAGATAAACGGGTTCAAAAGTGGCCTAAACTGCTTCAAGGAAAGGATGGCATGGCCGTGCCACTTTTTTGCTTGACTTGGCGGGGGCACTCCCATGCCCGCTGATTTGATAAAAGAAAAAATAAATGCTATAAATAGTCTGTTCATTTGTCAAAAACAGTTAAACCTAAAGCCTTATATTTAGTGCTTTGATATTCAGATCAACAGACAGTTTAGGTTCATTTAGACAAATCTGTCTAAAGCAGATAATCTGAGATTAGCTTTGAAGGATTTTAGTTCCTAATGCTGTGTGGGTATAGATTTCCTTTGAACTTAGAAATTTAATTACTATAGATGTTACAGTAAAACACAGTTTAACAGTGCTCATTTTCAGTATCATTGCACAATATTTGCTCATAGAATATGAATAGTAATCTAATTCAAAGAGAAGTGCGCACAGGAAGGGACCCAAAGGGTTAACGCCTGACGGGGTTTAGCCCAGTCAAATTAGGTAAAAAATGGGGTAAACCTCGGAATGAAAGATAATAAGCTGAAAATTGGTATGAGCCTTTGTTTTGTCGTTCTAAATGTTGTCTCAAAAGTCACAATTGTTATCGTGTCCGCGTCTTGAGATATTGGAGGTCAAAGGTCACAAAAATCGGTTTTTCGCTAATATCTCGTTTTCTATTGACTATTGAGATTTGCACCTTTTACAAAAAATATGGAGTATAAAATTCTCCACAACTTGTACTTTAACTTTTTTTTCATACAATCAACCGTTTTTGCGGTAGACCGCGAAGAGTGCGCCGCGTACAGTCATGTAGGGCCTAATGCAAGGACAAGCGTGACTTACGGTTATCAGTACGTTGAATTAAGTTAGTTATTTTCTAAAAAAATATAATTTAAATATAATTTTATATTTAAATATCCCTTTTTAACTATAGTATATTATAATAATTCTGAAATGTATGTTTTAGTTATATTTTGAGTTAAAACAATAGTAAGGGAACATACTTTATACAGATATTTATTTATCATTAAATTATACATATATTGAAATGTGTGTTCAAGTATTAATCCTTCGAACACACGTGATTTGAGACACAATAGAAAGATAATAGCAGCCCGACAGCCGGCTGTCGGTTGGTCGTTGAAAGGTTAAAAGATTTTTTGTTGATTTTAATTACTTATAATAAAATTGTAAATGGAAGCTAGTTATCTTCATCTTCTTCGTTGTCTTCTCGTTGTCGCTGGAAAATGTTCAATTCATTGTCAGAGAAAATTCCCAATTGGATAAATTGGTGGAAGCATTCCAACAAGAAAACTTCCCCATACAAACATTATATGAAAATGGAGTGCGTATCTTGTTGGCATTATATAATGCTCCAAAATCAGAAGACGACATTGATCATTTACGCTACACGCAATTCATATAATTAATTAAATTATATAAACCAGTACAGTTATAAATACTTCAACCAACAAGTGCAGAGCTCAACAACACATAAATCGAGTCTACTACCAAATTCAAACGTGGTTAGGGAAGGATTTAAGATAAGATATATTTATTTGTGTAAAAATGTGTAATGTAACATTATAAATATAAATGCAAATGTAGGTAAGAAAGTGAAAAATAAAGGGTGTTTCAACTTGTTTTGCCACAATTGGCGAAACATAGAACCCCAAGAATGGGGCTCGATACTCTAAAATGAAATCCTGGAGTCCATAAAAACATTATTGCCTCCAGCGCAAGCCGAACTACTAAAAATAATATTTTGTAATTGCAAACACGGTTGTGCTTCCCGTTGTGGATGCAAAAAAGCAAGGCTACTATGTTTATTAGCTTGTGGCCAGTACAATGGACAAGCTTGCCTCAACGCTTCTTTACTACATCCAAATATTCCCGATGAAGAAAGCGCATACGATCCTGAAATTTTGGAAGGTTTGGAGATGAGTATGACCGACGATGAGGATTTTTCAGCGACAACAAGAAGAGTAATTAAAGTCAACAAAAATCTTTTAATACTTGAACATACATTTCAATAAATGAAATAAATATTTGTATGTATAATAAATATGTAAATATATGTATGTTCCCTTACTGTCGTGAACATCAAAAATGAGCATTGTTTAATAATTATATTTTATTAGTAAATAACTAACCTAATTCAACGAACTGATAACCGTAACTCACGCTTGTCCTTGCATTAGGCCATACAATGACTGTACGCAGCGCACTCTTCGCGGTCTACCGCAAAAACGGTTGATCGTATGAAAAAAAAGTTAAGGTATAAGTTGTGGAGAATTTTATACTCCACAATTTTTGTAAAAGGTGCAAATCTCATTAAGCAATAGCAAACGAGATATTTGCGAAAAACCGATTCTTGTGACCTTTGACCTCAAATATCTCAAGACGCGGACACGATAACAATTGTGACTTTTGAGACAACATTTAGAACGACGTGACACAGGCTCATACCAATTTTCAGCTTATTATCTTACATTCCGAGGTGAAACCCTAATTTGACTGGCCTAGTTGCGGAATGTTTATAATGGTTACCGTGACCCTGGAACATAAAGGGCAATCGAAGGAACATGAGTGGGTTTTAGTCAGTAAGAGTCTGACACGCCCTCCCGCCGCACCCAGGACGGGAGCAGTAATTGATGATTTCCCACTCACCAAAAAAAAAAAAACAAAAAAAATAGGAATCTAATATTTTTCAAATGACTTAATTTATTGTATGAAATAGTTCATGGTTGGATTTGGGAAAGAGGGAAAGTCACTCAGTGACTGACTGAAGATCTAAAACTAGGATGGTTTGTTATTTTTGAAGAAAATTATTTAGAAATGATTTTCGGAAACACAAATCCAAAAGGGTAAAATAGTGCATGGCAGTACTGACATCCACGCGGACAAAGCCGCGGGCGAAAGATAGTTCAATATCAGGAAGGGGCCCAACAGGGCCAACGCCTGCCGGGGTTGCGGAATGTTTATAATAGTTACCGTGACCCTGGAACATAAAGGGCAATCGAAGGAACATGAGTGGGTTTTAGTCAGTAAGAGTCTGACACGCCCTCCCGCCGCACCCAGGACAGGAACAGTCATTGGATGATTTCCCACTCACCAAAAAAAAAAAAGATCTCAATTCAATATAAAACTTCATTTCAATATAAAACTTCATTTTGATAAGGAATAAATACTATGCTAAACAATGCTTATTTAAATTACTAATAGTATAGGTCCGTATTTCAGTGGCGAATGCATCATGTAATTCCTGTGGTCCCTGTTGGCATTTCTGACATTCTACGTCAGTTGAACAATTTGTTATAAAATATTTGCAATAACAGCGGAATTCACGTTCAGCGGCATGCTTTTACCAGGCAATATGAATGCAACCTTTATGTGTTACATGTTTATTTAATTCAGAGGTATACTGGTACACTTATATGACTCATAGATAGATTTTCAATTTTGACACCCCGCCTTTTGAGGACTTCCAATGTTTAAGTTCAGCAATGCTATTCTGAACGACCATTTTACAAAATCACAACTGAATCTGGGGTAAAATCACAGGAGAAATTAAAATTTCGTACCCTTGAAATGGATGGCTGTCGTGATGGCCTAGTGGTTAAGGCCCGCCTTAAGGCCCGCCTCTCATGCAAGAGGTTGTGGGTTCGAATCCGGGTACCTACCAATGTGACTTTTTCAATTCATATGTACTTTCTAAAGTTTATCTTAGACATCACAGACGTTGGTGAAGGAAAACATCGTGAGGAAACCTGGACTTGTAGTTAATATGAGTCCGAAATCGCCAATCCGCCTTGAGCCAGCGTGGTGATTAATGCTCATGCCTTCTCAGTAAGAGAAGAGGCCTTTGCCCTGCAGTGGGAATTATTATTTATCCTTGAAATAAATTAATTCGATACTAGCGCCATCGAGTAATGGGAGTGGGAAGAATTACCCCAAATGAGTAGTGACTAGTATTCTTGAAACTCACTCCCCTTTGCTCGGCCTTGATTTTATCTTAACCTTTTGACGACCAAGCGACAGCCGGCAGTCGCGCTGCTATTGTCTTTCTATTGCGTCTCAAATCACGTGTGTTCGGATTAATTAAGATCGAACCTTTAAGTTGAAGTCATTTTTAGGCGGGTATTTAACCGTCATTCGAGTTAGACTTTAATCTTTCGAACACACGTGATTTGAGACACAATAGAAACACAATACATCCCGACAGCCGGCTGACGGTTGGTCGTCTAAAGGTTAAGAATTCCAAAAGAGTTACAAATGTGATGAGAAACAAAGTGAGGGTGATTTGCGAGATGACTTTAGTAGTGGACGTATCTTCTTAGAATAGCGCTACTAATACTGGTTTCCACACGATGTCGCCTTCACCGATGTCACAACTTGACCTTATTTTTGCAGTCGCATACCTACATTACAGTGCCCTTACCAACAGAGCTAGGTCATCTATTTTTCAGAATCCTTCTGCGTCAGGTACCTTCAACTATAAATTGTAGAGATAAGTACCAAAAGATTTATGATTATAACCTCTTTGGTCGGACAAAGACAGTTTTGCTGACCTATTCTGTAAAATAAAATGATCGTTTTTCAAATACACTTTATAATTCGGTATGTATGGTGTGATGGTGATATACGTGATAATCTAAGATCAAATAGTATGATAATGTTGCGGAATGTTTATAATAGTTACCGTGACCCCGGAACATAAAGGGCAACCTAAGGAACATGAGTGGATTTTAGTCAGTAAAAGTCTGACACGCCCTCCCGCCGCGCCCAGGACGGGAGAAGTCAATGATGATTTCCCACTTCCCAAAAAAAAAATGTATGAGAATTCCGCAGTTTCACATGCGACATGTTACTAGTCTGGTCCCGTAGATTATATCGTGATTTAATGTAGCCTATGTGTTATTCTGATTTATAAGCTGTCTTTCTGTAAAATTTCATCAAAACATGTTCAGTAGTTTATGCGTGAAAGAGTAACAAACACACATACATCCGCCCCCACTAGCTGTCACGTTACAGTAAAGTACGGATGTAAAGATTATCAAGACCTACTAAAATACGAATTTATTATTTGGTTAAAAAAAATGTCCAAAAAATAGAGCCCCATTTAATTCTGTGATCCCTCAACAATTATTTTTTCCTTTTCAAACATGAATGATATTAAATTTTCAAAATTGAAGAATATTCTTCATCTGAAAAGTCTAAATTGAAAACGAACATAATAGACTAAGATCCCGCATTCCTTCAGAACTAGGTCATTTAGCATGACTGAAATTTTAAGAATAGGAATGTTGAAATCTGGGAAGTTTGCGTTTAGGTACTTTAAAATGCCTAGCTAAAGTTGCAGATCTCAGAAAGTAAAGAGAAATAATGTATCTTGGTAATAATGAAATCATATCTATAGTGTACTTATTTATTTTTAAACTTCATGTACAAAGGTAAAAAAGCGTAATTTTAGTACCTTTGCCAGTCGACCCAGGATTTTAACTGCAATTACACACACACACACACAGGACAGGACAGGACAGGAGGTTTTAACTGCAATTTATGTTTAGTACGGACCGGGCATAGTAAATATAATTCAGCAACGACATAGTAATTATAATTTAGCAGATTAGAAGTAATATAAAATACTAGCAAGTGGTAAAACTACCGACTTAATATAAGTAAAAAATTTATCGATCGAATTCATATTCAGTGAACAATTGAACGCCTACACCTAATGTATTTGACATTCAGTGTAGGTGTTCTTTCAAATATCCATTTCGCTAAAGCTGCAAAAGTTAAATTCCTTTTGTCTTAAAATGGCCCAGTATTGAAACTAGCTAACCTGACCTTTCTAACTTTTCTTTTCACATGATTGTCTATACCCAAAATGGCAACATTACTAAAATGACGTAAGTCTATCGGCTCTTTGATCTCGGTTCATCTAAATTGAAAACGAACGGTGATTGAAATGAACAAAAGTAAAGACGTCAATATTTGCATCGATATTCGGCAAACTGTTTCGGAGAAAGGTCAGAATCGGTCGGTATTTTTCAATTGTTCTAGTATCTGTTTACAGCTTTGACTCTGTCAAGGTTGGTAATACGATTATTAAAAACAAAGTCATTAGTATTGAGCTATGTTGCCGGGGTTGCGGATTTCGAATTGAGAACCTCCTCCTTTTTTTAGAAGTCGGTTAAAAATCAAATAGTATGATAATGTTGCGGAATGTTTATAATAGTTACCGTGACCCCGGAACATAAAGGGCAACCGAAGGAACATGAGTGGGTTTTAGTCAGTAAAAGTCTGACACGCCCTCCCGCCGCACCCAGGACGGGAGCAGTCATTGGATGATTTCCCACTCACCAAAAAAAAAAAAGTATTGAGCTATGTGCAACTATACCATTTGTCTTTTTGGTTGTCCTTATGCGAATAATTCGATTTTACAAAAACTAGTATTATGATAGATATGTTGCTATTAGTTTGTTCTATTTTTGGAATTTCTGTTTAGTTGCGTAAAATGGTAACAAACACCCATCCATCAATCCATCCATCCGTCTTCACAAAGTTTCCCTTTTATAATGGCAGTACAATTTCCGATGTGATATACGCTTAGATGTTAGTAGATTTATGTAACTGCGTCAATAGGTCGGCTGCGAAATATCAAAACCCAGTATCTGCATAAAACCAAATTTTACAGGAGAGCCGAAAAACGGTTTCATATCTTTGACAGCTTGCCGTTTCAATAATATTAGTCGTATCTTCCTGGGAGTGATTGCAAAATTTGAGGTACATAAAAGGCTTTAAAAAAAATTGTTTTAATGCGTCTATCACAAAATATGTACGTAGAGGAGCAGTTACTAATAAAAACATTGTTTTCTTAGACCTAACTTTTTGAGTGTGACAATTTCAAAACCTAGTAACATCACTTGCTTTGTTTTCATCTAGTTCTAAAATATACTGAGGGGGGACTAAACGCAAATTAATAGACCTAGTAAGATCACTTGCTTTGTTTTCATTAAGGTCTGAATTTATAATAATAATAATAAAAAAGCCTTCTTTTCCTTAACAACATAACAAAAAATTCAATTTAATTTACAACATTGGGTGGGTTTTAGTGGGTTTTTGTCAGTAAAAGTCTGACACGCTCTTCCGCCGCGCCCGGGAGCCGTCATTTGATGATTTGATTTCCCACTCCCAAAAAAAAAATAGCATGCAATTTCTAATTTTTATTAAATTAAAATTTTATTATTTTCAATCATTAATTTCAATTATTTGGATTTATATTCAATTAGATACCTAATAGTATTATTGTTTTTGTTTTATATATGTATATTAAGTATCTATTATGTATATATTCATTTGTTAAGGAATGAAAACTTGAGGAGGCCTTTACTCTATAGAGAGGCTATAGAGTAAAGGCCTCCTCAAGTTTTCTTCACAAGTCTCTGTTTTTCGCTTTTTCCATCCAGTCTTTTCCTATGATTTTAAAATTTCATCGAGCATCTTTTGCTACCAGGTCCCTTCCATGCAGTTACCTTTTGGGCCCATCTGTCCTACTTCATTCGTGCAATATGACCAGCCTACTTCCATTTTAGTTTTTTGCAGTGTTTCAGAGCGTCAGTCAGATTTGTTGTTTTTCTTACCTATATTATCCGTGTTTTTTTTTTGGGGCTAAGTTTTTGGTTCAGAATGCTTTGTTCTATGGCTTTTTGGGTTGTTTAATATTTTGTTACTAGTTTGATTACTGAATATCCATGTCTGAGACGCATAGGTAAGTGAAGGCAGGATACAAGAATCTATAACAATTTTCTTTAGCTTAATTGAAGTATTCGATTTTAAAATTTCTTTGAAGCTCCAGAATTTATTCCAAGCCATGTTTACACGTCTCTTTAGCTCATCTTGGTGTCTAGATTTTTTAAATGATACTGTAAGTGTATTCTTGAACATATTCTAATAGTACACCGTTAACGTGCATTGGTATTTTAATGCTGTTTGTCATGATTTTTGTTTTCGATGGTTTGAGGTCGAGACCGATTTCGTTACTAATGATATTAATTTCATTTATCATTGGCTGCAATTCTGATGAATTCACTGCAAAGAAGACGATGTCATCCGCGAACCTAAGATTACTTAAAAATTGGTCATTGATGAGTATGCCTCTGTTTCTCCAGTTTAGTGATTTCATGACATTCTGTAGAACAGTAATAAAAATTCTAGGCAAGAGTGGGTCGCCTTGACGTACTCCTCTGCATATATCAATTTCAGTGCCCGTTTTGTCTAAGATTACCCTACTTCTGTTTTTCTTATATATATCGTGTATGAGCTCTATAGCCTTCGATGGTACATTACATTATTATAAGGCTTTCCACATACCATTATGGGATATAGAGTCGAATGCCTTAGCAAAATCTATGAATGCCAAATAGAGCGGGCATCTAATTTTTTCGTATTTTCTATAATCAAATCTAGTGTGTCGATGTAGTCCATGGTTGAGAATGTGCTTCTAAATCCTGCTTGCTCGACTGGTGGTCCGTAGGTACACTTCGGTGTATTTTGCAAGACGCTCCTCCAAGCAAGAAGCAAACATCTTGTAGTGATATCTCTACAAGACGTTTTGCTTCTTCACTTACTAAAGTTGCGCGGGAGTTTTGACGTTTATTACAACCATTTCATTGACTTAGTATCTACATGAACCATTTTATATCCAAGTAACTACAAGCACTTACTAGGTTTTTAAAATGGTTGATGTTAGATACTACGTTTTAATCTTGTAATTTTTGCATTTTGAAAACTTTTACTGTAGATACTAGGTTTCTGACTTTGAGTTACTTCGTTTTTTACTAATTTTTGGGAGTTTTTGCTATCTTAGTATGTGGAGAGTGGTCCATAAGGTCGAAAAATGCAAAGACACGCTTTTTTGAAATTTGTCAGATACTAGGTTTTGAAATTGCACAGCCGAGGTATACAGTTTTCTTTATGTCTTTCAAGTCTCTCCAAAGTAGGTTTATCGTCATCTTGACGGTACCTTGCCAATTTATTTATGCGAACATCATGTATGTAAGAAAAAACCAACATATCTTTAGTAAAGTAGGTGATAGACATAATTTTAATACCAGGAATAAAGATAAACTAGCTCAACCATATTTTAGACTGTCCAGAGTAAATACATCTTTCATGGGGTACTGTGTTAAATGTTACAACAAAATTCCTTGTGATATATTAAAACTAAACGAAAGGAAATTTAAAACATATATTAAGAATAAATTATGTCAACAAGCATATTATAAATTGGAAGATTACATTCAAGATAAAAATGCTTGGAAGCATGCTGGTCCAGCTCCATAGGATATTTAATCCACAGTGTAGACAAAACCAAACTGGTGGCTAATTAAAACTGATAATGATTAACTACTTTTACTTTTACAATTATAAATTAGACACAATTCTTTGTTCTAATAGTTGGAGGCGCTGGCTCACACATTATTTTTCATTTTTTGAGGAAGGTAATTTATTTGTAAATGTGTTACACTAAATGTTCGTGAACTTGATTAGCTTCCATTTCCTAATTAATTTTAATTTTAATTATGTTTATATACTCTTTTGACGGAAATGGTTTTGACATTATATACATTCTTCTCTTCACATTTACCAATGTACAATTAATAATATTGTAACAACATTATTTTAAAAGAGTAAGTATGGAGTTTCTTGCCCATTCTTCTCCATACGTATCAACATTTCCGAATGGGCGGTAGATTCACTTTTGTTTTATAAGTATGACGTTTCAAAGTGCCTTTTTTGGGTCTAATGGAAATAAATGATTTGACTTTGACTTTGACTCTTCCTGCCCTTGACCAATTTTAGTTGAGGTAAGCCCAAAACACATTTTTTTCCTTTCAAATCGTCATATCAACTGTCTTGCTAACACTTCTTCATGTAATTCCTGGGTTTTCAGTTTTTCTCTCCCTCTTCATATTATTTCCTCATTCATGTTTATAACCCTCTTAGTCTCATACGTTCTCTTCGGTAAGTCAAGTCCATCGTGATCTACAATGAACTGTAGAAAGCCCAAGTCAATGACTCAATGACCGAGAATCGATCTACCTGGCTGAGATTGACGTGTAGAGCCGACCCGAATTGAAATGGGATAAGGCTAGGCAAAAAGAGAGAGAACCAGGTGGGATGCCCGGTATGCATTTAAATGCATACTGGTGGTCAGAATATTCGTCAAAGCCTATAGAATTGTAGAACTAATAATCTAATAAATTCTTTATGAGTAGCATTCTTGGCAGCCCTAAAAAATATAACACATCGATCGCTATGACGCCTGCATTCATACTTAATCATTTGTGTAGCCCACAAGCTAATATCGATTTAACAATACATTTATAGAAAACGTACGTCATTCTTTGCTTCTAGACTTTTAGATTAGTTATTTTACCTACGTTTGTGATATCAATAGCATGTGTTAGATGGAGACCATGTTTAGGAAAATATAGCGGTGGCTTTTTTGATCCAGATTGGAAAATCCTCATAGATGTCCTCCACAGTTTTCCTTCTCGCGGAGTAGGTGTAAGAAGGATCATCAAGGTGGGTTTTAGTCAGTAAGAGTTCGCGAATCTGAATGATTGAGAATCGCGGGAACGTATGCGTCTTCCGCAATCCCAGATGGTGTCGGCAAGCATCTGCAAGCCTCTTCAGATCTGGAGTAAGTGAGGTGTTTGACTCCCCTAGAGATATCAAAGAGGAACGCGCGGTAACTACGCGTCGCCACCTCGGCTCCAGTTAAATGAAGTGTGGATGAGTGATGGACACTTTACTCCAAGGCGAACCGCAATGATTTAAAGGAGGCGGTAGCGGATGGCTGCTGAAGGCTTCCTAGGACTGGTATATTTGGTGTTTTTTGAAGGAGGCTTAAGTTCAGGAGTGGAGGCTCATATCTTTACATAGTATAAAATCAAAATGCTTTCCATTTTACTCTCTGTATGTCAATTATGCTTAGATCAGTAATTACACCCGTGCGATGCTAGGGAGGGCCGCTAGTATAATATAATATTTAAAATCGAAGAGTGTTACGAACCATTGAACATTTTCTATTTAAAAATCCTCTTATTTCTAAAATTGGTTATTGTGTGAAGAAAAAGTTCTAAACAGGCGTTTAATTTAAAATAACCGTTTTGTATTCAGTATAAGCATCAGCAATTCAATACCTGTCTGTCTAGTCAGACGGCAAGCAAAAGGTTCCTCAATGAAAGTGATCACGTTTGCTAAAATATGCCCTTTACCTTTTGCCATAGGATTACTACGTTTCGGGAAGATAAACGGACTGTTACAATGTCCCACAATCAATTTACGCCTTTGACCTGACCTGATAACAAATTCTCATTAGTTCCATGGAACGAATTACCGACGGAACTAGAGAGAATGAGCCATTAAAGAAAACGTGCAATTTTAGCTCAGAATCACGCACCGAGAGATCTCTACACATTTTTGAATTTACAGTATATTATATTTATAGCGCCGCGCAGCGGGGCACCTATATCTGGATGGTATAAAGAAATAACCGCGAAGGCTTAACCTAACCTGTCCGAGTCGAGGTGCACTGAGCTGAGGCTAGGAAGAACTAGTTTAGCCTAGGCAAAACTAGTTTGTCCTGAAATCGGATTTGGCCGGTAACATATCTATCTAGACACAGGTTAAAACGGTAGAAAAACACATGTTGCGCCGCCCCAAGTAAAATGGGGTAAGGGCAGGAAGAAGCAGTTTTGTTGTTCTGTGCGATTTTAGTAAGGGTTTTCATCATATTATATGAAACTTTCACCCGCGGCTTCGCCCGCGTGACATTACATGACGACGGCTATTTCAAATTAAATTTTGTCAAAGATAAACAAAGATCTCTATACAAAACGTTCTTTGCTTTATAGTATAGAGTCCTTTGTATTCGTACCGAGAGTAGAGAATGCCTAGGGCATTAAGTCCGTTTCAGAACCTTTGTGCATAAAGAATAAAATAAATAAATAAATATTAATATTACTTAAGTGTGGTTGTGGTCCCTTTTGAACATAAAACCTGGACGTGAAATTCCAGTAGGAGAACGGATAAACTAACTAATCAGAGAATAGGCGGGATTATAAATTTAGGTCAGTGTAATAAATAAAATTGTGGACAGTTTGTAAAGAAAAACCAAAGCATTATTTTTTTTAATTAAATCAGATTAAGATCTGCAGAAAAGGAGGAACGAATTTAGATTTATTTTATGTTACCCGTTCAGAATTAAATGTATGTCATAAATTTAAGCTACTTTTAATTGCTGTCTGACATGGTTAAATTTTCCATGAACCTGGAAGTCTGGGTTGGAATAGTTAAATTTAATAGTTACCGTGGCCTCAGCACATAAAGGGCAACCGAAGGAACATAAGTGGGTTTAGCCAGTAAAAGTCTGACACGCCCTCCCGCCCCGCTTAGGACGGGAGAAGTCATTTGATAATTTCCCACTCTCCAAAAAAAAAACGTGAAGACTACAAAAACAAATTCTAAAAGTTTTCCACTACGTCTAAATCTAGAACAGAATTTAAATAAAATTTAATGGTTTCATCAAAACTTATTGAAAGGTGCTAAAACAGGTACTTAACCAATTCATGGCCACTTAAGATTTAATCCTTGAAATAATATTATTAAATATTTATCTCCATTAAGTATTTTTGATTCCAAACTTCATTTCTAACACTATTATTTTAAGAGCTCTTTGTTATTATTAGCTATTATTAAGAGAAGAGACTTAACCAAATAAATTCACCATTAATTAAACGAATTAGTTTCTGGGTCGTGATTAAATGAGGCCTCTGTGATAAGTTATAAATATATAATCCTTGAAAACTAAGAAGTAATTTTTGTGTTAGTTGCCAAACCAAATTTCTGTGGTTTCACATTAATTCAAGATTCTACAGGGGCATATGACTTTGAAACTTTGTGTCTGGGTTAATGAAATAAATAAAATGTACGCGACGGACGGCTTATTTGCAAAATTTATTCGAATACGGGTTACTTAGTATGGTATTATGATCCATGGTTGGCAGACGTGATCTAATCATGGTTCAATATTAGGATAAGATTGCCTTTTTTACATATAGCATTTTAAAAAGAATAAGTATTATTATATCATACAACGGATGCCTAAGCCAAAAATATAGTTTTTTTGTAATTTTTGTCTGTCTCTTTGACTATTTATCTATCTATCAAATACAAACTTAAAAAGTACTGATCAAATTTTACATGAATTACACAAGAGGTCGGGTCAACACCTATATATCACCTTTGTAGGGTGGACAAGGTACTCTAAAACCAATACATAAGCTCTATGACAACTATTATGTAGGTATAGACGAATGAAATCTACGCAGACGATGTTGCGGACGCAGCTAGTATAGGAAATAAATTCAAGGCTCTTGCGCCTTTAAAGTAATGCTTAACTCCCTAATAATATTCACAGATGGAGCGATTTAGGCTAAAGGGCTTGCACAGTTAAAAAGTAGCGTGTGTTGGAAAATACATATTTGCGTAATTTTCTTTCTTCTAGCCTTGCGAAATTAACTCGCTACGTCTGTGGCTACCATAAGTAAACAACTTTGGAGACATTCACGAAAAAGCCTATTGTTACATTTCATTTTGGTCCATCGATCCCCAAACCATTTCTTAGTTAGATATTGTGGAAGCATCAGAGCATTTAATTAAAAGATTCAAAAACAATTACGTGATAAATTACCGTGGGAACTACGTGGCATTTTGCCAATGTGCCAGTGAAGTTCATAAATGTTGTTCCGCTCATTAAAAACTTAGACGTAGCTCTCAAAAAACTTTGTTAAGCTAGACTTGATTTGAGTTGCAAGCGTCAACATGTTTCAAACTTTCTCTCCCCTAATAAACGGTTTGTAAGCCAGTTAAGTAAGTTTAGTGGGACAGTTTATTGTTAAAATTGTGTAGATATAATAATTTTAAATTATACAGTTTTTGGTTTTGGTTTAATTTTATTATTTTCCTACCAGCCTATTCTTTATTGTAGAGTAGGGGCTTCTTTTCATGTTCTTGCTTATATCGAAAGAGGCTTTCGCCCTGCAACAAAGCACGGACGTTGTTAAAGGTGATCAGCCTTATTTTATTAAGGTAACATATATTTTTTTTAGACATGGTATCATATCAGCAAAATTGTTCACCGTTGCATTAGAAGACGTGTTCGCACTTCTGGACTGAGATGGACTCGGCATCAACATTCAATTAAAAGCGTAGTGGTGTACTATCACTAACTTTCGATTTGCTATGATATCGTAGTCATGGCTGAGACCCCGGCAGGATAATTGAAGCCCTTGGCAGAATTCACAATAACGTCAGAAGCTTTTTTTTTAGAATGTAGTTCTTAAGGCGAACATGGACAAGACGAAGATCACGTCAAACAACCACGTTGTACCCACCACCGTACCATATATTTAACTAACACAGGAGTCACAACACTCAAAGTTGTCGTTTTCAAATGAATTGAACACATAATAAAATTTATCTTTAAAGCAATGTTATTAACATGCCTATTCATTTCATATTATATATTTAATCATTGCTGATGCTAATATACATAAATGCTTCATCAACGAAATTTATGATCGCTCGGAAAAGTTTGAAGTATTATCTCTTAGAATCTCCTAACACAACTTCTTACTGATAGACATTCTCTTCTATTTAGAAATGTTACTCGTTCTTCGCCGCAATTTCAGAGCTAGTTTAAAGTTTTTATGTTTTGCGTTATCAAGATGTTATTCGATGTCATGTTGTTATTGCCTACCTGAATGTCTTTACTTTGGTATTGTTCGTCAAGACGTTAGGCTCCTTATGTTTTAGTTGAGCTAAACGACTTTTGACAAATGCTTGCACTTGGACAGGTCCACTTAAATCTGTGTGCTTCTCTCATGAAGAGGTCATTTCACTTGGAGTTATTACCTTCATGGTCCTCGTAATTTGACCAATACAATATTGTATGGACTTTAAAAGAGACTGATCTCTGAGTTTATTTCGGTTGTTTCTTCTCAGAGTGGTTCACCTAGGAAACAAGGGCCCCATCTTCGATTAAAAAAAGGAAAAAAAATGACGTGTAAAAGTGTAATTATTACCTATTTTAAAATAAAGATCATTTATCATTTATTCTTCTCAGTAACTGTAGTAGGTATTCTGGTTCATAAATCTTCATTTAAAAGTGCCTTCAAAGCCTTTATGACAATTTTGACTATCATCTGCCGATGTATGCTGTACATGTATGCCAATTTTTTCTTGTTTAGTACAGCCGTTTAGGTTTGGTAGACAAAACAAACATTCATCCATTCATCCTTATAAGCTGTCGCGTTTATAGGTAATAATTAATTTATAGTAAAAAAGTCCAATAACCGAACGACTGCTTATCTGAACTTCTGTAAATCTAAAGTTTGTGAGCGAGTAAGTTTGCTGCGGCAATTTACACTTCATTTTGTGATAGGTAGTTATTTGTCATTACAGATTTAAATATAATAATGGTTTCACCTGTAAAAAATAATCTATAGGAAAATAGCACTTAGCTATTTATCCACGGGCCAGTTGGTCTAGTGGTTAGTGACCCTTTTTTTTTTTTTTTTTTTGGTGAGTGGGAAATCATCCAATGACTGCTTCCGTCCTGGGTGCGACGGGAGGGCGTGTCAGACTCTTACTGACTAAAACCCACTCATGTTCCTTCGATTGCCCTTTATGTTCCGAGGTCACGGTAACTATTATAAACATTCCGCAACCCCGGCAGGCTGGTTAGTGACCCTGACTGCTAAGCCTGAGGTCGTGGATTCGATTCCCACCCAGGACAAACTTTGTGTGATGAGCATGATTGTTTGTTCTGTGTCTGGGTGTAATTTATCTGTAATATGTATGTATTTAGAAAGTATATAAGTATGTATATTAGTTGTCTGGCTACCATAACACAAGCTCTGCTTAGCTTGGGATTAGATGACCGTGTGTGAAGTTTTCCTAAGATATTTATTATTATTAAGTTGAGTTTCGATTATTTGAACTAATCGGGGGATCTCAATTAGTTCCAATAATGGAAACTCAACTGTAGTTTTTTACCGACTCGAATTATCTGTATTAACTAGGCACTACTAATCTGGGAAAAAACTGATTCTATTCACAAAGACACATTGTGCCTTGATACGGCTTTAACAAAAGGAGAAGGAAATGGTTGCATACATTCCTGGGCCCAGGTAAATAATATGAAATAGGGCAGGTTAAATGATTCAAACAAGACTTATTTGTAAGAGGATATAATTACAAGGCCTCACTAAAAGTTTTGTGAAATTTGGCTATCCAAGAAACAAGCTATGTATATACGAAATATAGTAAAAGTGAGGTTATATTATAACATTAAGTTTTATTTTATTTACGAAATTGCATGTCACTAAAGAATAACTGTTAAAATCGCCTCACCTTCCAAAACTGCTAGCAATAGAGTTACTGCGGCCAGTCGCAATCACACAATATCGAATATTTAGTTTCATTAACTTAAGTTTTCTCGCTTCCTAGGTAGAAATACGGTACCATATTTTGTGATTTACTTTAGAATAATTAATCGGTTTTTTTAATACACTTTTCAACTAGTTAACTGCCAAACTGCTGGGCCCAGAAGTCCCCTTCTCCTTTAGGACGAAAAACCTCTGATGCTATCAAAAACCTATTCAATAAAATAAACCTAAGAAACTTACTTCCACGTCTTGAGACTCAGAATGTTTGTTGAAATCGTGCGTCGCGTAGAACTTTTGCCTTTCCAAGCTTATGTTATACATAACGTCCATTCTGCACTAATATGAAAACCTCCATTGTTTGTATCACATATTTCTTTCCACACTTTATCTGGTCCACCAAAGTTTATGTCCTTTAAATACACGTTTGAATTAGAGTCTAGTGCCCACAAAAGTACCTGAAACAATCAGAAAACACTTTAGTTTTTTAGTAAGAATCTAGTAAGAATAAAATGAAAATGAAAAATGAAAAAATATTTATTGTTTAAACAAAGTGCTTTATAAACAAAGAATGTATTTGGAGCCTCCTTTTAGACAAACAATGCCTGTGTTAGGAGACTCCGCTCTTCCATAACGTAGATAATGTTGCATGTTACATTGCATCTTTATTAAACATATTTTGTGAATTATGTTGAAGAAAAAAACAGTAAAAATTAAATAAAAACTAAGAACTATAACAATGATGTTTTGAAGAAACGTGATGTACTATGTTTAGGTTATGGTATGTGTGTGAAATGTAGTGTGGCTTAGTATGATTAGATGTAATGTGCAGTGTGTAGTGTGGTGTGGTGAGTTGTGTGGTGTGGTGAGTTGTTTGGTGTGGTGAGTTGTGTGGTGTGGTGAGTTGTGTGGTGTGAAATGTGGTGTTATTTGATGTGTGGTGAGATGTGGTGTGGTGATGTGCATAGATGCGTGTAGTTACGTTACTCATGAAAAACTAGAAGAGCTTCCGTATCCTCATAAGAAAGAGGCTGAATCCAGTTAACAATCATTTTTTTACATACATAATTATTATTGTTGTGTATATATTTATTAATCCTGTTATATAGTTGAGCTGAGAGACGGTAATATTGTCTACTACTAAATACGGTTTTACATTAGGGAACTATTGCAATTTTATCTTTTCTCTTTTTATGTTTCTGTGCCGTAAGATAAGGGAGAGTTTTATGTTTTTTGAGAACAGTTTGGATTAGGTAAAGTTTCCTGACTGAGAGTAAATTACTGTTGTCGTATAGGGATTTAGTGCAGTACCTTTGATTTTTAAAATACATGACCTTTATGAGTGCTCGTTGTGCACGTTCAACGTTCAATTAATTGTCCAATTACGAGAATAACTTTTTTTATACTATTATGGTGGTGAATAATCATTGTGGTCTGGCCTGGTCCTCGCAGTCTAAGAATGCTTAGGTTAGGAATGCCAGGGTACTAATATACTACTACCTACTCTACTCTCTTTATGTACAAATATGGGTTAAATTTTATGAAATACCTTTTTTTTGTTTTTTTTTATTGGTGAGTGGGAAATCATCAAATGACTGCTCCCGTCCTGGGTACGGCGGGAGGGCGTGTCAGACTTTTACTGACTAAAACCCACTCATGTTCCTTCAATTGCCCTTTGTGTTCCAGGGTCACGGTAACTATTATAAACATTCCGCAACCCCGGCAGGCGTTGGCCCTGTTGGGCCCCTTTCTGTGCTGACTTCTTCTCTTTGAGGCGCGCGTGGTACACTATTTATGAAATACCTCACTGCTAGACGAGCAAAATCGTATGCTTTAGTAACCTACATATGTGTTGGTATAACAAATTGCAAATGCGAATTGTACCACAACATTGGCATAAATCCTGCCACTCATTTCATCTCCCTAGCGTTTTCCAAACTTTGTTGTTTGGCTTCCAGTAAAACCAAATGAAGGTAAATTCTAGTACTTTACATCTAGCGACTGTCTATTTGACCTCTAAAACTCAGTCCCTTGGTAAGTAATGACAGGCTTTGGTATTTGGACTTGTCTTCACGTAACGACTGTCAAAGATTTACGAATGATAGTGCTTTACGTGACACGGGGGGAGGCACTACCACAATTCAATCTGCTTAGTAGAAATTATTGATGGAAGAACCCAAAAACACTAACGATATTAAATTTACTTTTACACGTCATAACTAGTAAAAGTCGGCAATGTCTAACTGAGAATCTATCTCTGAGAAGAAATGCTAAAAAAACTTTATGTTAGGCAGTCAACATACGTATATCTTATAACGTACTCGTAGTAATTACGATGTTTACTAATATTATAAAAAGGGAAAATTTTATTTTATATATGTGGGAGTTAATTTTTGACGCTATTTTTATTTTGGTTAGCTCATTTATCGAGAAAGGCTTACAAAGGTTCTACAAGGTTTTCTTATAAGTTGTATAACAGCACGCTACAACCTACAGGTGTGTAGTAGTAACCGAAAACGCGAATAAAACCGCGAGAGCCAGCTCGTCACCAATAAATAATAACAATATAACGCTTATAATTCAGATGAGAACTACCTTACTCCGCTTGATGGACAGTAGGCTTTGCTAACGGCTTACCAATGTGTCTATTTACATCCCTTTAATCCTCAATTACAGATTTGCTTGTATTAACAAGCAAAACATTGTACATAAATTTTGTGCATAAAGTGTAAATAAATAAATAAAACATTGTGGCCTGTGTTTTGACATGTGTTACGCTCATAATGGCTATGAAGAGCGCCGGTTGTCTGTAATTTGCGGGTTTGCAAATGCTTTGCACTATTTGGACTTAATTTATTTGATGTTTGATGAGAAAATTTCCTAATCGAACTGTCTGCCTAAAAGTTACCAATCTCTTTCATTGGAGTTCAAGATTATTTTGTGAGAAACTTAAAACGCAGTTCAGTGGTTTAGGCGAATGTCGCCAAAATCTGTTCAGTTGTTTAATAGTTTCACATTTTTACTTTAATTCAATGTTGGCATATCATGCAATATGTTTACATCCCGTTTAATATTCAATTATAGATTTAGCGCAATGTTAAAGTGCAAAATAATTGTATAATACAATGCAAGCGTGGCCTGCTGTGTTTAAGCACGTGTTACGCTCATAATGGCTGTGTTGAGCGCCGGACATCTGCAATTTGTAGTTTCATTTGGACATTATCTATTTATTTTTCTGTGCTAAAGTTTGAATAGCAAACTTCATTTATTACTGGCTTCTTGACTACATAGTATTAAAACCAAATCTCAATCAGCTAAGTCGTGTAGCCGTGAAAGCGTAACATACTGATACACAAACACTTTCGCATAATTATACAATAATAATATAATTGCAAATGCGAATGGTAATATTATTGTAAATGCTTTTAATATTAGAATTAGCAAGATAAAAACGTTCTGTACGTGTTGCTAATCCAGTAATGCTATGCAATGTGCTTACATCCCGATTATTCCACAATTACAGATAGCACACAAGCAAAACAATGCCGTGTAATAGGATGCAAGCATAGTCGGTTTGGCACGTGTAACGCTCATAATGGCTATGCTAAACGCCGGTCGTCTGTAATTTAGGGTCTTACTAATGCATGCACTAAACCGAAATGTGTTTCGTAGGTACTTGGGGATTTACAAATGTATGCACTATTTGGGTGTAGGTTTTTTAATTCATGGATGCTTAAATTTCAAACGCAAACCTTATTTTATTATTGGCTTTTGCCTAGACCACGATAGACTTCGCCCGCGTAAATGCTGATTGTTATATAAGTGACAAAAACTAACTAACTGTGGATGAGTTTGCCAACTCTGGGTGAGTTGGCAAACTCATCCACAGTTAGTTTCATGTACTTAATTTTATAGATGAATAGAATCAATATAATTATTGTTATAATTATATTGATAGTTATTATTATGACAATAATTGTTGATAGGTACGTACAAAGTCCTTTAGTCTTATAAAGGTAGGTTTTAAGATTACTTTGAACCCAATATCGTCAAAGTACATTCAGTAGTTTAGCCATGCAATCAAAATGGACAGACAGATAACGCACGCGTGTTGCTGATTCAGTATATAATCCATCCTTTATGAGGAACTATCAAAATAAGATAAACAATAACAATTTATTAATCAAACACCGTTTAATTTCGACACGTGAATTTAATTATTTACGTAAGTGTACGTCGTCGCTCCAGCCTTTTAGATGACCCCACGGCTAGGACTAACCTACTAAAGTTTGACCCTATGTCTCGTAATTGCGCGTACGGAAGACTTGTTTGGCCAAAAAAACTTTTTCCAAAAAAAAGATAACCGACTTCAAAAACGAAAAGCTCAAAAATAACTATTTCGGAAGTCGGTGGCTTCTCTTCTGCCGGTCGAATTGTGTTGCCTTGCCACCGACTTCCGAAATAGTTATTTTTGAGCTTTTCGTTTTTGAAGTCGGTTATCTTTTTTTTGGAAAAAGTTTTTTTATTTTTTACTTTTTAGTTAGAGTCCCAACTACGTTTTAGAGTAACTTTAAAAAAAAATGAACGTTTTTCTATAAAAAAATTGAGGGTTTCCCTCAATTTCGGCATGATACCATCATCAGATCCTGGACCTGATGACAATGGGACCATTTGGGAAGTCTACCCTTCCAAACAAAAAAGAATTGTTCAAATCGGTTGGCAAACGACGGAGATATGCGCGAACAAACATAAAAAAAACATACAAACATTCGAATTGAGAACCTCCTCCTTTTTTTAGAAGTCGGTTAAAAACTGCCTAAGTTCTTACAAGCAGCACAGAACCTATTAGAAAAGTATAGACTTATTATAGTAAATAATAATTAAAGTTGTAGGTATAAGTCATGAGATTGTTTGTTATTTTTTGTTTTCTTTTATTATTTATTCTTATAGCATTGAATTGGAATAATCTGTAATAATGCTATAATTGTATGTTTGTAAATAAATAAGTAGGACCGAGTTTCAAAAAAAAAGTAACCGTACAAATAAGTATAAATTTGAATTTGACATAGACATTTAATTCTGATCGCGTAACATAAAATAAATCTAAATTCATTCGTCCTTTTTTGCAGATCTTTATCTATTCTAATTAAACAATCAGGGTTTTGTTTTCGTTTACAAACAGTACAATTTTATTTATTACACTGACCTAGTTTTGTAGTCCCGCCTATTCTCTGATTAGTTTATCCGTTCTTCTACTGGAATATCACGTCCAGGTTTTATGTTCAAAAGGGACCACAACCACACTTAAGTAATATTAATATTTATTTACATAAACTTTATGCACAAGGGTCTGAAACGGACTTTTTGCCCTAGGCATTCTTTCAACCTCGCAACACAAAGGGTTGTACACTATAAAGCAAAGAACGTCGAAAACATTGTGTACCTTGTGGAGACCCTTGTTTATATTTAGTGAAGTTTAATTTTAATTTGTCGTCATTGTAGCGTTGGAAATTATCACTCTGAGGGCCTAGCCAAGTGGCATAACGAATAGATTGTCAAATGTATGGAATTGACCTAAGCTTTCGCTAAACGATTTGACAACTCCATACATTTGACAATCGTTTTCGTTTTCGCTATCTATTCTACAATTCCACTTGGCTGTAAACCGATAGCCATGAAATAGATAAATAAATAAATAGATAAATAATAAATAAATAGACATGAAACTTGCAGGGTGTGTTTTTTGAAAGAAGTAGTTAACCACTAAGAAAGGAGTTTTGGAAATTCCATTTCAACACTAAAGGGGTAAAAAAGGGGACGAAAGTATCGACAATAGAGATGACGACAGCATTAAAAAAATGGCATTCTGTTTAGTCCGTCTGATAGATCGGCCAAAAATACGGGACACGTATTTTTTGCTTGAGCGAATTAATAAAAAAATACAAAGATAAAGATCAACAAAGTTCCGGAGTGGGGGCTTTTGACGTCACCATCCTACAAAAATTGTATCAGATCGTGACGACATGCGCAACTTCAACGCACTGTATCGTCGTAATTCTTCGTTTTTGAGAAAAAAGAAAAAATACGTGTCCAAAGTATTTTGATAATCTATCTGATGGACTAATTACTTTTTTTTTGTCGTCTCGCCTATTACGCGGACGAAGCCGCGGGGGAAAGCTTCACATATTATAATCAAAAACCTAACCTAAATTGCGCAGAACCGCTATTTCTGTATTCTCAATCACAACACACTTTTAAGTAAAAATACGTACACACTCTAACATAATTGGAACAACTGTGACCAAAATATAATCACATCGAACCCCTTGTGTCAAAGGGTCAAACTTGACCGCCACGTTGAGGGCTGACCTTTATTGGGTACAGGGAACCGTTGAATGAAACTGGAGAAGAGGCCTTTATTGAAGAAAATTGCAGATTAAAAATATAAGTGAAGCGTTTAATCATTATTACAGTAACTGAATGCCGCCCAAGGGTTTGAAATCGTTTGGACTTGGTGCGACTTGACTGACGCAAGACGCTCATCGTAGGGCGGCGAAAACAAATGTATGAAACTACTTAGAGCGTGCCATGAGTCGGGGTTGCAGGACTTACGAAGAAGATAGTACTCGAATTGCACAAAATAGCAATACCAGTAAGACGCATCGCACTATGTCGTGACTGATGTTTACTTGAGAGAATAAAAAACAATATTAACTACAACACGTGTCGTGATACCCTGGTGGTTAAGGCACCTGCCTCTCATACAGAAGGTTGCGAGTTCGAATCCGGACAAGTAATAATGTAACTATTTCAATCATATGTACTTTCTTAAGTTTGTCTTAGACATCAAAGACGTCGGTGAAGGAAAACATCGTGAGGAAACCTGAACTTGTAGTTAATATGTGCCCGAAATCGCCAATCCGTGTGTTGATCATGAGAAGAGGTCTTTGCCCTGCAGTGGGACAGTAATAGGCTGGTTTTAATAACTACAACTAATTATAATAAGTACCTAATAGTAAGAATATCAAAGGTTTCAGTATAATCTCTGATTATATTTCCTGGATATGTAAACACTTTTGGTAAATAGACGAACTGATCTCCGATTCTTTACCAAGCAATAATAGTTATAGACAAATAAATCGTAGAACTTTTCGCCGATAGGTCCTAAAACAAAACCTATCTTCGACGCAATCATCTAACTTAACAAAGTTAATTTAAGAAAGTCAAAGTTATAGAAACTTACGACTACTATTTTGTTCCTGACGTCCACAAAGAAAAAGTCTTTTTACTGACTACGATAAGAGAAATCTATCTGTTGTATTGAAAAACTAACTTTCGTCCACAGCTTCACCCGCGTGAATGTCGAAACTATTTACTTCTTACCGGTAAAAATATCAGCGATTTTTGGAAATTTACGATGGGTCAAAGAAGGAAAGATACATCAGTTTGCTATTAACTCAACGGCATTGGCACTGTTATGCACGATGTTTGGCACAAATCTTTCTTCTGTTCGACTCAGCTTAGTACTGCTGAAGTTTTTGTTTGAATTACAAACGGAACATTTATTTATTATTAATTACAACGGTTATATGCCAGTAACAGTAATTAATTAATGTAAGTACTTACAATACGATCTACAATTAAATTTCATCTGGATTGGACAACATTATCACACATAAAGAAATTCAAATTTAAAATAAATATTAATTGACAATAACATAAAAATAACTAAGTTAACAAACAACTAACTAAGGCAACATGATATAGTGTTTCGAGACGTGCTGATTTAAGTCTCCAAAATCTGCTTAAGTTATTCAAATTCGTAATTTACCTAACGTTGGCACAATAAAACCTAACCATTTCTGAGGAAGATGGCCTCAACAATCATAGACACAGACAGATAGCTAAGTTATGACCTGAATTTGCCTTTCATTCAAACAGCCCTCGACGGAACGTTGACAAACTCATTTCCTTTGTCAACCAAAACAAGTACTCAAACAGACAATAGATAAACTAAACGAATAAATTATTCACTCATTATTTGCACCTGGTTGTTCTTATCAGAATTAATGACCCCTAAAATTGTGGGCAACCCTTTAACTGCCGGGTTTATGGGCACAAAAGGTTAACCTTGACCGTGGGGTATTGTAAATAATCTTGCAAATAAAATAGATCTGATTGTGAACCCCATGTATATCAGTTTAGAGGTTGAGTATCGTGAAACACGCGAATGAAGACCTAATAAAACCTGCTTTTTATGCTAATTTAGGCACATGAATAAGGGCAACCCCATTAAAAAATGGCCCAATTTTCCGTCCCACATTTTGTTGTACCGAATTCGCTTTGATTTCATTATTACTCTCGTAAATATGTCGAGTTTTTTGGTACATGGCATTAAGTAGATTAATTTAAATGTTTTCCGACTTTAGGTACGCTGAACGTATTTTTGATATTTTTAGGAGATATCTGATACAATCGAGTAGGATAAATAATGTTTGAAGTTATATGCTAAATGTTGCATGTTGACCTACCTTTTGTAATACAAGAATAATAATGGAGAAGTTAGAGTTGAAGAAGAAATGGGCATTTTTACGAAGAAGTGTACCAATAATGGAAATAAGCTTTCATTTTCAAAGTGTGTAATTTATTGGGGTTTTTAACTATTTTTGCTTCCATATGTATTAAATTTTAAGGAAAATACAATAGAATAAGTTTGTAATTTATTTTAATAGCATTTCAATCTAGTTTTGTGAGAATTAAACTCAAATTTCTGTCAGTTACATTACACAAACGTTACAGAGTTTTATTAAGTTTATTATGTAGAATAAAACAAATTATACCTCAAAATCGCATTTATTCAGTAAAAAACTACGTAAATACAAAAAATACTCAAAAGAAACATATTATTTTATAACTAACTATGCAAAATAGTGCGTAGTTTAGCGCATTTTGTTACGTTAGGAGCTAATCAGTCTGTTAATTTTTCGAGTAACTTTTATAGTTTTTGTCTAACTTAAACAAAATTTAGCATTAAAAAAGTAATTAATATTTGTAACCAAATTATATACTATAAAACAACATAAAAATCAATAGTTAAAAAAAACAGCAATATTCCTAAAGAAAATCTGGGACAATTGAACGCCTGACAGATTTGTAACTTAACTGACACAGTAAGGTTGAGATCACACTCAGTCTAATATTACTCTAAATCACTTTTGGAGGGAACGTAATGTTTTCAAAATATCTTATTTTGAAAACATTACCCTTGTAATGACAATTTAAACTCTAACCCATTTAACACAGCTCTAGTTTTTGAGTTATTATTACTTTGGTTTGAGAATACAGTCTGATTCAATATAATTATTATCTAAAACTAAATAAAAATCAATAATGTAACAAAACAAAAATGACAACATAAAAATCAACAAATCAAAAATTACTTTTAAACTATCTACTATAATAAAAAGTAGGTAGGTATATTTTTCCAACACTATAAAAACCTTAGTGTGTCACTAACTTTTAGCCGTCAGTTACGTTACATTCTTTGTCAGCCGTATATGTTACACTGCATATCGTAACGTAACTGACGTAACAACGTGGCACTACACAACTCAAAAAATAATTTTAGACCTTTAATTAAACATTTAGCACTCAAATTTATACATACCTGTATTCTACTAAGTCTCGACTAAATGTCTGAAGAAAGGCAACACCGAAGCACTTATAAATTTTATAATACAGCGTAAAAAACCCTGACATTCAATTTGGCTAAAAACCATTACAACGTCCGTCTCGAAAATTTTATTCGTTACACTGTTAGATCTGACAGCAGAATGACTTCGTATTTGCTTGTTTATGGTCAAAATGTTGCCAATTTTATGAATTGTTAAAAAATATGGGGTAAAATGTTTAACTTTCTCGTAAATATCGTAACATACCCTGACCTGTCAGGCGCCATTCATATTTATTGAAAATTTCAATTTAATATAAAAATTAGTAGTTCAAACTAATATGGTTAAAGATCTTTATTTCTCATAAGAATACAATGATTCACTTATTGAGAAACTAAGTTTACAAAAGGTTATCTCATTAAACGTACAGAAACATCGAGTTTAAAAGTAAATTTATAAAAATATTAATGTAGGTAGGCGATCGCAAAATTGTTTACAACCAACCAAATAAACACAGATCTAGAGTAAGCGTAAGATACTAGATGTGGCATGCAATGCTGTAGTACCAATACCGGTTTTTTTTTTTGTATGATTGGTATTGTTGTTTTACGTTTTTATTATGTTTTTTTTAATGTTTTTTTTTATTATTTATTTTTTATGTTTTTTAATTATTATTATTTATTTTTTTTTTCATTTTTTATTGTTAAATTATTTGTTTACGATATAAGATTTTAACAGTCTTTTAAAACTAGCCATACTTTTTACTTCTTTAATTTCCATCGGTATTTTATTATACATGTTGACACCTTCAAATTCAATGCTTTTTTTCCCGTAGTTAACCGTTCTAGGTGGACGCGTAATCAAAAAATTTGAATTTCTTAGTTTAATCTTCTGCACTTGATGTTTTTTGGTAAAACTTAGCGACGTGTGTATATCCTTATGTAATATTTTGCGGATTAAAATACATGTGTAGTACATATATGTTTGGGAAATGGTCATAATCTTTGTATCTTCATATAATTTTCGTGTTGGTGTTCGGAAATTATAATTAAACAAAGTTTTGACTAATCTGTTTTGAGTCCTTTGTAATATTTCTAGATTAGTTTTATTTGCAGTTCCCCAGATTTCTATTAAGTAATCGATGTGCGGCTTAACTAAAGAATTATAAATTATATAACGAACTTTACGAGGTAGACATTTGTTTATACTGTAAAGAGCTCCGGTAAGTGATATTAGCTTAGTTTTAATTTTCTCTATATGGGGCTTCCAACTTAGGTAGTTATCTAAGATTAAACCTAAATATTTCTCCTTAGTCTTCTTTTGAATTAATTGATCATTTATTTTAAGTTGAATGCTATCGGATATTTTTTTATTTTTAGAGGCAATTATAACATAATTTGTTTTAGCAGTGTTGATGGTTAGTAAATTAGATTGAAACCAATTATTTAATGAATCTAAATCGTTTTGAATGTGAGGTACCATAGCTTCAATTGAATGTCCAAAATAGAAAATGCTTGTGTCATCAGCATAAAGAGAGATGTCTCCCTTGAGGCCAATCTGAGATATGTTATTAATGTAGATCAAAAACAAAAGAGGGCCAAGGATTGATCCTTGAGGTACACCAAAAGTGACAGATTTTGTACTGCTCTGATATTTACCAATTTTGACAATTTGCTTACGATTTTGCAGATATGAATTAAAAATCTCTAGTGCTTTGCCTTTAATACCAATGTTAGATAATTTTTGTAACAGCAAATCAGGACTTATTGTATCAAAGGCTTTCTTGAGGTCGATAAAAATTCCTAAAGCGGTCTGTTTTTGGTCAATTTTGTTTTTTATTTTTGTAATCAAATCAATAGTCGCAGAAAGAGTATTAGAGTGCGGTCGAAATCCGTATTGTTTTTGATACAAGAAATTTTTGGATTTCAGGAATGTTTCTAAACGATTGTATAAGATTTTCTCGAAAATTTTGGAAATAACGGGAAGCACAGAAATTGGGCGGTAGTTGCAAGGATCAGACCTTCTTCCAGATTTATAAATTGGGATCACTTTAGCGATTTTAAACTATTGGGAAAAACACCTTGATCTAGACAATGATTTATACATGCCGTAAGTTTATCAGTAATTAGATTTTTGACACATATCAATGATTTTGTACTTATGCCGTCAATGCCAGAACTAGTATTTGGATCTAAGTTATTAATAATTTTGAGTACTTCATCTTTGGTTGCTGGTAATAAACAATTCAGTTCCGTTGTATCACTTGCTTGTAGTTCTCCTGGAGCTTGATTTATTTGTTCTTTATTACGGATTAGATTTGCTAGCGATGAGCCAATCGTTGAAAAATAGCAATTAAATGTTTCGCAGATCTCCTTTTGATCCACAATAGTGCCGGCGTCCACTTCCAGTTTATCTGGCCCCATCAATTCTTTTATTTTGTTTTTGGAGAGGTCGTTGATAAGTTTCCACATTTTTCGGGGTTTTGTCATGTTGTCTTTAAAACTTTTGTAATAATATGTATTTTTTGTTTTTTGAATATTATGTGCTACTCTTGCTTTTGTTTTTTCAAATTCTGCTTTTAAGTTTGTGTCAGATGAGTTTAATTTGCATTTTTGCCACAATATGTTCCGATTGTTAATTTCATGTATAATTTCTCTTTTTATCCAATCCTGTCGTGGAGGGTTCAAAACTTTGGTTTTAGTTATTCTGCTCTTTAATAAACAGGACTGTAGATTGTCCACTAATCTTTCGTAAATAGGTTCTTCGTAGTTTGCATTTTTTAATATGTTTTCAAAGCACTTATACAGTTTCGGGTAATCTACTGACGTGTATTCCGCCTTCAGTATGGGAGGAGGTTCATATTTTTTAACTTCGACAAAAATTTGCTTGTGGTCGGACATCGCAGACTCAATCATGGCTATGTGAAAGTTATTATCCATTAAGTTTGAGGACACATGGTCTAATATAGTTTTGGTTGAACTCGTTTCACGAGTACAAAATTTGCGTTCAATTTTATTTAAAATGCTGAAGCCACTTTCTTTCAATATGGATTTGTAGTTGCGAGTTGCTTGGTCTGGACTAAGCAAATCTAAATTGTAGTCGCCAAAAACCAGTGCTCTCCTCTTTGTTTGTAGTTGTTGAGAATAAGTTTCGAGAAAGTTGTTCATATTGTTTTTGTCGGGTTTATATATTGCGCCAATGCTCAAAGAGAACTTTTTCACACAGATCCAGAGGTAATGGGTGTCGTCTACACAATAGTCTTCTATAAGGCTATGTTTTAAATTATTGTGGACGAAAATTGACACTCCGCCGCCTCTTTTGTTTTGCCTAAAGTTATAGTAATGCGTATAGCATGAAATTTCAAGTCTCTTTGCTTCGTCTTCACTTTTTATCCATGTTTCCGTGAGAACTATTATGTGTGTGGTGGCTTGTAATGATGCAATTATGCACTTTAGTTCATCAAATTTGCCCGGTTTAACTATGCTTCGAGCATTGGCATAGAAACATTTTAGGGATTTCTTTGTTGGGGCTATGTCAACGTAATTATTTGTAAGTTGGTATGTTATTCTCTCTGTAGAGGATGTTAGTTTTTTGGAGTTAAGTCCGGTGTTGACTGAGGTGCAGTTGCTGAGATAATCTTGGGTACCCCTTTAATATACTTAATGGTAAGATTTATTTCTCCGTCAGCTGTGCGCTTTTGCAGCTCTTCTTTGAGTTCTCTCATATATTTTCGTTGGTATGGAGTCTGACCGGAATAAATTTTTATGTTCTCGACGTCCAGGTTATTCCTGTTGCGCAATATAGCTTTCACTGGTTCTTCAGCTGAAAAACATACTTTTATGGAACGGTTATGTTCTGGCTTATACTTTCCGAGACGCATAATTCTCTCTGGATTTGGACAATCATTTAATGCCAATTTTATGATTTTGATAATTTCTGCTTTGTCATATTCATGTCGTACAGTGGTTGATTTCTCCTTGCACTCAGGGATACCGGAGATTATAATATTTTTGGCTCGTATATTTCGTTCTTGTATTTCATTGACAATTTCATCATAGGAAGTAGACATTTGGTTTGAGCTTGGTTGCGGCGTACATTTGAGGTTGTGGATATCGGCTTCTAAGAGGGTTATTTTTCTTTCTGTGTTTTCAGAAGTGGTAGTGAGGTTATTGATTTTGGTTTTAAGATTTGAGGTTTCTATTACTATGTTTGTAATGGTGTTACTTATATTGCCCACATCATTCTTTATGGCAGTAATATCTTGACACAATTTATTGTTGCTTTCTGTTTGCTCATTTTTAGAGTTCTTTAAAAGCAGCATCATTTCGGACATTTGCTTGCGAAACTCAGATATTTCGGTTCTAATCAAATCATTGTCATCAGTTAGTTTTCGTTTAATACGGTGAGTTATCTGTGGCGTAGTATTATTATGCACTTCAGACAGATTAGGTTGAGAACCTCCCATTATTTCGCCACTTCCAGTCGGTGAGCGTAGTAGACTCATTGTATATCTTTGTTGAATGATTACTCACGTGGATCGTACGTGCAGTGCCAGTTATGAAGGAGACAAAACCGCAGGTGTGAAGAGAGCGGCAACACGTCCTTATCTCTGCACTGTGTTTGACACTTGGAAGAGTTGCGTCGTAACTAACACACAGTTATTTAAGTGAAAAGTAATTGTATTACACTCACATAGGGTTTGATTTAGACTGGTAAAAATTAAATATTTTTTTAAAATATGTTATAACACGTCTGCTCTGTACGCTCGTCGAACGAGAACGAACAAACTATTCTTGATATATTTTGTATTATTTAGAAAGACATTACGTCATTTTATCCTACAAAAATGGAAACAGCTATAGGTCTCATGCGAAAAAATCAAACAATAGCCTCATAAAGGAGTTGTAAGGTTTTGGGACACTATGAAAACGAAAAAGTTTCCATTTTGAAATTTGATTTCAAGCTATAATTATTTATTATTTCTCTATAATTTTGGTTACAAATACGTGACACATAATTAAAGTTTACGTTCGTATCCTTAGTTGTAACCTTATGGGTACAGATTCGGTTATTAAAAAAAACCGGTCAAGTGCGAGTTGGACTCGCGCAACGAGGGTTCCGTTATTTTTTTTTATGAAATAACTACAAATTTACGGGTTTTGGAGTTTTTCCTTTACTTATGCTACATGACCTTGCTTCTTGCCAAATTTCATGATTCTTGGTCAATGGGAAGTACCCATAGGTTTTGATTCGCTTGCAAATTAATGTCAAAATGCAATATAAACCGCCGTATCTTTTTATTGCGTAGATTTAGAAACTTGATTTTTTCACTGCTTTGAGAGATAGCAGACCTGAGTGTGTGATATAAATTTCAGCTTGATATCTCGACGCGTTCCTGAGAAAAAGGTTCTTGACAGACAGACGGACAGACGGACGCTGGATGTGAACTAACTACAAATTTACAGTTTTCGGAGTTTTTCCTTTACTTGTGCTACATGACCTTGCTTCTTGCCAAATTTCATGATTCTAGGTCAATGGGAAGTACTCTCTAGGTTTTGAGTTTTGATTCCCGTGAAAATGTCTAAATATGCAATATAAACCGCCGTATCTTTTTATTGCGTTGATTTAGAAACTTGTTTTTTTCACTGCTTTTAGAGATAGCAGATTTGAGTATGAGATATTAATTTCAGCTTGATATCTCGACGCGTTCCTGAGAAAAAGGGTCTTGACAGACAGACGGACGCCTGATGTCAACTTACTACAAATTTACGGTTTTCGGAGTTTTCCCTTTACTTGTGCTACATGACCTTGCTTCTTGCCAAATTTCATGATTCTTGGTCAATTGGAAGTACCCTTAGGGTTTTGATTCCCTTGAAAATGTCTAAATATGCAATATAAACCGCCGTATCTTTTTATCGCGTTGATTTAGAAACTTGATTTTTTCACTGCTTTGAGAGATAGCAGACCTAAGTATGTGGTATTTATTTCAGCTTGATATCTCGACGCGTTTCTGAGAAAAAGGGTCTTGACAGACGAACGGACGGACGGACAGACGGACAACAAAGTGATCCTATAAGGGTTCCGTTTTTACCTTTTGAGGTACGGAACCCTAAAAATAAAAATGCTCTGGGACATTTTAATTTTACCTAGGTACACTTTTTCGCAAAAATGCCCAAATACAAAAGACTCTTTAACCTTTCGACGACCAAGCGACAGCCTGTTGTCGCGCTTCTATTCTGTCTCGAATCACGTGTGTTCGAAGGTTTAATTGTAAGTATACACTAATCATCATCGCCAACATCATCAGCATACATCAGTCCTCTGCTAGATATGAGCATCTCCAAAACCTGCCAGACTTCTCAATTTTTGGGAAATCTCATTCAGATCTTTAGCGTATCCCTAGTAGTAGGCATTCGACCTTACGTTTGCCGATTCGTTGTCACTAAGTATTTAAATTCAAAGCATTTAGTTATCTCAGACCATTTATAGGTACTTAGGAATTGTCAACGAGCCGTTTTTTTAGAAATGTACAGACTAGTTGCTTGTTATAAAACGTAGTCTGGCCTCTGATCTCGGTGGAGAAGAATAAGAAAGAAATTTCACGGTCACTGTTTCCAATTAAGTTTTACAAACTCTTTGTTTAATTTTTTGTAAAATTTTATCGAATAAATGAATAAATTAGAAATAAGGACTTGAGACAAAAATAAATGATAACTCGTTAAATTTACTAAAATGAAGGTACTAGAATAATACGTACGTTTTCTGTTTCCGTTCCTAATCACCCCGAACTGAAGAGGTATTTTCGACGAATATTCGGGAATAGCTACGTTGTTATTTTTATAATAACTTTTATGCCTCAACGCGTTTGCAAAATATAGCTTAACTACTTTAATTTATCAGAAATGAAAAAAAGCTTTTTTTTTAAAAAAAGATAACCGACTTCAAAAACTAAAAGCTCAAAAATAACTATTTCGGAAGTCGGTGGCAACACAAATCGACCGGCAGAAGAGAAGCCACCGACTTCCGAAATAGTTATTTTTGAGCTTTTAGTTTTTGAAGTCGGTTATCTTTTTTTTTTAAAAAGCTTTTTATTTTTTACTTTTTAGTTAGAGTCTCAGTGTCTGACTACGTTTTAGGGTAGCTCTCAAAATAAACTTATTATCTATATAAATAAAAATGAATTGATGTTCGTTAGTCTGATTAAAACTCGAGAACGGCTGGGCCGATTGAGCTGATTTTGGGTTTAAAATGTTTGTCGTAGTCCAGGGTAGGTCTAAACGGTGAGCAAAGAAAAAAATCCGAGAAAGATAGAGTAAAACAACAATTCCATTTTCCCATATAAAAGTTGTCCATGTTCTGTTGGATGTCGTTGTTCATCAATTAAGTGTTCAATTCAAGTGTTACAGTTACAAGCATAGAGGTTACAACCCGTCAACCTGACACAAATAAGTAATGTTTAATTGTTTTTAAAATACGATTGGAATCATTTTCATAAATCCAAATCATGCAAATAATTAGTTGGTTTTATTTTAAAGCCATTTAATACGGTTTGAAATAACAGAAAGGCGTGTAATATGCTATAAAAAATAATACGGTAACAGCTTTTCTTATTTCCAATGTACAAAAATAATATTACGATAAAAAAATATCTAGATTTAAAATAATTACTAGCTTTCGCCCGCGTGGATGTCGAACTTCTACCTACTATTTTAACCCTTTAGGGCTATTTTTTATATTCTTCACAAAGAATAAACCCTCCAAGTTTAATGTATTTAGTTAGTTATTGTTATATATTAACAAACACGTTGATATCAGTCAGTGAGTTTACTATTATATACATATATCAAATGACTTCTCTCGGCCTCAGTGTCAGACTTTTACTGACTTTTATGATCTGCAACTCAGGCAGGCCCTAGAGGGCTCCGTCACGTGCTGACTGCTCTGTGAGGCGCGAGTGGAACAAACGCGCCGACAACACGGGCCTGCTCCTTATCCGCCGGTGAGCTACCTATCGCTCGCCGTCCGCAAGGACACGGCGGTAGCCCGCCCAAGCACAATATACCTTCACCGTATGCTCCACCGAGTCCTCCAGGCGACCGTTGTCGCAGTGGTGACACCTAGGCAGCGCTTCCACCCGAAATCTGACACAGGAACCTCCTGAAATCTCCGTGTCCGGTGAGGACCTAGGCTGTGTCCGGCGATACGTGAGAGCGCCGTGGCGCCTCTCCAGCCACATACAATAGAAGACTGAGACCGGGTATTTAATTTTGATTCACGACGCACTCTCATAAGCATACGAAACGACACCCCACATACAAATCGAATCAGGGATAGAACCAAACAATTGTTAAATTTCCTGAATTAATTGATTACTTTTTGTTTTTGACCAAACGACCCAATATTTATCACGAACGCATCGACAACCAAACACATTTTACAACAGGGATAGAACCTGCACGAAGGAAAGCTGCCTGGGATGATCATTATTTTCACTTTGAAACAAAACAAAGACCCCAGCAAACCGCAACGCATTAGTGAAACCGCATTCAATTAGGTTAAACCGTTTTTGAGATTAGCCCGAACAAACGTATAGACAAACATTCCAAAAATCATTGTTTTGGGTTCTATTGCGTATATAAAGTTCTCCTAATTAAGTTTTTCTTATTTATCTTCCATGTACAGACACCGACCTTTTACAATTTTATTATATATATTGATTTTATTATATGTATTGATTAAATAATGGTGCTTTTAATATATATTTTTTTGGTTTTTGTATGGCCATTCTAGACTTTTTAGGGTTCCGTACCTCAAAAGGTAAAAACGGAACCCTTATAGGATCACTTTGTTGTCCGTCTGTCCGTCCGTCCGTCTGTCAAGACCCTTTTTCTCAGAAACGCGTCAAGATATCAAGCTGAAATTAATATCACATACTCAGGTCTGCTATCACTCAAAGCCGTGAAAAAATTAAGTTTCTAATTCAACGCAAAAAAAAGGTACTTCCCATTGATCTAAAATCATGAAATTTGGCAAGAAGCAAGGTCATGTAGCACAAGTAAAGGGAAAACTCCGAAAACCGTAAATTTGTAGTTTGCTTACATCAGGTGTCCGTCTGTTCGTCCGTCTGTCAAGAACGTTTTTCTCAGGAACGCGTCGAGATATCAAGCTAAAATTAATATCACATACTCAGGTCTGCTATCTCTTAAAGCAGTGAAAAACTCAAGTTTCTAAATCAACGCAATAAAAAGATACGGCGGTTTATATTGCATATTTAGACATTTTCAAGGGAACCAAAACTTAAAACCTACAGGGTACTTCCCATTGACCTAGAATCATGAAATTTGGCAAGAAGCAAGGTTATGTAGCACAAGTAAAGGCAAAACTCCGAAAACGGTAAATTTCGTAAATTTGTAGTAAGTACACATCCGTCCGTCATTACGTTCGTCCGTCTGTCAAGACCCTTTTTCTCAGAAACGCGTCGAGATACAAAGCTGAAATTAATATACACACAATTAGGTCTGCCATCTCTCAAAGCAATAAAAAAAATAAAGTTTCTAAATTAACGCAACAAAAAGATACGGCGGTTTATACTGCATATTTAGACATTTGCAAGGGAATCAAAACTTAAAACCTATAGGGTACTTCCAATTGACCAAGAATCATGAAATTCGGCAAGAAGCAAGGTCATGTAGCACAAGTAAAGGAAAAACTCTCAAAACCATGAGATTGTAGTTAGTTCACATCCGTCCATCCTCCCGTTAGTCCGCCTGTCAAGACCCCTTTTCTCAGAAACGCGTCAAGATATCAAGCTGAAATTAATATCACATATTTAGGTCTGCTATCTCTTAAAGCAGTGAAAAACTAAAGTTTCTAAATCAACGCAATAAAAAGATAGGGCGGTTTATATTGCATTTAGATATTTGCGAGGGATTCAAAACCTATAGGGTACTTTTCATTAACGGAACCCTCGTTGCGCGAGTCGAACTCGCACTTGACCGGTTTTTTTTAAAACTAAAAGCCCATTTCATAACATGTTCTTTCAACAATCTTTTCTTCAAAAGTTAGGTGACAGTGACAATGACAGTATTGCCAGATTACTAAACAACTATTAGGCCACTCCTACACACGTGAATCTAGATTGTGATAATGTGGGGAATCCGGGAAATCGATATAAATCTTTTATGAATAAATGTGATATGGTTTAAATAAATTTTGTTTACATTTGTTGTTTGTAAGTGATACGAAGTTCGCCGGGTCATCTAGTAATCTAATAAAAATCTACAATCCAAGAAAGCAAAACTCGATCTATGCGGGCAATGTCACGGGATATCTATTAGTGTTATATACTAAAACCTTCCCCAGAATGTAACAAACACTTTGCTGAAAACCGCATCAAAATCTGTTCAGCCAAACGCGAGATAATCGCGGACAAACATACATACATACATACATACATACATACATACATACAGGTCGAACAGAGAACCTACTTTTTTTTGAAGTCGGTTAAAAAGTGTTTTATGGATCGTTAGGTTATATTAAAACTCCCTGTAAAATTAAAGTAGGCTCTCGAAATCAAAGTCACCTTATAACTTTCAAGTTATCAAGTCATTATCTTCCTAGCTTTTAATCAACTAAAGAGTCGGTCGGTTTTTTCGTTTAACCAGTTCTTGCTAAAACCATCATATCATATCAGATCTCCACACTCCAGCTACTTAAAGTCAAAGTCAAATCGTTTATTTCCATTAGACCATAAAGGCACTTTGGAACGTCAATTACATTAAAATAGTTGATTCTAGTTGCCCATTCCAACAAGTTGCTTATATGGAGAAGAATGGGCAAGAACATCCTGCCGGGGTTGCGGAATGCTTATAACAGTTACCGTGACCCTGAACATAAAGGGCAATCGAAGGAACATGAGTGGGTTTTAGTCAGTAAGAGCCTGACCCGCCCTCCCGCCGCACCCAGGACGGGAGCAGTCATTGGATGATTTCCCACTCACCAAAAAAAAAAAAAAAATGGGCAAGAACATAATACCTCCATGATACCTATGATTTGACTAATTGTCAGGCTTTCAGTTGCTTTCTACTACCCGTAACGTTTACTAAAGATTTACAAATGACAACTGGATTTAGTGACGTCCTAGGCAAAGATATTGGCCATCACGACATATAATTAATCAACATGCAATGTTTGTTTCCAAGTTAACAAGTATGCATAAAAATTAAGGCCTCCATAAAATTATTAATATGTATTTAGCGGCCCTGGGCTACCGGCCTATTTCTATTGAGCCACCTGGATCAGAAACCTAAATTCAAATTTATGTGTGTTTTCCGGAGTTATCACCGACATTTGGGTTAATCTCTCATGTCACTGATAAGTCTACATGTATGGATAACATGTATAAATATTAATATTATGAATACGATCTCCACGCACACATGTATACTAATTAAAAAATATATATATATATCTAAACTAATATTATAAAGCTGAAAAGTTTGTTTGAACGCGCTCAGGAAGTGCTAGGTCAAATTAAAAAGAAATACTTTTGTGTTTAATAGTCTATTTATCAAGAAAGGCTATAAAACATCACGCTACAAACCAAGGGAGCGGAGTAGTTACCAAAGATGAGGGTGAAACCATAGGCGACAGCTAGTAGTAACATACAATAACGTGTGATTACAGGTGGCAGAAAGCCACATGCTGTGAAGCAATTTGAGTAAGGCATAGGCAGATATACACTGATAAACTATGCCTTAGTCAAATTGCACGTCGGTCGGTCGTCAAAGGTATGTCTATAGGCTTTAATGATGATAGGATTCATCTTTGTCAATAATAATTATATAAAACTAGCATTTTTTTTTTGGGAGTGGGAAATCATCAAATGACTTCTCCCGCCATGGGGCGGGAGAGCGTCTCAGACTTTTACTGACTAAAACCCACTCATGTTCCTTCGAATTTATGGATTTGCCTGCGACTTTGTCCGCGTGGAATAATAGTTCCCGTTTCCGGGGGATTTCTGGGATAATTAATCTATCCTATGTCCTTTCTCGGGTCCCAGACTATGTCTGTACCAAATTTCATTCAAGTCGGTTCAGTGGTGAAGAAGAGACAGACAGAGTTACTTTCGCATTTATAATATTACTAGCTTTTGCCCGCGACTTCGTCCGCGTGGAGTAATAATTCCCGTTCCCGGGGGATTTCCGGGATGAAAACTATCCTATGTCCTTTCTCGGGTCCCAGACAATATCTGTACCAAATTTCATTCAAATCGGTTCAGTAGTTAAGACGTGAAGAAGAGACAGACAGACAGACAGAAAGACAGACAGACAGACAGACAGAGTTACTTTTGCATTTATAATATTAGTAAGGATATAGCATGGATGATAAACTGACTGACCGACTGACTGACTGACTGTTAATATATCAACACACGCGTTGACGCGTGTCCTGAGACATGAAACTTGCAGGGTATGTTCTTTATAAAGAGTAAGTTACCACGAAGAAAATATTTTTGGGAATTCAACTTCTAAAGGAGTAAAATAGTGGATGGTAGTTTCAAAATCGATGCGGGTGAAGCTGCGGGTGAAAGCAAGTTTCAATGTTCTGTTTTTTTTGAAGTACTAGTTGGATTAAAAAAAATTCAGATGCATTTTACAGAGGTAAGTACGGACCAGTAAACAAAAATCCAATAGCGCTGGTCAAACAACGAAAAGCAGCTAATACCTATTATAAAGAGGGCGACTGCAGCTATCAAAAAAGTTGAAAACTTCGAAATAGTTGAACCGGTTTTGATGAAATATGTTTAAGAGCCATTGCTAGTAAGTACAATGTTTCAAATATAAGAAGTGCAATTTGACGTTCCATACTTTTCATTACGACACAACTTTGTACATGCGTAACTCAAAAATTGACATTTATTTCTTTCGTAAAACCACGTAATTTTAAAGTTATTTTTATTTTATCACAAACTGCACAATTCTTAACCACTTAATTTACATTAAAAATTTTCAAACAAAGCAATATAACCATTGTTGACAATAAATAATATTTTTTCTCGACGTCGTGTCAAAGTCACGTAGTAAGGTACGATACCGTAGTGTTGTGACTCTTCAAATTCACTTGTATACCAATAATCGTTAAAAATGACCGAATAATCGAACTTACTAATAACGATCGTTTTCAATGAAAGCGACATTTATTATTTAAATATATTTTTGATGATTTCTAAATGTCAACGAAAAAGCATAGTTAAAATTAAACATATAGTTATTATAATTTTAATAAGTTTTTGTAAGCAAAATCGCTCGTGCTCAAGTCTTGACAAAAAAATATTTTTTCTTTTAATTTGGCAACACTGGCACGTGAGAATTTGAGAATTTCTTTCATCTAAAATTCAGAAATTGACAGTCATAAAATAAATAAATCTATAACTTAAATCGATTATAAATTATAAAGAAATGAAATCAATATCTCGTATAAATCGGATTATCGGATATTGTAGTAATCGATTTTTTTAACCCAATCCCTATTCTTCATTAGGTTAGAAGTGTCAAATTGCACTTCTTATATTTGAAACACAGTAATTTGTAAATGGAATAAATCGGATCCAAATTGATTCACCCATTTAGGGCTTAGTTCCATAGATAGACATACAAGCATAGCGGACATCCCTCCATTTACGTTTTTTTTTTTGGGGAGTGGGAAATCATCAAATCACTGCTCCCGTCCTGGATGCGGCGGGAGGTCATGTCAGACTTTTACTGACTATAACCCACTTATGTTCCTTCGGTTGCCCTTTATGTTCCAGGGTCACGGTAACTATTATAAACATTCCGCAACCCTCTTTTTGCGTCCAAGTTTAATAACAAAGCTGAAAGCATTTAGAATAAAAATATTAGTTTTTTTGCTTGTTAACCAGTTCTGGTGAATAGTAATAAACTATTTATATTTAACTAGTAAAAAAGTATTTAAACTGAACACGAATATAACCACGAGCCGAAGCTAATTATACACGACTGTCTGCCAAGTTTCTGAGAAAGGAACGCCCATCAGACATATTGTCTTTTCCCTTGTGAATTAACACGAAATATTAAAGTAAACCCCATGACATAGTTCTATTGACTAAGACCTATATTTGTGCTATCATAATAAATGAACCTAAAAATACTATTTAAATCTTCGAACACACGTGATTCGAGACACAATAGAAAGACAATAGCAGCGCGACAGCCGGCTGCCGCTTGGTCGTCGAAAGGTTAACATTGTTGAAAGAAATACAAATTTTAATTCTTCGTCATGATAACTTCGTCCATAATTGCACAGACAAAACCTTCGGTTTCCCCAAATAGGTCACCGAGATCGCAGCCAGGATACGGACGCTAAAAAGTCTACATCAGGCCCATGTGGGGCCCAGAAAAACTGTCCGTGTATTGTTCCTTGATAAATACGAAGACAAATTTATTAAGAATCGAGCGAAGAGGTCGTTGAATAACTGTAGATCTTAACATCACGATTCAGTTATACGACGTACATGAACAATGCCATCTATCGCGGTGTTAAGTAACTAAACGAAACGTAATATTGAACAAACTTACTACTACTACTTTAGTTTAGTCTAATTACCTAATAAACGTTTCAACTTTTCCTTTATTGCTCTTTGTTTAGTGTTGAAATTATCTCTAAAATATAGTGTTAGAACTTTAGATTGGGTTTTCTGTTAACAATAAACATAATGTTTTTAATGTTGACTTATTAACTAAGAGTTGGCTTCTTTCCTAGACTTTGACCCAGTTGAGACCCTCGATATTGCGTCCAAAAGTTTAATGGAACAACGTTTTTAGCTGACTTGCTACTTGTAAAAAAAATCTGAAGCTTCACAAGCCTTCTGTCATATATTAAACTAGCTTTCACCTGCGGCTTTACCCTCCAATACTTGACATGATGTCGATATTTCCATCCAAAATTTTCCCTTTTGAGGTTAGAATTTCCAAAAATCCTTTCTTGGTCGTTACCTACTTTTCACATAGACCTCACCCTGCTAGTTTGGGCTGTGCGTTCAACCGTCATTCAATCAGTCAGTCAGTTTAACATATTACTATAATTGTATTGTATGCGATTTTTCTTAGCGTTTCGTAGCGTTCTATTTTGTTAGCGTTGGAGTCTTTACTAAATGGGTTAAACTAAATAAAATAATGATAACTACTACAAAACATTTGTACTCAATAGTTCTGAAAGGCTGCATTTAATTTGCTCCTGATAATAGAACAACCGTAATAATAGGTTCTCGTTTCCCTTTATCTCACCCAGCGTTTGTGGTAGACATTTAGTGTGTGGCTACAAAGTCAGCGGGCTCATGTGATGGCGGCAGCGTCGCGGGTACACTAGCCCCTGCTGCGGCCAAATGTCAATGTGACATCTGTTATTAATGTCAGGTGTCGTTTTACTGCCATGCGAACACAACTAGCCTGTGGCCGCCAAACTATACCATTGCCGGCTTAGGCGGCTAGAAACTCGTACAGAAACAATTTCATAAAAGATACTACGCACATTTATTCAGTTTTATTTAACTTGTGTCCATACAAAACAACGATTTTCCTGCCGGGGTTGCGGAATAGTTCTAATAGTTACCGCGGCCCCGGAACATAAAGGGCAATCAAAAGGACAAGGGTGCCATTAGTTAGTAAAAGTCTGACACTAAAGGCCGGAGAAGTCATTTGATGATTTCATCTTATTATTCGAATACTGAACTTAAGCTGAATAGAGCTAAATACATAATTATGCGGAGTCCCTAAGCTTGATGACTTTTCTCATTCTTACGATGCTTCTATCAACAATGTTGGTCCAGTCGAACTGTATAAGTGTCACCATCGTTCAGCGAAACGAATAGATCTGAATAAGTTTACGTAGACTTTAAATCTATGCATTGTAACGCGTCGCTCGCCGCTCCCGCGCCGCGAAGATCTGACTTCGTGACCACAGCCTTAGAAGCCAAGTCTTTAAAACGCACTGTTTAGTGGAAATTAGGTCCAGGACAACGACCGTCCCTTTGTTATTTAGGCAAAGGGTAGTGGCATAATTCCGTTCCAGAATCTAGTGTTACGTAGGCAGTCTAAATGGAGTTTAGTATAATTTCCAGGTGCTATTTGTTTTTGTATAACTTTAATTGTTAAGTAAACTAAAGCTGCCAGGGAGTTGGTGTGTCAGTGTTTTTGAAAGTCGTTGAGCAATTTGTGTAGGCAGTGAGTGGTATTCAATCTTTCTTTTTAAGGATTGGATAGGTTTTAAGATTCAAATAATAGGTAGTAAAAAGGGTAGTTACGTCATATAAAACTGATACTATAAAAAACATCCTACAAAATAAGAAGTAACTCTGTCTGTCTGTCGGTCTGTCTGTCTATCTCTTTTTCACGCTTAAACTTTTTAATCTAAGATTTCCGGGATGAAAACTATCCAATGTCCTTTCTTGGATCCCAGACTATATCTGTACCAAAATTTAATCGGTTCAGTGGTTTAGGCGTAAAGAAGAGACAGACAGAAGAGTTACCTTCGCATTTATAAAATTAGTATAGATGAGTGGTACGTTGGTACTACAGTACCAGGAAAATTCTTATGTGGTTAGAGCCAATGCTATCTACGTTGAGCAAATAACACGTTAAAAGATTACTTGCACAATTTTAGGAATATTTGCGATCTAGTCAAACTCTATCTTTCTACTCTAAACTCTGTTTGTCATGATTTTAGCATTGTTTGCTACCGAGAGTTACTTGAATAATTACTAAGGAGATTGATTACGGTAAGTGACGTTTTATTTCTTTCTAAACACGGATTTTTTTAGCTAAGCATAGCCTGCACCATGGTAATCAGACAACAAACCAACAAATCTATACTAATATTATAAATGGGAAAGTGTGTCTGTCTGTCTGTCTGTCTGTCTGTATGTTTGTCTTTCTTTCACGGCAAAACGGAGCGACGAATTGACGTGATTTTTTAAGTGGAGATAGTTGAAGGGATGGAGAGTAACATAGGGTACTTTTTGTCTCTTTCTAACGTGAGCGAAGCCGCAGGCGAAAGCTAGTTCTTACATATTTTATTTTTATAGATAAGTTACTAACTTTAGACCAACAGGCCCACCTGTTGACTAGGCGGCCCATTATTAAGTTCTATGTTCCTAAAAAAAGTGATTTATCCATTTAAAAAGCTTATTTAAAAATTGTTAAAGTCTCATGGATACAATTAAACATTCCAATACGGATATCGTAATTGATTCAATATTATCGTAAATTATATTAGTCTGTATGTCAGTTGTCTGGTTATCATAACACAAGCTCTGCTTAGCTTGGGATCAGGTGGCCGTGTGTGAGTTGTCCGAAGACATTTATTATTTATTTATTTATTATTAATTCTAATAGAAAAGAAGTTCTTTTAAGATGCCAGGAAGTCAAACATCCCTATTGTTCTTACTTAATTAGCTTCTGATTCAAGACTTATGGTATTGCATTTATTTTTTAAACCGTGATATCAAAGCCGTTTTACTGAGTTCCAGTTATTCTCATTCCATTTCAGCCAGACTGAGACCGCATTTTTATATTAAGGCTGAATAAAATTTACTGCAAGTGGCGTTAGTGATGCTCTATGCAGATAACTGGTAACTTCAGTAAACAAGCTGCCCATTGCATTTCATAGTCATTATCATGAACTGTAATTAATAAAAAAAATATGTTTTTCATAACGTTACACCTTGTATTTTTTTATATAAAGGGTGACTTGTAATAAGTGTACGATACTTAGACACGTGATTGTGCTCATGATAACCAAAATTTTTTACTATTCCCATAAACCTGAAATCACGAAAAAAAACCGCTGTTATTTTTTAGCTGTTATTTTTTTCGCGATTTCGGTTTTACTCCCATAATAAAAAATGTTTGTAATCATGAGCACATTCACTTGTTTAAGTATCGTACACTAATTAACAGTCACCCTTTATATTATGTAAGAATCGTGGGTGTTTTTTAACTTGGAACAAATACCCGTTGATCGTAATACATATTTATCCGTTCCTATTTATAGCTTAACTAGCTTTTGCCCGCGGCTTCGCTCGCGTTAGAAAGAGACAAAAAGTAGCCTATGTTACTCTCCATCCCTTCAACTATCTCCACTTAAAAAATCACGTCAATTCGTCGCTCCGTTTTGCCGTGAAAGAAAGACAAACATACAGACAGACAAACAGACAGACACACTTTTCCATTTATAATATTAGTATGGATTAGTATCCTGTAGAACAAAAGCCTCTTCTTTTACAGAGCAGACACAAACATTGATCACCATGAAACAAAATCACATATTGGATTGGCGATTTAAAATGTTAAATCAAGTAGCAATTTCTGACTTATACATTCCAGAACTTCTTTAGGTTTCGTTATTACAGTATATTATTTTTAAAGTAAAATTTTAATTGATTTTTAATAGTACTAGCTTTTGCACGCGACTTCGTCCGCGTGGAATAATAGTTCACGTTCCTGGGGGTTTTCCGGGATGAAAACTATCCTAGGTCCTTTCTCGGATCCTAGAATATATTATCTGTACCAAATTTCATTCAAATCGGTTCAGGGTTTAGGCGTGAAGAAGTGATAGACAGACATACAAACAGACAGACAGAGTTACTTTTGCATTTATAATATTTGTATGGATAAGTATGGATTCACTGAGAATCAAAACCTTTTTCCGTTATTCCACGTTTTTATTAATTCAGCCGATAAACCAGAATCTATTGAAAACTAGAGATTCACCACAGGCTTTCAATCAAATAACTTTATGCATGCGATTATGTAGGCTCTGCTTTCAAAATGTTTTTTCATCCTTTTACGGGTATTTTTAATACTATTAGATGACTTCTATTGAAGAGCTATTTAATTAAAACACTTTGTTTGATACAAGACCTTTTGGTAGCGGTTGGTTTAATTTTATTTAAAAACATATTACTGTGAAGAATCACTGTACCTGCAACTTTTCCTATGGGGATTTTTTCATAGATACATAAAGTAAATTGATTAAATAATATCCAACTAGATTGCGAGGATATCAGCAACTACTGAAGCTGAAAACATGAAATAAATTTGGTTCAGAAAAAAAAATTATTTATTCTTAGGACAGCTACAACAAAAGGATAAAAACAATAAAGTTTGCCCCTATGTCTCGAGCTAAACGTCTGATTAATTGTGCGTACGGAAGACTTGTTTGGCCAAAAACTGCCTAAGTTCTTACAAGCAGCACAGAACCTATTAGAAAAGGGTATAGACTTATTATAGTAAATAATAATTAAATTTGTAGGTATAAGTTATGAGATTAAGTTTGTTATGTTTTTGTTTTATTTTATAATTTATTCTTATAGCATTGAATTGGAAAAATTCTGTAATAATGTTATAATTGTATGTAAATAAATAAATAAATAAATATAAAAGACATTAAGCCAATTACAGGTTCTCACGGATAGAAAAATATCAGATAACGGAAAACTGACGATCACTAATTAGCACGACAAAAAGAAAGAAAATTGTTGACTTAAAATTTATTTTTAACTGTTAGGCCACACCCTTAAACTACAAAAATATAAATTTATAACCTAGTAATAGCATTTTCTTAGTGGTGAAAAAATTGAGAAAACTGTATTAAAAATATATTAATATGTCTTTTTTTTTGGGGGATTGGGAAATCATCCTATGACTGCTCCCGTCCTGGGTGAGGCGGGAGGGCATGTCAGACTTTTACTGACTAAAACCCACTCATGTTCCTTCGGTTTCCCTATATTAATATGTCTTACATTATATTACTACTAAGAAGAAGCAGTTCAGGGTTAAGCCCGTAGTAATAGTAAATTACGGTATGTGTAACCTAGCAATGTGGAATTATTATAGATCTGGCCGCAAGTTTCTTTTTTGAACCAGCAATGTATGAAGAATTGCCTGATGTCGTTCGTGCTGTAGCTTTTATAAGACATAGAAGCCCAATAAGAAACGAGTATTTGAAATTCCCCTTGGGTAAAAGTGACATAAAAAAACCAAGAATAAAGCCGAAGAAAAGAACTAATTATATAGTTAAAATTAGTTTCTTTTTATGGTTATGTTAGTGCGGCAACCCATTTTGATTAACCCTTGAAGATTTTAAAAATAAAATAAATAAATATCATGTATTTATTAAAGCATAGACAGTTGAACAAACAGTTTTAAAAAAGGTTTCTCAGAACAAAAAGTTTATTAACCTCTTTCAAAGGCCATTGTTATAAATAAAGGCTGTTTGTGTGAGTACTTATTAGCTAGTATCAAATGGCTTTATCAGAAACCGCCATGTGTAAAATTTAAGCTTCTTATCTTATCAACAAGAAGAGATTTTCTGGAAGCTTACAACGACATACGCGATTGAAAACAGTGCCTACGAGATAATCCGTAGAATAATAATCAAATTTTCTTAACAGCTAAAAATAACAATCTTATATGTCATCGCCCTTTAATAATTTTCAATTAACTTTTGCCTGCGACATCGTCTGCGCATAGTTTTAAACTTTGATAAATAATTTAGAAAATTACAACCACATAAACGGAACTACTCATTAAACAAAATGTTTTCAAAGTAACGAACACGGGTCTTAATCGGTATTTTAACTCTCTGAATTCAGCAGCTTTCAGGAAGGCAAGAACCGGTCAAGAAAACTAAAGTCTTCTTGCTAGCAGTGAGGCAGGTCCAACTGCAACATGATAGCATTGTTATGTTGGACCCACAGAGCGCTGTGGACCCGTAGGTAATTGACCCACAAGTAATAATTATGTCAAGAAAACATTTAATAAATTATTAATATTTGGATTACACGTATTTCTACGTGGCGAAAATATAATTTCTGATACCATAATTATACTACTTAAACGATATTACATAAGATACTTTTCATAATAGAGCGTGTATTACTATTTTTTCTGAGAACAAACGTACTTTAGTATTCAACTTAGAGGTAACAAAAATAATTATTATTTTAGACTATAATTATAGAATAAAACATGTTTTAATTTTGGCTATGTTATTTTCATGTTTAATTATGTTTCTCCTTGGAAATAATTATTTTAATAACACGAGTACTTGTAGAAATAATTGTATTAGGTAAATGAGATTTGAACAGTTATTTTTAGGCTCTGTCACTATTCTTTTGATGGGCAAAGGTTTCTTTTCACTCACAGAAGGCACAGCAATTTCAGTTATTCATACCACTTCTAGTGACCTAGAACCAAATTTGATAAGGAACATAAATAAAGGAACAAAATCTGACAGCAGTAAAATTACATACCCTCGGGTGCGCTAATCTGGCTAGTACTTGGCCGGTTTTTCAGTTAGGTAAAAGTGTAATAAAAATAAATAGGGATGACGACAACACTAAAAAAATGGCATTCTGTTTAGTCCGTCTGATAGATCGGCCAAAAATATGGGACACGTATTTTTTGCTTATTCAAATTAATAAAAAAAAAGATAATGCACAACAAGTTTCCGGAGTGGGGGCTTTTGACGTCACCGTCCTGCAAAATATGTATCTGATCATGACGTCATGCGCAACTTTAACGCACTGTATCTTCGTCATTTTTCGTTTACGAGAAAAAGAAAAAATACGTGTCCAAAATTATAATCTATCTGAGGGACTAATTACTTTTTTTTTGTCGTCTTGCCTATTCTAATAGCCTTATAACAGTACTGCCCTATTTTAAAACTAAGCCACATAATAAGCAGTTTTCAATAAAACATTCCACTATCGTCTGAGATATAGAAAAGGTTTCCAAAGAAACTATTCGACAGCATTGCTATCAAGTGCAAACACCAAAGGAGTTCTTTGTACGAAAAAGATTTATTGGTGAAACCAAAGAAGGCATTTGAAGCAGCCTTTCTAGATAAATTTAAAAATAAAGTACATGACAGAAGAATAACATTCAAGACAATTTTCGAATGTAATTATTTTATAACCCAGTGTTATAGCTTAGATCAGGGCCCTGTTTAATAAAGCTGACAATGCGACATATACGTCAAAAAACTACAAAATTGTCACTTTTCACAACACACATTTCTACAATTTTGTCATTTTTTGACATATATGTCGCATTGTCAGCTTTATTAAACAGGGCCCTGTAAGGACCAAAATTAGAAATCACAAAGGTAATTTCTAAAAGTTGTTACAACATAATATAATTTTGAATATACACACATCAAAAGTGTCTAGGGATATTTTAATTAAACCTAAATAACTAAAATTCTATTAACTTTTTGTTAAGACACCTACACTTTAAAATAAACCTTGTTTAATTGCCTATCTAATCTGATAATAAACTTTTAGATAAAGTTAAATTAAAAAAAAAACTTAGAAGAAGAGGAAAAACTCAACAAAATTTCAATTTAACTTTATTTTTGAAATTTCAAAACCTAAACAACAAAACAATTTTTTTTTTATAAAAATTGTTGAAAACTTAAAATTAATAATTCGTGGATCCACCTAACACTCTCCTGACACATCTGGAGCGGTTCTGCATACTCAAAACAAGGGTGTCAATATCCTGTTGTGGAGTACTGTCCCAAATCCTGCTAAGATGCAAGAAAAGCTGGTTTTGATGCACAATATCAACAGGGAAATTCCTACGAGCTCTTCTCTGAAGCATATTCCAGGCATGCTCAATAGGATTTAAGTCAGGGGATTGTGCAGGCCGGTCTAAAGCTTGGATAACATGCTGTTGTAACCAACTTGTAACGATACGCGCCGTATGTGGACGGGCATTGTCGTGCATTAGCTGGAAATTTTGTCCCATTTGCTGTTTGTGGGGCAAGATTACAGGCTCTAGCACCTCATCTCGGTATTTTCGAGCAGTCATATTGCCTTGTATCCAAACGAGGTCCGTTCTACCGCCGAGACGAATTCCTGCCCAAACCATAATCGTGCCACCTTAATATGCATGAACTTGTTGTGGGTGCTGCAGTCGATTCCAACGTCCAGGTTTTCTCCAAACGCGTACTCTTCGCGAATCAGGATGAAATCCAAACCTAGATTCATCAGTGAAAAGCACAAGTGACCATTGAGAATGGTTCCAGTTTTCGTGTGCAAAAGCCCATTGTAATCTTCATCCTCGATTACCTCTCCTTAGTGCTGATACCCAAAATGGCCTACGAGCACGTAGATTGACTTCATGCAGTCGCCTTCTCAAAGTTTGATCGCTTACCAGCAAACCATACTCTCTCTGTAGCCTTTGAACCAATTGCATCGCCGCTGCATATGGGCTTGCTCTTGGTCCCAGACTTGTCCGAGGGCATAGACGGGGCCTACGATGGAGCGAGCTCACCCAAAAGATGCCTATGCACTCTTCTCTTGAATACATCCGGGTTATATGCTTTTGGAAACACAGACGCCGGCAGAGAATTCCATTCCTTTGCGGTGCGCATAATAAAGGATTTCGAAAAACGCTGCGTGCGGATTCGAGGAATATCGACCAAGAAAGGGTGGTATCCTGCCGTACGTCTGGATGTCCGGTGGTAAAACGGAGACGGGGGAATGAGCTCGTGTAGCTCATGAGCACACTCACCGAAGTGCAATCTGTAAAACACCGCCAGGCAGGCAACTTTACGCCGATGTGCTAGAGGTTGCAGTTGGGCCACCAGCTTCTTGTCGCCAATCAACCTCCTGGCTCTGCGTTCTACCGAATCCAATGCGGCTAGTTGGTATTTGGCTGAGCCATCCCATAGGTGACAGCAATACTCCATACACGATCGGACTTGAGCTTTATAAAGTGTTAGAAGCTGTCCCGGCGTGAAATATCGCTTAACCTTGTTAAGGATGCCCAGCTTTTTCGCCGCAGTCAGTGCTTTGGACTCGATGAAAGCGGCGAAGTTGAGGTCAGAACTCAACTCCATGCCAAGGAGTTCTAGGGAGCCGGTTAGATTTACAGGTGCACCTCGGAAAGTAGGAGCCAGGTCAAATGGGCTCCGTTTAGCGGAGAACAGACACGCTTGCGTTTTGGCGGCATTGAACTGCACTAGATTGTGATCGCCCCATTGGGACACACGGCTCAAGGCAAAGTTCACTCGCTCTACCATGGCCTCTCTCTGTGAACGTATATCGTCCCTACTGTCTTTTGCGCTGGCCAGATATCTCTCTACAACGGTACTGTCATCTGCGTAACCGACTATGCTAGGATTTAGCATATCGTTTATATGGAGCAGGAATAGTGTTGCAGAGAGGACAGACCCTTGAGGAACACCGGCATCAATGGCCATAAGGTCAGAAGAGCAGCTGTCGACGACCACTCTTATCGACCGTCCCGTTAAGAAGTCTGATACCCAGCAGCAAAAGTCAGCAGGGATGCCATGAGCAGGAAGCTTGCTAAGGAGACTAGCGTGCCAAACCCTGTCAAAAGCCTTTGAGATGTCGAGCGAAACGGCAAGGGCTTCGCCGTTTTTCTCAATGGCTTCGCCACAGCAATGAGTAACATACACTAGAAGATCTCCAGTAGACCGACCACGGCGAAAGCCATATTGCTGGTCACTGAGTAGATTGTTGTCTTCTAGGTATGCCAACAATTTGCTATTTAGAACCCTTTCCATGACTTTACAGAGCATGGAGGTGATGGCGATTGGTCGATAGTTACAGGGGTCGGCACGGCTGCCCTTTTTGGGCACTGGCTGCACATTAGCAAGCTTCCAGGATTTTGGCACCGTTCTAGTTTGGAGAGAGAGGCGGTATAGACGTGTCAATACAGGCGACAACTCAGGCGCACACTGCTTAAGTACTCGCGCAGGTATTCCATCTGGTCCGCTGGCTTTATTCACGTCTAAATTCAGCAGAACCCTCCGTACCTCTTTTTGGTGAACAGCAATATCCTTCATTGAGGAATCGCAATGAGGTAAAGTAGGTGGTTGATAGAGGCCTGCATCAAGACGCGAGTTGCTCGCAAATAGAGAAGCAAACAGGTTCGCTTTCTCTATCGCTGAGTGGGCCAGCGTACCGTCGGGTTTCTGCAACGGTGGAAGTGTGGGACGGCAGAAGTTAGATTCGACCGCTTTGGATAGGGACCAAAATTGCTTGCTACCAGGAGGGTAGGACGCAAGTCTGGCCCCTACTCGACTGATATGGTCAAATCGAGCCTTCCGAATCACCTTTTTGCAGGACTTGGCGGCAGCATTATAGGCTTTCTTCTTCCTACGAACCCTCTGGGCCCTTGCTTTGGTGTCGCGGGCTTGCACCCAAGCCAGGTATGCAGACTGTTTAAGGGCCTCAGCCCGAGCACAATCCGCAGTATACATAGTTGACTTCGTGCAGCATTTACTATGAATCGGTCCTGTACATGTGTTGTAATGCGTTGAGGTCCTCGGTGCCGTTCCACCACTTCCTCTGTGACACGATAACATGACCAAAGCCTGGATATAACGCTCTGACTGGTCTTCATGGCTTCAGAAACGGCAATTATGGGACAGTATTCCACAACAGGATATTGACACCCTTGTTTTGAGTATGCAGAACCGCTGCAGATGTGTCAGGAGAGTCTTAGGTGGATCCACGGAATATTAATTTTAAGTTTTCAAGAATTTTTATAAAAAAAATGTTGTTTTGTTTAAGTTTTGATGTTTCAAAAATAAAGTTAAGATTGAAATTTTGTTTGAGTTTTTCCTCTTCTTCTAAGTTTTTTTTTAAATTTAACTTTATCTAAAAGTTTATTATCAGATTAAGTAGTCTATTAAACAAGGTTTATTTTAATGTGTACATGTTTTAACAAAAAGTTAATAGAATTTTAGTAATTTAGGTTTAATTGAAATATCCCTAGACACTTTTGATGTGTGTATTTGGTAAGTTATTATATACTTTGATGTTCCTCTAGTCTAAGTTGAATAGCGATTTCTGCGTTTTCTAGGAATTCAATTTTGAATTTAATCTTTATATAAGAACATTTTGAACGAGAATAACGTCGTACCTATTACTTAAATAAATTGAATCCACTGTCTAAGCGGAATTCACTATTCAACTTTCCTGGATGGCCTATTTTGTTTCTTGGTCGCGATTGTTTGGATAAAGATGTAAAGTTATTTGTTCTTTTGTTATTAAAGAGTATGATGACACGGTTGTTGCTTCTCTCTAGTTAAACTAAAACTCAATTACAAAACTATAGTGGCTGATTAGTGGCAGGGCAGCTGTTCATCCTGGTTGTCACGCAAAGATATTTGACGAAAGAAAGTATGAGTATCTTTGGATTCAATGTATTGTGTTACCCAGTAACTGAGTACTGAGTAGTGTACGTTTTGATAGGCAGTCGTTGCATATAAAACACTGGTATTCAGATGCCCGTTAGATTTGAAGCTGACTGTAATATAGTTAAGAAAACGCTGAAAATGAGATTAACCTCATAAATACTTAATCTGACAAAAAAACTATAAGTTTTTATCTAAACCGTCTCTAACGAACTAACTTCTGTACAAAGGTTAAAGTTTCTTTTGCACGGTACACACGTCAACGATTTATCGCTACGATTTGACTGCGCAGTTTGTTCGTACAGTTTTATCGTACAAAGAAATTGGCGCAGATATTAAGTTGTGGTGGTGTGGACACTCGATAAACATAAACCAATGCGCAATCAGATCATCATCTCCCTAGCCCTTTCCCAACTATGTTGGGGTCGGCTTCCATCCTAAGCGGATTCGGCTGAATACCAGTGTTTTACGTGAAGTGACTGCCTAACCTCCACAACCCAGTAACTGGGCGACACGATACCCTTTGGTTAGACTGGTCAGACTTTCTGGCTTTACCAGTAACGACTGTCAAAGTTCTACGAATAACAGTCGGTGCTAACGGCTTTACGTGCTTTCCAAGGCACGGGATGTCAGTGATGTCCAAGATAAACTTTAGAAAGTACATATGAATTGAAAAAGTCACATTGGTACTTGGCCCAGATTTGAACCTACAACCTACTCCTCTCTCCCCCCTCCTACAATCTCTTACACGAGAGGCCCTTACCCACTGGGCCATCACGACATTCCAATGCGCAATCAGATCGTACCGATAATTCCTTGTCGTGTGTACTTAGCATAAGAGATAGAAAAAAGTTATACCTAGTTCTCATTAGTCCTGTAAATAGCAATGGAACAATTTTATGGTCCTCGTATCTTTTAACTGCGGGACGGTAGTAAAACAGTTTTATCAAGAAACTTGGAGACCTGGTTCAGGTAAGTTTTAACACTTAATTAAGAAGAACCGCGAACTCATCAAGCCGCGTAGCTACCATTTTTGTAATCCAATATAAGTTTTATCTAGGTTTACCGACTGTTTTATAAATTCCTGTTGTTTTGTGGTTTTACCGTCGACTGTGTCAAAGAATGGAGATTTTTTTATATCATTGAATACATGCATAAAAATTATTAAAAAACAAAAAACCCGACTGCGTGAAAACTAATTTAAAAAAATGCGTGAATAATATAACTTAAATAAAAACTGAAAAGAAAGAAACAAGCCCAGCAGTTTAGAATAGAACAGAACGACTCACAGTCGGGGCCGGGGCCGAAGTGTAGAAGCTGACGACTGAAAACGTTCACTGCCGTTTAGGGACTTCGCACATTTTATTCAGCTTATGTCCAAAGAAAACCACGACTTTATACAAAAGCTGAAGAGACGCGGAAAGCTAAACGGACGTGTACGCGTCTTTCCTGAAAATGATTGCTGGTAGACCAGACTGCCCCATCCAAAGACACTGGTCGGAATAAGCTTTAGGATTACATAATTAGTACTAACAACACTAACATAGTATATTAAATACATTCTGTTACTAACTCACTAACAGCGTTATGGACACTTTGGGTCTGAAATAAAGATATTTTATTTTATACTAGCTGTCCCCTGCTGCGGGTTCACCCGCATTTTTCGTTACTGCTCCGCTCCCGTGGGTCGTAGCGTGATGATATATAGCCTATAGCATTCCTCGATAAATAGGCTATCTAACACTGAAAGAATTTTTTGAATCGGACCAGTAGTTCCAGAGATTACCCCCTACATACAAACTTACAAACCTACAAACTTACAAATTTTACCTCTTTATAATATTAGTATAGACTAAATCGTCGTTTTCTAAGCTGAATTGAGCTGAATAAATGTGGGTAGGCTCTTAGCTTGACGGCTTCTCTAATTTTTACCAACCGCGTTGGTTGATAGAAGCCGAACTGTATAAAACCGCAAGTTAAACACACTTACGTGTCGTGGCGTGTCGTGACGCGCCAGAAGCATATCGGTTTCATTCATTTAGTATGGTTAGAGACATATGTGTTTTGTCAAATGTATGAAAACGCGCGCCACGACACGCCACGACACGTAAGGCTGAGGCTACAGTAGGCAGCGATTTGCGATGCGACTGGAAGAGCGAAACGAGATAAACGTGGTATGGCTACATTATAAGCGAAAATCTGGCGTATATTCGATTCAATTTTGCTGATACGTCGATGTAGCCGGTGCCGTGATTACAGTATTGTAGCTCCTGTCGCATAAAGAAATCAAAGATCTCTAGTAATATTTGATAAACGGTGTAGCCATACACGGTGAGTATCCATGCATTTGTTTCAATCGCTCATGTGTCGCAGCTCGCGGCGCAGGCTAGTGTAGCCTCAGCCTAAGTGTGTTTGCGGCTTTAGTGTGACCAAAATCGATCAGCGAAACACGAATACAGCTAAATGTGCGTAGTCTCTAAACCAATGCATTGAAACGCGTCGCTCAACGCTGAAGCGCTGAAGCATTGTTAGACATCTACACTACCAAAGGCCTTGCAGCGTTGATATAAAGCTGTAAGTCACAATGTGCTTGTAATTTTACCAGCACCGTTCCCTCCGTCAGAATACGACTTTATGCGGTTTATGTAAGTAAATTGGTTGTACTTCTCCATGAAACTCACTATTAAAAAAACCACTGTTACTTTATGTGCACTCAAAAATAAAGTTATCAATTCGAATATTTATAAGGCAATTTAAAACGTTGCTCTGGGACCAACTTGGTTAATGTATTAAGCTTTCGTCGACCAAGCGACAGCCGGCTGTCGCGCTACTATTGTCTGTCGATTGTGTCTCGAATCACGTATGTTCGGCTTAATGAAAAATGAAAAAAAAAATGTTAAAAATTACCATTTAAATCGATATTCGAACTTGACCGAAAAGTCTAGTTCAACCGTCAAAACTGCGTGAAAGGCAGGAAAATCGTTTGTCCTTTACTAGGAAGATATATAACAGAAACGCTTTTAGGAATTCCTAAGCCGGTCATGACATAATATGATTAATTAGGCACTAAAGAGGTTTCAATATCATGACTCAACGGAAAGTAACGAAGCAACTAATTCATCATGCCCAAGATAATGGTCAACTTGAAGAATTTCCAAGAATTGTCTAAACTTGCAAGCTATTGAGAGTTTCTAAACTTCAGAGATCAATGACCTAACAACACAATGACTTAAATGGTGACAATAGACGGATTAAATGAATCTTTAATTTGATTGAAATGGTAGAGGAAGAATGGGTAGAAAGACCGCGGAAAAGTTGAATGGATTGTGAAAAGAATTACATGAAGGAAAAACGGGCCTGTTGGTGTAGTAGTTAGTAACCTTGACTGCTAAGTCGGAGGTTTGTTCTATGGTGAAAAAAAGGACAAACTTCAGATTTGAGTGGACGCATTTGTCAAAAATCGTTTAGTTCAACTGTAAACGTAAAGAGCCCAACGTCTTGACGAACAAAACCAAAGTAAAGGCTTTCGGCTAGGCCGCATTAAGTACTCAAACCGTCAGACATTTTAAAATAAAAAGCCAGGTTCTCAAAGATTCTTAAAAAGATTGAATTTCAAAAGGACCAAACAGTTACTACCAAATAAATACTTAGGCTTCTTAAACATGTCCCTCATGATAAATGAGTGACATGTTTATGTACGTAGACGTTACTAACGCACGTACTTTGGCTTAGCTGGGGTGTAAGTGGCCCTACCATCACCTCCAGGGTCAAAGTCAACCTCACCTGCACGTGGTGTACCCTGCTGATTCACAGACGAGGCTCTGATGGACCAAGTCTCTTCACAAAGGGGAGACCATCGCAGTCATAATTATGTCATATATTTTTGTTATATATCTTTCTTCGTTTGAGATATTATAAAATAAAAAAGGTCGTGGCATAATTGTGGTGTGTTCTCCACAAATGCCATTAATAAAGAGTTGAAGTTGAAGTTGGCTTAGCTGCGTTCCGTCTCTATCACACACTTGACGTATGGCAGTTGTGTAACAGTGACACTGATGGTGAGATAAATACTACGCTACTAAGCACTGACTTTCGCTTAGCCATGTTCCCGTCTCTATCGTACACTCGACGCTTTGCAGTTGTGTAAAAGTGTCAGGAAAGTACTAAGCCAAAGTCAGTGCTTAGTAACGTCTATTTATCTCGTTATTAGTTTATCTACGACTACATTTGACTATGATGTATACTTATTTTTGTTTTTACACAACAATCTTATTGACCCTCGAACACACGTGATTCGAGACACATTATGAAGGTCATTTTTTTATGACTATGTTTTTTTTTCTGATAGTTTGTAGCAGTTTATGCAGCCCACCTAATGTTCTTACTTTGGTGTTTTTTGACTTATACTCCTTACTTTTTAGTTGAGCAAAATGATTTTTGACAAGTACTTGTGCTCGGTCTGGACCGCTTCACTCAAAACTATGCCCTTTAGTAATAGGCGAGACGACGAAAAAAAAGTAATTAGCCCGTCAGTTAGATTATTAAAAAATATTGGACACGTATTTTTTTTTTCTCGTAACTGAAAAATGACGACGATACAGTGCGTTGAAGTTACGCGCAACGTCACGATCAGATACAATTTTTGCATTACGGTGACGGAACTCCGGAACTTTGGTGCTCTATATCATTGTATTTTTTTATTATTTTGATCAAGCAAAAAATACGTGTTCCGTATTTTTGGCCGATCTACAAGACGGACTAAACAGAATGCCATTTTTTTTATGCTGTCGTCATCCCTATTAAGAAAGCACCTCAGTTATTAACCTACAGAGTAGTCGGCTAGGAAACACCTATCTAAATCAAAGTATTGACGTATAAAAGTGTTATTTCTAACCGATTTGCAAGATCAATTATGTTATTTAATCAAAATCAAAGTCAGACTGTTTATTTTAATCAGACATTTAAAAATAGTTTAATTCTAGGCGTATAATTTTGATTTTGGTAAATAGTATTCACCTGCGATTGTAAGTGTGAAGATAGTTTTTATGAATCTGCTCTAAAAAATTTTACTGGAGAGCCAACATCAAGGAAATAATTAATTTAAGTACATAACTTAATATAATGAGTCCTCTGCTGAAATATTTACTCAAACGATAAGTACGTAAGCCATAAATTCTCATTACGATAAAAGTGTCAGAAGCCAGGTGTGACGGTTGTAAATGAAGTTACCGTTCGCGTGAATCAATCAAGAAGTTCTATCTGGGAGTCGTGAAGGCTAATTGAATGACATTGGGACGTCATAAGTATGTTTTGTAGAGCTTATATGCTTAATGGTAATTAAATGTTTGATGATTTTAAGTTGAATAATTAATGCTCCCGCCTCTCGTGTGAGTGGTAGTGTACTTCCTAAGGTTTATCTTGGACATGACTGATATACCGTGCACCGGAAAGCACGTAAAGCCGTTTGTCCCGGTTGTCATTCGTAGAATTTTCACAGTCGCTATGAGTAGCCAGAAATCAGAAAACCTGACCAAAACCATCGATATCACTTTGATTGATTGATTTGGCATTACGAGGCTATACTAATTTTTTTTTTTTGCAAGTCAAAGATATGAAAGATTTTCATCATTATGACCAAAATAAAAAATCGTTCTTAATAAATAAATAAATAAATATCTTAGGACAACTCACGGTCATCTGATCCCAAGCTAAGCAGAGCGTGTGTTATGGTAACCAGACAATTACTGATAAACATACTTATATACTTTGTAAATACATACATAGGTATTATAAATAATTTCACAGTTCAATTGTCTAGGCGAGAATAATATTAAAATAAGAATAACGATTGTCATTACTACCAATTTCGTTCCTATAGTAGTTACTAATTATTGCTAGGCACCTGGGCCTAGAATAGAAACTTTTCTAAAGCAACAGCTGCCACTAAGAGTTTGCCATTAGAATTTTAGAGAATACTATAACATTTTACAGTCGTAATATTTTTGTAAATGTTCGTGATAGCTTTAGTATCTTAGGCGTCTGTAGCTTATACATAAGTTTTGGTACTGAAAATGTACTAAGTAATGTAACTTTTCAATTATTATCAACTAGCTCTTCTCCGCGGTTTCACCCGCGATATTAGATTTTTGGTTACTAAAAAAAGAAGATTTAAAGTATTCTATGTCCGTCCCCTGGTATAATTTTGAATAAACGTATAATATTTGGCGATGTCGTCCGACATCGCCCGACTTCGCCCGATGTCACCAGGGACACAAGTCGCTCGACAAATGTTCCTAGTAGGGACGAGGCTTTAACCAGAAAACCCGACAATCAAAGGGGTAAAAACGATAGTTTTACCCGGAAACTGGATTGTGGAGGTCTGATAGTCAGTCGCTCCTGTGATTTGACTGTACTCTATGTTTTAGGTCCGTAGATCGTCCAAAGGAAAAGGCTTTGATAATATTTTCAAGTTGACAAACATGAGTTTAGAATTATCATTTAAATACCTATACGAAGTTGCAGTGACAAAAGCGTTTAGTGATTTGTGGAACAAACAGTCCGAAACTTTCTTCTTTATCATTTTATTACCAAAACGTTTCATCAATAAAAACGATATTGATGATAATGTTGAATAACGCTGATGATGAATAATAATTATGACAAACAAGTCTTCAATCTTTATCAGAGAGTTAAAATGTTTTACTCATGTATCTGTTTTAATTATGCAATACCGGCAAACTAATAAATTTACCTTTTCTAAATCGTGATCAGTTCACCAGTCAAACAAATCTCGAATCAAACTCTATCTCGTCAGAGCTCGTTGGGATACTGAAAAAAAAAAATCCCAGGAATAGTCAAAATAATTCGTAACTACAATAAAGATCCCAAGAAGATTAATTACATCTGACGAAACGTAATTGCCTCTCGTAATCAAGTTTCCAATTTCAAAACAATCCAATTTCTGATGATTCTAAACAAACCAACTTAAGATTTTGAACACACAAAAAACCGCCTTCTATTTGCTTCGAAATGATTACTCGACTCCGTTCCGTATCTTGTTGGTAACATTTTAATTACACAAGCTTTATTCTGTGTTCTAACATTTTGTGAACTCATTGTTTGTGCAAAACTTTCATGTGATCAGCGGATCAAGGCTAAACAACAGTCCCTTTTAATCCTGGATTAAGAAATAAATTCCCCAACTTCTATTTAAGGGAACCAATCTGTGCGCGAAACATCCTAACAATAGGTAGACTTTGTTATAAATGTTTGTCGTATCTTTTCTAGTTTCGGTGAAATACATAATATACTAAATATTGTGTTATTTCGACAAAAAACTGAAACCAGCGTCATAAATAGTAATACCTAAACTAAAGCTTGCATAGTTAGTTTTCTTACTCCTTTGAACACGCGTGATTTGAGACACAATAGAAAGACAAAAGCAGCCCGATAGCCGGCTGTCGGTCGTCAAGAGGTTAAATTATTAACTGATTTTTAGTATTTCTTGACTATTAGCGATCTGTTCGAAAATTTTGATGCTTATAAAATAAACTGTACATTGTACACTGTTCTCAAATTTGTTTTATTTTATACGTAAGCAAATTACATAATTATGTAAGTGCCACATGCAATGTAAAACCCTATTTTTGTACGTATTGGTAATCTTAGTTTATCCTGAAGATTGTCAGAACAATGAACGAATTTCGGCCCTTATTTGAGAAGACTTTTCAACGTTTGCATAAGAAACTTGTGAAAATGTAGCCTTTTTTAAATAGATTCTTAAAACCTATTGAATACAAGAAGTTTAAAATTCTAGCTAAACTAATTCAAACCGCAAGCTGTTTTGATAAGGTTCATATTTGTTGAGATAAAACCTTGTTAATAAACATGGCTTAGAATTCATTCAAACCATACAATATTAGCTTTAAAAAATATCACACGGAACACTCATCAACAATATTGATATTAATGAAATTCCTGTTTTGGCCTGAACGGGCAAACCACAGCGGCCGAAAAACGTACTACGAATAACACAAACTAGATCTCGTAATCTTTAAAGGTTGGCATGTTTTTGTAGGATAATTAGGTCTTATACAACTTAAACACGTTTTGTGAACTAAGATCTAGATTAATTGATCCACTGTCAGCTGGTTCGCTATAATTTAATTAATTACGTCAAACTAATTCAACATGCCAAATGTGTTACGTTGGTAGGGTTCCCACACTCAAAAATTAAAATATATTTTTTACTTTTTTTAAACAAACTAAGAAAGGTGATTAATGCTTTTGCTGTCTGAGAAGAGGTATTTGCTCTTCAGTGGGGCTATATTTTGTATTATTCATTTATATTTATTTATTTAAATATAAAACATATTAAAAAAAACTATTATGAATAAACAAAAGCACTTAATAATATATAGAAGCACAACGGCTCGCATGCCAAGTCAAGATATTTGTTAATATTTATATTATTATTGAAAACGTTTATCATTAATTAAAAAGATGAGAAAACCAGGACGGTGAAGAGAGAACAAAAGCGGTCCGTCGCTGAATATCATATTCTCATGCAGTTATAGGTTGCATGTTGCGTGTTGGTGTTACGTAAGAACTGCAAGTGGCGCGCGCATTGTAACATAATGACCTTAACAAGGCATTTTAACCCTTCGTTACTGTCTGTGACTCGTAATCACAAACGCTACTGTTAACCTCGTAAGGTCCAGAGTAGAATTCTAAGGTAGTGCAATAATCGTTATTGGGTTTTTCAATTAGGAAGTTTTCAGTTTTTTTTTGCCGGAGTTTTAGAAATAAAAAGCAATGAAGTGAATGACACCCGTATGCCTTCTGGAGGACACGGTCGAGCACACAGTCGAGGTGTGCCGCGCATGGGCGGAGCATCGACGTGTCCTCGTAGAGGCGATCGGCGGCGGTGACCTCTCGCGCCCGGCGCTGGTTCAGGCCATGCTTCGGGGCGAGACGGAATGGGATGCCGTCGCCTCCTTCTGCGAAGCAGTTATGCTAGTGAAGGAGGCGGCGGCGCGCCAGAGGCAACGACGAGCCTCTCGCCCCGGACTAAGACCCAGGCGATGACGTCGAGAGTCGCAAGACGACTACCGGCCACCGTAGGCGCGGTTCTGCGGATGGCGAGCGATGGGTAGCTCGCCGCCCGGCTAGGACCAGGACCGCGTAGACGGCGCGTTTTGTTCCACGCGCGCCTCAAAGAGAAGGAGTCAGCACAGGAAGGGGCCCAACAGGGCCGACGCCTGCCGGGGTTGCGGAATGTTTATAATAGTTACCGTGACCCTGGAACATAAAGGGCAATCGAAGGAACATGAGTGGGTTTTAGTCAGTAAGAGTCTGACACGCCCTCCCGTCGCACCCAGGACGGGAGCAGTCATTGGATAATTTCCCACTCACCAAAAAAAAAAAAAACCCCTGTGCCTTGGAAAGCAAACAAAACCGTTAGTAACGGTATCAATCGTAGATCTTTAACAGTCGTTGTAGGAAAACCTTGAAGTCTTGGCACGTATTACCTCTTGTGTCCGGTTCCGGTTAGGTTCGGCTGGAGCCCCACCCTAACATAGTTGGAAAGAGGCTAATGAGTTAATAATTATAGAGAGCTTTAAAAAAATAAATAAATAAAAATAAAATAGTTTTTAATTCAGATAAACAGCAACTTTAAAAACCCTCAAAAAAATTAAGATATTTTCGGAGCGTATGTATACGAAAATATCGTCAATTACTAACTTAAGGACTTAAAAAATCTCATTGCAACTGCTACACCTCTAGTGCTTGTGGGCGGCGGTGTTTTTCTACTTGACATGTGTGCTCATTGCTTGCCCCTTTTCATGTAATAAAAAAGTAAAACAGAGCTTGCATTTTTTTTACCCAATAACAGCTATCATAAGTGCAAATATTGTAAGCCAGATCAAGCCGCTTCAATGGGAAATATTACGCAGAAATAAAATACTGAATGCTAAAATAGCTAACAGACCACATGTATACGACAAAAAAGAATAGTCACCGCAATTCTAGAGACCTCCAATTGCATTGTCGTCCTAGAAACAAACATCTCATGCGTCTGTTATTACTCTGGCACTCATATCCTTTACCGGTATACAACATTGCTAGTTGCATCAAAATCAGTTTTTGTTAAACACAAGTTTGATAGTAGCACTTCTCTAGATGACACTCTTTTACAAAAAGATCTGCGACTACCAACAAAGGAAGATAAAATATCGCCACCGCACGTTTTAGTACACCAAACCCAATTAACATTTAGTACAAGAACAATTCCGATATGAAATATGGGATGACGTCATCATAATTACTTAGGCACCTGAAATGTAGGTTATCTGTAATTAATTTATTGTTACAATCCCATCCAACAATTTTAGCACGTGTTCGGCAGCGTGAATACACTTTAATTAAGTTGTATATAAAAATCAATGTTATAACAAAATTCCTTGTGATATATTAAAACTAAACGAAAGGAAATCTAAAACATATATTAAGAATAAATTATGTCAACAGGCATATTATAAATTGGAAGATTGTATCCATGATAAGAATGCTTGGAAGCATGCTGGTCCTGCTTCATAGGATAATCTACAGTGTAGACAAAACCAAACTGGTGGCTAATTTTTTAAACTGATAATGATTAACTACTTTTACAATTATAATTAGTTTTTTTTTTTGACGGAAATGGTTTTGACATTATAGGTATACATTCTTCTCTACACACTTAACAATGTACAAATAATATTGTAACAACATTATTTTAAAAAAGTAAGTATGGAGTTTCTTGCCCATTCTTCTTTATACGAATCAACATTTTGGAATGGGCAACTAGATTAATTTTTCTTAGTTTTGACGTTGTAAAGTGCCTTTTAAATGGTCTATTACAAATAAATGATTTGGGTTTGAGTATAAGGAGCATCACATAATTCCCTTTGTCCTGCTATCAATTTAATACAAAGTAATCACTTAAGCGTGTAAACGCGATAGGTATCTACAAACGCTCCCAATTTACCCAATAATAGTAGTTTCTAAACCTCATTTCGGTACGATAACCACTTTCAATGAAGATTAGACAACAAAATTAAATAAATAAAATAAAAATTCTTTATTGATACAGAAACCTTTGACTTTGCTTAAGACTAGGATACATAGCTTGGTTAACTAAAGGTTGTACAAATAATGTAACCCTGACTCCTAAACTAGGTGATCCTGACAACAAAATTGCAAATAATATAATTCGTAAAGGGTGTATGCAAAGCACTCGCTATTCTCTCACTCCAGTAGTCCGATGGGACCCCAACCCGATACAATCAGGAAGGTATCAGAAACAACAAGAATATACTGACAATCAGGAATATCAAAAGTCGCACGAAACTATCACACTGACAAATTATCTATGACTTTCTCTCATCAGGAACACCTCACCTTCCTAGATCCGTACTAATATTATAAATGCGAAAGTAACTCTGTCTGTCTGTCTGTCTTTCTGTCTGTCTGTCTCTTCTTCACGCCTAAACCACTGAACCGATTTGAATGAAATTTGGTACAGATATAGTCTGGGACCCGAGAAAGGACATAGGATAGTTTGCATCCCGGAAATCTCGCGGGAACGGGAACTATTCCACGCGGACGAAGTCGCGGGCAGAAGCTAGTAGTTTATAAAATATACTTTGATCGCTAACTTTGTGGTTTATAAGCGTTAAATTTGACCAACTCTTCTAACATCCTACTTCCAATTTCATAATTATTATCTACTTTCAAAATATTACTAATGTGAAAGTTTGTTACTCTTTCGCGCAAAAACGACTGGCCAGATTTAGATGAAACTTACATAACATCACGCTATGTCTTACTGGTGCGGAGCATTAATCAAAAACACAACTCGGCCAAAACCGCAAGAAACAGCTAGCTTATAAAAAAAATATCGTCATTATATCTCCTCCACCATCATGACTTACGCCATGAGAATTAATGTAGCAGAACAAAACGTATTAGTTTAATTTTTCAGAAAAAAATATAATATGACAGGCCATTGTGTCCGCTACGCGAAAAATTTATTTGTAAGTCTCTCAAACGTAATATATCCATGCAAAAGATAAAGTATTAAAAAATCGAAGCACAAAGGTCAAATTTGTAAAATAAAAATGTATTTGTATTTTCAGTATCCATTTTAGGAGGTAAAAACTAATTTGGCTTCAAAACGGATTAAACCAACAAACCGGTGGCGGTCATTAAATTAGAAGCTAAATTGATTTAATTTTTATCAGGCGAAATTAAACCACGTCAAAATGCTATTGCGTTTTTAGTTAACATGCTGTTGACACCAAATAAACTGCGCATTTTGTTTATGTAGATTAAAATAATAAATTTTACAAAATACTTTTATTTTTCGTCAACAAGACTGGCCCGTATGTTTTATTCAGATTATATTAATATAATCTGCAATATTAATATTGCTAAATGTTTTTGTTTTTCGAACAACTAACGTAGCACTCACATATCATTTAGATTACCTATATTAATTTTGCCTAATATATTTATTTTTTGACACCAAAAGCGGTACGCGTATTTTATTTAGGTGATATTATTTAGCAAAATACGTTTAGTTTTTGACAACAAAAGGGTCCAAAATTCTTCTTACACATGAAATTCTACTACAGTATGTGGCAGCTGTCACGCAAAGAATTTTGATAACACTAAGAAACAAAAGGCCGACTCCTTTTGTTTCTTACTTCTTACGAGGATTATCAAAGAAACAATATATTGAACAGTGATACTAAATTTTGGAAAACCTTACTCCATTTTTAGGATATTTGTAATAATGACTTACTTGTATCTCTCATCGTTTATCTAAATCTGTATAACGATTTTTATTGACGATTATGTACAAGCAAGATAATAAAAAACTTTTTACAAAAAAAAAACAACCGACTTCAAAAAGTAAAAACTTAAAAATAACTTAAATTTCGGAAGTCGGTGTCTTTTCTTCTGCCAGTCAATTTGTGTTGCCACCGACTTCCGAAATTTAAGTTATTTTTAAGTTTTTACTTTTTGAAGTCGGTTATTTTTTTTTTTTGTAAAAAGTTTTTTATTTTTTACTTTTTAGTGTCGAGTTAAAATTTTGTCCTGTTTTTAAACAGGACAAAATTTTAACTTATGAGCCCAAACACGACTACTGTGCTGTAATTTCAAGGTTTGTACTTTTTCTGATGCTCCTGGCTTCAGCATCAGGTCTCTATGTACTTCGGTGTTCCTCATTAACAGTACGTTTATCCACACATCGAGCCCTTTTCAATGAGCCTAAACACGATATATCTGCTGTTATTTGTCGAGGAGTTAGGTACTCTGCAGACTATCCTGACTGCAGCATCAGGTCATGACTTGATGATCATGAGCCCAAATGTGGCAAATGCCCTATCAAACATCAAAACAATTTACTAAAACAGTCCTTGCCTTCGAGTAACTTCTTACTGTTAAGGAGCTGTACCTTCCATCATCAGCTCAGCTAACTGAGATGGTGACAACCATACGCAAATACTCAAGATACTTCATAAAATATGCGAAAAACAATAAGTGAGCCTATAAAATTTGAGGGTTGCCTTCGATTTCTCTAAGATCCCATCATCAGATCCTAACTTGGTGACAATGGGACCACGTCAGAACTATCTGCTTTCGAACAAAAAAAGAATTTTGAAAATCCGTTGACAATTGACGGAGTAATCGATGAACAAACATACAAAAAAAAACATACAAACAGCCAAACATAGTACCTCCTCCTTTTTGTGAAGTCGGTAAAAATAGCACCGCATAGAACTGCGCAATTCCGCACTACTTTTGTTATCAGCAGGCCGTATCCCGAAGTAATTCAATTGAACCCTGATTACTTAACTTAACCAGTAAACCTTCGTCTTATTATCAAGTCGATGGCACTGATTACTTACAAAATTTTGCTCACGACGTTGCCCGCATAGTCCAAGGAAATCATCGAAAATAGATTAATGAAAGTTCTACAATATACTACACAAGTCGCAAAGTGAAATAAAATAAAACTAGGATATTAAATTATTTTTTACATTAGATTTTTTTTAAACTAGCTAGAGTAGGCATTAACGAACTGACTACGTTTGAGAAGAATTGCCGAAATACCTTTAGTTCCACAGATTACCTTTAACAAACACAATAATTATAAACTAATGCTCTTTTTAACATCACAGTATTTGCCTAGTAAAGCTTCGCTAACAATAGCTGTTTAAAATTAAATACCTATTTACAAACATGTATTTGAGAAAATTCCTCTGTGGTTTTCTCAGGTAGACCTTCCCAGAATTGAGCTGAAAATCACTTTACATAATGGCGTTCAAAAATTGTCGTGAATTTTTGAGTTTTAGTCACGTAGGTATTTCATATTTAAATTTTGCTTTTAAGGCAGCTTTATACCTTTATACTTTGTGAACACTAAATATTAGTTAATCCAAAAAATATTCTAAATCATTTCTATATATTTTGTATGTAAATATTTTAGTAATTATAAGCACGGAATTTCTCCTTAATGTTTTTGTTAACCCCATTCATTTACTACGCACAAGATCATGAACCAACATTCATTAGACACAATAAAAGAGAATTTATATTAACTAAACTCCTGATTCCTGATTAAAAGCTATTTTTTCCATTAACTAATCCCCAAAGACGCATTGTCTACATTAATGTGTTAATTCCTCTTCCTTAAGACTCGGAAACTTTATCCACCACAGCAGGAAATGGCTAGCAATGTATTATCTGATAAGAAATATAACTAGCGGCCATGAATCACTCAGCGCAATCTGATTTGATACAAACTAGATTTATGTAATAGGAAGAAAAGCTTACAGAATAAATTTTCCAATTTTCGTTGAAAGAAATATTATGAAAAACTTTACGGTATTGACAGACATGAATTACCCCTTTTTTTAATCGGTTTACAGATTAATAAATAAAAAAAATGATTGAGTTAATGTTTCAAAAATGGCGTCGTTATCCTAAACGTAGTAATGGTTGGTCTATTTATGGTTATGTTTAATAGTCTTAGAAATTGCGAAAAGCCTGAAATGTGTAAGGCTTTCCTCCGTTAAAAATACTATAAACTGCCTAAAAAGATATTTTAGTACATATCTTAAAAAAATCTCTCAAATCACGATACGATGTGATGTGTAGATTTAGTGGGCCTTTAGTAAACCCCTTTTAATCATAATCCTTGAAAGGTTGCGAAAATAACAAAAGAATAACTAACAGAACAAATCTAACATTTGAAAGTCTTGCGATACTTTTTGCTAAAAACTCTTTTATAAAACCTGCTCAAAAACGAGTCAATTTCGACCTTGGACCATATTTTACAATAGAAAATAAAATTTACTAATTAAATCAATATACAGGTAAAATAATCTTAATGAAGAATTAAGTACAAAGTGAAGTGACATGTTCTTTTTAAAACTTTTCAGTATTTTTAAACTTTGATAACTTTCAACTATTTACTGCTTATACCTAAGTATCTAAAAAACTTTATTCCTATCTCGGTTTTTGATGCATTTAATATTTAACCCATAACCAGTTGCAGCTGTTTTATAAAGCTTTATAAAATTGTCAAACATGCTAATACCAAAAATGACACTTATCCAAAATACTTACTTTCTATCCAAAAACAAACTTTGTTTCCAAACAAAACTTCTTAAAAGTAAATCCCCAAATTAATTTTCAGTTTTACTTATATTCACTTAAAACACAATCATCCATAGTTTATTTTTCCAAAAGCACAAATACCTTCATACAGTTAAAAATTGTCAAAGTTATCGCAAGTGGTCTGGGGCAGGCGCGCGCGGAGACGTCCGTACCTTCCATGCCCTTCGCATAGACTGGCTGGATCACGCCTTTCCTGCCGAACCTTAGTCGTTCCTATTTTGAAAAAACAAACAAGCCAATGGCCGAATTGATATTGTTTTCGTTCATAATTTGACATTCGAACGAGAGAACGTAATCAATGAATGGTAATGTATGTTAATTGATTGTTTTAAAAATGAGTACTCGCGTTCTGAAATTAAGTGGAGTGTGGAAAGTGTTGCTTTTACGAATGATAATGTTTTCAGTGTTCTTTTGTTTTTGTTTAAACATTTTCTGCATTTTGAACGTAATTATACTTGGAAAAAGAGATGTTCTGTTCCCTAAATTGATTCGGCGAATTCTTTAAATCTTTATAACTACATTTTCTTTTATTATTACGTTGAATCAAATAATTAGAGTAGACGTTCGTATTCATTTTAAAGATTTCTCATTTGTGCTACACCAATAAATCAAGCCTAAATTGTTTTAGCAATAACTTAGCAAAAGGGTTTAGAGCTAACTTTCACCACCATCATTATTGCTGAATTAAATGAAACTGGAAATGTTCTTGTACTATAAAATTTTACAAAATTGCCACAATAAGTTGGAGGAGTATAATAGGGCATTGCCCCTTTTTAATTAGGAAACGTGGTAATTTAAAGCCTTCTTAGTGTTCACAGTTAGTGACATAAATAATGACTTTAGATTTTTTCTAGTACCTCCAAAAAGACGAGACGACAGTAAATACGAATTAGTCCGTCACTTAGATACACATGTCATAAAAATGATGACGAAACAGTGTGTAGAAGTTTCGCGTAACGTCAAGCCTAGGTACAATTATTACTGAACAGTGTCATCACAGCCCCCGCTCCAAAACTTTGGTGTTTTTTATAGTTGTATTTTTTTATTAATTTTATTAAACGAAAGATAAGTGTCCAGTATTTTTGGTCGGTCTAACGGACGGACTAAACAGAATGCCATTTTTAGGGTTCCGTAGTCAACTACGAACCCTTTTAGTTTTGCCATGTCTGTCTGTCTGTCCGTCCTCGCTTAATCTCTGTGACCGTTAGCACTAAAAAGCTGAAATTTGGTACCAATATGTATATCAAGCACGCCGATAAAGCGGTAAAATAAAAATTGGAAAAAAAAATGTTTTATTAGAGCAGCCGCCCCGCCCTATATGTAAAGTGGGGAGAGTTATTTTTTTAATTTCAACCCTAACTTGTGATATATTGTTGGATAGGTATCTAAAAATGAATAGGTACTAAAAAAATGTCAATAATTACTGAAATAGTTGCTCCAAGAGTAAAAAAAATGTGAACCCCCTCTAACTTTTGAATCATAAGTTTAAAAAATATGAAAAAAATCAGAAAATTGGAATTTGATAAGGACTTTCTAGGAAAATTATTTTGACCTTGATGGAAAAAACAGTTTTTGTACAAAAAAGACAAAAAGGTTGTATTAAATAATTACTGCGTACTTAGTATGTCAACGTTACAAATAGCCTTTTTTAAAACTCATAAGTGGGAACACTTAATGCGATGGACGGTAAACTGCGGAACCCTACACTGAGCGTGGCCTGACACGTTCTTAGCCGGTTTTTTTAATGTAGCCGTCATCGGTATTCATCGGTATTTTCTTTATAGAATTGGATTTTTACCAAAAAGGTGCCAAACCCTATTACTGTCGGTCCGGTTACAGGGAAATATCTTTTGAACCGCAAACAAAGTTATACCAGAAAAATTTTTGGCAGCAAAATGGGTTTATTGACGTATGAGTCGTTTTTATATTTTATTTATTGATGTGTTACTTTAGAAACTCTTAGTTTGTTAATTTGCTAGTATTTGTTTTATTTTTAATGTGCTGGAAAAGTAAAACTCAACCCAGAAATACTAACTTTTACTTGCATTTCACTTTTGAGTGATCTTATGACATTTCGTTGCTATGGTTCCATGTTGGGCGCCAATTATTAAAAATGTGCTTTTCGGTGAAAATTTTGGGACTGATCTGTGTCTAAATGCTTTTTATACTTATTTATTATTTATTTATACTTTATGCACAACGTCGTGATGTCGTGATGGCTCAGTGGATAAGGCGCCCGCCTCGTGTGTAAGAGGTTGTGGGTTCGAATCCGGGCAAGTACCAATGTGACTTTTTCAATTCATATGTACTTTCTAAAGTTTATCTTAGACATCACTGACATCCCGTGCCTCGGAAAGCACGTAAAGCCGTTGGTCCCGGTTGTCATCCGTAGAACTTTGACAGTCGTTACTGGTTAGCCAGAAACTCTGGCCAGTCTAACCAAGAGGTATCGGGTCGCCCAGTTACTGGGTTGTGGAGGTCAGATAGGCAGTCGCTCCACGTAAAACACCGGTATCCAGATAAATCCGGTTAGGCTGGCAGCCGACCCCAATACGGTTGGGAAAAGGCTAGGGAGATGATGATGACTTTATGCACAACGGTATATAGGCGGAATTAATGCCGCAGGCATTTTCTACCAGTCAACCTAGGTCATTTATTTAACCATTTGGTTATTTGCAAAAAAATTAAATGTAATGTCCCGCCAGATCATGCATGATCATGTGAAGATGCTATCTCTACAACCAATATTCATGCAAAAGCGGCAAAAAACCGCATGCGCTTAAAAAAGTTGAGTCTTATGTCCTTAACTCAGGTTTTATCTTATTAAAAATAAAAAATATTAGAAAAAGGAAACATTAACTTTTTTAATAACAAATACCTAACTATATCAACGTTAAAAATAAAAAAGCTGACTCAAGCGCCAACATCCGGAGTGTTAATGGTCCCATGTTGGGCGCCAATTATAACTTAGCGCGATTGTTTTGTTACCACGATGTTGTTTAGTTTAGTTTTCTGATGATGACTGTTATGACTTGTACGAGCAAACCCGTAGAATATCAATTGTTTCAACTTTATGCACACATCGACGCGCAGCGAATGAATAAAACATGCAATATTAGGTCAATGAGTAGTAGACTCGTTGCGCGGTTCAGGCTAACAGCAAAAAAGGCTCATTCGCCGGGAGTCGTTCAGTTATCAGTTTTAGGCGTTTGTACTTTCATTTCAATATACGCATTCAATCATTCTATCAGTATATCATTTAACATTTGGACGACTAATCGACAGCCAGCTGTCGCGCTGCTATTGTCTTTCTATTGTGTCTCGAATCACGTGTGTACGAAAATTTAAATGTCTTACCCGTACATGACTGATGATTGGACTGATGATAACGATGATGATAAATGTTATATAACTCATCTATTAGAATTCGATGAATATTTTATCATAAATGAAGTTTTTGAATAATATAATATAACAAAACTTAAAGCTGACTCAAGCGCCAAAATCCAGTTTTAATAGCCCCATGTTGGGCGCCAATTATAACTTAGCACGATTGTTAGCTACCACAATAATGTTGTTTTGTTTAGTTTTCCTATAATACATTTATTTTGTTACCTAAACTAACAATACGATGCTGTATTGAATATGAATATAACAAAATGGTTTTCAACATCGCTTCAACTAATAAAATTGATATTGTTGTTTTAGGATGTTATTATTGTATCAAGTTGTTTTTTTATTGTTGTTCGAGAGTGCGGTGATGTAAAAATGAGTTATAAAAATTAAAATTATATTATAACTATAATACTGTTATCTATATATATAAAAGAAAGTCGTGTTAGTTACACATTTTATAACTCAAGAACGGCAGAACCGATTTAGCTAGCTGAAAATTTGTGGGGACGTAGCTTAGGACCAGGGGACAAAGAATACTTTTATCTTATTTTTTTAGTATCCAGAAATCTGATATAACGCGGGTAAAACCGCGGGGGACAGCTAATATATTTATAGTAATAACACAATAAGTGCCTCTATACGCCTCTCGAATCTGTGCTTGTACAAAAAGATTAAAAAATAAAAAAGTGTTTTGAAATGATATGTGCAAATGTAATGATTTTCTTTATAAAAGGAGGTCCGGTATTCGACATTCGGTATTTGAAAGAAAAGTGTGTATCGTATATGCAATTTTTTTTTCTTTCAAATATGTAAAACACTTTTTCAAACACATTTTTTTTTTCTAAAAAAATATTAATTTGATATTATACTCAATACACATGATTATTTTATTTATAGATGTACTAGTAACTCATGACAAAAAAAGTAAAAGAAATAATGATTTTTATATGGTATTGTTGTCATGTCAAGTGACATAATGTTTGTTTGTTTACATTTGTTATTTTCAAGAAATCTTTAGTAAAAAGTGAAAGAATGACTAAGAAACCACCGCGGTCACAATCCAGAAGCACTGTTTATAATGTGTACTGATAAATCTGTATATAAGAAGGTGTAGCTTACACGCAATTTTCGATTTGATTTTAGACCGCGTGCTTGCGTTGACTGGTTAGTATGACTCGCCAAAGTTGATACTTTGTTTTATATTATCCATTTATATGAGTTTATCATATGTATATAATATTGCGTAACATATAACTTTGGCTTATGAAGAAGGCCTTGATGTCAGATTCACATGAGCCGCCTAAAGACGTTTGACTTGCCTTATGTGACGATCACTACCATAATCAATGCCCTAAACAAACTGGGATACCAATTACAAAGCGAAAAACCATTTCTTTCATTTTTGTAGTGTAAATAAAGTACTTATATAATAGTGATTGGGTTTATCTTAATTTATTTTATAGTAGCTTTTGCCCGCGACTTCATTCCTGTTCCCGGGGGATGTCCGGGACGAAAACTACCCTATGTCCTTTCTTGGGTCCCAGACTATATCTGTATCGAATTTTATTCATTTCGGTTCAGTGGCTTGGGAGTCAAGAACAGACGGACAGATAGAGTTATATTCGCATTTATAATATTAGAATGGATTAACCAGATATATCTTGCTATACATCTCACAATTTTATTAAAAATATCTTTATTTTGATCACTCATTTATTTATTTAATTTACACGGCCAAAGACCAGTTACATAAATTAACATGGTTATGGGTTTAAATTAGTGCATCAAGCCTTTTTAGCTTTATCCAGAGTAGTAGGTAGGTCCCAATCGTCTCATCGGCTCATAGAAAAATACTTATCAAACATCACTGTTGAATTAACTGCACAAATTATCACCTATGTCTTATTCTGATATATAATAACTAATAAGACATAGGCGATAATTCTGTAATATTTCTGTAAAGTTTCATCAAATTCCGTTCAGTAGTTTATGCGTGAAAGAGTAACAAACAAAAATACATACAAATCTTTCCTCTTTATAATATTATAGTATTGTTAATAAACAATAAGTGTAATAAATTTTTAAGGGAAAAATACAAGTATCAAAACATTTTAATCCTTTTTCTCGAGTGTTAAATTGCTCTCATCATATTTTACTTACCATTTTTGTCATCAGTTACTGGTACACCTATACCTAATATGTCTTTCTAAACATTGTTGCTAGTATAGCAGTTGCATACGTTGCAAATTAATTTAAAAGCCAAGCCAATACGCTTAAACTTTTTCCATTCGTTCTTTTTCATTGACCTCGGTCAATTAGCATCAGTATCATTAATTAACATGTTGTCAACTGGTGATAAATGAACGATTTTGTTTTCTTTAGGATTAAAAGTGCAACAACACTTATTTATGTACAATTCGTTCACATCGCATTTGTTTAGAAAAAATAGAATTGTTTCAAATCCAACCGATATGAAAATATAATATTTTTATAACGAGACTATTGAAAGGATTATTTTAAAATAGCAGTCCTTCACGGTTTTACCCACATTAAGTTCTTTGGTAACCGTGCTGCTCCCGTGGGTCATAGCGTAATGTTAGGTAGCCTATGTGTAATTCGGATGTATATGCTATCTTAGTTTAAAAGTTTCATTCAAATCCATTCAGTGGATTTTGTATGAAAGAGTAATAAACATCCTTCTACCCGTCCTCAGAAACTTTCACATTTATAACACTATCATCGGTCCCCGAGGTTTCGCTCGTGATGATTTAAATCTTTGGTTAGTGCTTTGTTCTCGTGCATCGTAACGTGATTATAATTCACTACTTATCGGGATTTAACGCGCACATACCTTTTATTTGTTTTTCGCTTGACGTTTAAATATGACATGATATGTTTGAATATGATGATATGATTTGACGTTGAAGTACCTATAAATAAGCAACGCGAAAGTTTAAAGTATAATATCGTAACGTGATGTTATTTAGTGTTTGTACATATTATCAACATACATAGTATAAAATAAAGTCGTACCTATGTACGCTTAAATCTTTGAAACTACGAAACGAATTTTGATGCGTTTTTAATATGTATAATACGAGCATATTATAGTAGAGAATAGCCGGGAATGTTAAAAAAAATTAATAATTGTGCGAAGCTGTGGCGAGTCGCTAGTACTGAAATTTGTATGAGGTTTTTATTACAATAGTTTCATCAAAATACGTTTAATAGCATCAAAATACTTTCAGAGGTATTTGCGTGAAAGAGTAACAAATACCTATTGATCCATCCACAGAAACTTTGACATTTATATTATTTAGTAGGACTTACAACTTGAGAATTCTCTTAGAATATTCGAAGTTTGTTATTGTTAAAAGCGTAGAACTATTATCTAATCTTTGGTAGAAGTTTAAGACGTCTTGGTTTGTATTAAAAGTTACCTCCAGACGACAGCATAGCTTTAAAGTTTAAATCTATACTATTGAATGGGTTTAAATCATTTAATTTAAATGTTAAATAATTTGTTGTTTCCGGAATTTTAATTTCGTAATTTGAAATGAAATGTAGCGTAAAAACTTCATTAATTTTTTAAATTAGAACAAACTTCGAGTTAATATTTATTTTTGAAATTTCAGTTCAACGGTACGTCTTTGACAAGATTCTGCCGTTTTATGTCAGACTGTGTCAGCCTCAGAATACTACAGAATAAACATTAAAACACCTTGCCTTTTTAAGTTTGTATTAACTTATCCGGTATCCTGGGTTTTTTTTAGATATATAGACGATTAGATTTAAAACTAATACTTTTAGACCCGAGTTCACCAACACGAAACCGACCGTTTAAATATTTAAACAGTCATTTAAGCAATATTTCCTGTTCACCACACCCTAAACTCTGATTATTGTCGGTAATCGGGTGGTTATCTTAACCGAACTCCGATGCACCGTTTAAAGCGCCTAACCGTTGATTACATCTGTTTGACAGAACTTTTGTAGGATATTTTGTTTTACCAACAAAGTATTTCAAGTGACAAAATAATTACTTCTTATTTTGTAATGGAATTGATAGAAAATAAATTAAAATTCATACCGCCAAAGACCGCCAAGTAATATTAAATAAATATTAGACATCACATCACTCACTCCACTCCATTTGTTTGTCTGTCACTCCATTTGTTTTCGACAATATCCGAGTAATTCATATGACTCAATGACATATACATGGCATGGCATGACATGGCTCTGCCATTTTTTTAATGTTATCCAACCATATTTAATAGTCATGCGCGTCAGCGTTATTTTATGTTATACCCTTACATTTTATTTGGTGGTATTGCCCTTATACTCACTCATTCATTCAAAAACGCCCGGTTTTCTAACCAGACCTCGAAACGTGATAGTGAACAGTATAAACCCGCTTCTTGTTTAACCGTCGTTTAAATATTAACTGGCCGATCAGAAAATCAATGTTTAACATTGTTTTGGTGAACTTGGGCCTTAGTCATATAAATATTTGACCCGCGCAGGAATCGAACCAGCGACATGCAGCAGTATATATTTATATTTATTTATTTGTATATTTATATTTAAACAATGACATTTGATCAAATGGTTAAATATAACACTTGTACACGTTAGTATTATTATTTGTTTATTTAAAGCGAACGATGGGCCCGGTGTTTCTTAACAGACTATTTTCGGATATTTATTCGCAGACCACTTTTCGATCTCAGAGGTCAAAGTGTTTATTATATTAGTTAAAAACCTTCGAGTATCATGAAGGTTCATGTTGAATATGTCTTCTTGATGTGAGAAGCACACAATGGTTGATATTGCATCAAATAAAATAGTATTGAAATAATAATAGTTATAAGCATTTTATTCTGAACTTAGTCCCGTAAGCGCATACGAAGTGCACAAGGTGTATTTTTGGAACTTCATTACTTTTTAGGAGGTTATTATAAAACTCGTAAATAATCATAATTATAAAAATACTATACCTGAGTAGTAATAAAAATAATAGGGATGTTGACTACATCAAAAGAATGACATTCTGTTTAGTCCGTCTTTTAGACAGTCCAAAAATACTGGACACATATTTTTTGCTTGATCAAATTAATAACAAATACAAAGATAATGAGCATCAAAGTTCCGGAGAGGGGGCTTGTGGCGTCACTCCTCAGTAAAAATTATACAAAGGTGTGACGTTTCATGAAACTTCAACGCACTGTATTGTCGTCATTTTCTGTTTACGAAAAAAAAGAAAAAATACGTGTCCCAAATTTTTTAATTATCTAACTGACGGACTAATTCCTTTTTTTTGTCGTCTTGCCTATTGTTGTTATTATTATTATTATGTTGACTGTTTTTCTAAACCTCGAATGCTTTGGATCTATGAATTTGTCGTTTGAGTTTATTTGTGCGTTTGACCGCTCGGTCATTAGACAGACTGGCCACGTTACGCATTTTATGGTTGATTCTGTTTGAGAATGACGAACATAACTAAATGCCTCTTGAAAATATTTGCGGATTCTAAAATACACCTTGTGTATGTTTTGTTGTTTTTTTTCGGTAAGATGTTCCGTTTTTTTTTTGGTGAGCGGGAAATCATCCAATGACTGCTCCCGTCCTGGGTGCGGCGGGAGGGCGTGTCAGACTCTTACTGACTAAAACCAACTCATTTTCCTTCGATTGCCCTTTATGTTCCAGGGTCACGGTAACTATTATAAACATTCCGCAACCCCCGCAGGAAGATGTTCCGTAGTTCAGCGTGTCTCCTGGCATAAGTATCCTCTTACGTTTTCCACTGGGTTCTGTTGCTTGCTACTCGTCTCTATTGACGTCCAGCAGGGTCGTCTTTCCATCTAGTTAGTTGGCACCCTCATTTACGTTAAAAATATTAAAATAAGTTGTCTTCCATATAAGAAGAAGAAACAGGTTTGCTGCGATTTTCCTTAACATTATACGGCAGTCTTGACACGGAACATATTATAATATAATGTATGTCACATATTAGGTGTATAAAGAATAATGTACACTCTAAATGTAACTGGGTCTCGAACCAGGATAGATTATAGTTGCAAGGTAATTCCCTTGTTTATATTTGGTTACACTATATCGGCTCGTTTCCTTATTTGTATTTTTTCGACCTAAACCTTGAGGAAGAAGAATATTGTTGTATACTAACAGTTTAGAAACTTGGATTATAGAACTAAATCGGCAGAAGGAGAAAAAATCATGTTCAGAATTATTTCAGTCACTACTTTTCCCCCACGGTATTACCCGCATCTTTGGTTGCGTAATGTAAATGTTATGTATGTCTATAGCCTTTCTCGATAAATTGACTATCCAACACATAAAGTTTGACCAAGCAAACAAACTCTTTAGCTTTGAAATATTAAAGATCAATATTGGGTGTAATCGCTTACATACGTACTACTGAGAAACTTGTGAAAGTGTGTATTTTCATTCATGATTGTACTGGTTTTTTTATTTGTTAAACTGTCTCAACATTGTTATATCAGGCCTTTTTCTTGTGGAGTGGGAAATCGTCAAATGACTTCTTCCATCCTGGGCGGGGCAGGATGGCGTGTCATACTTTTACTGACTAAAACGCACTCATGATCCTAAAGTTGCTTTTTATGTTCCGGGGTCACGGTAACTATTATAAACATTCCGCAACCCTGGGTTATTTTTGCCCTTACACAACTACTATTGGAACTTAGTAAGATCACCTCAATTTATATTATGTAACGCAATGTATGAGGAAAATTTTAAGCATATATCAGTCTGGGTGTGATTTATCTATATTATGTATGTATTTAAAAATATTTAAGTAAGTATGTTTGTCAGTTGTCTGGTTACCATAGTACAAGCTGCTTAGTTTGGGATCAGATGACCGTGTGTGAGTTGTCCGATGATATTTATTTATTTATACACGTTCATTACTGAACGTATGTATATGTCGCAGTCATCTGGTTGAATCAGCCATTTGATTGTATAGCTAGCGTGTTAACTGAATAGCGACATTTAATTGAATGACTAAAGGACAATTCGTCAAGTTGTTTAATGTAACGTTCAACGTCTTGACTGAACGTCATTTAGCGTTGTCGTTGAATGGGATATAGCCGACTTTGAAAACAGTGGAAGTGCTAAGTAGGCGTGGCACGCATGGCACAATTAAGCGTTGTAACTCTTAACCGATACCAGTCGCGTTCTGACATCGCGACGAGTTGCTTGTCTCGCCACAAATTCATATTTCCCTAGCTATGCCGTATTGTTACGTTTTAGAGGGCTAAAATGATAGTAGGAGAATAAATCTTAAAAATGGAGGTATTTCGTATTATCGTTATGTATGATTTTCACTGTTTTCCAATAAAAATCTTATTTTGTTTCAATTTACTAATATTTAATAGAACAGTTAGTCAAAATCAACCTTATTCCATTACGAGAAAGTTTATTTTGGATTGATTTATTACAATAGTACAACTGCGCTACTCAAGTAGTGATGTGGTCAAGTCGAATATTGAATTTGTCGATTGATATCGATACAAAGAATAATTTGTGTTTACTTAAATGTTTTTCGAAAAGAAGTGGCGATAAAACAAATAATGCGAAAGTTAATAAGAAACCTAACAATTAATATATTTTATTTCAAGGGCAATAAATACATTATTCATAACGTTGCAGTAATTGTGTAAAATTTAAATATACAAGTATACCAGCACTTTTATTTTATTTTAAATTTACCTGTCTATCTATAATTATCTATTAATTATTGTTTTAAATTAAACAGCGGTTTGTGTACCAAATAAATAAATGTAAGTACTCGCAAGAAGTCTTATTTATGCTAATTGATCAAAATATCGGGTATCTATCGATATCGATAAAGAATTATAATATGCTACGTGGTGCAGCCTTGACCGAGTAGGAGCTGAATTCGACCGATCACGCAAATGTCAGCCGTATGTATAATGCAATTAAGTTGATAATTGCGACCTCTGAGAATAGCGCCATCTGTGATCAAGTAGCGGAATTAACTTGTTAACCAAATCTTAGAGTGACTATAGACCGTAAATACGTTTTGAAGCTAAAGCAAAATAAATCTTATTTGGAGGTCACGCTATTTTATTACTAATAAGTCACTTTAATATAAATTTTGTCAAAAAAATATCAAGACAGTGCTATCTACACAAGCTGTTTTACGCCATATTTGTTTTGGTGACTACTAACGCCGCAGTGGGAAAAAAATGAACTAAATTTCAATCACCTGACTGATTTTACGTCCGCTCTGTTCAAAGAGCTATGTTTCAATCCGCTATCTAGTTGGACGTTGAGCGACTCTTGTTCAATCAACGTTCGGCCTAGTCATTCAATTAAATGTCGCTATTCAGTTAACGCGCTAGCCATACAATTGAATAGCTGATTCAACCAGATGACTGCGACATATATACGTCTCACCAATTTTTTTCTCAAATTACACAAATCCATTTGGCTTATACAATTGATATCGACCTTGATCTATTATTACACACGTGTGAACTGGAATTCGAACAAAGGTAGTGGTAGGTATTTTCTATACACTAGCTATTGTTAGAAAGTCCTCTTGGGAAATACGTTCTCGGCTGAAGTTAGACCTGTCAAATTACTTCAAAGGTCTAATAGATTTCTAGATATTGGTTCATTTAGTAAGTGAATGGAATGAGAAATCTGTAACTAATAAAAACTATGTTGTCGCTACACATTTTAACGAATATTAGAGTTCGACATTAATTTAATTGTTTAGAGATAGATATGTATGTAATTATTCTGATGTCAGTGAAATTGATGATTTTAGTGTTAGTCGATTTATTTGCTTAAAAGACTTGTGTCAGAGTTAAAGTTCGCTATTTTTTTAGGCTGTCAATACTGGTGGGACGACACATAGCCTGAATCGTTCACTTTTTTGGCGGATACAGCGTGAGCAACAACTCTTTGGTTATCATTGACAGTTGTTATTATGTTTTGAGGTTATAATACCGTTACACGTGTTTACTCATTTGTATGTAAAATATTTGATTAAATATTATATTGGCAGTTATTTAGTGTTTTTTTGCGAAGTTCTTACAACAAGTAAACTATTTTTAAACCAATGAAACTAAAAGGGGGTTGAAAGTTTGACCACTATGTGTGTGTCTGTTTGTGGCACCGTAGCTGGTACTTATACAGGGCGTCTCACGGCTATGCCACATGGAGGGAAAGTACCTTAAATATTGTAGATAGAACATTTTACTGAATAGAATTTTAATTTGTGGATAACGTAGTGAGTTACACACTCACTCATATTGTTGTGCATGCCTATTTTAAGATCATTCGTAGTGTGTAACTGTTTGTTCTCCCAAATGAATAAATAAATAAATAAATAAAAAGAATGGTTTTATCATAAGCATTATTTTTTGCTAAATAACATAGTGTCTCAAGTAAAAGAAAGACCTTGAATAATTTGTCAAGAAGTAGAGGCTAGTTGCTTGGCCTAAAACGTAGATCTCTATGGAGAAGAACAAGCAGAAAACTCCGTGGACACTCCTTTCAATCATATTTTTTTAAAATATATCTTGGTTACATCAATTGTGTAGCTTTTATATGTGAAAACAATGAAGGTAAGGAGCAATATAAAATAATTCTAAGAAATAAATAATTAAAGTAAGTCTAGTTAAGAGTATTTCTAGCTGGTTAAGGGATTTTGAACACCAATTAACATTGGTGTTGACGCAAAGAAAAAAAGAATCTAGAATTTAAAACTAAAAGTTAAAAGAAAACTATTATAACAAATTGAATGTCAAGTTATACAACATAGCCTTTTAGAACTACCCTCTTAGTCTGACCTTTGAAATAATGATTTGGGTCACTTTCAAATAATTGTCTGATCTCAAGTGACAATATTGTACGTCTCTATACTAATTCAATTACTCCTCAGCCAAGTGATCCAATACTATTTGTGGTAAGGCGCGCAATACCTTTCGACAATTGAGTGACTTAGAAATATGCTTGCTTCCGTAATGTGGGACGGAAGATTACTCAAAAATTAAAAGATATTACAAACAGATTGACCTAATGCGTATTAGGCCACGCAAAAAACAGGGTTCTGTTCTATTTGTTCCATAGTTTAACAACCGTTTCGCATTACACAGGTTTCGTTGATGCTTCTTCTTTGTTTCTGAAAATAGGTTTTAAAAAACAAAACTTGATAACTAAAAAGAATGTCTATGAAGTTTCTTGCTTGTTCTTCTTCATAGAGATCAACCTACGCTTTAGAGCAAGCGATAAGAGTAGCACACCTTTTTAACCGACTTCAAAAAGGAGGAGGGTCTCAATTCGTCTGTATTTTTTTTTTGTATGTTTGTTACGCGATATCTCCGTCAATTGTGAACGGATTTTGATGGTTCTTTTTTTGTTTGCTAAGTCATGATTTAGAGGTGGTCCCATTTAAATTTTCTGGCGATCGGTTTAGTGCTTCTCGAAAAATTCACCAAAAAAAAAATCGACGAAATATATATTGACGATATTATAATGTGCGTAACTTCAATTTCTATTTTTCGTTTTATGAGATTATAAGTAGTTTTATTTTGAAAATAAATTACTTTGAAAGATGTCATACACAATCAGACATAGTTAGACTCGACACTAAAAAGAAAAAAATAAAAAACTTTTTTCAAAAAAATAATAACCGCCTTCAAAAACTAAAAACCCAAAAATAACTAAAATTTCGGGAGTCGGTGGCTTCTCTTCTGCCAGTCAATTTATCTGAATTTGTGTTGCCACCGACTTCCGAAATTTTTGTTATTTTTGGGTTTTTAGTTTTTGAAGGCGGTTATTATTTTTTTGAAAAAAGTTTTTTAGAATAACTGGCCGACGACGCTTTGACAATTCATAAATGCCTGTATTATGGTCTTATCATCATCAGCTAATAGAGGTCTACTGTTGGACAAGGACCTCCTCCTAAGAACTCGGTGAGATCATCAGTCCATTACGCGGGAGGCCTGCCTACGCTGCGTGGTACGTGGTCGCCACTCGAGAACTTTTCCGCCCCAACGGCCGTCAGTTCTGCGAGCTATGTGCCCCGCCCACTGCCACTTAAGTTTGGCAGTTCGACGAGCTATGTTGGTAGTTGTGGTTTTCCTGTGGTCCCTGCAGATTTCCTCATTAAGTCATACCTTCATTATCGCGCAGGGAATCTCCAAGCATTGCTCGCTCCATTGACCTTTGGGTGACCATGAGGCTTCTTATGTATATGGTCTAAATGTAATAAATGCTACTTTGTTTTTCTTTATTCTGCTGTGCAAAAACTTTGTTCTCTAAACTAAATCGAGCGTTAGGAATAAATTTGAATCAAAAAGTTGTTGCCGCCATTGTTCAGTTAGAATAAAAACAAATATCTCGACGACACAATCATGAACACAACACTACGCGGCTATAGTGACGCGTGATCTGCCTGCTAGTTTCGAGAACGGGTCTGCGACGCCCGCCCCGCACCCGCGCCGCCGCCGCCACCGCTCCGCTGCCCGCAGGTTTCGAGGCAGAGGCCTAATGGTTATATTAAATATAACCCATGATTGGAGTACTAAAATAATAGAGATACACTAGTCACGACCGTCATTATTCACAGATTACTATACAAATTACTTAGCTTAGGCTGTTAAGGTGGCCATTGACGGTCATTTAGGCGCGTCAGTTGAAATGACGTAAGTCCAAAATTTGATCGTGAGTGTCGAAACGCCATGCCAGAGTTGATTGGCCGCCTAAACCATTTAGAGTGACGCCATAGTTTTACAACTAGACTGACGCGAAAAATGACCGTCAATGGCCACCTTTAGGGCTGCTTTAGAGGTATTTCAGTTGACATTATAGCTGGTCTTACACTGACCTCGTCTTTGAGTCTGAATAAAATGGAACCTGGACTTTTAGTAAAGTCGCCTTGAACAAACATTTGTCGTGCCTTACATAAGAAAGTCAAAGTCAAAATCGAATTGTTTATTTCCAATTGACTATTATATATATAATTTAGTTGCTCATTCCGAAAGTTTGCTTTGTATGGAGTTGAACGGGCAAGAAACCTAATGCTTACTCTTTTGAAAACGCTACAATATTGTAAAAGAAAGAACAGTATTTGGAACCGTAATAAACTGACATTATTAATATTTTATTAACCGACTTCATTTTAATAATTATTTACACAAGCAACCATACTACATAAGAGCGTATTAATTAACCAAGAAACAGCCGGCTGTCGGGCTGCTATTGTCTTTCTATTGTGTCTCAAATCACGTATGTACAAAGGTTTAATAATTGTCAAACGAATTTTTAAACTGTTGTCTCCACAATTTTTTTATTATAAGCGTTATTCTAATTACAGAGAAAGACATAAAAATAGGAGAACACCGCCACTACTCTGAAAAAAGCCACGTTGACTGAAAAACTGACATTGTGTTCACAGAACACGCCCGTTCCTCTCGCGTGTTTTATTTTTAGTTTTTTTCATTCATTAAAACTTTTATTTGAAGTCCAAAGTGTTCTTTTTCGCGCCATTACCTAGACAACTTAGTTTTTATTATTTTTAGGAAAACGGTGCGGTACACATATTAATTTGGTGTTCAAAGTAAATAAGGTTAGGATTCTTCCCATTTTGAAGTAGCCAGTTGTAAACTTATGTTAAAATATTATTATTAGTTGTGTCTTTAAAAATATGTTTGCTTTATTCACTGTTTCCTTCAAAATTATTTATAACCTGGCTTTTTGTCCAGTATATAATTCGACCTTACTGTTTGTCAAACAGCTTTAAAATGTGATATTGTATAGACGTTTACTAAAACCTATAGGTAAAAATCTTAAAAGGAAGACTTATCTAAACTTAAAAATATCATCTATATTGCTGTTCCAGATACAAGAATGCGAATAACAAGATATTGTGGATGCCTTTTTAGGGTTCTGTAGTCAACTTCCCCTTATAGTTTCGCCATGTATGTCTGTCTGTCCGTCCGTCCTCGCTTAATCTCTGTGACCGTTAGCACTAGAAAGCTGAAATTTGGTACCAATATGTATATCAACCACGCCGACAAAGTGGTAAAATAAAAATTGGAAAAAAATGTTTTATTAGGGTAGCCCCCCTATATGTAAAGAGGGAAGTGATTTTTTTTTTACTTTCAACCCTGACGTGTGATATATTGTTGGATAGGTATTTAAAAATGAAAAGGGGTTTACTAAAATCAGTTTTTGATAATGTCAATAATATCGGAAATAATCGCTCCAAAAGGAAAAATTAAAGCGTCCCCATCTAACTTTTGACCCGTAGGTTTAAAAAATATGAAAAAATCTGAAAAGTATAACTTTATAAGTACTTTCTAGGAAAATTATTTTGAACTTGATAGAAAGAACAGTTTTTGTACAAAAAAGACAAAAAGGTTGTACAAAATAATTTCTGCGTACTTAGTATGTCAACGTAACAAATAGCCTTTTTTTTAACTTATAAGTGGGAACACTTATTGTGACGGACGGGAAACTACGGAACCCTACATTGAGCGTGACTCGACACGCTCTTGGCCGGTTTTTTATTACTCGTATAGTAAGCAAATTATATATATATAAAACTTCTCCATTTTTCGTAACTATTATCTATATAGGCAATGATATTTTAAGTAAAAAAAGGCGTAGATAGGTTACCCAAACGAAATTATATCTTCAAAAACGGCACACTAACGCACACATACATTACACGTCAAAGTAGGATGACATGATTGAAGTGGTGCGAGTGAAAAAGAGATAAACGTCAAATGTCAACGCGATACTCAGTATCATGTTAGCGAATTGGCAAATTTTTAATGTGCCACATTTTGACTGCATATAACCTATCTACACTTTTTTACTTAAAATATCATTGTATATAGGTAAGTAGGATATCCTGTTAACTATAATAGCGTTTGATAATAAACCCGGAAAATATTTTAAATATTTTTGCGAAAAGCAAGATCAAAGATACACGTGTCACGATTTCCTTGGTTCAGTTTCAAACATAATTCCAGGAAAAAGAAAACTTATTATTTAATACGTAAAAGTGTTATACATAAACAATCATAAAAAAAAATAGAGGAATGTTTTTGGTGACGGATAAAACTGGGGTAGAGCAAGAACCTCACAGACAGGGCGCCTTAGAAGACGTATTTAATTTCTTGATACCATTAAAAACTAAAAGACGGAGAAGTAACCCAAAATCTGCAAAGGAATTTGGTTTTCTGGTTTTCCTTGTAACAATTTTATAGTGCCTTTTCTTGTTTTCCCATTGTGAGAAAAACCACAGTCTCAACGAAGTGAACAATAACAGATTAATATTTATAACTCATTTAAAATATGTTTACTTATAGTTTCTTTTATTATGTATTAGTTTATTATTTTAAGCAATATTATTTGTGTATTTTTTTTTTCTATGGGCCTCAGTTGCCTGAAAATAAAGGTTTATTATTATTATATATTTCTATATCTCGGGACCCAGGGGTCCCGGGCTTTTGGAAGGCGTACGAGGGGCCGAAGTCAACTCGTAGAGACCCCTTGGTCAAATCTTTATGTGAAAAAGGACACTATAGCCGGCGATTATCCCTATATGCACTATAAGTGCACCTAAGGACAACCCCCGGATGGTGTTGGACTATTGTAAAATATGGCAATTATTATTATTAAATCCATTTTTATACACCAATCATTCATGACCTTCTCCAGGACATGAAATAAAATTCCTTCGTCTCTTAAAAGCATATTATGGAAATATTTTATATTGAGTTAGTTAGCACGTGTAAGCAAACCCTACTACACAGAATTTGATAATAAACGTACTGTGGCGTCATCTATCGCCGAATATGTGAACTACACAACTGACATCCTACATCGAGGTGTTAGAATTTGACGCAGCATTGGTGATGATTCTCTTGTTCACAAACATCTTAACTAAATTTAAGTTAAATGCATCTTATCTTTCTTTTTTCATTTCTTAAAGAAAAGGACAGAAGATACTTTTTAGTTTAATCCTGTCAAATTAGACAGCGCCTGAAGAAAATTGACGTATATTTAGTCGCCATGTTTTTAAATCGCGTTCAAATTATCTATGGAGTGTCTAAATTTGACAGGACTTAACTAATATTTTATCCTCTGTCCTTTCCTTAATGAAATAGAAAGAAAAAAAGGCACTTAACTTAAATTTACGTCAGTTTGTGAATAAGAGAATCGACACCATTAGCATTAAAATCTTTACTAAAACCGTCGGGCAGCTCCCACCAGACACAATACCCGTCTGGTCGGAGGATAAGACCTTTTCAATGGAGGGTCAGCAACTTTACACTCTACTCCTCTAAAATACTTTATTTATCACGTACTGCGACTTAGCTATAGGTGTAATAATAATTGTACTAGGACAGTAACATTGAATAGCCAAAGCAACAGGGATGTTGACTAAAAAAAAATGGCATTCTGTTTCGTCCGTTTATTAGACATCCAAAAATACTGGATACATATTTGTTTCTTAATCAAAATCATAACAAAATATAAAGTTCTGGAGCGGGGGCTTTTGGCACTTCTTAGCAAAAACTGTACCAAGGCATGACATTTCACGAAACTTCAATGCACTGTATCGTCGACATTTTTTGTGAGAAAAAAGAGATGTCACAATTTTTTTGATAATCTAACTGACGCGTGACGGCGTGACCGACTAATTTGTTTTTTTTTCATAATTAATAATATTCGTATCGAATGATACCGAACGGCAACGATGTGACAAAAATGTTGTCATACAAGGTGAGGAGTTTTCCGTGTTGGTTCCATAATAAAAGTTGATTGTTTTTTAGAGTAGAATCATCTCCTAGCGGGTTGTGTAAGACCAAAAATACACCTAGTATTATTTTTACGTTAACAAATATTCTTCTATCTTTAAAACTAAAACTGCATGCTGAATGAAAATAAAATTTTAGTTGTTTTTATTATCGACAAAATATGGACCCTCTTTTTTTTTGTGTTAATAATTATGTTTGTCGTAAAGATCACACGTATGCATAAACGCGTACAAAAAATTAAAACCTATGACTCCATATAGGACGGCGCATTTGCACTTACGTGTCAATGTTTCCGATCGATCAATGTGCCAAGCAACGCTATGGATACAAAGTGCAAATGGTTGTAAATTCCGTGTGTGTACCATATTTGTATCTGTAGAAGTATATATAAAACGACTTTAAAAGTGTTTTTGACAAATAAATGAATTATATTTCCGTAAAGACTATGGTTAATTTCGCTATATCAAACCGTATTTCAATATTTTATAGTTTGGTAGAATATAATGAGATAAATTCATATTAAAATGGTAATGCTTCTATTTTTTTTTTCTATGTAAACTTTGTGTCAATAAATAAATATAAAGATTTGACAGTCCGTCAGGCTACCGAGTAGTCGAATGTGGATAAAAAAAAATTAAAAAAATGACACTAGTGAATGAAGTAAAAAGTTGTTTAAATCAAGTAAAAATAATATTCTCGGTACGAAACAAACGTCCCTGGTTCTATATTTCTAACTCATTTAATTAATATTAATTTATTAATTAATACCAGCCTATAACTGTCCCACTGCAGGGCAAAGGCCTCTTCTCATACAGAGAAGGCACGAGCATTGATCACCACGCTTGCTCAAGGCGGGTTGGCGATTTCGAACTTGTATTAACTACAAGTCCAGGTTTCCTCACGATGTTTTCCTTCACCGACGTCTGTGATGTCTAAGATAAACTTTAGAAAGTACATATGAATTGAAAAAGTCACATTGGTACTTGCCCGGATTCGAACCCGCAACGTCTTGCATGAGAGGCGGGCGCCTTAACAACTAGGCCATCACGACCCCGTCGACAGTCAGAGACATGAACGTAACAATCTTCGGGGCTACGAGAACAACGGTGACAGGAGGAGGTGACGACCCCCAACTGCCTGCACTGCGGCAGGGTGAGTGCTCGCAGAGCCCGTTCTCCGACTCCAACACACACTGCCCTCTGCTACATTCAGAGGGACAGGTGGTGAAGTCCACCGCGACAGAACATTCGCAGGCGGGCAACGAGACCCCCTAGGCACACCGTACTCAGTGACGAGTCGTTGCCCACCTTCCAAAGTGCACCGGCCCAAGGACTGATCTTCGCCCCGAAAGAATCCATAAGCGAACTCCAGCCCTCGGGCACACGAGGAGGTTTTCTGTCCAGGCACCCCATTTTCTATCTATTACGAGTAAAACACATTTGACCTTACTGCTTCTGTACTCAAGTGTACTTTATCTTAACTGCATTTCATAACAAAAAAAAAAACAATATGTGTGCGAATAGCCTACTACATATTTGTGAAGGTGTCGATTCGCACGCCAATAAATGAACTTTGTGCGAATCGACTACAGAAAAATAATATTTTTTTAAAGGAGTCGATTCGCACGTTTCGTGCGAGTTAAATTCGTGCGAATCGTCCAATAAGCCAATATTTTCCATAAGCGCTAGACCGTATAAAAAATATCGCTAGCAATATGTTGTAGTCACATTTTATCTTTTCTATTTTACACTCTACCGCTGAAGCAGGATCCGGAGTCAGTTGAAAATCTTTTTCATCCGAAATGCGCTGACCTTAAGTGCTTCTTTATTGGTTCATTTGATTCCGGTTTTTAGGAGGCTTATAAGTCAGATTAACAGGGCTGGTTTTGTCTGTTGGTCTAGTGATAAGTGAAGCTGAGTGTTAAGGCGGAGATCGTGGGGTCCAAACTCACCCACGACAAATCTTCGTGTGATAAGTATGACTGCTCGTTCTGTGTCTGGGTGTAATTTATACTAATATTATTAAGCTTAAGAGTTTTTCGTGTGCTTGGTTGAACGCGCTAATCTACTGATCCGATTACAAATACTGGTCAGATTTGAAAAAATCTTTTTGTGTTAGCTAGTAGCCCATTTATTGAGGAAGGTCATAACATCATTTTACACCCTACGGTTAACGGTCATTACCGTTAACACCCGTTACACCCGTTACCACACCCGTACACGGTAACACCCGTTTTTTAGATATTACTCCATTGAGTAATATCTAAAAAACGGGTGTTACTCTGGGGTACAGCTTGTTTATTTATAAAATGCATATTAGTTGACTAGTTATATACTATTGTACAGACTCTGCTTAGTTTGGGTTTAGTCGGCCTTGGGTGAGAAGTCCCAAGATATTTATTTAAATATTGCCAGTTAAATGTGGCCCGTCTAGATACTACATTGAATTAAATAAAGACAAAGGTAGTGAGGCTCACTGTTCCCTAGTCACTCAAGTTTTATGAAATATAAGTACTAAAACAATACTAATAAAAACTAGTTTATCGCGTAAAGGTTTCATACCTTTATGGACTAAACAAAATAATAGCTGCCCAAATTACGTTATTCGTGAAATGTAAATTTATTTTAGACGTTACACGTATAACATTTAGCCTCATTTTGCTTTGAATTTTATTTTATTTTCAAAATTTTATTAGGGTATATTTAATTTACGTGATTTCGTATTTAAGTTTTATTTACGACTTTTATAATTAGGGAGCAGTTAAAATATTGGTCTTGATGAAGGAAAAGGAATAGTTTATCTAGTCTCTACCTATATTATTTACATTCTGTAATATAAATAATATAGGTACACCAATCTATATACAAAATGGTAAACTGACTGACTAGATATATCATCGCACAGCCCAAACCGCTGGTCTTAGATACATGAATAGGGATGACGACAGCATTTAAAAAATGGCATTCTGTTTAGTCCGTCTGATAGATCGGCCGAAAATACGGGACACGTATTTTTTGCATGATCAAATTAATAAAAAAAATACAAAGATAAAGAGCAACAAAGTTCCGGGGTGGGGGCTTTTGACGTCACCGTCCTGCAAAAATTGTATCAAATCGTGACGTCTTGCGCAATTTCAATGCACTGTATCGTCGTCATTCTTCGTTTAAGAGAAAAAATACGTGTCCAAAATTTTTTGATAATCTATCCGATGGACTAATTTTTTTTTGTCGTTTCGCCTATTGGAAGGTGTGTTCATTGTGAAAAGTAGGCGTCCACTGAGAAAGGATATTTGAAAATTCCAAGCGATCAAAGCTGCGGACGGAAGATAATAATATTATATGATAACATTATAACCAATTGATGGCTTTACGAGATAAAGCATTGGCTTTATATAGGAAAACAAAAAACGAGCAAAAAAAGAAATACTATAAGCAGTTAAAATTGTTGGTAGAAAATTCTCTCTATCATGAAAAAGTAGCATATTTTAAACACAACATCAATAATAATATAAAAAATCCCAAATTGTTATGGAAGAACATTAAGTCCACGTTTGTACCGTCAAAGCAAAGACAAGACCTCCCTACACATTTTAGAAACCCCGAACTTATAAACAATACATTTTTAAACGTTCCAGGCAACCCGGTTGTTACTACGTCGCTTATATCTTTTTATGAGTCGAACAGACACAGTGAGGCAATATTCACACTGGCCCCGGTGGACCAAACCGACATCTCGCGAATCATCACTGAGCTCAAGTCTAACGCGGAAGGTTACGACCAGATCACCTTGAGTATGCTTGCCCTAACCCTACCTCACACATTACTTACAATAACAAATATGATTAATTGCTCCATACGGACATCGGAGTTTCCCTACCAATGGAAAATTGCAATAGTCAGACCCATACCCAAGTGTCCCAACCCTATTGAAATTAAAGACCTGAGGCCAATCAGTATTTTGCCATGTCTCTCAAAGGTAATGGAGAGGGTAGTGTGCCGTCAACTGACTCGGTTTTTGGAAGAAAACGAGTTGCTACCTGAACTGCAATCCGGTTTCAGGAAGCAGCGGAGTACTTCTACGGCGTTGCTGGACTAGTGTTGCCCAAATTCAGTCTTGGTCTTGCAGTCTTGGTCTTGTTCTTGCGTTTTTGCAAGACCAAGACCAAGAACAAGACCGCGTATTTTTAGCAAGACCAAGACCAAGACTGACCGTGCAAGACTTGAGCAAGAACAAGACATAGCCTGCAAGACTCTTGCGTCTTGCAGCTAGGACTTAGCGCTATTTCACTGAGTAGTTAGGTGTAACAGTTCGGTGTATAGGTAGGTACGCTTAGGAATTCTATGAGACGCAAAAAACTGTATCAAAGAATATGAAAAACTGGACCTATGCGCATTACGACTAATACCATAAACATAGCGAATAAAAAAATATCTATTAAAATCAAACTGAGTGCATGCATAGTTATATTTTAACCATCGGCACTTTGATAATGCGGCATCAAAGGTTTTGTACTTACTTCTCAAAGAAATTTGCCGCTTTTCGGAAGTACATGGTTATGATACACGCGCCGGCGGCTTCTTTTGAAATCTAAAACAATCGTTGCCGCCACGCCGAAATCATAACATTTGTGACACTATTTGATTGCCGCCATAGGGCGTAGGTATACTCATGCAAAATAATTTCGAATTTTTTTAAGAGTACCTACAGGTGTTCCAAAGAATAAATAAGTTTCAGAGTGCTTAGAATGAAAATGAATACATTATACTGATCACGCAAGTAGTATTATGATTAGGATAAAATGATAAGGATAGGTAGTAGATGTCATATTAATTCATTCTAGTAAGTATATATTATAATATTGATTACTTATATGGTTTTAAACTAATTATTTAGGTACTATTATTGTATTAGGTACTAATATTGTTTATTAAGAAACAGTTACTTCCATGGAAAACGACATATAGGTCAGTTGATTTTTCGAATTTCTTATCAAATCTTCAGTTATTTATTAATCTGCTTGATCTTTACTATGGCTATGTTAATTCAAGCTCACAATGTTCCAATTCTAATACGTTTTTCTAAGATTTAAAGTAAACTTTAATAAATAGTAATAGACTAATAGGTAATTGCAAGACTTGCAAGACTCTTGCTGCAAGACCAAGACCAAGACCAAGACTGGGAGCGCAAGACCAAGACCAAGACCAAGACCAGGTGTATTGGCGCAAGACCAAGACCAAGACTGGCTAAGTCTCGTCTTGTTCTTGCATTTGGGCAACACTATGCTGGACGTTACCGACAACATTTTGACAGCACAAGATAAGGGCCTGTGTACACTAGTTGTGCTCCTTGATTTTTCGCGTGCATTCGACTGTATCAATGTGTCATTGCTGATTGCGAAATTGAAATATTACGGGTTTGACGATAACGCCATACAGTGGTTCCAAAGCTACCTCGGTAACAGAAAGCAACTCGTGGAATTACGTTTGGCGGACGGTACTACCTTGACTTCGGACCTTTCTGCAATAGAGAGAGGGGTCCCCCAGGGATCAATTTTGGGTCCGATTATTTTTATTATCTACTGTGCAGACATAATAAAGTGCCTTCAGAAAAGCAAGTACCACATTTATGCAGATGATGTACAACTGTATTTATCTTTTAAACCTGAGGACTACATATCAGCTATTAAGGATATCAACGATGATCTTGTTAGAATCTCCACCTGGGCGGATGAGAATTGTTTGTCTTTGAACCCAGAAAAAACAAAGTACATGTTGTTTGGTACGAAACAGCAGTTAAGGAAGCTGCCTGCAAGCCTAAGTTTAACACTTATGGGTGAGCCTGTTGAGCGAGTTGATGAGGCGCGAAACCTCGGACTGCGTATGGACAGCAGCCTTAGATTTGAGAAGCACGTAGCTGACTCCGTTAAAAATTGCTTCTATCGCCTGAAATTGCTGTACAAGATGAGACCCTTCCTGTCGGAGAAGCTCCGCGAGCAGTTAGTCGAAACCCTTGTTCTATCAAAACTGAATTACGCTGATACGGTTTACGGCCCGCGCTTGCTGGCTCGCACCGACAGACTCATACAGAGAGTCCAAAACGCTTGTGCTCGTTTCTGTTATACAATTCCGCCTAGAAGTCATGCTACCCCCGGACTTAACAAACACTTTATTCTAAAAATGAAGTCAAGGCGAAAGTTACACCTAGCCTGCCTCCTTTTTGGCGTCGTCAAGACTAAAACACCGAGGTATTTGTACGACAAGCTCAGCTGGATAACTGGTAGACGGGAATGCGCTCCTAGGCGTTGTGCACAACAACTCTCAACGCAGCACCATACAGCAGCATTCAGAGGCAGTTTCCGATACGCTGCATCTAAGGTATGGAATAATATTCCACCTCCATTGAGAGACCTGGGCACAATCCATACGTTCAGAACTCGTTTACGGCAGCATCTGATAGAAGCGCAAAGGAAACTGGATATGGTCACTCTTAACGTCTCACTAATATAAACTGTTTCATTCACAAGGCACCGAGTTAAATAAGTTGCACAAAAATATAAAAATTGCTTAAACATAGCTACGGCATGTGGGTAACGAAGACTCCTTGGGTACCGTTGTCTGGTCACCTCGTGTTTCCGCGACCCGACGTGCACACATCGTCCGCGACATCTGCGTTCCCGCGTACTTGGGAGACCTGTGGGATAAAACACATTTTTTAGTACAAAATCTAATAGTTGTATTACTGTATTTTAAGTTCACTTAATTTCATGTTAACTTACCCTTTGTGTCTGGCCTACTTGTATCCAGTACTTGCATTCCGTATTACTCGTCCGTCCGTCGCTACTCCTTATGGTTACATTTTTATTTTGCTTTCAGTCATCGTAACCCGCAACTAAAAATATAATATATATTTAAATATATACACTACCTACATTGGAGTCATTTTAATAGTTATTGCTAAAAATAAAAGACACTGACCTTCTTTATACCTATACCTACACAACACTAATTCACTTTACTGATAATATAAAATATTTATTCTTTATTACATCGTATCACATTTTTTTTTCTTTTTCTCTTTTCATTCTGAAGTACCCGAAGTTAATGTAAATATAAAATTTCGTCCATAGATATTTTGCGCTGTTTGCACTTCGTCCGTTGCGCTTAGCTGCCCTAGGCATAATAGATTGCACTACTCGCAAGCATGTCGATGGGATGAAGCTGAGTCGCCTCAAACCGGTTTTATGTTGTGCGCATGATTGATTGACTTGTTATACGTACCTATTATACAAATATTATTTCTAGTAATTTTATGACACTGAACGTAAATTTATTTATTTTTTTCTTACTTACTGCACATAAACAAACACTGTACATCTTACTTTTACAACCGTTCACTTAATTTAGGGTTCAGTTGAAAACCAGCGTCAGGCAACGTAGTTGTCTGGCATTTTGCTGAACTGGACCTATTTGGCGCAACCGCGAGACACGCAGATTTTTTTATTCCTTTATCATTGTTTTTTTTTGTAACATTTGGTTTTCTGCTCTGTATCTGTCTATATGTGTGCCAAATAAATATATTTCTTTCTTTCTTTCTTTCTTTCAATTTTTCACCAGTTTCTCAAGAAAATAGAAGATAAGATCATTGATAACCGCGATTGCTCAAAGCTTATTGGTGATTTCGTACCTACTTTATTAAAAGCCCAGGTTCTCACGATTTTTTCCTCCATTATATCTGTGATGTCAGCAACAAACTTTATAAGGTACATGTGAATTGAAAAAGTCACGATGGTTCATACATAGGAGGTGGGTGCCTTAATCTTTGGGCCGATACCGAGCCGACGACAATCATGATCATTTCTACCTTAATTTTTTATTAGAGACAACAAGCTTTTGTCCCGCAAATTGAATTAAATATCTTACATTTAAAGGCTGGTATTTTTTATTAAGTAGTACTAGACAGATCTATTTCAATTACTCTCAGATGAAAGCAATCCAAAGGGTTCAAAGATACCTCTGTGCTTATATTCACGTCGTCAATATTGAAAATGCATTGTGAGGTTATTTTAGAGTGTGTATTATGTAAATTCAAAATGTGTTTGCTGAAAATCATGGAAAATGAAATGTTCAATTTCATTTTTGAAAAAGGCTCTTAATAAAAAAATGCATTTCGCTATTTGCAATAACAGTATTGGTTCATATACCTATAAACATTATTTTAAAACTTAGGCCATTAAAAAGGTTTGTTCAATTTCGCAACAAACCTGCGTGTTTAGAAACAATGCCACAATGACGACACGTTGACATCACTCCGCTGTTTATGTCAAGGCAATTACAATTGACAGTTATCAAAAAACATGCATCAAACGTTGTAGCAAAAAAAAAACAAAAAAAAAATAATCAAAAAACTAAAAATAATTATAAATTTACAAGTGAAATGCCCAACACGAGACGTCGGAGGTTCTCAGTACGAGACTGTGAGAAGGCAAATAGAGAAACTAAATTGCAAAATGGCTTACAAACCAGGTAAGTGTGTCTTGTGTTTTAGGACTTGACCAGCCGTCAACAACGAAACGAATATTTTCACGGCATGTATGCGTACAAGAGATGTAGGTTTTGTGTTATAAGTCTTTGTGATGATTAGATCTTAAAATTATCTTTAAAAAAATATAATGGTTGGATTATGTTATAATATTTCCTTAAACCTTCGAACATACGTGATTCGAGACACAATAAAAAGACAATAGCAGCGCGACAGCCGGCTGTCGCTTGGTCCTTGAAAGGCATAAAATCTTATGAAAGTCAATTTTAAGTTCAGGCCAGGAAATCTATAATCCTATAAAAAAATGAATTGCTAAACTTAAGAGGAGGAAGTTATCGCTTATTCTGCAATTCGGCATTATTGCTGAAAATATTTAACGGATCGGGAAACGTTTATGATGAGAAAAATTTAAGAAATAGTTTCCAAATTCACATTAAGTCTAACGATAACAGAATGGGGAGAATTCCTGTTTGAGCACAAATGCATTGAGCACCAAGACCAAGTTGTAATCATATTTTAATTGGTGAATAATGGTATTCAAGACATAGGTTCTCAAACGGGAATACTACCTGAAAGGGACATTCATCTTTTTCTCATATTTTTTGTGAAATCAAAAACGTACTGATTGGATTGAACGACAATGCCTATGGGCCATGAAGTAATTTTATTTTATTCACTGATGATCACTCTACAGCCGTAAATATTTGTTAAAATCTTTTGTTAGCTTTTCATGATCTTCATTGCAGGGCGGGAATATTATATTTGCTGAATAGAGGACTTACCATGCTTTTTCTCAGCATGATTGTGTATTTTCTGTTTTATATAAATATGGCTGTAGACAAGATACTTAGTTAATATTAATAAATTATATACTGCGTCATTTCGAAGTGATATGTTATTGGATTTTGAAATTAAAGCAACGTCTTCTGACACGTCGACCTTTATAAAATATTATAAATCAGAATTTAAAGTTAAAACCAATACTAAAGTACAAGTTAAATAACTAAATTTACCTGTACTGTAGGCCTAACAACAGATCATCATTTTCTTATAGTCTAGACGCCGCCGCCTGTCAAGGATAAAATATATGTTCGAAATTGGACAAATACCAATGTGACTTCCACAGTTCATACATACATACTTTACATGTTTAAAAATCATTGTCATCTTGTACTTCGAACGGCACATGAGACCTGTTATCATTATACTAGGTGTATTTTTGGTCTCATGAAAACAAACAACTTTTATTATGGAACCAACTATGAAATCTCGAAAAAAATATCAGCTGTTTCATACATTATGCTTTGGAGGGCATTGAACTTTGTTAGAAACAGCTGATATTTTTTCGCGATTTCAGAGTTGTTGAGTTGTAGTTGTTTGTTTTCATGGATAGAATCATCACCTAGCAGGTTGTGCAAGACTAAAAATACACCTAGTATATTTAACAGTCGGTATAGCCCGTAAATCAGTGCACCTCGCTGGAATGTGATCCTTCTCCCGATACGCGCGGCGCCCTGTGTTTGCCTCGTTCAATTAGTAGCGGTAAAATTCCATTAGGGTTATGTCACAGTGTGAGGTGCACAGTTAAGTCATAAGCAAGGTTAGTCAGACGCCAGAAAGTCTGGCGATCAGGGGGCCTACCACAAGCCCTTATAGCAGTATTACTTCGATATTACTTTCAGAGGGAAAGAGACGGCGATAGACAACGTGTCTAACGCTGTCACTTGCACACTCTGGAACAGGAATAAAACAATCTTACTTTAAACGTCATGGTACCCACCAGCTTAATATTGTACAATCAACCCAATGGAATCATGACCCACCATAAGCTTATTTTCCTACAAACATTCAAATTCAAATAGGTCGACAATCGCGTAAACATGTATTAAAAATGTCACACGTCTAGTCTTATTATTTTGACAGCTTCAAACAATTTAAGCCGGGTCTCCACTACACACATGTACGGCAACGCTGCCCAACAGCACGCGACGTTGCCAGCTGGCGCGCAACATGACGCGCGGCATTTTGTTTGTTTAAAGAGCATCGTTAGTTGAGCATCAATGAGGGTTTTTGCGTTTTTACATTTTGTTTGTTTTGTAGGTATTTTTTAACCCACCGACGTGGTTTTTTTCTTTTTGATGCATTTTTCGATAAAATTGTAACCACTGCCGCTGAAATCAACACAAGTTCCTCTGGCGACATGTTGTCGACGGCTGGAGATGCGTAGACAGACAACGTTGTTCAACAAAAGTTCCGCGCTGACTTTCAACATGTTGGGCAACTTGTTGTGCAACATGTTGCGCGTCTAATGTTGCCTAGTGGAGACCCGGCTTTATGTTCACAAAATGGGTCATGATTCAATTTTGTCGATAGTACATACATGTTAGTCTATCCAAGAGCTATTATGTTACCTAGTGACGTGGTTGAGGTTTGATTGCCAGTCGCTCTATGTAATATCGACAAAATTGTATCATGACCCATTTCGACGGCAAATCGTTTGAAGTTGTCAAAATAATAAGACTAGACGTGTGACATTTTTAATACAATTACGCGATTGTCGCCCTTATTGTATTTGAATGTCTTTAGGAAAATAAGCGTATGGTGGGTCATGATTCCATTTTTTCGATTAAACAATACTGTTATCTGATTGAAAGCCGACCAGGGTAAAATAGTGGTTAGAAGTTCGACATCCACGAGGGCGAAGCTAAGGGCGAAAGCTAGTAAATATTATATAGACAGGCTTATCAACAGATGTTTCGAGACTAATATTCCTTAATTACAAATATAGTCTCGAAGTATCTGTAACCATGTTTTATCATACTATACAAAATATACCTCCCATTTTTTTACACAAAGAGAAATCCTTTGTGTAATAAAATGGAAGGTATATTTTGACATGGTTTTGACAGCTTAAAGTTCAAAGCTTTGAATATAATTGTCCTAATTTTTTATACCTAACAACTGATTTATTTCTTAAAAAAAATATTTATGTTTCACAATATTCTATGTAAAATATTAACCTCTAAATTTTACTAAGTACATTTTTATATGCTCATTTCCCTATTGATAAATAGTAGCTGTGCCCCGCGTTTTTACCCGCGTAGTTTCCGTTCCCGTAGGATTTTTTGAATAAAAACTATCCTATATCCTTTCTCAGGCTATGGACCATCTCTGTACCAAATTTCATTAAAAACGGTTTTGTAGTTTAGGCGTGAATGCAAAACAGACAGAGTTACTTTCACATATATTAATATGGAAGTATGGAATGTATGCTTACTAAAAGCAGCTTTAGATGTAACGGGGTTCTTTTCTAGGTTAGAAATAAATCTTTTTTTTTTTTTTTAAAGATTCGTTAATTAATATTTTTCAAAAGCTGCTAGTTATGTGATGGGAGAGCCCAGCGCTAATACAAAATTAATTTCTCTTTATGTGTGTAATAAACTATAAATAATATTATAATTGTTCCAATACATGTCAAAAGTCGTCCCATACAGTGAAGGCACGAGCTCACTTTGCTTTCTTACTTGGGCTGATTGATGATTTCAGACTCATATTCATTATAATTCCATGTTTACTTACAATGTTCTCATTTGCTGAAGTCTGTAATGTTCAAGATAAATTAGTATACACACTGGTGGTCGCTTTCGAACCCACTTAACTACTGAACCACACCCACAAGAAAGATAGTCGATGTTTTATTTTTTGTTTACTAACACTCTTCTATCTTTCAGCCACTCCGACCCTGATCCCGAATTAAAATTGACGGCCACGAATAATACAGTTGAAACTAAATCTCAGAAACAAAAATTCAAAATGTCAGCAAATACCTCTAAAAACTCTCATTTAGACACTGAATGTGCAAGCACTTCTTCAGCGACAACGGTCAAGAAACGCTCATACACAGTATTGGATAAAGACAATACTGTGGACTCTAACTTAAACCTCGATATGATAAATGTGACGGAAGACTCTTTTCCATCTGAACGATCTAAAACACCAGCATCCGAAGCACAGAAGAAGAGAGAAGATAGAATATCATCTAGAGAGAGAGCAGTAAGAAGAGATAAACATCCCCGTCAACATCGTGTCAAAGTCAGAAGTCCAAAACGCCGTATGGCAATTATAGAACAAACAAAAGCAGTAGACTCCCACACACGAACAACTGGTACTACTCCGATAGATTGGGAACTCGAAATTGAGTTGTATACTGTTGATGATCTGATTAACACAGTTGATACAACTGAAGATGAGGAAAGGATAAGTAATCATTCTTTGGATGATATGTGCCGTATTTGTCATGGTGGAGAATCGTTGTCACCAGACCTTGGACGTTTAATATCAGCTTGTTCTTGTCGCGGAACCGTTGGTAGAGTCCATGTGAAATGTTTGGAACGATGGTTGACTGAATCTGGGAAGTCAAGATGTGAATTATGCGGGACCAGGTACTCGACAAGACGCGTGCATAAATATGGTGTACCCAGGGCGCTGGTTATGTGGGTGTTGAGTCATAATGCTAAACAGGTATGCACACTATTTTGGATAGTTACATTCCAAACAAATTCGAAAACCCTCAATTACATTACCAAATATTTAAAAAGTTCCGAGTCCAATTGGCATTTGGCCGATTTTTTACTTGGCCTAAATTTTCACACCTTTGCAAGCAGCTGATAAGAATTTTGAGCTAAATACAAATTTTCATTAACATTCATTTACATGTTTGTAATCTTGTTACTGTTTGTAGTTTCACAGCATTACAACCCTTGTGCGTCTAAAGTAGGTCCGATCTTTATTATCATCTACCACGCAATGTTGTTTGGTTTTTACATTTATTTTGGCCTGGTCCTAATTACATCGGTTATTAAGCACACGGTCCTGTGTATTTTCACTGCCTCATTCTTTGGTCAATGAGTCTGCTAATGGCCAAGTTATGTTTAACTACGAAGGCCATAGTTTGACATCGAATATATTATTACAGTTAAAATTGTTTGTTTACTTATATGAGGTAAACTCAAGAAGTACTAGTTCCATTGCATACATTATTTTACTTATTAGAGCTATACGATTAGTCATAAGATAATTATGTTATCCGATCAACTTGATTTGCAGATTGACGAACTCGCCGACAAAGGCCAGTTTTAAATATATTTTGCGAGTTTTAATTTTGTGTCATAGCGTAAATCTGGTATACACTGTATATAGTTCCATTTAGTTACATTGCCAAAAGTTTTGTAGACCGTGCGGTGTGGTGGAAACTTGACGAAATCATAATCATCTAATATTACAACGTTAATCTAAATCATCACCATTAAAATCAACTGAAAGCTGACCTTGTTGGAAAGAGGCCTTCCCCAAAGACACCACCCGCTTCCATCGGACCCGGCGACCTTGACGAGATCGTCAGTCTATCTTGAGAAAGGCCTTAATTTGAAGGAAGCTTTATTTTAACAGTCTTCTTATTTCCATTGTTTCAGCTAATGGTCGACAGTCTCGGCATAATGCTTATGTCGCCTCTAGCAGTTCTGGCTGCGTGGTTATCAGGACGCACGCTGGCCAGCCTCATGACGCAAGAGAGTCAAGTGACGCCGTGGCCTCTAGCCTCGACCTTCGTACTGGCTTGCATGACGCTAGTAAGTGATGTTTTTGTAAGTAGAACTTGTAGGCTTCGCGCAAACGGGCACCGACCACAGCCACTAGTGGCTGTCGCGCGCTGCTGCGGTACACGGACACTGTTGTAGTGAATGGCCGCTGCCGGCTACACGTGTGCAGCGCGTCTATACAAAATATATGAAAAAGGATGTTAATGGGCTGGCGCTGCCCACCAGTGGCTGTGGTCGTTGGCCCGTTTGCACGGACCCGTATAGTCATCAACAGACCAGTAGTATTATTGTATTATATTTATTGGCAGTCAGCGGAGATGAGAGATGTGTCATTGAAGCAATAAATATTAGTATACAGTGACCTATTGGTTAATTACATGTCATCTCTTCTCCGCTTTGGTGGAGTCTCGCCCTAACACTGCTATAGCTGCCTTTACATATTGCCTGAATAGACGCGCAATGATGAAATGCATTGCTTTATGACTTTTCCTTAAAAAAAAAGGTATCTAATAATTATGTCTAAAAAATCGAAGTAGGCATAAAGAGACTTGGCTTGACTAGGGCATAGTAAAATATGTATTGTATACCCCTAACACAGAGGCTGAAATTGGGCCAATTTAAAATAAAACAGCTTTAAAGATTTTTTAAATATTTTTTTAAACTAAATCAGAGTTGAATTTGTATGTCTACTTATAGCGTTAGAAAATACCTTCACAAAATAATAATTATTAAAAAAGTACTAACAAAATTACTGAAATTCTAAACAGAGCTATTTTAGACTTAATATGTGAAACCATAAAAATACTTCATTATAATCTTAGAATTTACCTCCTGAAAGGAATACATACAATTTCAAACCCTAGTGTATAAGCCGAAATAAGGGAATCCTTAAAAAAATACGCGAAAATTAATCTCTTATTTGACTCTATTCATTATATTATCTGAAAATTCGTTACAAAAATTCACTTCAACTTCTTTCCACGTTAATGTTTATTGAGCATACCAGCCTACCTACTAGTGTTCCACTTTGATTGCTTTTAGTGCCTATATTATCGAGAGTGGATTACGCGAAGACGGCGCGACGCGTACGGGGAAAGAGGCTTAAACCCGGTGATGATCCCATTTTGTTCATTACTCACTAAATTCACTTTTGAGATACTTACAGTTACTTTTGAAATACTATACTTACAGATATGTACATAAGAATAAGGACTCTCACCTGCCAAGGGTACTGTACAAACTTGTAGATATAAAAATCTTGCTGTAGTAATTAATTGTTTTGGGATTTCAACTTTTAAAGCGGTTTTCCGATTTTTTCCTCTACTCGTCCACCACAACATCGCTGCAAATTTTATAGTTCTAAATTAACTGCCCTAAGAATTTTGATTCCCTTAAGGTACATTAGGTAACGTTGCATTTGTAACGATACAGATGTGAGCATTACATCAGTGAAGGACGAGAACCGAGCATTATAATGCGCACCTTGTAATGATACAAAACGGGCATACATCAGTGAAGGAGAAGAACCGAGCATTACAATGCGCACCTTGTAATGATACAATGTAATATATTGATACAACTTGTAACATCAATGCGCTCCGCTTCGTCTGACATCTTGCTATGAAATGCTTAAAGTCGAATCTATAATGTTACAATACACGTGAATGCTCCCGGTGAGGGAGCACCTTTAAAAGTGTCTAAAACACATTTTTTGTGTCATAAACGGCCGTATCTTTATTTTAGTTAACTTTAGAATTTGATTTTTTACATCTACAAGAAAGAAAGAAAGAAAGAAAGAAAGAAAGAAAAGAAAGAAAATACATTTATTTCACACAGCAGTGCCGGTATGATGGTTCACATAACATACAAACTTTCAATGGAGTTTAAAAAAAATATCAGCATAAAATTAGTAACTAACATAATATTTGTGCCCGGCAGCTGTGTCAAAAAGGTCCAGTTCAGCAAAATGTCAGGCCGCAAGTGCCTGACGCTGGTTTTCAACTGGACCCCTTGTGTGACATGTCACAGATGTAAACCAGCTTTACAATAAATATAGATTAAGTACATAGGTTTTATATGCTCTATATAAATAAATAAATACTAAATTAAAAAAAAAAACAAACAAAAAATATAAACCATAATAATAAATAATTATGTATGTGTTGAGTCTTAGTGTAAATGTGTATATTTTGTGTTTAGGTACTACAAAAAATAAAAAATAAAGTGAAACGCCCAATAGATTTTTGCACTAGACTATCAACATTACAAGATCTACCCGCACAGTATCGAGTAATACCGATGCATTATCTCGTGCAGCGTCCCCTTAATTGCAATCACAAATTCACAGTGCGCCGTAGACATATATATTAGTCTATGCGGCCGACCGCGAGGCGACGACAGACCGCTTCACTTCAAAATTACTGTCTCCTAAATATTTTATACTTGGAAGTACCCCTTCAATTACGAATTACCGTAGGCGATGATAGGCAAGAGACCGTAGGCGATGAGTTGTTTAGGCTTTTAATTTCAACATGATATCTATACGCGCTTCCGAGATATGAGGTCGTGACAGACAGATAGATAGACGAACAAAAAAGTCCCAGTAGGGTTCGATTTTGTTCCTTTTTCCTAAAAACAACCCACAGTGTACTAATATTTTAATCCAGTCCAGCGTCCAGTATCCAGCGGATCGAAACGTATTACATTGATATAGTGCTGATTTACCATCAGATAAAGTTCCAGTGTTTCTCACGTGGGGCGCTTATAATAGCCTATTTATAAAATCAAAGCCTACGTATATACAAACAAAATAACAAACGAAGTTCCCACTTCTTAACAAAGTATAATAGGCCGCCTTGAGCGAAAGTGATAATGCGGTGTTATTTGAGCGATGTATGAGACGAGGAAAACCGTTACATCACAAGTTAATAAGTGATTGTTCAATATGTTTGCCGGATATATTTGACATCAATGGTGTGTGTTACCAGCCAAACAAATTAGAAAGCGTTTCATAAACGACACACTAAAACATTTTTTTAAAATATATAATATTAATAATCCCAACCTTTACCCTTCAGTGGGACTCTTCTCGATTTTTGTCATACAGAGAAGTCGCACATGCTTGATCACCCAACTTGCAATATCGCCCGCGGTTTCTCACGCTTGGATTTTGGAGTTTTCAAAATCCTTCCTTGGTGGACAGTTACTTTTCACAAAAAACGTGCCCTCAAAGTTTTGTCTCTAGGACCAACGGCTTGAGCTGTGCGTTGATATGTCCAGTTAGTCAGTCAGATTCTTGACGACTGTGATTTCCAAAATAAACAAATCAAAATCTATGTTTATACAAAGGTAAATTGGTTGACTGCTTGACTGACTGACTGTTGATATATCAACGCATAAACCGCTGGTCCACGGTTGCCTGGAGGACACGGTGGAGCATATAGTGGAGAGGTGTGCCTCGCTTGGGCAGACCACCGCCGTGTCCTTGCACACGCGATCGGCGGGGGTGACCATTCGCGGTCGGCGCTAATTCGGTTCATGGGAAGCCGTTGCCTCCTTCTGCGAAGCAGTCATGCTGGAGAAAGAGGCGGGCGGCGGCGAGCTTGAGGCAGTGTCAAGCCTCGGGCCCCGGACAGGGACCCAGGCGTAGATCATTGAAAATTCCAACCCTAAAGGCGTAAAAGTGGTGAAAGGTTCGACATCCATGTGGACGAAGCTGCAGGCGAACACTAGTACTTATTAATTGATAAACTCACATTAGTACTTAGGGCCGAGTCACACCGAAATGGCAGCGGCCGGCAGCGGCCGGCAGCGGCCGCAAGCGGCACCGCGGGCGGCCTCGCGATCTTTTCTAGCTTTCCAAGCGATACTAGTCTTTTAAGTATGTAGTTAAAGTTTAAAATTATTTCACACTGAAGGTGCTCGCCGCGCCGGTGCCGGCCGCTGCCATTCTGGTGTGACTCGGGCCTTACCCATATTCGTACACACATAATAACCAATTCTTATCTGGTTTCAGGTATGTTACTACTGTTGGATAGTATCTGCAGCGACCCGCCATGCTCTCGGCTGGTGGATATGGTACCGGTCGCAGTACGAAGTCAAGCTTCAGATCCAAGAAAACGAAGAATGAACTTCAAATTTAACTAATTGTCGCGAAATAATGTATGACTTCGCAATATTGTCACTACAATTTTTTTTTATATTTTTTACCGGTTTAATATTGAATATAAGTTGTTTAATCACATCCTCTTCATGTTTTTTCTTGTTGTGGTGTTTAGCTGTATGTACTGTGTCACTTAACAAAGATTTGGTTTTACCATTTTTTTTTTTAATGTGAATCTATACGTCACTAGGCATTTTGGTCCAAAAAAGAATTGCGCGGCAAGACATAAATTATTACTACCAACAGTTGGGCCACCTTTATTACTACTAATAAAAAGCAGTTAAAGGGTTAAGCCCGTAGTAATAGTTCACGATAAGTGTGGCCTAGCAAATGGGAATAAACAATGATATTATAAGTAAAAAGGTGTAGATAGGTTACCCAAACGAAATTCTATTTTCTTAAACGGCACACTAACGCACACATACATTACACGTCAAAGTAGGATGACAGGATTGAAATAGTGCGAGTGAAAAAGAGATAAACGTCAAATGTCAACGCGATACTCAGTATCATGTTGGTCAATTGGCAAACATTTAAAGTGCCACTTTTTGACTGCATATAACCTATCTACACTTTTTTACTTACTGGGAATAAATCTAAATCTGGCCTTGCAAGCTTTTTGAACTAACAATCTTTGAAATTGGATGTCCTTTTATAATAAAATATGCATAGTCTCTTAAGACCATTTTCGTGTAGTGCAGCTAATTAGCAGTAGATTTTACTGCCTCACTGTAAGTTTCTACACTATAGTAGAGAAAACCTAAGAAGAAAATGACAATACTGGCGTGTAAAAATGTTATGTTTAATCAATTTACAAAACAAAGTCACCTTTTAACCAAAACCGAGAACTCAATTCAAAGTTTTTTCCTTGTAATAGTATAAAAGTTTGAGAATTATTTACACGTGCTTTTGTCAAAACATCTTTCCAAGCATCATACTAGGTGTTAACAGACATTTAACGAGGTCAAAAGTTCATGTTTTGATACCCATTTACCAATATTTTTTTCTGCTCCAAATCAGGAAAAATACTGGGTACCAATTGAAAGCCAAAGTTCTAAATTCTTTTCGCGATAACGAGTTTTCTTTTAATTAAACTAAAACTATCTCTCCTCTGTTTTCAAAGACAGTGCATTTATTTTACTGTTGTAGAAGGTTGGAAGTTGACATTCCACGCCCTGCTGGAGTTGTAACTTTGGCATTTCTGCCGCATAGCGTTGCTGTGTTCCGCTCTGAAGAATAAGTGACGCCGCACGCCGGCGTCACGTGCTACACACATCAAACTTCCTCGCCACAATTGTTGCGCTGCAATTTTTTGCTACTAATGTATTGTGTAAGCTCGCAACAAATGTGTACTTTGTGTGCAGGGCCGTGAACAAATATATTGGGGCGATAAATGTGTTGCATTGCAAATATGGCGCAACGTAGACACAAATGTAAGCCTGGTGTACAGCCTGGTTAAGGCCCGAATCACACCGGAATGGCAGCGGCCGGCAGCGGCGCGGCGAGCACTTTCAGTGTCAAATAATTTTAAACTTTAACTACATACTCCAAAGACCAGTATCGCTTGAAATACTTAAATAGGTCACGAGGCCGCCCGCGGCCGCCAGCGGCTGCCAGCGGCCGCCCGCGGCGCCGCGAGCGGCCGCGCGCCTTTCGTTTCTAGCGACGCCTGGCGGCCGCTGCCCGCCGCTGCCATTCCGGTGTGCGTTGTCCCTAAGACGGCATAAATACATGTTATTGGTGTTTTTCAGGCATCAAGTTCATCATTATCAGAAAGATGAAGCTGTTATGTGCTTCTTACAAAACATACGTATAAGCAGGAAAAACAGAAAAACTCACTGTACTTAAAAATAATTAATATAGAGGGAATCTAAATGGTTTCAAGTCATTTTCAAAAATTATGCTGATGACGTGGATGTAAAAACTATCCTGTTCATATTATTTACCTTTTGTAATACTCTATTGAGAAAAACTTTACTTCGACAGCCCTACTAAAGCAGTAAAGTATTAATACTTTCCTTAATTATGTAATCCTATAAATATTTGGAATATTTTTCTGGCACTGATTAACTTTGAAATTTGTTTTTGTATCGTCATTATAACGTTGCCAAAACTATTTAATTAGTTATATCAGTCAGAGAAGTGCGATTTAACATTTCAAGGTCAAATAATTAGGACTAAACCATGAATATAGTTTTTGTGTTATTCAGATGTAGGGATTCTATACCCAAAGGGTCCTAACGCAATGAGGGCGACCCGAGGAAGATAAGGGCGTCTCTTTGTCTATCTAACAGCGTAGGGCAACTCAAAAATATAGTATATGAAGACAGTTTCTTTTTACAGAGTGCAAATATATAAATATCGCTTAGCGCTGTCTGTCTAATGTACGTCTAGATCTATAAAACTATGCAACGTATTTTGATACAGTTGTAGTGGGTCCAAAGGTTTTCACTTTTACACTTGTGTGAAGCCGGGGCGGGTAGCTAGTACATAGTAATAATGTGTATAATTTTGGTACAAATTTAATAGAAAACTAGATATTTTTTTTAAGAATTTATTATAAATAACACTGTTGCAAAAAATACAATTTCAGTTGATAAAAAATTAAGTTAGCTACAAATCTTTGGTAGCTTATTATAATAATTGCTCATTTCAAATAAAACAAATTAATATAATTGAAATATTTCTTTATCTACATTGCCACGGAATAGAATAGAAATAAAGTTTTGTAACAAAATTACACAAACAATTATGAACTTCATGTTTATTGTGTAAAGTACAAACAAGATTAGTGCCGTAAAAGAGGCGCGCATCTTAGGGGGAATTCTTCGCACATTCCCGAAAATTTTCTCATTTTCAACAAATCTTCCGCGGCAATGTAAATAAATTGAGCTTTAGACGCAAATGTGGATGGTAAGACGTTTGAGAAAGTAAGAAACTTTAAAACCGTTTCAATATAATATAAAATATTTACTATTTAAAATGGTCAAGATTCAGTGTGCTATTTGTAAGCGCTTATAACCTACTACAAAGATCTTTTTATTTGTACGAGCGTAAAATATATATCAAACGATTTACAATATTAACCAGACCGCACACCGGCTCAACCTACAACACATTTAACTCGCCACAATTGTTGCGCCGCAATTGTTTACTCCCGCAAAAAATGTGTCCTAAGCGTGTGGGTCCGCGAACACTTATAAGGTGGCCATTGACCGTCATTTTTCGCTTCAGTCTAAAGGTTCCAAATAGTTTAGGCGGCCAACCAACTGAACCAACTCTCGACACCAATTTCGGACGTACGTCAGTTCAATTGACGCGCTAAAATGACCGTCAATGGCCACCTTTACGGGAGCGATACATGTGTTACGTTGCAAATGTGGCACCACATTTACCGACATACAAATGTTTACCCGATGTGCGGTCAGTTTTAGTATGCATGGTCTGCATGAAGTCCTAAGATTTACTGCACAAACATCGCGACCGGGAACATTCGTATTCAAAAGCGTGTCTAAGTGACTTGTAACACGCTTGCACTACTTACTTGAGTGTGTGATAATTTTGTCTCAAGTGAAGTAGCAATATACCACTCGAGAAGCGCTTTAACTACTACTGCGCGTGGCGTTAGGGTGAATTCTTGAGGCCTTTTTTCGTGTGACGGTCGAATTGGGGTCGCTCGGTCGAGTAAAACGCATACGAATAAGCACTATCTTCATTTATTTCCACTTTTTGATCTTGAGGCCGCCGCCGACTGACTGAACCCTTTGAGGGTTTTTAGGCACTGCGTGCGTAAAATCTGTATATACGACTAGGGCTTTTTACTCTAACATTAACTGTAATATTAAACATACAAGGGATTGATATTTGCGTTACTGTATTAATTTGTACTGGCCTGTTGGTCATATAGTATTAGCACAGATTAATAAATAGTTACTACGTAACAGATTCTTCACTCCAATACAAAAACGAAAACACCTACGCTATAATAGCGTACAAAATCATAATAATAATACTAGCTGTTTGCAGCGAGGAGAAATGTACCATAAGTACGCACAAAGAGAGTTGAGATTCTTTTGCCCGCCGCGCGACTAACGTGTGTGCGTGTCATCCAGCAAATGTGCTAGGGTTATACGTATGACGATAATGGTAATAAAACGAATGTTTTAGAAAAACAATTATTTTTTTAGTTGTTGATCAAATATTTTTTAGTTTAATAAAATGACTGGTGCATAGTTTTTGTTCCTTGAATTCCCGATTAATATATTTTAGAGTCGAAAATATCCAAAACCGTGTAAATAATTTTAATAAATAATCAAAAGGGGAACAGGAGAATTGGGAAACAGGGGAATTGCACAATAATCACGCAATAATGACGTGGTTTCGGCATTTTGATAGTCAGCGTTGTACCCGTGACGCGCGAGCACTCAGCCGGACAGGTGACAGTCCAGTGTTCGTTGTACCGTCGACGGTACGCGAAGCGGTAGGCATAAAACGCGTGGCTTTGAGCGAGTGACGGACGCCTTTTATTAGTGGCCCTGACTGCTATAAATATGTCGATGGTTGTGGGTACGATTCTCACTCAGGACCTAAACCCAGGACAAATCTTTGTGCATTATATTTAAATCTATAGCATATAATAATTATGTTTTATTTATATAATTATTTCAGTTGCCTAGTTACCCTAAAACAGGACCACAACGTTCTATGGAGAAAAAGACGGACCATCCACATTCCACATTAAAACAAATTAGTTCTTAATAGAACTGACATCGCTAAGGTAATGTGGGAATCTTCTGATCGCGTTGTACAGTTTCCTTCCAGGACTTTCAGTGGCGATGAGTTGTCTGTGTCCGACGAGGTGGTAGTCAGAAGTTAGATGGCCATTCTCGACGCCACAGCTGAGCAAAGCCTTTAATGCGTCTAAAGCTGCTGCAGTTGGAGTATCCCCTGAAATTTTAATGAATAATAAATAATATGATTAATTTGTATTGTGATTGGTCATTTGAGGTTTTGCAGAATTATTAACACTGTGGCCTATCAATGGTCGGAATCCGACCGGAATTATTAAGGTTTTTTATTATTATTTTAGCGTTTTGCACTTCTGCTCTATATAGAGTAGACTACATTTTATTTCTCTCAAAAAAGTTCAATTTGGGATATTATAATAATTGATTTATAAGAAAACGCTTTACATATCAATTATATAGATTACATAACAATAAGTTTTAACTTGGTAATAAAACTTAGGAACGCTACAAAATCGAGACGGTTAAGTATTTGATATATAAGTACTTGAAATAAATTAGGCAAATTAATAAGTTTCAAATTGTTTAAGATACTTGCATAATTATTAAATAAATTAATAAAGTATTTGAACTTCACCCACTACTTCATCTAACTTTCGAATAGTTAAATAAATATATATACAAATAAATATCTTGAGACAACTCACACACGGCCATCTGATCCCAAGCTAAGCAGAGCTTGTGTTATGGTAACCAGACAACTGATAAACATACTTATATAATTTATAAATACAAAAATATACGTAACAGAACAAATATAATGATTATAAACGTCCCTATGATGTTTTTCTGTACCTTAGGTGCGTTTACAAATAAGTATATCAAGATTTTCTTTTTTCGCCGGTCATACAACTATTTTCACTAAATTGAATAAAACTTTTCACTCGTATCAAATTTTAGTCTTTTGTAAAATGGCACCCATTAGTGGAATCGCCGTTCCCATTCGCATTCGAGTTGCAATTTTAATTATTCCGTCGAGTGTTTGTTTACATTGTGCAGAACAATTTATGGACTCCGAAAATGCTCGCTCATTTTCGTACACGAGCGTTTATGAACAAAAAACTGGAACGCATGAACATGAAAATGTGAATTTAATTTTTAGAAATTTGTGTTTACGTGGGTGATTTTATAATGAAGTCTCGAATAAAATAAACAAAAAGGGATTTTTTAAACTACGTCACACGTTCACTGGGTAACACATTATTTGATAAGGGGTAAATCTATCTTATACAACACGTTGTTTTAGATATCCTACAACTCTAGGATTATATTATTTAAGTAAAAATAACACAAAATCGCCAAGAATAGGTGGTCCAAAAATGCGTAGTATCGAAGATATAATCAATCATAATTAAATCATTCATTGATAAATACGAGTAATTCATTAAGATGGATGGATGTACATATGTGTGATTCTCTTTAACGCAAAAATTGCTAAGCGGATTTTATTAAAACTTTACAGCATTATAACTATAGTTACATCAGAATAACAAAGAGTCTACATAACATCAAACTATATCATACGGGGGCGAAGACGTAATAAAGGCATAAATTAGTGAAACGGACAACTGAAGACGGTAATAAAAATAGTTTTTCGCTAGTTTCAGTTCTAGGTGTAAAATTAAAAAATATGTGACGTAGTCAGACCGTGGAGTACCCAGTATAAAAGTAAAAAAAAGTTTTATTTTTAGGGCGATAAATAATGTGCGTCATAACACAAACGGTATTAAATTTTTGTTTTCATTTTGATAACGTCCACAAGATATAATTAATCTTACTTTATAATAACTTAAAGTCAAGGTAAGCTTGACACGAGTTAAACTAACAATTGAGCTAATTAAGATAAATAGTATTCTTTGTAGTGTCGAGATGGCCCAGAGGGTAAGGGGCCCACCTCTAATTAAGGTAACCGAAAGGCTAATCATAACTAACCAAGAGCTATTGTGTAAACTAGGTTGTGAAGGTCTGATAGGCAGAAGCTCCATGTAAGCACTGTCATTTTGCTGAATCCAGTTATATTAGAAGCTGACCTCAATATAGTTGAAAGAAATGCCATGAAGATGATGATTATATACTTTATACAATCCATCGACTTTTTCTTTCTCCTCACTATCTGACTTCAGTCCTCTTAATTTACTTCTACCGACTTTAAGTAATAAAAAGTGATGTAAGCGTCAGGATGGCTGGACCAAACGAGATATGTCCTTGTAACCATGTGCACTATTTATTACCTATTTGCTACTATTTACTACCTATAGTTAAATGTTTACTACCTTTTTGTTAAGAAATTTATCTAAGAAATAAAGTGGTCAGCCAACCTGACTTCAGGTTTGCTGACCACTTTCAAGTTTTCATAGTTTTATGTAAATATTTACTACCTGGTTGCTACCTTAACATTATGTTTTCCACAACTCTAAGAAGCTCCTACAAAATATTATTAATAAAAACCATTTAAACGCCTGTACATCAATTATTGACATGTTTTTTTTTTCAGAACAATTGCTAACCAAGTTTTTGTAGGCGCTTAGCGGCTTATGAACAACTTGTTTCTGGATAATTTTATAAATATTAACATATCGCATTTATGTTTGAGGTGTCTATGTATCTACTTGGGGATTTATTAAATTGATATTTATTAAATTACGATACAATATTCGATAATAATTAATTGACATCTTAGAATATATTTTATTTCCATAAAAAAAAATCTAAGTTTTCTTTATCATCTTAGTTTATTTTTATTTAAAACTACCTACAATTTTCACAACTATGATGATAAAGGAGGCGTTTCTTTTTCCCTACAACTTTGGCCCAGGCGTGTACCTCAAAAAAAAAAGTATTAATTTACGTGGAAAAAATCGTAGAATCTGAAAAAAATATATATTGGATTTATATTGTCGAACGAAGATGTTAAAAACTTGCAACCCAAGAATTTTAGTCTGGCAACGTCATGCTTTACTCCTTCGATAATGCGTTTCGTTGCTTTATTGTATTAACCTAAAAATGTATTATTAAGGATTTTTTCTGTGTTACAAATAGTATTTTTTCTAGTTACATTTGTAGTGAATTATTATAGAAAAAAAAAATTCCAAAATTACATTTATTTCACAATTCATATTATTTTTTGCGTTTTGTTATCTACACAACACAGCCAGGGCCGATAGTTTTATTCTGCTGTTAGTTGTCAATCAAACAAACAAAAAACAACAGATTAACAGCTGTCAACGCTCTCATGGACTTTTCTTTTTACGCAGTTACGTCGCGAGGCAGCTTTTTTTTCATATTCTTTTATTTCTAAATCTATGTGATATTAAAAGATTTTAAAAACTGCTAAAATCACAAAGTATTAGGAGGAATTTAATTAGTAATTTGTACCTCGGTACAGGTTTGGGCCAGAAAAAAAAGCACCTTCTTTTTCTGTTCAACTTTAGTTTTGTTGTTTGAGTTTGCTTGTAGCTTTTTCTGACATTTTGTATTCTAAAAGTTCACTAAGGTTATGAAACACTGGATCACACGGTGACGGAAGATCATTTTTTTTTAGAATGACGTAGTAAATTATTGTTAACGTGTGACGTGCACACGTTAACAATAATTTACTAAAAATCATAATTAATATCAGAGTGTTTTCACGATGAAGCGAGGAAGACAATCAAAACTATCGTTAGAAGATCAAAAAAATGATTTTTCAACATTCGAAAATATTTTTTCTGAAAAAAAAATGATCTTCCGTCACCGTGTCATCCAGTGTTTGTTCTGAGAAAAAAACATGTCAATAATTGATGTACAGGCGTTTAAATGGTTTTTATTAATAACATTTTATAGGAGCTTCTTAGAGTTGTGGAAAACATATATGTTAAGGTAGCAACCAGGTAGTAAATATTTACATAAACAGCGCGGTTAATACAACGCTAAAACTATGAAAACTTGAAAGTGGTCAGCCAACCTGACGTCAGGTTGGCTGACCACTTTATTTCTTAGATAAATTTCTTAACAAAAAGGTAGTAAATATTTAACTATAGGTAGTAAATAGTAGCAAATAGGTAATAAATAGTGCACATGGTTTCAAGGACATATCTCGTTTGGTCCAGCCATCTTGACGCTGACAAAAGTGATGATAGTTTTCAGAAGAATAAAAGGTAGTACTCACTGTTATAGTTTCCAAGGAAAGTGATCCCAATAGATCTTCTGTTGTAGCCATAAGTGTGTGCTCCCACATGCAACCAACCAGCACCTTCATACACCCTCCCATTACCACCAATGATGAAACTAAAATTGAATAAAAATATTTGTCAATAATCTATCCTGACTGTACTCTTGTTACTCCTGAATACTCAGAACTTAGTTTGATTTTTGTTATTGGGGTTTTTCATAAGAAATTGAATAATAATAAGTCTATAGATTGACAGTTGGTGGTGGAACACACTCGTGCCTTCAAAAGCCTATAAAGCCTTTGGTCTCTAATATTGTAATAATAGTTGTTCGGATGTCTTTGGCTATCTTTACCCAAAAGTCTTACCAAGAGATATTGTGATGTCCGGTTAATAATATTTCAAACCGGTATTCAATTACATCGGATAGATTGGAAAAGTGGAAACCGACTAACATAGTTGAGGGAAGAGAAGACAGATAATGAATGAATTGGGCAGCTTCTTGTACCAAACCAAACCCATAGAGTAAATTATGAAAGAAAACTTCAAGCTCACTGCGTGATTAATTCTTATCCTTGAAATTACTTTTAACGGACCGTAAAACTGACAGTTTAACCATAAATTTTAAAACAGAAAATATTCCCCACGCCGCACGGTGGGCTGAAAATCGGCTTTCATAGACTTAGGGATTTCAATTTGCAAGTGCTTGTTTTTATGCCGGATATCGCTTCTATTAGTCATTACTATGTACAAAAATGACACCCGAGTTAATTCTACCCAAAAACGAAGGAAATATAATTTTTTTACGAAAAATTTGTATGAAGCTAGTATGAAAAATCGAATTATCTCCTAAACGGCATGTTTAACCGTAATATCCTTGGAGATGGTCATAGTGCTAATTATTTTTTGGTTGGCAATTGGACGAAAAATTTAATGCCGTTTTTTTTTTAAAAATCGTCAAAATATTTTTATTTGTTTTTACGTATGAAACGATTCCTTTTGGTGTTTATGTTTTTTTTTTTTAAATGGGACAATCCCACCACACTATTCCCAACCACTGCAACTCCTGAAAGCCAGAATCAACAGTGGAGTCCGCCAGAAAAGCGCCGAGCAATGAAGCTCGACGAGTCCCGGAGAAACGATACAACTGTCTTGGATCCCGCAACGAAATTAATCAGAAAAGAACAGCGGAGGAGTAAGAAAAATATATTTTTTCCACTTCCCTCCATAACAAGCAGGAGACAGAACAGAACTAGGCCGATAGGCACAAGGGGGCAATTACAACTGGGAGAAGCCCAGATTGCCTAGCACCACGGAATTGGATCTGTTTAAAAATTAATGGGTCCTAAAATGTGAGCTGTTACGATTGATTCCAATAGTAGGTATGGCAAAAACGCTTGAACGCACGGAAATTGGTTCTGGTTTCCACAAGGTCCGTATAATAAACAACACCGGATGTAACCTGTAAACTATCCAACATAACATTGCGCTCATTCTGCCAAAGAATACACTCCCATAGGATGTGATGTGCAGATTGTTCGAATTCACAGTTCGATGAGGAACATTGACACAAAGGCGAAGCAACAAGTTTGAAAGAATATAGTTTACTTTTAAAATTGCCATGACCTGTGAGAAATTGAGCAACGCAATGATCAACCTCCAACCATGTCTTAGCCAGCCGCTCACGAACGGATGGAAAGAACAGATGAAGGTGACGGCCCTTCATGGAATTATCCCACCTACTTTGCCATTCGGATAAGAGTTCCTCCCAGACTTCAGTCTGCGGTTTAAATAATCTAGAAATTTTATTAAGGTCGCGTTGTGGTATAAAGTCAGTGTCCATGGTTTCCCGCGCGGAATAGTACATTGAAGCACGACGCTGTACCTCAAGATCGACTGGAAGTACACCTGCGAGTACCGGTAGGGCTTCAGTACTGACCGTTCTATACGCTTTGCATAAAAATATCAAAGCCAAACGTTGACTTTGAAGTAGTTTACGTCGTACCGCCCCTATTGTGGCCCTATCGGCCCAAACAGGTGCACCGTAGCATATACAACCTAAGTAGGTAGCCCCGTATATAGTTTTTAAAGTAAAAAATGATAAACCCCAAGTTGCTTTGGATATTCTCGTTAGGGCATAAAAGTTCCTTTTAGCTTTTTCACCTACTGTTTTTATATGATCAACAAATGAAAAATTTCTTTCTAACACCATGCCAAGATAGCATACAGCTTGCTGTTTTTTGACGGGAACGTTATTAAATTTAATACTAGGCCACGATTTAAGATTGCCTTTTAGTATAAGTTGATATGTTTTTTGCGGTGCGAAGGTAAGACGATTACGATCACCCCACTGTGATATTAAACGTAAGCATGTGTCAGCCAAGTTCTCAAGTCCGGCTCGAGTACTTGACTGAATGAGCAGTAGGCCGTCGTCCGCGTAACCGGTTAGGGAACAGCCGCTTGGAAGCGGAATCGCGAGAAAATCATCAAAACCTAGATTCCATAGATAAGGACCGATAACAGAGCCCTGAGGACATCCCATAGTTAGCGCCTTACTCATAGAAAAATGTCCAAGCTTAAGTATCGCGGTTCCGTTAAGAAAGTACGAGTAAATGAGATTATAGATGTTTTTGTAGCAACCGCGGGTTTTTAATTTTAGTAAAAGCATAGGCCACCAAGCGTTATCAAATGCTCCAGAAATGTCAAGAAAGATCCCAATTACGTATTTGTGTACGGATAGATTAACAGTTCTTCTGACGGAAAGGGCCGCATCGACTGTAGATTTACCTAAGGTGAAACCGTATTGATTAGTATGAAATTTTGGTCCGTCCGGTAATAAGCGCGGAACGATGAGGCGCTCCAGAAGTTTTCCCAAAGATGGTAGAAGCGTAATGGGCCTATACGACTTCGGGTCGTCCGGAGGCTTGTCGCCACTCTTTGGAATTATTCGAATAAATCCGCGTCGCCATTTGCGAGGAAAGACGCCTTCGACAATGCATCGGTTATATACAGTTAAGATCGCGTCACCCGCTGTTTTACACGCTTCTTTAATCATCCTATTAGATATTTTATCTTCACCTGATGATTTGTTGACTGGTAGCTTTTTAACAACATTTATGAATTCGTCAGTGGTTGGTAGGTCTGACGTTGGTGATTCAGGCGGCACGGCTGCCCACGCTCTGATCTGTTGGTGGTAGTCGCTGTCATTTACCGGTGAATCATCAGGGATAAGAGTATTAATAAGCACTTCAGTTGTTTCTTCTATGCCAGTGGTATGCTTATTATTGATTTTAATGTTTTGGACGTACGCAAGGTCGATCGATCTGTTTGCTTTAAATTCGTGATATAAAGGAGACCATGGACCCTCCTTGTCAAGTTTATCCACAATTTTCCGCAGTAAATTACCCTTCGATTTTTCAACCGATGCTTTGTAACGTGACTTGGCAACTCTAAAAGCTTTTAACGCGAAAGTAAGTGGATCTCCGGTAACCTTACGTTTTTTAAGTTTATTTAACTGTCTACGCGCTTTCCGATAACTTTTACGCTGTTCAACTAAATAATCATTCCACCAATCACATCTACGAATATTGGTCATAGATCCGCGACCAATGGCGATGTCAGCACAGTAGGTAAAAGTTTCAGACATAATATCAGCACTTTCTTCAGCTGACAGCCCGTCTCGAATGAATTCCTTGGCGTGACACGCAAAAAGCGAGCTGAAAAATTCCCAGTTCGCGCCTTTACATTTATATCTAAAATTACCAGAGATATGAGACGGACCTTGTGTAAACACAGGAACAAATTCGTACACGATCAGGCGATGATCACTACAAGACGCGTCCGGCAGGACACGCCACCTATCCAAGCGTACGTCGGCACTAGAAAGTGTGACGTCAATACAAGATTCGCCCATTTGGCTGCAAAAAGTAGGTGGTGCATCTGGGGTATTGTGAATCGATAGGTTCATCTCAGCAATGAAATCCTCAACAGCGCAGCGTCGTTCGGTATCAGTGGCCCGAACCTTGCCATACCACAGGGACGATGACGCGTTAACATCTGCGCCAACGATAACTTTGCAGCCCGCGAGCGACCGCAAGACGTGACGGAGGTTGTGTATATGAGGAGCGACAGGGTCAGAATATTGAAAGTAGCAGCTCACAACGTAGACTTTAAAAGAAGCCGATGAAACTTCAGCAACCGCACAGTGAGGCGTCATGAGATTACGCAAAGATGTTACTGTAAAGTTGTGAGAACGCGCAACATAAATTCCGGCTCGTGCTTTGCAATCCTGCTGTACTACCTTGTGACGTAAGCGCAAGTTTTGATATTGCTCTTGAACAAGTACAAGGTCTAAATTGTGATCTAAAATTAATTTATCTAACTCAGATGTCGCCACCCTATCGTTGTGAAGATTTAATTGTCCTATGTTTAAACTATCCATCCTAATTATTAATAGTTAGTGTTGAGTATAAGTTGCTCGAGTTTAAGTTTGTATGTTGCACATTGTTCAGACCCACAACGATGGTCAAACGATTTCTTAAAACGTTTACACGCCGCACAAGTCGGTGTGAAATTTAATTCATCCTTATGCGGGCAATCCTTGGTTTCATGAACCTCGGAACAATTAGCGCAGGTAGGTGATTTATTAACGCAATGTTTTTTAACATGACCGAATTGTTGGCAGTACGCGCAACGAACTACCTCAATATCGTCAATAAAACGGCAAGTGGCCCAATCAATAAATAATTTTTCCTTCGTAGAAACAAGATGTTTACGGACCGCTGATTCTATTTCTATTCCTATCCATTTCCGACCGTTGTCAGTAGAACGCCTACGGATTACTTTGGTTGATTTAATGAAGTCGTCTTCTTTTATCGGCAGCTCATTTTTAATGTTCTGGCGGTATAACGCGTGCAAAAAAGCGCTGTCCTCCATTGAGGCGGGAATGTCTTTAACTAACAAGCGGGGCCGGCGGCCTTTCGGTTTTTCTAGACGTAGACCTGCGGACTTTATTGCCTCGACCGATTCCAACTTTTTCAGTTGGTTTTCATTTGCAACACGCAATACAACGCCCGACTTTGCAGTTTTTTTGACGCCGACAATTTGGAACCCGTCGTCACTGGGCTTAATTGCCTTCATAAGGGCTTGTTTAGTCGCGGATGATGACGCAAAATCAGCCGATCGCTCGTCGGTAGGGTATGCAATAATAGACGGTAACGGTGCACGGGATTCCACCGCGGGGGCAACTTTGGGTAGACGCAATTTTAGTGAATCCGCGTACGATATTTTTTTGTCGACATTGATGTCAGTTTTAACGCCGTGATTTAATTTAACTTTATCTAATTCGCGCTCGGTAATTGCAAGTTTCGTTTCGTTACAAGACGATTTTAAAGCCAACAATGAAACGATACTCGTAACGCGCTGAGTCATATCCATGATTGCAGATTTATTCGCGACATTAATGCGGGAACCCTGGTCGTTGACCAGCTCGTTAATCTTGGTCAGATACGCAGACGCCTCAGAAACCAAGTCACAATAATCGCCACTGTTCGCATTGCTAACATTGGAAAGATTTAATATCGGTGAGGACTTTTCAAGACATTCGTACGTTTGAAGGCGTTTAGACCTATCATCGGGCGAAATGTATGTGGGAGACAATTCACTAAACAGACGTTTACTATTAGCGGAGGTCGGCGCGGGCGGCGACCTGAGTGTTTTTGTAGTTCTGCGGAAAATATCTCCGCCACGATCAGGCGGGTCATCATTATTAGATGACATGTTTTATGCAATAAACAAAAAAGGAAACAAATGTAAAACACTGAGAAAAAAACAAAACGGTTGCAAAAGTTATTTCGCGATACCCTCACAAGAAAAAAATAAATGTACTCACCGAATAGCTGACGAAATTAATTGATTACACGAAAATTACAGTAGCAAACACTAATAAAAACTTACGATACCAGCACAAGACACAATAGCACACAACCTGAAAGAAACCACGAGCCGAAATATCGATAATCTAACGCGATATGTGTAAACAAAACCGGAGCGTATTAAGACGATGCTCACAAGGCCGGCGCGCGGAGGGAAGTGATGTTTATGTTGAAGAACACGGACTTTTAACTACACATAACATAAAATAGCATCACTCCTATATTTCCGAAGGAGTTGGCAGAGGTTTATAGTACACCCACACGTAGCCAACTATGTTTGAGCTAGATATTTATCAGCACAAAATGAGTTTTAAAACTTTTCATACAACCAAATTACCAATTGTCTTCTAATGAGTCCAAAAAGAAGTGATTAAGTAACTACACTGATTAGGTCTTCTAATGAGTCTTAATAGGTGATTTAATGATTTTCAATATCTCACGACAATGGATTATATTTAACATTTCCTGATAAGTAAGCTAATTTGTTAATTAGCAGTGCTATGAGTTCTAAGAATAGTTAGTGACAATTATAGATTTTCATTAGCTAATGAGGAGATAACTAATGAGGGTAGTTACCTAATTATTGTCGTTTTGCAATAAAAGGGCTAAAGTTTTGTTTTATAATTTAATTTGTTCACAACTGTGTAACTGCTAACACTAAATCTGCGACTATAAAATCTTAAAATGGAAAGTTTAATCACCAATTTAGACTTGTTTGTTCTTCTACGAAGTGAGAGTACTTCATTTGATCATGAAGTATTGTTTAGTGCAGTTGTATCCCGCATAGGCGATTGCCTGTCTGACGAAGATTATGTTGTTCTCAAAGAATTTTGTCGGAGATTTACGCGAGCCGCTTTACAAAGGTGGGGGAAATCCAACCGATTCCTTGATAATTTCAGGAGAAAGTACGAGAATTGGTTGGGAGCAAATATTGATTGGCCGAGTTTTGTGCAAACTTTAGTTAATCAAGAACCAAGTGTTGATGAGATACCAAGAGCGCCCTCAGTCTCTCCAGAACCGTCGACATCAACGTCCATTGGAACAATGACGAAAAGATCCCGTAAACCATTCGAAGACCTGGGAAGTAAACAAAAAAAGAGAAGATCTGATGAACACACAGGCGAAGGTTCCAGTGAATTGGCATATGCAGCTGCAGCACGTTTAAAAGAAGAAGGGCATGGAGATATCGCCTCTGTCATCGAATACATGATGAAAAATCCTGAAGCAGCCGCTAAATTAAATGAAACGCTTAAGAAACCAGCGAAAACAATCATATTTACGCCAGAAAAGGCGCTTGGATTGCTTCTTTCGCTAAAACTCTCAAAGTGGCAATATATTACGTTGCGTGAGGCTGCCATTCGAGAAGGTGCTAAAGATATTTATCCATCTTACTATAAAGTGCAACAAACTAAGCTTGATTGCTACCCTCCGAAGCAATCAGTGACAGTTACTGATTCATCGGCTAGGATTACACTTCAAGCTTTACTTGATATCACGGTTACAAGAATCCTTCAAAGCCTTTCTAACGAAGAGCATAACAAGCAGTTGAAGCTGATATCCAAGTGGGGATTTGACGGTGCTTCTAACCAAAGCCGATACAAGCAGAAAATTGAGGGTGAGGAAGATGATTCAAGCATTTTCATGACCTCCTTGGTGCCACTAAAACTGACAGATGGAGACAACATTATATGGACGAACCCAAAACCATGCTCAGTTTTGTATTGTCGTCCAGTTCAGTTTACTTTTGTAAAGGAGAGTGAAGCAGTTGTCCTTGGGCTGAAAAAACAAATGGATGAAGAAATTGAGGCCCTTATCCCCACAGAGTGCAATAATAATAATAGGGTGACTCATCAACTAATGATGACGATGATCGACGCTAAAGTCTGTACTTACCTTTCTGAAGCTAGATCAAATGCATCGTGCTACCTGTGCTTAGCAAAGCCTACAGAAATGAACCGCTTAGATGCTGTAACATCAAAAATTGTGTGTTCGGACCTGTATGAGTTTGGCTTGTCATCCCTACACGCCCGTATAAATTGTATGGAATGTCTGTTACACATTGCATACAAACTGGACTTCAAACGGTGGGCAGCGAGAAGTGATGAGCACAAAGAAATGCTACAGACAAGAAAGAAAATAATTCAAAATAAATTCAAAGATGAGCTCAATCTGTTGATTGATATAGTAAAACAAGGCTCGGGAACCACCAATGACGGGAATACTGCAAGAAAATTCTTTGAGTTTTCTAATAAAACAGCAGCTATAACCGGTTTGGATGAAGACCTCATCAAAAGATTTGCTGTAATTTTACAAGCAATTACATCTGGAGAGCAGATCGATATAATAAAATTTAGAGATTATGCTCGCAAAACAGCAGAAAAGTACGTATTACTATACGACTGGTTCTACATGTCGTCAACCGTTCATAAGTTACTAATCCATGGGGCTGACATAATCGAGAAAAATAATATTGTGCCGATTGGGACTCTCTCGGAAGAAGCCTCAGAGTCTCGAAACAAAGATTTTAGGAGGTTTCGAGAACATCATTCGCGGAAAAGAAGCAGGCAGGATTCCAATCAAGACATTTTAAATATGCTTGTTGTTTCTTCGGACCCTTTGCTAAGTGCACAAAGGCCTAAGTTAGATGCCAAGAAAAAGCAGAGCTTTTTTGCTGAAACTCTCGACTTAATTCAATTTCAGGAAACTGAGTTCGAATTTTTGGATATATCCAATCTGGATGCTGACTCAGAATTGGAGTCTGACAACGAGAGTGATAAGGAAAATTTGTAAAAAAGATATATTTGTACATATTTGTAAATTTGTATTTGAGTGTGTTTGGGTTTTTTTGTAATATTTAATGATATGTTTTATTTTTTTTATTTATTTTACTTTATTTTACGAATGCTTAGTATTAATTCCTTAAATTAACTTATTTTGTATAAAATATAACTTCATAATGTTACTTCAATATAAATCTTTTTTTATTTAAATTAATATAAATGTGTCAAAAACAGCAATTTTTTTATTTTATTTTTCTTGTTTCGTGTGTTCTTAATATTTGGGTTAATAACATATCGAACTTTTTAACTTAGACACTAAAAGGGATCGTTTTACATGTAAAAATAAATAAAAATATTTTGACGATTTTTTTAAAAAAAACGGCATTAAATTTTTCGTCCTATCGCCAACCAAAAAATCATAAATAATTAGCACTATGACCATCTCCAAGGATATTACGGTTAAACATGCCGTTTAGGAGATAATTCGATTTTTCATACTAGCTTCATACAAATTTTTCGTAAAAAAATTATATTTCCTTCGTTTTTGGGTAGAATTAACTCGGGTGTCATTTTTGTACATAGTAATGACTAATAGAAGCGATATCCGGCATAAAAACAAGCACTTGCAAATTGAAATCCCTAAGTCTATGAAAGCCGATTTTCAGCCCACCGTGCGCCGTGCGTTTAGTTGACCTTTCTGGTCATGTTGCTAAATGCAATTTTCTTCATTACGTGCCCAGCCATCTAATACCTGGTACACTTTTAAACTAATTCTGTCCACGACCTCGTAAATGTACAATCTGTGTAATATTATGCTTGCAGCTATTTTGCTTGAAATCAGGTTGGTTGTAGTTTTATCAGAACACTTTTTTATGAGTTTAAAGTTTTTGTAAATATTCTTGTTGGTGATATCACTGCTTCACTGCCAAAAATGTTTTTGGAGATAGTGCAGATAAATTGATGCGTATTTCACTTTGTTGGAAAATCTTTAAATTAGTCAGCAACAGATTTTGCTCATAATGTCTAATTTACCAGTCCATTTTTTTTGCCAGTGGCGTGGCCTTCATACTAATACAAATCTAACAATTAAACAAATAAGAATAAAAAAAACCTATCACTTAGAAGTTAGTAGATGTGAGATTTCTACTTAAGTAACCTGATGATTTTTACCCTAATCTTGGAAAATCTGTCTTTGTCTTCTATTAACCGCTAGAAACGCCTACTACTTAGCTGATAAATTCTAGTGCATATGTGTGCGTTCCTTTTGCTCTTGCCCTCAATGTCATAGTTCAATAGGTCGACAGATATGCATTTCGAAGCACATAATACATTTCAGGTGTCACACTCTCAACATAAGAACTCCAAACTGCTAATTACGTATTAAAAATTAATATGCATATTCCGAAATGTCAGTTCACACATATCCATTAAAACTATTAAAGAGATACATTTATACTTACGAAGAAGCGATATCCGAATAACCCAAGTTATCCATGTGATTGGTCTGTATATTCCTGATCAGCTCTGCACACCTAGAGTCAGTATTGCAGGTAGGCGTCACAGTATGCTGGATGATGACCAGGTCCACAGGCCGTGGCAGATATTCGACGTTCACAGGGGTCAGACCATCCCAATCTTGATGGGTGGCGACACCGCAGTCTGAAAGAAGATTATGTAGTACTTAAATAAGGAATTTATTTGTTTTGAGCTGAATAACGGTTTTTTTTTGTGGATGGGAAATCATCAAACGCCCATTGCTGGAAAGCGTGTCAGACTTTTACTGACTAAAACAAACCCATGCTCCTTCGGTTACCCTTTATGTTCCGGGGCCACGGTAACTGTTAGAATTTTTCCGCAAACCCGGCAGGAATTGGCCCTAGAGTCAAAGAGCAGTCAGCACGTGAAGGGCCTTCACGTGCTGACTGCTCTTTGACTCGAGCTGAATAACGGTACAGTTCTTAATAAAAGCAACTGGCGTTTGACTGCGACTTTAGCGGTGTTAATGTCTGATATCGCGAATCAATGTTGTCAAGTTTACTATGTATCAAATAGCATACAATAATTTTTTAGTGACGCATGGAGTCATTTTCGCATTTAATGGCTTTACGACTATCGACGGCTATAATAATATGTCCATCATATTGTACAGATTGTGATGGTAAAAAAACAAAGGCAAGACCACCTCAGGCATTAGGTTAGAAGCCAGGTAATTTTTTTTTCCTAAATTAAGGCCAGCCTAAGTCACTATAAGCAAATCCGTACTAATATTATAAATGCGAAAGTAACTCTGTCTGTCTGTCTGAACCGATTTGAATGAAATTTGGTACAGATATAGTCTGGGACCCGAGAAAGGACATAGGATAGTTTTCATTCCGGAAATCCCTCGGGAACGGGAACTATTTCACGCGGACGAAGTCGCGGGCAAAAGCTAGTAATTATATAATAAAGACATATAAGTTCTTTCACTTTATTCATAACATAGTAAAACCAACGATGTTTAATTGCAATTAGTTGCCGTCAAGTTTCCATAAGTATACTGACCCGATATTCTACATAAATTACCCATTAAACGTTCAAACACACCTGATTTGAGACACAATAGAAAGACATAACAGCCGACCAAGCGACAGCCGGCTGTCGCTTGGTCGTTGAAAGGTTAAAGGCTATTGACATTTAAACCTTCGAACACACGTAATTCGAGACACAATAGCAGCGCGACAGCCCGCTTTCACTTGGTCGTTGAAAGGTTAAACAAAATGTTATAGAAAAACACTTACCTCCATTTACAGTAACTAAAATAACAAATAAAGCAAAAATGGCACAAGTGAACTTCATTTTGTTAAATGTAACTTTACACTTCCAACTCTAGATTGACACTAAAGAGACATAAACAATGAGCTTTATAAAGTAAAGAAGAATCCTCATGCCTTCCTTTTCTTAAGGTGTAGTATAAAAAGAGACAGATAACTTGTTGTCTGACTGTCTGATATGACTCATGCGCAGCTAAGATTCTTGTTTATTATAAAACAAGATGGTTCCGCGTATTTTTATTTAGTTTTCAAGATATTGGTGCTGTTTCAAATGCACAATCTTATTTAGACAGTAAATTCGTGACTTAAGTTAATTATAAGATTTTTTTAGACAAATACAAAGACATTAAACTTATTTTTGACAAATACACAAAAAATATGATCAACAAAATTAAACAATTAAGGAAAATAAATGCAAAAAATATAATTATGTTATTTTGTAAATAGGTAAAAAAATACACTTTTTTTTTTCTTATTTTAATCCAATGACTTTTACACGTAATTTTTTTCTTATTTTAATCAAATGGTCGATGTTTTCTAGCCGGATTACTCTAAGAAAAAACTTCCGAAACAGACACAGAGGTCAAACTTTATTTTAAAGTCTATACAGTATTGTAGTTATTGTATTGGTCTATTATGCGAGGGCCATGAAGGTCGTCTAATTTGTGGCATCATAGAAAACATACTTAAAATATTTAGAGATAACTATAATTCACGTTTGTACGACATGTACATTATTCCCTTAAAGAAAACTAGCTTCTGCCCGCGGCTTCGCTCGCGTTAAAAAGAGACATAAAAGTAGCCTATGCTACTCTCCATCCCTTCAACTATCTCCACTTAAAAAATCACGTCAATTCATCGCTCCGTTTTACCGTGAAAGAAAGACAAATATACAGACAAACAGACAGACACACTTTCCCATTTATAATATTAGTATGGATATTTTCAAAATAAAAAGAAATAAGTTCAAAATAATATCCGTGACGTCTATAGTCGCCAAATCGTTTTTGTATCTTTTCAAAACCCTTCTAAAATATTTTTCGTGAAGCCTGACTCAATTTGACAATGAATGCTTTAAATTTCCGTTTGATGTGTTCCAATCTCCATTTTGGAGACAATTCCAACGCTCCCAATCTGCAATAACTGTGGATTTCATAACATTCCACCACAGCTAAATTAAAATCTAGAAACAAGTGTTTACATAAAGGATTTTAATTAAAAGTAAAATAATAATTATAACAGACACACGGTAGGCCTCTTCTCAAACAAAAAAGGTACGAGCATTGATCACCAAGCATACTTAAGACGGAATGGGTATTCCGGACTCATATTCTTCCGTACTAACATTATAAATGCGAAAGTAACTCTGTCTGTTTGTCTGTCTCTTCTTCACACCTAAAGCACTGAACTGATTTGAATGAATTTTGGTACAGATATAATCTGGGACCCGAGAAAGGACATAGCATAGTTTTCATCCCGGAAATCCCTCGGGAACGGGAAGTATTATTCCAAGCGGACGAAGTCGCGGGCAAAACTAGTTCATTATAAGTCCATATTTCCTAACAACGACATTTCTGAAGTCCAAGATAAACTTTAGAAAGTACATATGTACTGAGAAAGTCATATGAGGCGAGCGCCTCAACAACTAGACTAACACGATAGTTTTAATTAAAACCGGTTTACTATTTTGTTCTAACTACGGATCTCTAATACATTGAAATCATTTTAACGTTCCATCGCGTCTATATTTATTTATGTGGAACCGGGGATTCCTCTGCAAAATATAAACATTGCAAACTACAGTTAATTATCTCTTTTCATAGTAATAAGGTTATGATATACCAGTTTTAGCGATAGATAAAAAACTGTAGTTACGTTATCACATTTAGAGCGAATTTCGTCAAACTTTTATACCTGACCGATTTGTCTTTTGACTTTAAATCTTTGAACACACAGGCATAGCAGCCTAACAGCCCGCTGTCGCTTGGTTGACGAAAGGTTAAAAGACACTTTGACCTCTGAGTTTATTTCGGTTGTTTCCCATCAGGACTCTCGGCTAGGAAACACTCCATCCCATCGCTCGCTTTAAGTAAGGAAAAAAAAACACAATGGGGGCGTACCACAAGCCCTTATAGCAATATTACTTTGATATTACTTTCAGTGGGAAAGAGACGGCGCTAGACAACGTTAACGCTGTCACTTTTACACTCCTGCAACAGGACTATAACAATCTTACTTTAAACGTCATGGTAAGGGGGCTGACGTGTAAAACTGTTATATATTTTAACCTTACAAAATAAAAATCATTTTTTTTTCTAGTATCCGCGCCCGAGAATAGGAATAAATAATGGTCAAATTAACAATTTTATTCTATGGATAACGGGTATAATACCAGGTGTAATAATTTGATAAAACTGGCCTTTATTAGATCACTTTTAGTTGACCCTTATTTTATTGTAGTAAGTACTAGTAATACATTGGATCAAAAATGCGACAAAATTATTGACATACAAGCTTTGCCCGGACATTCTCATACAAAATTCTATCTCCTATTTTATCTCGTAAGGGGATGAACTTCCAAAAATCGCTTCTACATCATAAAAAAATGTACTAACAATCTAAATTGTGTTTTCGGGGATCCGGGGATTACTCTGTAAAGTATAAACATTAAAGAAACAGTTATCAATTTCCTTTCGTACGAATAAGGTCGTGACATGCCAATTTTAGCGATAAAAATATAAAATACCGGTATCTTCATTATCACATTTTATTGACTACTTCATTTTGAGCCTTATGTTTTTGTTGTAAGTCACTTTTATCAACTTTACGTCAAATGATGTCTATTTCACATTTTATTGCATTTATTGATTAACTAGAGAGTTTGATTAAAACAATAGAAAATTTATCTGTAAGTAGGTCCCCTCAGATATTATATTATTAAGTTAAATAGAACTTGACATCTACAATTTTTTTGGGGGAGTGGGAAATCATCAAAAGAAAGTTAAAAGACTGTAGTTGCATATTGTTTATGTTGTAAACAACAATAACATATAAAATGTAAAAGAAATGGGATATAAGTATGTTAAAGGGACTGGGCAGGACGTGTTTGCCACATAAAACCATAGGTACCATTTCTGTTGGACACATCAGTCAAAGCGCAGTATAGTCAGTGAACCATGAGTTTGGGCTTCTGACCGTTAGTTACAGAACAAGTCTGGGTACCATAGGTTAAGTGTTCCCGCGCGCCCCTCTTTGATGTCGTGGGGGGAGTCAAATACATCATTCCCCCCCAAGACCTGAGGAGGCCCGCATATGTGGGTCTGCACCAGCTGGGGATTGCGGAAGTTGCATTAGTTCCCGCGATCCTCGGCGTAGGTAGGAGAAGGAACATCGGGGTGGTTTTTAGTCAGAAAGAGTCCGACGGACCCCTTTGCAAGGATGGAGGACATCCATGAGGATTTTCCACCCCGAAGAAAAAAAAGGGGGAAGATGCACATTTCCTTGAGCTTCTGCTTTAGGGTCAAGAATTACTTAGCTTCGCACGCGTGATATCCAAGTGATATCGATAAAAAGTGTCTCATGCATGTCCTTTGTCAAGCCATAGACTATCTCTGTACCAAACTGCGACTAAATAGTATATTTCAGCCCCCTTACCATGACGTTTCAAGTAAGATTGTTTTAGTCCTGTTGCAGGAGTGTGCAAGTGACAGCGTTAGACACGTTGTCTAGCGCCGTCTCTTTCCCACTGAAAGTAATATCAAAATACTGCTATAAAGGGCTTGTGGTACGCCCCCAGGCGTGAAAGCGTAATAGACAAACAGAGTTACTTTCGCTTTTATATTATTAAAATGGTTAATCCCCACAGTAAGTGAAAATCTCCTCAAAAATGTCCTCTTCAAAAGTATCCTCCGCAAAAGACAGTTTCCCATCTTCGTCCAACACAGGGTCGTTCAGTACAACAAGCGAGAACAAGTTTGAGTTCAAGTCGAGGAGATAACATATATCTGCTATACGCTTTCCGGTCACGAGGTCAACGGATAGCAAAATAATAATATAAATGGAGAACGCAGTTCTTATAAGTAATATTATATTATAAATATAATTGAGAACACAGTTCTTATAAACTCGTCCCTCGGGGTTACACCTTTTTTGAACGAAATAAGAAAATGTTTTTTATTTTGGATTTAAATGAGATAAGCACTGCTTTTTTGCCTTATAAATTGTAGTAGGGATTTTACCGGCGATTTTAGTTTACTGCTCCTCTCTCGTGGGTCGTACCGCAATGTTATAATAATGACACCAAAAAGAGTAAAGTAGGATTACGAATGTGTTTTTATCGAAACCGAATTCTGAAGCGTTTTTAGGGTTCCGTAGTCAACTAGGAACCCATATACATAGTTTCGCCATGTCTGTCTGTCCGTCTGTCTGTCAGTCCGTCCTCGCTTAATCTCTGTGGCCGTTAGCACTAGAAAGCTGGGTACCAACATGTATATCAATCACGTCGACAAAGTAGTAAAATAAAAATTGGAATAAAATGTTTTATTAGGGTAGCCCCCCTATATGTAAAGTGGAGAGTGTTTTTTTTTTAATTTCAACCCTAACAAATTCGCCCCCCGATGTCTGATAAGTAGTATGTATGCTTAAATCTTACAATTACGCAACAGATTTTGATGCGGTATTTAAGAATAGAATACAGTAATTCAAGAGGAAGGTTTATATGTATAATACATGCATATTACAGAGACGAGACTGTTTAGTTTTTGTGTGTAAATTGGTTTTTATGGAATCACATAAATAAAAGTATTATTATTATTATTCTTTATATATATTTGCATATCTCGGGACCCAGGGGTTCCGGACCTATGGAAAGGCGTATGAGGGGCCGAAGCCAACTCGTAGAGGCCCCATAAGCAAAACTTTTTGTGGAATGGGACACCAACCGACGATTATCCCCATATGCACTATGTAAGTGCACCTAAGGACAACCCCCGGTTGGTGTTGGACTATTGTAAAATATGGCAACTAACAAAAATTTGGACTATGGGCTTGGATTCTTTAATAAATAAGGTACCAGATACTATGGAACGACTATGGCCCCTGCCTGATCAGTGTTTGTATACACAGATAGAATGGCAGGGGGTGACTTGCACACTCAGTAAATGGGCCCCCGAAAACGGCCGCTAGCACATAGTGACGTCGGTAGCGACAAGGGGGCAACATATATCGAGGTGCTGGAGGAGTGGAGAGGTATTCCATGGCTATCAAGACAATCCCGGAAGTACGGTCAAGATCCCTACCAGCATCTTACTGGAATACTTCCTTCCCCCGAGCACGTTTGCTCTTGCGATTCTCCACTCAAACCAGCCAATTAAGGCAAGAGTGAGGTGGGAGCCTTGTTCCTCGTCAGTGCTCACTCTGGCCGGCCAATAATGGCAAGCCAGAGATGAAGAACAAAGGGTCTCCCAGGAGGTCAGGTCCGTGAGGGTCGCTACTGCCCAACAGCTCGCCACAAGCTGCCCTGCGGGTTTATTATTATTAATATTATAACGTGTGATATATTGTTGGATAGGTATTTAAAAATGAATAGGGGTTTACTAAAATCATTTTTTGATAATGTCAATCATTTCGGAAATAATCGCTCCAAAAGTGAAAAACAATGCGTAGGGGTGGGGAGATGAAAACTGGAGATAGATCTCTTAAGAAATAAGTACTAATCGACAGATAAAGGCGCGGTGAGAAGGAGGTTCCTTGCATGACAATTCTAAGCCTGTCATCAACCAACTTTTAATTAGTAATTTGTGGAATTGAAATCGGAATCGAAGCTCTATTCTGCTAGCCAATACATAGTATTAAACAAAGTCACCCGTCCCGGTTTTACATGGGTGTACAAATGAGGTTTCCGGCGGCTCGGACCGCAATTAACTCGGACCGCGGTCCCAGTCGCCGGATCCGTAAAAAATATTTAATTTTCTTCCGGCGACTGGGACCACTCATAAAATGATAACTGAAATCAACAAAATGTACAGTCAACGAAAAAATGATTGATGTAATAATTGAATAGCGGTGGTAAGACCGCTCTCCGGAGACCCTCTTTGAGGAGTGGCTGGAGAGGCGCCACGGCGCTCTCACGTTTCGCTTGACACAGGCCCTCACCGGACATGGTCAGTTCGGGAGGTTCCTGTGGCGGATTCGGGCGGAAGCGACGCCTGGGTGTCAACACTGCAGCAACGGTCGCCTGGAGGACACGGTCGAGCACACGGTGGAGGTGTGCCGCGCATGGGCGGACCGTCGGCGTGTCCTCGTAGAGGCGATCGGCGGCGGTGACCTCTCGCGCCCGGCGCTGGTTCAGACCATGCTTTGGAGCGAGACGGAATGGGATGCCGTCGCCTCCTTCTGCGAAGCAGTTATGCTAGTGAAGGAAGCGGCGGCGCACTTATGGCAACGACGAGCCTCTCGCCCCAGACTAAGACCCAGGCGAAGACGTCGAGAGTCGCAAGACGACTACCGGCCACCGTAGGCGCGATTCTGCGGATGGCGAGCGATGGGTAGCTCGCCGCCCGGCTAGGATCAGGACCGCGTCGATGGCACGTTAGTGTTCAACGCGCGCCTCAAAGAGAATAAGTCAGCACAGGAAGGGGCCCAACAGGGCCAACGCCTGCCGGGATTGCTGAATGTTTATAATAGTTACCGTGACCCTGGAACATAAAGGGCAATCGAAGGAACATGAGTGGGTTTTAGTCAGTAAAAGTCTGACACGCCCTCCCGCCGCACCTAGGACGGGAGAAGTCATTGGATGACTTCCCACTCACCAAAAAAAAAATTAATAAAAATCCTTTTTGATTTAAAAATATTATTTATTTATATAAAAAGCAGCCTTTGACTACAGTTCTGTTATTTAAATCTTTCGTAATAAAAACATAGACAAAAAAAATATATAAATACCAAACTAAATGACGTATCCAAATATCGAAGAGGAAGCATTCTTCGATTGCTAAGATGAAACAAAAAATTATCATTCTGTTGATGACTTATTTATTTGTAAAACAAGTATCGGCCATTTTTTGGAGAGGCTGCGATGAACATTGACTCCGCGGGAGTGTAATTGATCTATACTATATAGATTTTAAGTCATTGTATAATTTTACTATAAATGACTGATTGATGAATTTTTTTGAATACAATGAATGATATATTGGGTGTTTCTGGATCTCGTCTGATCCAGAAACCCCAATTTACACCTACTGCCATAACGGCCATTTTAAACTAATTGTAATTGACATACATAGTACCTACGTTTATAATTTTTATTGTGATTTTTGTTATTTTTTATTATAGTTACTCACTTAAAGTAAAGTAGTAAGTTAGTCACTTAAAGGCTGATTTTGTGATAAATAATTATTTCGACTGCCGCAACGTACAGTATCGAAACTGCAAAACACGTACTTTACAGTAGAGAGGTTTAAAGCTATATTTGGACTTAGAATAATATTTTTTAATGATATAGTAAAAGTTATACCCTGCTAATATAGGTAATTTTATGTGCTTCTTTTTAATATAAGCACAATCATAATTATTTTACTCATTTTTATAGATATTTCAGTTTCAATCGTTTACCCCGTAAGAATAAGCTAGAATTTTATCGAAAGTGGTAGATTCGATAGTGTTCAAGGTTGATAAAATTTTACTCAATATCGAATCTACCAATTTCGATGCTATTATTTGATAAATTTATTTAAAAATAGAAAATAAAACAGTTTCGATACTGTTTTTAAATAGTTCGATAGAATGAATAGTTGTGTTTTGGAAAAGAAATAATATGTATTAAAACCAAACAACACTGTTGTAATCAATATAAAATTTTATTCGTTTTAAAACTAAGTTCAGATAAAAGAAACTAAAACAAATCAATTTATCACCATTGTCATTATAATTTTTAGCTACAATTTGCTATGAGATCAGATGAGTCTTGCTCTTACTAATTTTATTTCAAACTAGCTGTCCCCCGCGGTTTCACCCGCATCTTCGTTTACTTCTTCGCTCCCGAAGGTCGTACCGTGATGTTAAATAAAGCCTAAAGCCTTCCTCTGTAAATGGGCTATTTTTTCAAATCGGACCAGTGGTTCCTGAGATTAGCGCTTTTAAACAAACAAACAAACAAACTCTTCCGCTTTATAATATTATATATTATATTATTATATATTATATATTATTAGTATAGATGATACCCGTAATTAGAGCAACATAGCAATCTTTAATTTATTTTAGTCTTATTAAAAAAAATTGTAGGTAAAGGTAAATTATATTTTGTAATAAATCTTCGCCTAGATAGTCCTTCAGTTGTCATTCTCTTTTTTTTTATTTGTTTAGTAAACTTATTTATATACTCCCATTGTTTAGTGTGATTCGATAATTTTTAAATTTCTTTAAAAATAGTTATTTGAATGTCTTACGTGAAATAGTTGGTGCATTTCAGCTTACAGGTATGGTTGGTTGGTGATGGTTTTAGCTGGTATGGTCTTCCCTTTTTTAGAAATATATTGTTTGCCAGAATTTGTTTACAATTTCATTAGTCCATTTATTAATGTGACGTTTTCGATTACGACCAGGATCAGGTGTTTTATGTAACTTTACGTTTACGTGTAGTAAATGAATTAGGAGTATTAGGATTCTCAGTGTCAAATATCGAAATTAATGAACTTAGTCTCAATAGAAACTTAATCCGTGATTCATTGACACAATATTCTCTGTTAGAAGGCGAAATTGTAGTACTTTTTTCACTAACAGTCTCGACAGGGTTCAAGACCCTGTAATCAATGGAGATACTTCAATCGGACGGTCTGGTCCCAAGGGCAGTGACGGCATTTATTGTACTTAAATTACAGTCATTGTTAGTAAAGTCTTCAATAACAGATGGCGACACCTTAATCAAAAGGTAATGTCCTGTAGAAAGCAAAGGTATTGGCTTACTTAATGTTATGTGGTGTGTTCATTACCCTTACCATGACCTTTAAAGTAAGATTGTTTTATTACTGTTCAGGAGTGTGCAAGTGACAGCGTTAGATACGTTGTCTAGCGCCGTCTCTTTTCCACTGAAAGTAATATCAAAGTAATATTGCTATAAGGGCTTGTGGTAGGCCCCCAGAGTCTATAGTTATTGAGGATGTGAAGGCGAATTCTTGTCCTGAGAAGGGTGATTGCATTGGTGTGACTTTAGCATTGCCAAGTATCACATTATTGGAGTCATCTGCCAGACTGTCACCGAAAATATCATCATAAGTTTTATAAAATTCTCTATTCCTCTTTGGTATAGTAATTGTTGTGTACAAGGGATACTATAACAAAAGAAAACATAATTATATTTTCCAACTTTGAAAATGAAATCAAAATAAATGAGTAAATAAAAAACCAGCCATGTACAAAAATACAATAGCAAAAATACACGTCTGTTGTATGGGGAGCCCTTAAATATTCATTACTTTCAACTTTCAACATGTCAGTTGTCTTACTATAGCGGTTCATGAAATACAGTCTGGTGACAAACGGCCAGTCAGACAGACAAACAAACCGACAGATCTACAGCAAAGTCTTAGTAATGGTGTTATAGTTTTACACCTGTCTATTATCGAATCTGCCAATTGAACAAGTATACTGTGTTAAACTTGTAACGGTAGAATCCATTACATAATTATTTTCGAACTAAACTACCAGAAGAGCTATTCTCGATCTTTCACTGACTGATAATGAACACAAATACTATCGAAACAGTTACTTACAATATTTGTAGGAAACACATATACCTAGAATACTATTGAATTAACCACTTTCGATAGTTATTAAACAAAAATTGTTCACGAATACTATCGAAACAGCCACTTACAATATTTGTCGGAAACACATACACCTATAATACTATCGAATATACCAGTTTCGATAGTTTTACTAGTTAACCACGCGTCCTCCTTCCCTTAAATCGCGGAGAACACTAACGATTCTGGCAGTTTCGCACAGCGCGCGCTTGTCGCTGCGTGGAACAGTATCGTAACTACCACGTACGATTCTGTTCTTTGCTCAATAGCTGAAGTATCGATATTATTCAATTCAAAAATAGGTCAAATTGTACGTTTTTCGAGAAAAAATGAAATGTAATTAAAAGTATCCTATTTACTTTAACAATTGGTAGTAAAACATTTTTGATTGATTTTGCAGATTCGATACTGTTCGTTGCGGCAGTCGATTTTCTGATTGTTAATTGTTTGAAAATTGTTTATTATTATTATAAGCACGATTTATGTTTTTTTAGCATGATATATTTATATTTTTTTATGTCTATGTTTTTATTACGAAAGATTTATATAACTGAACTGTAGTCAAAGGCTGCTTTTTATATCAAAAAGGATTTTTATTCAATTATTATATCAAAAATATTTTCGTTGACTGTACATTTTGTTGATTTCAGTTATCATTTTATGAGTGGTCCCAGTCGCCGGAAGAAAATTAAATATTTTTTACGGATCCGGCGACTGGGACCGCGGTCCGAGTTAATTGCGGTCCGAGTCGCCGGAAACTCTACAAATCATTGAAAATCTCGGATTTTATTTACTGTAATATGCATGTATTATACATATAAACCTTCCTCTTGAATTACTGTATTTGTCCAGTTCAATATATTAACATGTGCAGTGTGATGTTTTTTTTAGTCGCAAATAAAACACCATCAAGTAAAAACGTTTGTTATTTTCTCTAATACACCATTCACAGTGCAAAGAATTGAACCTTAATTCAATAAACATATGGTCCAAAACGAGCCGGATCAATTAGTGAATAGAACAGCGCTGTGTGTGGTCTCGGACTCGGTGCGCGAATACAATAGAGGACCGCATTCCTTAGATAAGTATTCAAGTTGTTTACGAGTAATTAGTGAATGAAGCTACTTATAAAAAATCTAAGACATTGCAACATATTGAACGTTTTGTGCGAAGTGTATTACGTGAACTTTATTTAATTGTGCAAAATGACATCGCCAACTCCAGAACAGTCTAAATATTTATCTACGTTAGAAGATGTGGCTAATATGATACGAAAAGCGCAAGTTAACATTAAAAAGTGCCCTAAACAGCGATTGACAGCAGGTTATGTTAAAGCGAGAATAAGAGCCATTGAAGAAGATTGGGATATGTTTAAACAAACGCATAGCAGCCTTATGAAGTGTACACCACGAGAACAACGGGGCGTATTGCCTTACTTTCTTAATGAAGAATATTATACGTACGAAGAGATGTATCTCTGTTTACATGCGGATTTAACCGATCTCCTATCAAACTTGGAGTCACAACAGAGGTCATTAGAAGCATCCAACATGTCTACTTCATCACACGAAGGCCAGCTACCGTTTGCTAAGCTACCGAGAATACAGTTACCTACCTTTTCGGGCAGATATGAGGAATGGCCTACGTATAAGGATATATTTACAGCGCTCGTACATAACACTTCGATTAGCGATGTTCGTAAGTTGCATTACTTAAAGACTAGTGTTGCCGGAGAGGCAGAAATGTTGTTTAGACATATTCAAATTACGGAAAGTAATTATGCAACGGCATGGGAACTACTTGAAGGTGGTTTTGGTAACAAGAAAATGATTGTGTCGTCAGTTCTAAAGAAATTTTGCTGTCAGAAAAAGATAAACAATCCGTCAGCTACACAAATTAAAACATTGCTCGATAACTCTGTAGAATGTATCAATAGTCTGAACAATATGAACATAAACACCACCACTTGGGACCCTATTATAGTATTTCTAGTGGCACAGAAATTAGATTCAGATACATTAAGATGTTGGGAGGAGGAAGCTTACAAGGAGAATAGCGATGAGTTGTCTACGTGGGCGGCGTTAAAGAGATTTCTCGAGTCTAAGTTTCGTACGCTAGAGTTAATTGCACCCACTACTTCTACAGCAGCAAAAGACAAGACACAAAGTCACAAAACATATCATGTCGTAGCAAAAGACACTGAGTGCGCTAAGGGTGATTCTGCGCACGCCAGTAGTAGTTCATCACCTAGTTGTGTGCACTGTAACGGAAACCATTACATCTTTAATTGTAAAGAATTCTCAAAACAAACTGTGCAACAACGACGTGAATTTGCGAAAAACAAAAACCTTTGTTTCAACTGCCTGGTTCCGAATCACACAGTCTACAAATGTAAACAAAATAAGAAATGCCGAGTCTGTGGAAGAAAACATCACTCTCTCTTGCATGAAGCTAAAGAAACAACACAAGAGAGTGACAAAGAAGAGAGCAACAAACAAGAAGAAACAACAGAGATGGTCACAAGCGCACACTTCTCAAAAGAACAATCTGGTCGACGAGTGTTATTGGCAACAGCACAAGTACATGTTACATCAAGTGACGGCGAAACACATGTATTGCGAGCATTGATTGACCAGGGCTCAGAGGCCTCACTTATATCTTCAAGAGTAGTCGAGCTCTTGAGATTGAAGAAGACAAGTATCAAAGGTGTGGTCTCAGGTGTAGGAGAAGGAAACTTGGTTCCATTAAAACATGTAGTGGACCTGTCAGTTACATCGCGATACGATAGAAAGAATGTTATTCAAGTGAAGGCGTATATTTTGAAATCACTGTCTGCGAGATTACCTTCAAAACAAATCACGATGGACTGGCCAGCCCTCCAAAATCTATTATTGGCTGACCCTACGTATAACACACCGGGCAAAATTGATATATTACTCGGTGCAGACGTCTTTTGCAAAATCATAGAAGATGGTCTGATAAGATGTTCTGATGGCATAGTGGCTCAGAAAACAACTTTGGGGTGGATAGTTTCAGGTCAAAGCGAGAACAAATCAATATCAAGCAACGAACACAAAATAACAACATTACATGTGACAAGTATGGTATCAGAAGACAATGATCTTTTGAAAAGGTTCTGGGAAATTGAAACTACTTTATACAAGAAGAGACAACTACTTACAAAAGAAGAAGAGATGTGTGAAGAGATTTACAAGAAGACAACTAAAAGAATAAACGGCAAATACACAGTGCACCTACCTTTGCGACAAGGAATAGAAGAGACACTGAAATTATGTGGAGACACGAAACAACAAGCTGTTTATAGATTCAAACAATTAGAGAAGAAATTTCAAAGGTCCCAGAGTTTTAAGTCAGATTATTCTACAGTAATTCAGGAGTATATTGCAATGGGTCATTTGAAAAAATCTGACCCAAATGATGACATCAAATCAGTCTATCTTCCTCATCACGCTGTAATACGCGAAGACAAAGATACGACAAAGATTAGAGTAGTGTACGACGCGTCAGCAAAGGGTTCAAATGGACGTTCTTTGAACGACACCATGATGATCGGACCTGTATTACGACCAGATTTACGAAGCTTAATTATCACATGGCGAACACATCGAATATGTGTTGTGGGAGACATAATTAAGATGTACCGAATGATTGACATGACGCCAGAGCACACAAATTTACAGCGAATAGTCTGGCGACAGAACCCTGAAGATCAACTAGAAAGCTACAACTTGATGACCGTAACCTTCGGTACAGCTGCAGCCCCTTATCTAGCTGTACGGACGTTACTACAACTCGCCGAAGATGAAGCATTTGAATATCCAAACACAGCACCTGTAATAAAAGAATCATTTTTCATGGATGACTTAATGGCGGGAAGTGACACTGAAGAAAAAGCAATGAAAATGTGTGAGGAAATAAATGTGTGAGGAAATAAAGGTGATACTAAGTAGAGGGAATTTCAAAATGCAAAAGTGGTCTAGCAATTCGGAAAGGGTATTAAAAGGATTAAAGGAAAAGGATAGTACAAACAGTACGAAGGATGGAATAGAGATAAAACTAGACAAAGTTATAAAGATTCTGGGATTAACTTGGGATAGAAAGGATGACACGTTTAAATTTACAATTAACTTACCTGAAGTTCGATGTCCCGTAACGAAGAGAGCTATTCTATCTGACGTAGCAAGGCTATTTGATCCATTTGGATGGCTGTCTCCTGTGATCATTGACGCTAAAGTTTTTATACAAAAACTGTGGCTGTCCAACATGGGGTGGGATGACGAGCTGACATCACAGTTAATAGACGAATGGATGACATATAGAGAGGAATTAATACATCTGCAAAACATTACAATACCACGCTGGTTTAAAACTACACCGAGCAATTACGCAAACATTGAATTGCATGGTTTTGCAGATGCGTCTATGAACGCATATGCTGCTGTCACTTACCTGAAGGTTATTGAAGAGAACACAGTGCATATCACAATCATCGCATCTCGTACCAAGGTGGCGCCTTTGAAGCAATTATCCATTCCAAAACTGGAATTATGCGCCGCAGCATTGTTAGCAGAACTTATTAATGATCTAAAAGACCTGTTAAAAATACCTAAAAACAAAATCTTCGCGTGGACTGATTCAATGGTCGTTATGTCTTGGTTGCAATCTCAACCCAGTCGTTGGAGAACATTTGTCGCAAACCGAGTAGCAGACATAACGAGGATGTTAGACAATGACCGATAGAGATTCGTTCAATCCACCGATAACCCAGCCGATATCGCAACAAGAGGCGTGAAAGCAAGCGACTTGGCTTCCTTTGATTTATGGTGGACTGGACCTGTATGGTTAAGACACAAAATTTTCGATACACAACCCTGTGAAATCCCACAAACCGATTTAGAACTAAAGGCATCATCGTTTCACACAAATGTGAAAGTCAAACCAATCTGGGAATATTTTTCTTCAATTTCTAAAATGAAAAGAATATTAGCTTACTGCCGGAGATTTATAAAACGAGAAGGAGAACTATTTAACTGTAAATGAGCTAGACAAGATATTAGAATTATGTATAAAATTACAATCAAGGCTTAGTTTATCAGAAGGATATTGAAGATTTACAGAAGCATGGAAGCGTAAAGAAAAGGAGTTCTCTTATCTCACTCGCACCTTTTTTAGATAAAAACGGGATAATGAGAGTGGGAGGAAGGTTAGAAAATGCCGACATAGCTAATATTACAAAACACCCGATAGTAATACCATGTAATCAGCACATAACTAAGTTATTAGTTCAAGAAGCTCACCTTAAAACACTACATGGTGGAATACAAGCGATGATGGCTTTTGTGAGAACAAGATACTGGGTGATAGGTTTAAAGTCTGCTGTTAGAAAATGTATTCACAACTGTAAGACCTGCATTTTGGATAAAGCGAAGGTGAAAACCCAGTTCATGGGACAATTGCCAGCCGTTCGAGTCAATCAACATAGGCCATTTATGAATAGTGGGGTTGATTACGCTGGTTCCAGTGTTAATAAGAACCTCGAAGGGCCGCGGACACCACGCAACAAAGGGCTATATTTGTTTATTTGTGTGTATGGCCACTCGCGCGATACACTTAGAAGCTGTCACAGACCTAACAACACAAGCATTTATCGCCGCATTTCGAAGGTTTGTTGCGCGCCGAGGCCATTGTTCAAACTTGTGGAGCGACAACGGCACTAATTTTGTTGGCGCTGCGAAGGAATTGAAGGACATGTTCCAGAAGGGCAAGAATAATATTGCAAAGGAAGCAGCTGAACTTCTGGCTAATGATAACACAACAAGGCACTTCATACCACCAAGGATGCCCACATGTGGAGGCCTATGGGAAGCAGGAGTTCAATCTGCTAAAAGACACCTCTTCAGGATAAATAAAGACATGAAACTAACCTATGAAGAGATTTCTACGCTCTTAGCACAAATCGAGGCATGTCTCAACTCTCGCCCCCTTTATCAAATGGACAACACTATGATGCCACTAACTCCGGGGCATTTTTTAGTTGGTGAGCCCTTGATTTCGGTTCCTGACACAAACTATGAGTGCCAACCTGTCAGTCTATTAACTAGGTGGCAAACGATACAGAAAATGACTCAAGATTTCTGGCACCGATGGCGTTCAGAGGAGGTTTCCGGCGACTCGGACCGCAATTAACTCGGACCGCGGCCCCAGTCGCCGGATCCGTAAAAAATATTTAATTTCTCCATGGTCATTTTCGTGGTCCGAGTTAATTGCGGTCCGAGTCGCCGGAAACCTCGTTCAGAGTATCTTAACACGCTCCAACAAAGATACAAGTGGCAAGTAAAGGTTCCGGAGCCAGCTATTGGAGATGTCGTTATCATTAAAGAGGATAACTTGCCGCCTACAAAATGGTTGATGGGACGGGTGAAACAAGTACATCCTGGAAAGGACAATCTCGTAAGAGTGGTAACAGTTCAGACCGCGAGCAATAACGAGTTTAAAAGGCCGCTATACAAATTGATACCGCTCCCTAAAGAACCTAAGAGTCAGTGAGCTATGGTGGGCGGTTAGCTTAAACAGTGATTTGTATTGTACAAGTAAAATGATAAATCAAATAGTTACAGTCCATTTATTGTTAGATTTGCATGTGTAATGATGTGTATTCATTGTATTTCATAAAATATAGATTGAAAACTTATGTTTTGGTGGGCGGTATGTCCAGTTCAATATATTAACATGTGCAGTGTGATGTTTTTTTTAGTCGCAAATAAAACACCATCAAGTAAAGACGTTTGTTATTTTCTCTAATACACCATTCACAGTGCAAAGAATTGAACCTTAATTCAATAAACAGTATTCTATTTTTCTATTTATCTATTTTTTCTATTTATCTTTATTGGCCAACCAATAATTGTTTATACTGATACATTTTAACAATAATATTCTATAAACTAAGGTTAGTATAACAATCTATTATAGGTTAGCACCGCATGCCCCATAAATTAACAATTAAAATGTGCTACAATAAACTATCCTAAAGATTTTACTATTTATTTTAGAAAAAAAGAATGCTTTTTTTTTTAAAGTAGAGTGAAACAATAACACAGAATGAAATAAAAACACACATGGAAGCCATAAAACAACATACATAATTAGGGTTAAGTACGTAAATAATGTTTAAATAATTTATACATTAATTATTTAACGTACGGCGTAACTTGCCTAAGGAGTCGAAATGGACATCTACTTTGTCACTATAGCTATTCAACAGCTTGCACAGCCGCGGAACGATAGAGCTTGCACCTAGTACTGTCCTACGAAGTGGGGGATACAGAAGAGTTATAGGTATTCTTAAATACCGCATCAAAATCTGTTGCGTAATTGTAAGATTTAAGCATACATACTATCAGACATCGGGGGGCGACTTTGTTTTATCCTATGTAATGATAATTAAACCTTCATAACCATAAAACTTAAAAAAAGCATCACGCTCACTAACAAAGTGTGACCGTGTTCTAAATAAATATGTGGCAAGCTTAATTTAATTAATTAACAAAATTAATTTCTTAATTCGCGAGGATCGGACGGAAATCAGCGGCCAAAACGCCCACTAAACCAATTTCTGCTCATTGTCTGCTATATACTTTTAATGCTATTTGCTACAAATGAAGCTATAAAACAGAATCATCTGCAATAAGCCTCTATTGACCTATTTTAGGGCTTAGTCCTTTGCTCCATTAGGTACTTAATCTCGTGTCTGGCAAATAAAGATGTCCGGCCCTTAACTGGTGAAAGAAGGTATAAATCCGCCTCAGGGAAATAAACTTCTAATCCAAATTTATTAGGAATAACACTGCTGGTAAGGATAATCAAAATTTCCATGATATTTAACTAATTTCCTTAAACAAATAAACAACTTGTCCCCCGCGGTTTTATCCGCATTTTAGTTACTGATTGGCATCCGTTCCGTCCGTAACAGAAACAATCTTTTTGTCCTTACAAATGCAAGTACAAAAAATACGTCCAATCTTGTTTGTATGTTGTTTGTAAGTTTGTTGGTCCGAACTAACAATTTAAACCGAACACATAATCTTCAACCTCTTCAACTTTATAATGTTAGACTTACATGCTTTGTAAACCTATAATAAGAAAACAATAATAAGATTTCTCCGATAATAAGTCTTGCCCAGATACTTAACGCAATATTGGACAAGTATAATAAAATAAAACACACTGAAAATAAAACTTCAGAACCATAAAATATCGTTCATTCGGAAATATTGTTCCAAGAAATAATTGAAGAACATGATACACATTTCATCCAATTTGCTTCGTTGCGTGCTAGCGTAAAAAAGTTATTAACAGAGCAGCAAAACGTTTGAGCAGTTTATTTAATAAACAATGGATAATGAACATTAAAACAATATCAAAAGAGCTGAAAACTGTTTACAAGATCGATGTTTGCACGCAATTACGTAATTTTGAACTCTATTCTTGAGTTCATAATGGGTTAATTAATGAAAACTGCACGAACATCGCTACAGCTGTCGACGCTGAATATTCAGAATTCAATATGCCCAAAAAACTGTCATTACAACAGCATTATGCATTTGCCCGTCTCTGACTGTCTTATTCTCGATTTATCTATAAACCTAGAAATTTTATTCTCTGTATAAACAAAACACTGTTATCGGAAATTGCAATGATTCGTTATAATTTTCTAGCAACAGGGTCTGACAGAGTACTTTACAATAAAATAAACAAAAATTCTTAACATACTCGTACATCCTTAAAGGATTTGTCACACTGGATGCGTTCTGCGGCCTGCGGTCAGGTCAAAGTAAACGCAGCCCGCATCATGTATGAACAACGCTGTCGGTCGCCGCCGCCCCGTCAGCCCAACATGCGTTCTTTGGTTGTGCTCGCACGGTCAGATCGCATTTTATACAAAATATATTGATACCGACAATGTTGTTCTTACATGATGCAGGCTGCGTTCACTTTGACCTGACCGCAGGCCGCAGAACGCATCCAGTGTGACAAATCCTTTAAACCGACTGGAATGTAAAAGTAAGTTGAAGATTTGGTTATTTACTTTGGACTATACTGATACAGAGTCACTCCTTACATAAAATCCCACATCTGTACACACGTAGACACATAAACACCATCACATACATACACATACACGAATACACCATCACATACTTACACACACATAAACACACACGCCCTCACGCTGACATGCACACACGCACTGTTGATGAATGGCAATTCTACTTATTTTATACTTAGTAAAGATATTATTTTATAACATTTTTTTTCCTTTTAGTTTGTCTTGAAAAATTTTAACTCATTACTTTTAAGCTCACGCCGCCGCGCCGCCGTCTTACACGGGCTATGAACCAATGAATGTATACATGCTAATATACTGCCTCCCACGTTACAGGCTTTTGCCTAGTTTGGGAGACAGCTGGCTATGCACTTAATGTTAAATAACTGTCCATGCTCTAGCTATTAAGACACTGTAATTTATAGTTGTGAACCAAATAAATTATTATAAAGAAAAAAAAAGAGTGACCAGTGAGTAGAATGGATAGTTATATTTCAATAATTAATAACTGTGCTGACATACACATTTTCAATAATTAATATTGCCCTGTTTCAAGTCCAATTCGAAACATATATTGACTTTACAGTCAATAAATGTTTTGCGGTAGTAATTTTAGTTAGTTACTCAAACTGTTCGAGTTTTGCGGAATTAAAGCAGTAAAACAATTAAATATAGCTTTATTTTTTATTATTCAGAAACAGAGGTGCAGTACACATAAAAATCGGACATCTTGCAATGTGTGTCTTATTTGATTGGCAATCTTATCTAATTAGGAAATTAAAATGACCTCTTTAAAGCTTTAACTTTACAAATTAAACATTTAAACTGTGTTTTGCCAGTGTCTTTGTCCGTATATAATCCGTACTAGTCCGTACTAATATTATGAATGCAAAAGTAACTCAGTCTGTCTGTCTGTCTGTCTCTTCTTCACGCCTAAACCACTAAACCGATTTGGATGAAATTTGGTACAGATATAGTCTGGAACCCGAGAAAGGACATAGGATACTTTTCATCCAGGAAATCCTCCGGGAACGGGAACTATTAATCCACGCGGACGAAGTCGCGGGCATAAGCTAGTATACTTATATTTTCGTAGCACTTATAAATAATGTAGCATTCCATCAGTTTTTATTTTAATGATTAGCGATTATAACTAAATAAACTTCTTCGTAATATTACTGTTGATAGTCTTGTTAATTATTAATATTTATCCATAATTATGTAATAAAAATGTGTTGTATTTATGCGGATTTATAACAAAGAAACCAAGAAATTCTTAGTAATAACTTCAAACGTTCTTCTTTCATTAATTTGGATTAGACCTGATTATTATTTTCTTTTCGCGAAAATATGAATCTTTTCTTATTAAATTTAGTTTCTTTTGAATCGAACTCCACTGTTTTAATTCTATTCGCCTTTGTTTCATCCAACTAACATTCAGTAGTCTGCTTCTCTTTGTAGTTTATTAAACTAGTTGTACTTAAATCCACGTAGAATTAAGATATTTTTTTTTATTCTTCACCTGCAAACAAACAGAAAAAAATCATTAGTTACTACCGAACTAACCATCAAAACATAAGTTTTAGCCGAAATAAATCAACGCTTCAAGTGCTTCGAGTAATTAATATTTTTCGTTACTGCTCCGCTCCCGTGGGTCGTAGCGTGATGGTATATAGCCTACAGCATTTCTCGATAAATGGGCTATGTAACACTGAAAAAAATTTTCAAATCGGACCAGTAGTTCCAGAGATTAGCCCCCACATAAAAACTTACAAACAAACTTACTTACAAACCTACAAACTTACAGCTCTATATAATATTAGTATAGATAACGTGGACGGAGGCAAAGTATTGGTATTATTAATGGAAATATTTTTAACGTCAAAACCGCCATTTTAGTAAAACAAATAATTTATTTGATTTAACGTATGGTAAACGCTTAGATTACTATGACCTGTGAGTCAAATGTATTTGGAGCACTTAAACCTCGCACCACAATAAGTTTATCTATAACCTACAAAACTACTAAACAAAATACATACCTGCTATATACAATAGGAACGGAAAACTCCGTCAACCAATCTTCCGTTTTCTCCTGCAACGCACGTCCTTCAAAAATATCCTTTCGAACATTTGCCAAACAATAGAATGTCTTCTCTCAAACGGATTAGGATACATAATTGAATATATACTAATGACTAGAACATTAATTAAGAAACGACGTTATTCGCTCGAGTTTGAGCAATAATAAAGGGGCATGTCAGTCAACTCGGTCGGCTGATAAGCAATTGATATGACTGTAGTACTGCCGGACAAACATGTGTTGAGTATAGATAAATGTGTCGATAATAAAAGAGAAACAAGTTATATTAAAAAGGATTCTTTGTACTGTAGAGACCCTTTTTTAGGGGTCCGTCTGTCTGTCTGTCCGTCCTCGTTTAATCTCTGTGACCGTTAGCACTAGAAAGCTGAAATTTGGTACCGATATCAATCGATCAATCACGCCGACAAAGTGGTAAAAAATTGGGAAAAAATGTTTTATTAGGGTAGAAATGATATTTATTTCTATATTCAACCCTAACGTGTGATATATTGTTGGATAGGTATTTAAAAATGAAAAGGGGTAAAATCATTTTTTGATAATGTCAATAATTTCGGAAATAATTGCTTCAAAAGTAAAAAACAATGTGTCCCCCACCCCTAACTTTTGTACCATAAGTTTAAAAAATATAAAAAAATCTGAAAAGTAGAACCTTATAAGGACTTTCTAGGAGAATTATTTAGAACTTGAAGGAAAGAACAATTTTTGTACAAAAAAGACAAAAAGGTTATACAAAATAATTTCTGCGTACAACTGACTGACAACGTAACAAATAGCCTTTTTTTAAACTCATACATAAGTGGGAACACTTATTGTGATGGACGGGAAACTACGGAACCCTACATTGAGCGTGGCCCGACATGCTCTTGGCCGGTTTTTTGATGTGAAACATCTACAGCGAGTAAAACAAATTTCTAGCGTAGCGACGCATGCTGTGGCGACGATTCGCCACGCTATATGATGGTGTATATATACAGTCACAGTCTTGTGTACTGTGTGGCGATGATGTAATGTCGATGTTTCACATCTGCCAGGCGTCCCGTGACGGCTCACTTTTTTTCTTTTTAAATGAAGATGTTTATACTTTTTACGATAGTATATACGAACGATCTTGATCGACTGGCTCCACAAACACAAATCGGGGTTACGCCAAACTGAATCAATTTATTTAACATTGTTTGGCAAACAAAAATCTAAATTTTCATATTAATTTCATAAGAAATGCAGAATTATACTCGTAATAAGAAGAAACTTTGTTTTTTTTTCTTTTTTTTCATTAAAACTAGGTTCACTTTCTTTGGATGATTTTATTTTCCTCTTATAGTACTTAGTCCAAGTTACCAAATTACCTATTCTATTACCTATATAAATTATGTAACAAAAAATATCGCGGCTAGTATTATACAGATTGCTTCAGTGACCGTTGCTCAATCTTCATGACAGTAGACAGAAATTGATAAAGCATTGATAAAAAAATTAAAAAATAGATTGGTCACCTACTGGGCTCAATTACACAGTACTGTATCATAATTATATACCTCTAAATAATACAGTATAATAAGTAGAGAACTAATTAATAGCTAATAGTATGAGTTTCTAAATATGGTTTCTTAAACCTTCAAACACACGTGATTCGCGACGCAATAGAAAGATAATAGTAGCGCGACAGCCGGCTGTCGCTTGGTTGTTGAAATGTTAGGGTTTAGTGGAAGTTTTAACCTCTAAGATTCGTCCGCTCCTGTTTTGAATAACTATTAATCTAATTTTATCCGGGCAGGAGGAAAATTCGTTTCATTCCTACTGTTCAAAATAACGTCAAATGAAACCTAGTTAATTAATTTTGTAAGGTGAGAATCAAAAGATTTTTTTTTTAATATCACCAAACACACCTCACCTATATCGCCTTTTTGGATCGGAGCTGACTAAACTAAACTAAACCAAAATGCATAGTCAGTTCTTCATAAAGCGTCTCTACATCGTAAATAAAATATAAATTACAGTGACATTTTTCTAGCGCTAGTAGGTTCGTCTGTGCGTTGTTTACTACCAAAAAGACTGATTTTAGGGTTCTGTACCCAAAGGGTAAAACGGGACCCTATTACTAAGCCTCCGCTGTCTGTCTGTCTCTCTGTCTCCAGGCTGTAACTCATAAACCGTGATAGCTAGAAAGCCGAAATTTTCACAAATGATGTATTTCCGTTGCCGCTATAACAACAAATACAAAAAAATTACAAAAATAAAATGTAAGTAATTTATTTTTTGTATTTTTTTAGATTATAGTACGGAACCCTTCGTGCGCGAGTCCGACTCGCACTTGGCGTAATATTATTTTATGGCTGGCTGTTACTTGCTCCTTGGCCCACCTATTTTCGTACAAGTTTCATTTCCTATTAAAGGTAGAATTTCCAAAAATCTGAACTTAGTATGTGTCTAGGTTATAATAAAAAACTACGTTGCAGATATCTTCTCTCTATCTTTAATCATTTTGGCTGTGTGTTATTTACCTCCTAAAAGCCTGTTTCTTTATAATAGAACAATCGTTGTTTTCTATGGACTTAAGTTGAATTCAGCTGAATAAATGTGAGTTTACGAACTGAGTGAAGAGCGTTCAGCGGAGCGTTGAGCGGAGCGTGCAAGTTGTTCTCGCGCCGCTCAGCCGCCACTCAGGACACCTACGTGTCAATGCATCTGTTTGATATGGATGCCGCACGGCCCGCCCCGCCGGAAGCTCGATTTGAGCGGGCACTCAGGCCCTTACCCGACAGTAAGACAATAAAAACTGATCTTAATTTTTTTCTGTAGCTAAAATTCTGTGATTATTTTGTTACCAAGCCCTTAAAGATGACCTCTACCTTAATAAGGTCAGTGTCCGTATTTCAAATATTTTGTGTCATTGATAAAGTAAGGTATCAAATGTTAACCTCAATTTATTGTGATGGTTTCATACGCGGAAAGGATTATGCATAAAAAACTTCACCCTTCCTTTATGCTACTTCCTACTAATATTTTTTCTAAACATATTTCACAGATAAAAATGTTTTCTGATAAAAGGGAACATACATCATGCAATCAAAGCTTAATACGACATTAGCTTGCATACAAAACTCCGACAACAACCATTGGATATATAGCACATCAGACACAATACGTCGGGTCGGAGGATCCTCCCTATTCAATGTAGGATGGCCTCATTACAATTTAGAGCACTTACTGGTTCGATTTATATTCGAGTTCTGCAAAGGGAAACTCATGGACATTTTATGTTCTCCTATTTTCACCTCGAGGTAATGATTGAGCTTAACAATAACTGAAAATTGCTTGACAGCCTGAACAGGTCCACTCAAATATGTATGCTTATCTTAACAAAAGAGCATCAATGGTTGTTAACCTAAATGGTGGTAATGTACAATGGAATGGACTTTGACCTCTGAGTTTGTTTCAGACGGTTCTTCTCAGAGTAGTCAGATAGGAATCACCGACCTCACCATTCGCTTAAAATAAGCAATAACAATACTGACTGAGTAAATAATAGTAATATTACGTATACAAGTAATAGGTGAGCTTTACCGCCATTTCAATAAGACACATGGATAAAATAACTAACATATGTCGGATCCTACAATACAATATAAGGTCTCCAACCTCTTTGATGTCAGGGGTCGAGAATAAATTTGCTTTAGGTTTCCGCAGGCCACAGTACAAAGGAAAATGTTATATTAAATTACTAAACAATAATTCCTTGAATAAAAACAAATGAAAATCAGAGTGATGTCAATGAACTGAATTCATAAGTATAATAATAGAACCGAATACGAATACCAATTGCCAGCGTCTGGCGGCGTGATTCAAGACACTATAGAAAGACAATAGCAGCCCGACAGCCGGCTGTCGCTTGGTCGTCGAAAGATTAAGGATGAAATTTCCAAAAATCCTTTCTTAGTGAATACCTACTTTATTCACTAAGAACGCACCCTCCAAGTTTCATATTTATCTAGCACCAGCGATTTGGGCTGATATATCACCACGTTGAAATATCATCCCGTCAGGCAGTCAGTTTACCATTTTATATGTAGGTATACTAGTCGAAATGCGCATCATGCGTCATGTGTATACCGGGCTCCCGACCCATGGTAGCAGTATTAACCCTGGTATTTTAGTCAGGAATAGTCCGGAATAATCTTCCCATTTCCTACCCCTTGACAGTGGGTGAATGAGGATTTACCCACGCAAAAAAAAAGGGTAGTAGACATAATAAAGCGATCGTTGACCCACCTTCAATTTTTAGCATTCTTCCTTTCATTCGGCTACAAAGGCAGTTAATGTCCTGAAACGACATTGTCGTATCGGCAATTTACAAATTAAAAACGATAAACAGTTTTATGTTCAAGCTAATAGAATGAGACTGTACTGAAAATAGCTAAACAAAAAGTATATTCGGTGTCTTTGACTTTATTCTATACTCGCTTCAGCCACGTCTTCGCTTGTCGCGCTAAGAAATAAATTAGCTTTCAATCAGTGAAGAAAAAATTTACAATCTGACCAGGACTAGCGATTAACTCCTACAATAAAAAACCGGCCAAGAGCGTGTCGGGCCACGCTCAATGTAGGGTTCCGTAGTTTCCCGTCCGTCACAATAAGTGTTCCCACTTATGAGTTAAATAAAAGGCTTTTGTTACGTTGACATACTAAGTACGCAGAAATTATTTTGTACAACCTTTTTGTCTTTTTTGTACAAAAACTGTTCTTTCTATCAAGTTCAAAATAATTTTCCTAGAAAGTTCTTATAAAGTTCTACTTTCCAGATTTTTTTCATATTTTTTAAACCTACGGGTCAAAAGTTAGAGGGGGGGGGGGGACGCTTTGATTTTTCCCTTTGGAGCGATTATTTCCGAAATTATTGACATTAACAAAAAATGATTTTAGTAAACCCCTATTCATTTTTCAATTTCTATCTAACAATATATCACACGACAGGGTTGAAATTAAAAAAAAAATCACTTGCCTCTTTACATATAGGGGGACTACCCTAATAAAAAAAAAATTTCCAATTTTTATTTTACCACTTTGTTGGCGTGATTGATATACATATTGGTACCAAATTTCAGCTTTCTAGTGCTAACGGTCACAGAGATTAAGCGAGGACGGACGGACAGACAGACAGACATGGCGATACTATAAATAAGGGTTCCTAGTTGACTACGGAACCCTAAAAAAATCAATCAATATTTACCTCTATTGATAATTTAAATTAACTTCATTGTTAATTAATTGTCCGCTGTTGGGCAAAGAAAATATCTCTATAGCCTTTTATTATTCCCTACGTCACTATTTTTATTGTTCCTTGGAGATGACGCACAACGCCTATAAATAATTATAATTAGTCAAAAAAAATAACGCTCATTTTGAAAGTAAGGCATAATACAATAACTTTTACAAGTAAAAAAGTATTGTATTAGCACATTTTAAACGATTTAGTTGCCTTTTAAAATACTCTGTTGAAATTAAGACATTGGTGCTGATTCTCTTGTTCACAAACTTAACAAAATTTAAGTTAAATGCATCTTTCTCTTTCCATTTCTTAAAGAAATGTATCTTCTGTAGATACATTTTAGTTTAATCCTGTCAAATTAGACAGCGCCTGAAGAAAGTTGACGTATATTTAGACGCCATGTTTTTAAATCGCGTCTAAATTATCTATGGAGTGTCTAAATTTGATAGGACTTAAGTAACATTTTATCTTCTGTCCTTTTCTTAATTAAATGGAAAGAGAAAGATGCACTTAACTTATATTAACGTTAATTTGTGAATAAGATAATCGGTACCAATATGACTTTTTTTGGGACTATGCACTTTTAGTCAACTCTATTCAGCTTATGTCCATAAAAAAACAATTTTGTATGAAAACGCGTACGATCCATTCGCTTTCCGCGTTTGTTCAGCTTTCGTAAACTCGTTGTTATATAAAAAAACACTAGCTTCTGCCCGCGACTTCGCACGCGTTAGAAAGAGAAAAAAAGTAGCCTATGTTACTCTTCATCCCTTCAACTATCTCCCCTTAAAAATCACGTCAATTCGTCGCTCCGTTTTGCCGTGAAAGAAAGACAAACATACAGACAGACAGACACATTTTCCCATTTATAATATTAGTATGGATAATAAGCCGAATAAATGTGCGCAGTCCTGCTCACATCGACAATTTATAAAGCTTATAACGAGATATTACGTTTACGTGCACTGAGCTCAATCCGTACTAATATTATAAATGCGAAAGTAACTCTATCTGTCTGTCTGTCTCTTCTTCACGCCACTGAACCGATTTGAATCAAATTTTGGTACTGATATAGTCTGGCACCCGAGGAAGGACATAGGGTAGTTTTCATCCCGGAAATCCCCCGGGAACGTGAACTATTATTCCACGCGGACGAAGTCTACATCTCAATTAATGTTTTAATTATTTAGTTTTATTGGGTCTTGTAATTAATTTCTAAATAATGTCCTATTAGTGTTGATACTGCACAAACAAATAAATTAAAAAAACAGACTGTTATTTATTTATTTAAACTTTGTGCACAAATGTATAAGTAAATATATAAGAGGTTAGGCTATATCAATATTATTTCCTTAGATAAACTAAATTTAAATTTAAACTAAAATTTCCCAAAATGTCATTAAAGACTAGCTGTCCCCCGCAGTTTTACCTGCGTTGAGTTAGATCTTTGGTTACTACTACTATGTTCCCGTAGTACGTAGGCTGATGTTATGATGATGTTAGATAATATATATAAACTATATTACTTCGAAGTTTCACCAAAACCCGATTGAAAGTTATACCCGATCGATAGTTTTTTTTTATTACATATGCGCTTGCTCTTGGTCCCAGACTAGCCCGAGGGCATAGGCGGGGCCTACGATGGAGCGAGCTCACCCAAAAGATGCCTATGCACTCGTCTCTTGAATACATCCGGGTTAAATGCATTTGGGAACACAGACGCCGGCAGAGAATTCCCAGACAAACAGAGAGTCAGAGAGTTTTTCCAAGTGAAAGATTAACAAACATCCATCCCCCACTTACATATTATTTGTATATTATTTGTGTGTTATATTATTAGTTGTATCAAAGATAGAATATTATTCGTTCATTAATGTAAATATAAACTGACATAGTAATGAAGAGACTGCCTAAAGCTGTAATTATGCGAATTTTCCCAGTTGTAATTACACTACATAATTATTTAAATAACATTTTTAAATTGTTTGCTTTGATAAATGTTTGTTAACATAGGTTATAAACTACGTTCTTTGTAATAAATACCATTTTAAAACCAGTTTTGGGTAATGAAAACCGGTTGATTCGGAAGCGGGTTAAAGAAAGGATAGACAGAAAATAAACAATTATTTTGTACAATACATAAAAATAAAATTAATATTAGTGTGAGGCCAAAGAGGCTCTAAAGCGGTTTAGTTTTAAGACAAAATTTCTATTTCGTAACAGATATTAATTCCAACCGATCTGTCCGAATAATTTAATTTAAGTACTCAAAAGTTTTTAAATCGATAGCGTCAGTTACCAAAGTTTTATTTATACCGGTATTTTATTAACTGGTTCCGAGCTTTGTCTTTACACAACTCGCGTAGACGACTATAGGCAACGCACTCGAAAATCTGATACGTGTGAAAACTTGAAAAGCCTAAACAGTTTTTATAACAGAGAACACGGTGTGAAGATTTACACACGCAAAAAAGTTAATACAGGTCCCATTCACTAGGGTTATTCTTAATATTGCCCATTTCCAACGAAAGCAAAAAGGTTTTATTTTAACATCTAGTACGTGTGAAAAGCTCTAATAGCCTTTACAACAGAGAAAATCTGTAAAGATTTCCACACGCAAAAAGTTGATACAGATAAACCCACCGTCCATTCACCAGGAAAATTCTAAATACATACTGCCCATTTTCAACGAAACAAAAAAGGTTTTATTTATATCTCGGAAAGACGTCAGACGCGTTGATAAGCCATAACCTCTCCGACTTCGCGGCTTCAGACCACTTACTTAAAGAAAAAAATAAATTGGTTTTGGTATACCTAGCTGCCTTTTAAATTTAAGCGATATAAAGAAATTCGTAGAAATGTTTAAGCTTTAGTCAACCATTGCTATGTTAATTACTTAATAATGATTTTTCTATATAAACTACGACTGCGACTACGACTTCTCATGCATATACATAAGAAAGCAGATAAATTAATATCATATTTCCCTCCAATTTTTTTCTAACTCAATGATTTAGTACAATAGTAGTTATTTATGCTTTTTTTTGTATAAACTGGCCTTTGCTGCGACGTTTCATGCGTATACAGAAAGCAGATAAATAAGTATCATATGTCCCTCCTTACAAATTTGAACCAATTCAATGGTTTAGTACAATAGTAGTTATCTTCATAAGGAATTTCAGTCTAGTGCTCTTCATCTTCATTACAGCTAAAACGATAACTGCGTAAAGGTTCTGCCATTTATAACCACTTGAATGATGTTTCTCTACATATTAATATATGTTGCGTTGAGAACCCTCAACTTCCCATCAAAGTTACCCACAAAGGGCGTAAGTTACAATCTCTAAGAGAAAAATGACGTAAACTGAAACTTATCGCTTCGTTGAAGAAAGTGTTTACTCATTTAAGGAATTTGCCCATTGTAGTGTATCATAAATATCATAACTGTGTTGTGAAAGACTCGGGCATGATACGGGCACAATATGGCACTTTCTATGCCCATTAGAACGTATCATTAGCCTACCATATAACCTTGCATGACGATTTTAGTAATAGTTGATTGAACCGAATTACGTCTGCTGCCAGACATAGGCCACCTCCAATTTTTGCGACAACAAATATCCAGCGGCTTTACGAATTCCATTGGTTTATTTCAAGGCATGGTAGGCCACTTGCGTTCGATCTTATGGTTACTGGCCGCAACTTGAGAACTTTTGGTGCTTTTGGCCAATTGGTTTTCCAAGCAATGTAACTTACTTTTCAAAACAAAGAATATTTTTTTCCTGACAGGTCCTAGCACGATTACAGTTAAGCTACGGTGTAGTAGCCAAACTCCTTTACAGAAATGATTAATGTGCGCCTGCTTACAAGACCTCTTTTGGCCGTAGTGACTGAGACATAAATGGCTTCCAATACTTTGGTCGTAACAAAGGACTCTGTTACGATCAAAGTATTGGAATCTCATTACATTTAAGACTTGGGACATCAATATTTCTTTGCTTAACATCATATATATAATCATCACATGTCAACTGAATTAGATCCACAGAGAATTCCGATATTCTATGAGCCTCAATGTTTCTTCAGTCCGTCACTCAGTCAGGTATGGTGGTACATATAGTAGCAGGAGACATTGGTTGTTAATCCGCAATAATCCTCAAACGAAGATTATTGTTCGAAAATCCCCACTTGAAAATAGAGGGTCTCGAATGTTCTGAAAAAGCATTTTGCATCTAGTCACATAATGCATTTCTCCCACTGCAAAATGAAAAATTCAAAACAGGATCAGTTGCATTTTCAGTCCGCAAGTCAACTGGAATCAAAAATGTTTTTCCGCCTTCGCTTAACTTTTGTTGACTTATTACTGGATCCACAACTGCGTAGCAACAATGGCCCCAGTGAAGAATAGTAAGTTTGTGCTTTATTACATCATAAGGATAACATAATATATTGTCCAACTTTAGACGAGCGTTTAACAACTGAGATAACCCCTCAGTAATATAATAAATGTATATTACGTTAGTATATGATAATGTTAGGAAAAAAAATATTTAATGTGAAACTAGACAATATTAAATTTTGAGCGTATTTTTTCTACAATAAAAAAAATTTCGGACAGTACTCTGCCTTGTTTCGCGATTTCAAAGCTTATTTTGATATCGTTAGAATAAGCTTTAAAATCGATGCGAGAAACCTACCATACTGTAAATTGTCGGTCTGATCTAAGGCGTATGCTAAAATACTAGTAAATTTGTCGCTCGCATATCAATATTTCCGTGCCTTTTCCCAACTGCTGAGCTGGGATCGCCGCCTATTCTGACCGGATGCAGCTGAAGTAAGGATAAGTCCTCCACAACTGGGTTGTTAAGCCTTGATAGAACTGATTGTCAAACTTTCTGGCCCCTGCCTTCTCATAACCACAAACAAAGATCTACAATATTTTTTTCTTCAGGGTTTACTTGCAAAATTGATTAGGTAATCAAGGAGAGATTCTTGTCTCGGTCTATAATTCACTTGAGGTTGCCTTTATGTGTGAAACACGACCTTGAATGCTGGGCTGTTGTGACATGCATCATATTATGCTGCACACTCGTGTATCCAATTTAAAAATAGTATGCACCGGAATAACAAAAAAGCGCGCGGGTGAGCGGCTTTTATTCGCAGTCGCAGATATCTACGTCGAACATCCGCAGCGGATATCCACTTCATGCACCCGAGCTCGAGCCTCGGAACAGATTAAAACCAGTTCATATTGATTTTATTCAGAACGTTTCTAAAGGGCCCCACTCACGGTCAGTTTACCGGACGATTTTAATCTGTCAGGGAATCTCAATAGGCCACACATGATCAGTTTCGTGTAAAGTTTTGGACTTACGACTTATTCGAACTGACCGTGAGTGGCAACTGTTTTTTGAGGATGGGAAATCATCAAATGACTTCTTCCACCCTGGGCGGGGTGGGAGGCAGTGTCAGACTTTTCTTGACTAAAACCCACCCTTTTGCCTTTGGTTGCCCTTTGTATCCCGGGGCCGCGATAACAATAAGATCTATTCCACAACCGCAGCGTGTGTGGCCGCTTGACAATTCCGGTCAGCTCCGAAAGATATTGGCCAGTCAGTATTTGGTTTTGAGGCCGAATGAACACACACGAATAGGTCTATCCGTCCAGCGGCTTAGGTCTATCCATCCAGCATCCTGCCAACGTCTGATGCTAGTCTTTAGCCCTCCGGTTTTTTGTTTATCGACTTGTTTAATTTATTTAGCAAAACGGCAATGAAACATCAAACATTGCCAACGCTTTTGGCCTAGGACGGTAGGCGACCCGATACGACAGAGACTCCAGGCGGCCGGATAGTGTGTGGGCCCCTTAAAGATCAAAGTTTCAAGAACTTTATAATCTTTTCGCACAAGCAGCGAAAAGAGTTTTATTACTTGTTTTTAATATTTTTGAAACCAAGCCAATTGCTGCAGTAAACTAAACTAAACTACTATAAAAATGTGTCCCCATTAACGGGTTTTATTTGCCCTAAGTCGGTTTAAACCACAGAAATATTTAAAAACACATATTTCCAGAAAGCTTTTAAATAGGTTTGATCAAATGACAAGGAATATAAAAGGTTTTTGCGATAAGTTAGCTAGTTACGTACATGACACTTGCGTGAAAGTTTTTCCTGGAAAAAATATTTTTGTTTGTATACGGTACTACCGTATACAAACAAAGATATTTACGGTAGACAGATTTATAACGAAATACCTTTAGACCGCGGTTCTACCCACGTGGATGTCGCGGGTCGTATTTCCAAACGGCGGTAGATTCACTTTTGTTTATAAGTATGACGTTTCAAAGTGCCTTTTTTGGCCTAATGGAAATAAATGTTTTGACTTTGACTTTGACTTTGAAACACTCTTTTTTAGTAGATACAGTTTGATTTGATTCAGTCTACACGCCCTCCCGCCGGCGGAAGGGCTTGCCAGACTTTTACTGACTAAAACCCACTCATGTTCCTTCTTTTGCCCTTTATGTTCCGAGGCCAAGGTAACTATTGAAACTATTCCGCAACCTCAGCTATTCCGCAACCCCGGTTAAAAATCTGCCCTCTGCTACATTCATAGGGACAGGTATTAATAGTAGAGTCCTCCGCGACAGAATCAGCAGGCGGGTAACGAGACCGAGGCACACCGTACCCAGTGACGAGTCGTTTCCTACCTCCCAGGGTGCACCGGACCTACGACTGATCTTCGCCGCGGAAGAATCCTTAAGCGAACTTAAGACCTCCGGCGCACGAGGAGGTTTTCTGTCATGGCACCTCTATTTGAGCACTTCAAGGGTTGAGTTTCAACAACCGCTCCTCAGTGCATCTTTGCGCCTTAAAAAGAAATCAGTAAAAGGAAAACTGTGCAAATTTCATGTTTTGTCACCAAAAAGGCCGTTTCTTTATTTAAGGATGAATCAGCGGAATTTCTTGTTGCGATTTCAGGGTTGGTCCCTTTATAATTTGCCTACTCATAATGGTGAGTTCAATGACCCTTTTACGGGTTCAGTTAATGCTCTTACGCCTTGTACACTGAAAAAAATGTTCGGTCCTATCACGAATTTTTGTTGATTTTACCAAACTTCTTAACCCTTAATTTGGTATCGTACTACACATAGTACATTAACTTAAAAAAAAATATTGTCGCGAATATCCAAAAAAAATTGCATTTTTTATTTTTAATGAGTTGCAATGATTATCAATTAAAGCAGGAATTTATTTTCCATTTTGGTTACGTCAATAGTGTTTTGTTAAATTCAAAATCTTTCAAAACGGTCTGATATGTCTGAGACATAGGTAAGTTTTTTATTTTTTTTCTTTAATTTTTTGTTTGGGAGTTGTTAATTTTTTGCGTTGAAGTGCTTGAGAAATCAACATATAATATAAATAATTTGCAATTTTCGGTGTTATTTACGTAATTACAGTATTATGAGTTAGAAACCATGTGTGTACTCGAGGAATACCGTTGCCAAGTCAGTAGTAAAAAACACAAAATAGACTTTGGTATACACGAAGTACATTGCCAAAAGCATAGTGTTATTGAATGCGGTATTCATTTGTTTGTTTTATAAATTATAACAATGTTTGAGGTGTGAAAAGCATGTACGATAGTATGTCCTATTATCTTTTTCTGCTGTGCTTGAAACTGACACGATCGCATAAGATTTTAGCTTTGACACCCAAACAAAAGGGACGTATAATATATACAATACTGGACGCTGATTTTAGGAGTTACGGAGGTGAGAGGGGGAACGGGGGTTCCCTCAGTCTCCTTAAACACCTTTAACCCCTAAACCCTACCTCAAATCAAGCAAACGCGTACTTTTAGTGATCAATTTTAGCGCGTCTTTAGGGGATTTGGGATAGAGAAGAGACCTTCTATGGTAAAAAAATTACAATCTAAAGGCTGCTAAACGTTTCCGTCGCTTCGAGAAGTGCCGTCTCTATGCCCTTGTGTATCAAACTACCAGCACTACATGTTTTCCTTCCCCTAAGTAGCTCCAGCTCTTTATTCTTACAGCCTGTTCGACACGGCGCGCGGAGGCTACTTTTTCAGTGCGACTTGAACATTTTTTGTACTCTCTAGAGCAGACTAGTGCCACGTGGGGTTGGGGTTGACTAATTCAGTTTATCACTAAGGTTTTGTTTACACTATTTTCTGATGTTTCTTCTGAAAACTTCGCCTTCAGGGCAACTAACAGTCAGTTTGTCTGTCCCAAATATACTACAGACAAGTGCAACATGAAAACGCTAAAATATTGTCCAATAACAATTTTTTTATTATTTTTTTTTGATAATCTTTCTTGTGTTAGCATAATTACTTCATAATAACATATCTTTTTAACAAAAAATTGGGAACTACTTATTCTGCGTCCAGTATTGTACAAATTAGCTGAATGTTTTAGTTCTGATAACAAGCCACGCTTTCTATTTCCATCTCCAAAGAGCTTCAACTTCTTCTACTGCTGAACGACCGGATGACAGCATAAGGCTCGACGCAATGTTGGCCATTTTTCAGAAAAGGGAAATAAAATAATTACGCTGTAGGCTTTGCGAAGAGGGAAGCACCCAAGTTTTTTACGTGAAGAGCTACATGTATCTGTTTGTGGTAGGAGAAAACTACAAGAACATTTTCTGTTGTCAATTTTACACTAAATTATTGTTGTTTGTAACGTTTTTTTCGTAAATAAAGTAATAAATTGACAAAATGAATATTATCAATATCTTGGCACTGTACTACACATAGTACAAACATACTGAGACGTACGTTACGCGATAGCTGGCAATGTACTCCCTGGAGTACACAGATTTTCGCGAAAACTGTAATATTTAGTATTTTTTTAATATTTTTTTCTCTCCTCTGGGATCATAATAAACAAGAAAATAACAGTAAAATATAAAATTCAAGAAAAAATAGTCCTTGCCAATTTAAGGGTAAGTTGTCGTTACCAAAGGAGACAATTTTTTTTGGTCCCACTATTAAACGGTTACGTTTATTAATAATTTTACGCATTAAACAAGTCATCACCTTATTATAACTAACCCACTAAAAATTATATAGATATCTAACGGGAATAATGAAATAATAGTAAAAAACTATTACGGAAAAATGCATGTTTAGGAGCGTTTTTACATTTATTTCAACGTGAATTTAAATATATTATGTGAAACGAAACGTACCTAATTAACATTCCGTTGTAGATACTCTGTGGTACAGTTTCAATCAGTTTGACACTGACAGACTACATTATTAAGCTAAGTTCATACGACCGCGCGAAACCGCTCCCACTAACCGCGCGGTACAAGACCAAAGTAAGCAGCAATTATCGTAGACATTACCGCGCGTTCTACGTTCGTTGAAAAGCATTCTTGCATCCTATTTTAAGTGAAAGACTTTCATTTAAAATAGGATGCAAGAAAGCTTTTTTATTGTCTTTGTCATTTTCTGCGACGACTCAGCCTTCGGTATAAAATCCATAAGCAAATTGCCCCCTCCTCAAGCAACATTGACATCCGGACTGGTATGCACATCATCATGCGAACGCCTCAGACCCTGTCCAGGAGGGCGAATTCGCCGCGATTCTCTCGCGCGTAACACGCGCGACTGTTGCGTCCAGAGTCTACGCGTATAGAGCGTACGTACGCGCGAGTCGTATTTCCTTCTCTTTCTCTTTTATACGTGCACTCGCTCTGAAATTCGCGCGAAATCTGGACGCAACAAGGCGGCCCTAGTATCTCGACTCGCGCGCATTACGCGCGAGTCACGCGCGAGTTTATTAGTCGCGCGATGCTTGTGGACGCGATGTATTGGTGCCTAGTATCTTGCCTACCCGCGAGTGAATTCGCGCGAGTCGAATCGCGGCGAATTCGCCTTCCTGGACAGGGCCTCAACCACGCGGCGACGCGCGGCTTCTCGCGGTCATGTAAACTTAGCCTAATAGTTTCCAACAGTTTTCTAGATAGTCAGATAAGTGCTTCTTCTGTTCTTTTCGTATTTTTATTCAATAGATGTTAGAAAAATGGCTTCTGGATATACAGTGCATAATATATAAAGCTGTTGTAACAATTGTACAGCTCGATTTCAACGAAATGTGCAACAACTTTACTTATAAAAGCATTGGCGTCCACAGTAAAAGAATAATCGAAAAAAAAACACACCAAAGCCAGGTTTTTATGTCATTTACACCTATATTATTATTGAAAGTGCACTATTCTAACATAAAATACCTAGGAAACCTATTCACTCATTAAATAATCGCTCTTGTGAGATTTTAGGTCATTATGAGAGTCATGTTTTGACTGTCGTATTTCCCAGTATTCCGGTTACGTAGAGTTTTGCTAATATTGCCACTGTAATCTAGAGATTATAAGGAATAAACTAACGTGCATTTCATTAATAAATGCCACAATTTGTGGTGGGCCTAATCCCCGAACAAAAAAAATTGTCTCCTTTATTTGGATCTGCCAAATAAATTTGGTAGAACGCCAACTTAAGAAGTTGTAGAACCGCTGCAGATGTGTCAGGAGAGTCTTAGGTGGATCCACGGATTATTAATTTTAAGTTTCCAACAATTTTTATAAAAAAAAATTGATGTTTTGAAAAATTTACAAAACATAGGTGTAATCTACCAAAGCTTATATTCTAATATGTAACAATTATAATTATACACAAAATTTACAAACTAAAACTAAATTAAATAAATAATTAAATAATCTACCAAATAAATTTGGTAACGCCAACTTAAGAAGTTTGGTAAAATCAACAAAAATTCGTGATAGGACCGAATATTTTTTTCAGTGTATGTATATTTACGTAATTAAATACCCTAAATTATAAATATGTCCCACTGCAGCGACTTCTAAAACATAGAATTTCAGGTTTCCCCAAGATTACTTTCTTCACTGATCTTGAAGTTACAGTGTTGAAGACACATAATTTATCGATTTCTACTTATAAAGGTTTTGGTTGTAATCAACCCATAGTCAAAACCATTGAAACTAGAAAATGGCACGTTTAATAGTTTTTATGACATAGGTACTGTGAGGGCCGGAAAGACCTCCAGAAAGAAGAATTGTGTGTGTGCAGTAATGTGGGACAGCTTAAAGAAGCCTTCGGCCAACACTTTTGTACAGTGTAACTAATTAATATAAAGAGGAAGCACTTTTAACTGTATTTATTGGACTTTTAATACGTGCTCATCCCATGAGCCTCGGACGCGACATGCGTCAAATCGTATAAAAAACAAACTACTAAATCAAATTGAAATATTCTCTCTGGAATATTTAAATTTCATGCTGAGTGTTAAAAAAAACTTCAAAGGTATTTTTCTAGCCATTTATTTATAAGCAGTTACATAAAGACTGCACAGTACCGTAAGAAAAGATATTTCTAAATTAAACCCCCAAAGGGGTAATTTTTTTATAAAAGTTACCGTGAACCCGGAACATAGAGGGCAACCGAAGGAACATGAGTGGGTTTTGGTGGGTGGGAGACGTCATTTGATGATTTCCCACTCCCCATAAATAAAGGGGTAAAATAAGTTCACTCAAATATCCGCGGGCTTTTGCGCCTACACAGTTTATTTTACCTTTTGCGATTTTCACATCGCAAAAAACTCATCTCCGATATATCCCAATTGATTTATATTTTTGTTTTTACTTTCTTTACTCGTGGTAATATATTTTTGTTTCAATCTAAACACGAATTGAATTGAATTGTAAAGTCGGATACACACGGTATACTGAAAATATCGTTGGACACAGATAAGGCTGCCGTCTTTCATGTACGAAGACGTGGGTTCACAATCTGGCAGGAACAAATACCAATGTATTTTATACGGTTTCGTACCCAATGGGTAACACAGGACCCTATTACTAAGACTTCGCTGTCTGTTCGTCCATCTGTCTGTAACTAAAGAACCGTGATAGTTTTTTTTTTGGTGAGTGGAAAATCATCAAATGACTTGTCCCGTCCTTGTCGGGGCGGGAGGGCCTGTCAGACTTTTACTGACTAAAACCCACTCATGTTCCTTCCGACTAGAACCAGGCCCGTGTCGACGGCGCGTTTTATTCCACGCGCGCCTCAAGGAGCAGTCAGCACGTGAAGGGGATCTCTAGGGCCAATGCCTGCCGGGGTTGCGGAATAGTTCTAATAGTTACCGTGGCCCCGGACCATAAAGGGCATGATCATGAGTGGGTTTTAGTCAGTAAAAGTGTGACATGCCCTCCCGACCCGCCCAGGACGGGAGAAGTCATTTGAAGATTTCCCACTCACCAAAAAAAAGAGTATGTTTGACAAACACAAGTTCATTTTCCACTTGCAAATATTAAAGACTTTGTTGCACTGTGTTCAATTGTGTCTTATTTGTTTTCTTGTTCCTTTTATCTAAGAGCTTCTCTAAGCTCTGGCTCTGCTGTCGCCTGCCTTCTAACCAAGGCACATTTGCCATTTTAATTCTAGGGTTTATTATTTAGATTTGTAATTTAGTTTGTAAATGTACATTTAAAAATTAAATAATTAAGTGTTTGCAATTGAAATGTCCGTACATGTGTATACAGCTTAAAAAAAGGTATTCCTCTGAAACCTAAAATTACTTTTACCAAAACAATACAAACATTATATAAACCATGTTTTGTTCGAACATCAAACATTAAATTAAATAATAACACAGACTAGGCAAAAGGGACGGGTTGCCAGACACAATAAAGCTCACCTAATTGTATAATAATAAACTTTAACAAAAACCGTATCCATTAATTTGTACTAATATAATAAATGCGAAAGTAACTCTGTCTGTCTCTCTTCTTCACGCCCTAACCACTGAACCGATATGAATGGAATTTGGTACAGATATAGTCTGGGACCCGGGAAAGGTCATAGGATAGTTTTCATCCCGGAAATCCCCTAAGGACGGGAACTATTACTCCACGCGGACGAAGTCGCGGGAAAAAGCTAGTAGCTAAATACAAACGAAATTTAAAACAGTCATTGAAACTTTCAGTCCCGCAAGAAACTTTAACCTTCGATATCTCCTTAACCATCAAATTCCGTTTTCACGAAAAGATGTAAGTTATTTTCGGCAACGTTAAGCGTCTTTTCACATCTCTAATAAATCCTAACATGCCTGTGGAATACCAAAACAGTTCTGAATAAGTTTTAACACATCACAACTACCTTCTTTCGATAACATGGATTTAGGTACGATTTTCTTTTCACAAAGATTCTTTTTTCTCGCACCGTTTACAAAGTGATAAATTTTATTCTCCTGATCTCGACAGTTGGTTGGACAGATAGAGGTGTTTTGTGAATGGGGAGTTTCTTTATTCAGGAAATATTTTATGAAGGAGTAATGTTAACTTTTGTTCGTGATCTTTTGCTGTATCATAGAAACGGCGCATTGTACAAAATAATGGAAAGATACGCCAAAATTCGTCATAATGTTTGAACACAACGGGACGCGACAGGCTTATATTTCAACATGAGAGGGCACGAGCATCGAGTACGTAACACAATGCGTTGTTGACAGTTAGACGTGTTTTCAGGTGCGAGTGGTCGGATTCGTTTAATGTCTTGTTGTGTTATTAAGGAAGCGGAAAAGGTCACTTAATCTTGTTTATTTTTCGTTATTTTTGCGGTGTTAGGTCAGGGTTCACGGGTAGTCAGACTTTCAGTAAGCTGACAGTCTGAGAATTAGTATTATCAAGCTATTGTTTAACTCAGTAACTAAAAGATTAGCTAGACAATTGGGTTTACACCATTAACCAATAAATGTTAGACACAATTTCTATGAAACCTCTTTTAATTTCAGCCCAATAAATTCAGTTCATTTTCAATTGGCTTTAAAATTTAATTTTTAGTTCCTTTGAAATCAATAAATAGACAGTCAACTGAGTTGTTATTTTAGTGACGCCAAAAGTTACCATTGACATACAAAATCTATTGGAGAATTGCGTCTTGACAGCTCATAAAAAGTACGTCAATTGATAATGGTGGAAACTACCCAAAGAACTGCGTCTAGTTAGGCTGAAACCTAATCATGATACAGGGAAGACAAAAGATCGTGCGGTCGTTCGATTATCCAATAATATGGACAGTTCAAGTGAAAGTTTCGTCGTCCTCAAAATTTTACTTAATTGTTAAGGACAAGCTTAACAAAAACCGGTGGAGGCAGATCATCCATTTTAGATGCAACCCTGATGCTTACTACGACCCTGATACATGAGGTATCGATCCCAGAGCGAGGATTATTTTGTTCGTAGAATAAAATTGACGTTTAACAGTATTTGTATTAAAAACTGTTAAAAAATCTAAATTAGATCAACAAACTATAAAACTAATTATAAAAGTTTAAATGAACTCACTGTAATTTACTAACAATAATTGTTAATAGTCACGATGATATTGCGAAAATAAATTAGATTTGTGGTTTATTGTGCCTAAGTTAAGTCTTTTCAAGGTTCATAAAAATCAACTCAGTTGTCAATATACACACAGACATGCATTTACCTTAAACTATTATCTGTGAGGAAAGATGGATGAATACTCAAAGTTTGATTCTACGGATTTGCAGCTCCTTCACAAAAAATGTACTGAAATAATTTCGATAAATCTGTAGAATAATTTAGTTTAAACCACAATATATAATAACACCCACAACATCACACTATATTCGGAACAAAGCAATAACCAACACCTAACTTAGCTCTAGAGAAACCGCGAAAGACAGTAATATTATAAACTGTAGTGGATTACATGCTTACTTCTAACACTATTTATTTCTTTGTTTCCATTTATCCTTTCTCCAACTTTCAAGAAAATGAGCTTTTATTATTGTTTCAACTAGAAAGGAGTTGTATACACTCCAGAAGTATCACAACAGTTATTATTATTTCACTTATCTTTTAACTTACTTTCTTTTCTGAACCAAACACTTAGAGAGACAATACACAGTATTTCTTTTCATGAAACCTAATACAAAAACTATTTCTTTATGTGTCACGTAGTCCTTATTCTTTTGAGTAAGGGTCTCAGGAAATATGAATCATCTCAGTTCCTTTAATGTACGAAGGAAATGTAAAAGGCTTAGTAGACGATTCATTTCAGCTGCTCCAATCGAAACAGGAATTATATTTTGATTATTTTTTAAAACGGTGTTTCGGACGATTTTAAGCTAATTTTGTACGATCGGAAAAGTTCGTCATTATACCCGTAAAATAATAATTAAAATAACTTCATTTTGGATGGTCAAATGTAAAATATTTATCATTGTACCCGCACAACATCTGTACTAATATTACTAAGAGGTAAAATTTTTAAGTTTGTAAGTTTGTATGTAGGGGGTAATCTCTGGAAGTACTGGTCCGATTTGAAAAATTATTTTAGTGTTAGATAGCCCATTTATCGAAGAAGGCTATAGGCTATATACCATCACGCTACGACCCACGGAAGCGGAGCAGTAATGAAAAATGCGGGTGAAACCGCAGGGGACAGCTAGTAAGCTAATAAAAGGATAGACCGGAGCACTCCCGACGTCGACAAAAAAATAAAAAGTTCTGTTTTGTTCGCAGTGGACAAAAATTTGCTGCCGAAACGCCTATAAGTTATGTGGAGGACGTTCTGCCAATGCTTTTCCGTCAGCTTAACATCATGACTTAGTAAGATATCGTCAGATTTAGACAGCGTAGCTATTTTTGTTTTATAGCCAATATGACTACGCCTAATAGGTATCTTTCTTCCATTATTTGATCGTTATTACCTCGGTTTTATTAGCTGGTCTTTTACCTTTTCGAGTCAAGGCCATGCAATAAAAGGGTTAGTTATGGTATTAGAAATCCGGTGATTCATGAATGACTATTTGCTGTACCTTTAGAATTGCCGTAGATAATTAGGTTATTTGTCATTGACAAAGTACATTATTCCAATACCTAGAATCGTCTTTTTTTTTGTTATAGGGCTAATGTGCTCAGTAATTCTGGGAATTTAAACTTTTCCGACTCAACATGTGTGTGAGCAATGATATTCTAAGTAAAAAGGCGTAGATAGGTTACATACGGTCGTCATGTGGCACTTTAAAATGTAGTTATTTCACCAAATTATAATTGTCGCAATTTATTTTCGTCTTTTGTTTACTCGCAATACTTGAATCATGTCGTCCTACTTGTATGTGTGCGTTAGTGCGCCGTTTTTAAAATAGAATGTCGTATTAACCTGTCTAAACCTCTTTACTACTCGTGCGAGATAACATGGCACCTGGCTCGAAAACAAACGTTTCCCCGCGACCCCGCGCGGCGCCCCGCTCTCGTCTTAGCAGTAGCGTTAGCATCACTGTATACATACGGCACAAGTTTAACTAAAATGGCAAATGTGCAGAAACAGATTTTCAGGCGTGCACGTAATTTTTTTTTTACAACATTGTTTCTAAGTATTTTGTTAAAAACAAAAATGAAAATGTAACGTAACGTAAACGTAGTATTTTGTACAAATTATCCAAGAAAAAAAATATTTTGAAGCCGCAGTTCTTTACTTTTAATTAAATTTGTTAGTATTTTTAAGAGTCTCCTATTTTTTATTATTTTTTTATTGGTGTTAGCGTAATCTGTCATCTGTCATAGTGTTAGCACAAAATCGAACAACTCCTTTTTTGCACTTATTACTTTAAATGTCATTTGTTCGAGCCAGGTGCCATGTTAGCTCGCACGGATAGTACATATAATATCATTGTGTGTGAGCTCGTAAATAAGCCTAACTTTAATATAAAAGGACTGTTAATCGTATTTATAGTTTGATAAATGACAAACGGTTTTTTTTGTTTCAGCTTTTTACTGTTCCACTTGAAAGAAAAGCTTCTTCTTGTGGTGCGAATTCGCATAGCGTATTTGGCAATATATTTTCTCTGCATCGAACACGAAAATGTTTTGCCAAAGTTAAGTCAAAGGCCAAAGGTAAATAAATAATTGCTGTATACACAGACAATGTATAAATAAATGTACTAATAATAATATTAAATAAGATCAATTTAATAAAACGCTCATGTTTTGTATTGTGTCATAGGCCTTAGTAAACACGCCACAAATATTAAGTTGCACCCTACCCACATCTTTTTAAAACTATTAAGTTGTCTCTGTCAATGTGTTACCTACCTTGCAATTTTAGTTACAATGCTATAACGATATATTTTTGTAGTAATGCTTTAGTTTTAAGATACCTTATAATTTGTTATCTACGCTAACTGGCACATAACATTGTTAAATAAGTTACAGCTATGTTTTCTCTGTAAGTGAATTTGTAATTCTTTTGAGAAAATAAATATCTTTAACAGTTAGTCACACCTTTATACAAAAAAGACACCGGACACGAGCATTTATCACTATTTACACTTATAAGGTAATATTCAAAGTACTAAGTACAGAAACCAAGATTTCACAGTGAGGTCCATAAAGAAGAAAATTAATCAGCACGCAATGGCTCATGGATGGTGGCTTGGCAACTTTAAACTTATATTCATTATGAGTCCAGATTTCCTCTAGATGTTTTTCCTTCACCAAAGTCTGAGATGTCCGAGATAAACTTTAAAAACAGCACTGAAAAGACTGACAAAAAAATAATTGGTATTCGCCTGCATTTTTAAATGAGAGTGCCTTAACCATTAAATTCCAAACGTAAAAGCAGCATTTTAAAATCTTTTCCACTCTGATCCAGTAAACCAACTTTCTTTTATTTTCCTCTAACGGGCAAAAAACTTCGGTTCATTCACAATTTTATGAATGAACTGGAGTTTCTTGCTTGTTCGACATAAAATAAAGTCTGATTTTGTGTCCAAGAAATCTTTATTCTCATAGCTATAAGGTTGATGTCATAGCTAAAAATAACAGAGAACTGTGTGTCTAGACAGGACAGTATCCATGGACTTCGTTGTTGTTATTCACATCACATATCTTAAGGGATCAATGTGAAGTTGATTAATTTTTTATACTACAAGAAAAGGCGAACCGCACAATCTATTATGTCTCCGCGTCTTAGTTTTTTTGGAGAATTAATGTTTCTTACCGACGTGATGATCGTATTTTATCGCTTCTCTGGAAATCCTTTTTTCTTAAATTACCTTTTAGATTTAAAATTAGTTTGACTTTAGTTATAGGGCCTGCAAGTAGTAAGTGAAAAAATTACTATATCATGTCAAAGATAATCAAAGTCTGAAATCTTGTAAAAATTGAAAATAGGCTATTTTGCCAAACTGAGGATGAAAAAGAACATTATTCATTTATAAAAATTGCCCCTCAGTCTGGAAATGAGTCTAGCGTTTTTTTAACAGTTTGGTTTAACTTTTACACACACATAAACCCATTTAAACCCACGATTCATAATACAGTCACCTACCAACCTTTCAACAGTAAAACCATCATAAAAACTTTGAACTCCACACAAAGTACAACTCCTCATGAAAAAGTTTTTCCATTTTCTTTTCCTCTAAAATATTGCTATGTGCCGTAAATAGGTAATACGCATGAAAGAAAAAAACAAAGAAACAACGATATATTTGAGGCAGACGTGTGCCTTAAATGATCCAGGTAAAATATGATGTATTTATGCATGTGGTACATTTATTAAGGGTACAAAAAAATACAGTACTAAAACCACAGACAGCATAAATGCAAGGAAACACCTGTTGAATAAGTTATAGAGAATTGGTGTTTTTAGCAGTGCAGTTAAAATTTCGCAGGCGCTGTGGATTGAGCAAATAAAATATTAGTTCAAGGGTGGATTTAGAAGGCGAAGACAAATCAAGGGGACATCAGGTCATGACCCCCTGGAGGTAAGGTCAGATTCAGGGGGTATCGGGTCATGAACCCTTCCAGGCCGGGCATGTTGTAGCTTCCTCACTGATAATTTTACAATCAAATGACGAACAGTTTATGTGGCCTCTGAATTGAATGCTTGTCAGGGAAATTGAGGGTCATAACTCCCCTAGCCAGGGTCAAATTCTATCCTATCACTATAATTATGTAATCAAAACAGGGTTACAACAGCGAAAACTAAAGTCTAGAACGCTATCTAAAATATACAGAAATAAAATAGACTTATACATTTTATATTTGTGGTGGAAAGTCCTAGCAACATGTCCATATCCGTACTTCCGTACTTTTCCGAACTAATATTATAAATGCGAAAGTAACTCTGTCTGTCTGTCTCTTCTTCACGCTTAAACCACCGAACCGATTTGAATGAAATTTGGTGCAGATATAGTCTGGGACTCGAGAAAGGACATAGAATAGTTTTCATCCCGGAAATTCCCCGGGAACGGGAACTATTATTCCACGCGGACGAAGTCGCGGGCAGAAGCTAGTAGTAAGTTTAATAAATATTAGGTATAGAGGAATAGTATTAAAAAGGATGGGTTTAAGGCCGCGAGGGATAAGGAAATCTATAAGGACTTGGGGGAGTTCTTTGCCCAGCAGTGGGACAGTACAGGCTAGAAAAAAAATATTATTATAATATCCTGCTTTACAGGCAACATTGGTTGTTGTGACTTTACAACAGCGCTAAACAAAATTAATGATAGATTTCAGTGTCACACATCAATGGTTAACAGAGACCAGTGTTCACAAGCTAAACTTAAATTAGAAAATACCCATCTCGTTCTAACATCCAGCTAAAGATAAGGACGGCGACATAAATCAACTAAGTTTTAGATGTCAAAATAATTTTACTTGGAACTTCGACGTGCTTTTAATTAATTCATTAAGATCTGTCAACTGTTTGCTTGAACGTTGATTTATCAACTAAATTGACAGCTCTCGTTTTATGTCCCTCTCTTTCTTATTTCATTTAAGATCGTGAGATAGATATAGTCTAAGGCTTGTCCTCCCCAATATTTTGTAAGAATGAGAAATGTATCAATTCTTTATCTTCGTTCGATCTCAGACAGTCGTTACGGGTAGACAGAAACCAGAAAATTTGACTTCCTAAATGACCATACGATGCCGTATCGTGTTAGTTACTGGGTTGTGGAGGTAAATTATAGGGAGTTGTCACAGGTTTAAGTAAAAAAAAAAACAAATTTAATTAAGTTACAATAATGACTTCTATTTTTGCTCAATTAAAATGGAAATTTACAATCCTGTTTACAAAACAATGGTAAAGATTTTGGTAAGTAGTAGTTAGTTGATTCAATATAAAAAAAAAACTCTAATAAGTTCGTGCCGAAACCCTTGTTTGGTTTTCATTGTCAATGCAGGACTAGACGTATTCCTAGTCGCTCAATGTCGTTGACCTTATGTTTAAGATTAGCTTGTTGACTATGGTCTGGGACCGCACCTATTATCCACAAGTGTAATAATGTTTACTCTTCCAACTTGTAAACATCACTCGAAGATCGCCTCTCTAATACCTCATCACTAATATTCACAGCCTCACTTGCTTTAATACAAATAAATAAAATAGAAGTGTCTCTTTCTTTGGAATACCAACATTGCAGTTATATTTAAACAATATGTATACCAACATTATTCTTTGTTTAGTTTTGTTTGTCTATGTGCCTGTCACCCTGCCTGTTTGTTTCGAGTAATATTCAAAACAAGTGAACCAATTTATACTAGACTTTTATAGAGTTGGTGTTATAAGGAGTAAACCTAGGCTATTTAAACTTTGTTAAAAGCTTTAAAATTAGGCAAAAAAAGATAGAAATATTTTTTGCTCAGAACCTTATTTAACACAGGTGAAACCACGGCGGATAGCTAGTATGTAGTACATTATAACTCTTCTTCTTCTTCTTAATCGTGATACTCTTGACAGAGCGGTCGTGGTCATCGTGATAAAGTCTCCTCTTGTGACACATTTGACGGCTCGCCTCCACCACTCCCTGACGGTTGCTCGTCTAGCGCACTCGTGCAACGGGCCTTCCATTGCCGCCTTTATTTACATTATAACACCAATCCAAAAACTTGGCGTCCAAAGGGTATAAATCTCTATAGACCGGTACTATGAGAAACTTTTCTCGTTTACTTTGAATGCTAATAACTTAATCAGCGCTTCGACCAGCGCGACGCTTCGCAGCAAATTGCTTACAGCAGCTTTATTGACTAGTGTCTGCTACCATTACTTTGTAGGGCTACATTGCTATTATATGTATGGTGTTGTTAAGCACCTATAATATTAATGTATTTTAACGTAAATTTTGACAGCTTTGACATTGTATTCATACTTAATTTACACATTGTAATCATGTATACTAAATATTGTAACACATGTATTTTTAAAAGAGTACGTATGGAGTTTCTTGCCCGTTCTTCTCCATATAAAACTACCTTTTGGAATGGGCGCCTAGAATCAAAAATTTTTTTTAAATGTAATTGACGTTCTAAAGTGCCTCCATGGTCTAATGGAAATAAACGTTTTGACTTTGACTTTGACTTATATGTTTCATTGTGTTATAATACCAGCAAAAAATTAGAATATAGTGAAACAATCGAAGCGAAAAGTTGAATCCCTCGATGATATCGGATATTGTAAAGTAAAAGTCTATTCAGGTCTTTTATAATAAAGCAGCGAGATCACGTCGGGGATTTATGCCAACGTCTTTTATTTGCATCTTTTCTTGAAATGAGTTTGCAGAAAATCTTTTTCATAGAATCGGTCAGACGTACTGCTATTTGTTTTCGAAGTGAAATATCTACGGTAATATTTTTTTTACCTATTTATTTTATTGTAAACAAGCAAGACGACAAAAAAACTAATTAGTCCGTCAGCTTGGACACGTTTTTTTTCCTTTTTTCTCGTAAACGAAAAACGTTGACGATACAGTGCGTTGAAGTTTCGCGTGACGTCACGCCTAGGTACAATTCTTACTGAACAGTGTCGTCACTACGGAACTTTGATACGCTTTATCTTTTTTTATCCATCCTTCTTAAAAACCAAGCAAAAAAAAAGTGTTTAGTATTTTTGGACGTTGTTATGGACGGACTAAACAGACTGGCATTTTTTTTTAACCTTCGAACACACGTGATTCGAGACGCAATAGAAAGACAATAGCAGTGCGACAGCCGGCTGTCGCTTGGTCGTCGAAAGGTTAATGCAGTCGTCATCCCTATTGTGGGTAGATATTGTTATTGACGTCGTGCTTTAGAATTATCGGTTCGTATATGTCAACGAAGCGTGTTAGTGTTGTGATGACCCAGTGGATAAGGCGCCCGCCTCGTGGGTAAGAGGTTGTGGGTTTGACTTTTTCCATTCATATGTACTTTCTAAAGTTTACCTTGGACATCACTGACATCCCGTGCCTTGGAAAGCACGTAAAGCCGTTGGTCCTTGGCAGCGTTGGCAGCCATTTAGGGTAGTCAGACGCAGACGCAGACGCCAGAAAGTCTGACCAGTCTAACCAAGAGGTATCGGGTCGCCCAGTTACTGGGTTGTGGAGGTCAGATAGGCAGTCGCTCCACGTAAAACACCGGTATTCAGCTGAATCCGGTTAGGCTGACAGCCGACCCCAACACGGTTGGGAAAAAGGCTAGGGAGATGATGTCAACGCAGTGAAGTAGATGCACTTTAATAGGTTTGGTTAAACGTCTGTGAACACACTGTAAACATTTTGTTGGTGTTCACTTATTCATACTTGCATAATTATTATGGTTTCTGATGATGTTCTGTTTCATTTTTTCTTTTTTAACACGATAATCCAATTTTTATGTCATTATATAGTAACCACGCAGACATTTTACTCCTTTTGTTAAGTCTTGCAGATACAACGTCTTTCCAGAGGCATGACTAATAAAAATTTTAATCAGCAGTCTCATAAGCCGTTTTTTTGGGTCAGAGCCCGTACGTCCCCTAAGATTTGTCCCCCAGCATAAAAGTTGTGGATTCGGCCCCTATATAGGTGCCCGTTGGTCTCCTGGTAGGGGACCAATTAATATTTTAATAAAAATATTATTTTTAAGGTACCCATTCGTCTCCTCTAATATATACACAATATAAGTTAAAGATTCGGCACCTATTCAGGTGCCTATTGGTCCCCTGAGATAAAATCACCTATATTTTACCTAAAAACGGTTAACATAGTACACTTGTGAACAGTTTATTAACGCAATTAATTTAATAAATCATAACAGATCATTGAAAAAAGAGCTACGATGAATGATAATCCGTCATGATAATAATGTAACCTGTCGATAGGCTTACGATGTAATATTGTCTCTTTACGAATGGCTTGTTAAAAAACGGGTATTAATGATTGAAAACTTAAGAGAACAAAAGTACTAGGCGCGCAGTAACGTGAAGTAGTCATGTACGAAAATCTAAAATTCACTGTGTTTTTAATTTTCTCACAAGATCACCTTAATCAATTCAAAGTACTAGGCGCGCAGTAACGTGAAGTAGTCATGTACGAAAATTTAAAATTCACTGTATTCCTTAATTTTCTCACAAGATCACCTTAATCAATGCAAAGTACTAGGCGCGCAGTAACGTGAAGTAGTAAATAGAAAACGATCGATCGACGAATCGATTAATTATTTTGAAGACTGACTTTATGCCTAGAGCCTAGAGGCATTTTATTAAACTTAATCTTATTTGAAATACTTAAACATGATATTTAAGGAATTATTATATTTTTATTTTACCCTTTTCTGCGCGACTGTACCAGGACTATATACATGTACTTATATTAGAAGAATGAATTAAAATAAATATTCTTCAGGGGGCGAATAGGCCCCTCAAAAGTTCCAGGGGACGAATGGGCACAGGGTGCGAATCTTAGGGGACGTACGGGCTCTGACCCGTTTTTTTGTGGGGATATCCTCATGGACATTCTCCGTCAAGGAAAGACGGCGGGTTATGTCAGACTCTTACCGACTAAAACGTCACGGTTCCTCCTGTTACCGTGACTCGGGAGCACGGTATACACTTGACGCTTGATCTGCACCCGCGACCAGTATCGGCAGCGAGCACCGTCGCTATGTTCGGCCTGTCTTGCGACTTATAAGGGCGAAGTTCCATGGGTCCTTTTTAAAAAACACTTTTATTGCTAAAGAGACTTAAAGAGACTGCTAAAGAAGAAAAAGGAACACTGTTGCCATAGACTAATCAATTAAATTGACTGAACTGATTGGACTGACCGAATGGACTGACTGACTAAAAACCGCTTCAAATAAAAGCTTTTTTATAATCTTCGAGTTAGGGGTTTGCGCTAACACGGCAGCCATGATACATGCATTATCTATTCAAAACAGACTGCACGTTCCTTGACTCATATGCCTGTAATTACATCGAAACCCATATACTTCAATTGGAAGACAGTGCGTTTTTTTGCAGCAGAAATAAGTATGGCGATAGTACAGTCACGAGCATAAACATGTATACACTATGCAAAGATTTTAATCAATTTTCTCCTAAATGAGCAATAACTTATTTTATAGCAATTGTATCATAGACTACTATAAAATGTGTCCTAAAACTAAATATTATAATAGTTATTCTAAGAGCTTCTTCACAAGTAACTCTACAATGAATAATTTGGAAACATTAACGGTTTGTTACAGAAAAAACAAATGGAATGATAACAAAAATATGAATTTTCTAGTAAAGCAGTTATAGAAGTAGGTATAAAGGTTTAAGGTAAATATATTTTAAACCCAATGTCAACTCAATGCAATAAATTATTTAAATAAGAGATTAAAAACAAACTCAACCAATGTTTATTTTCACGTTACTGCGTAGTAGAGAATGATGACCAAACGTGCCTATATATAATTTCTTAATATAGCATTTGATATTAAATAACATCCATTATATAATTATAATGTTTTTAACTTATTTGACAGAGATATCCTAAAATTAAAAGAAAATTCGAACACGCTTTGAATATGAATTGTTTCCTCTTTAAAAGTGTTTTTCTTGTTCAAAAAGTAATTAAGTATAAAAAAAACTATTAATGAACACATAATTCTTAAGTAACAAATAAAATACTCTCCTTTGAATCACATCAAACCTATGGATCCTATGGATATTCTGGGCACATAACTTTTAATGAAAAAGCATATAAAATGGTAAATAGACTGACCGATTGACTCACTGTGGTTATATCAACGTACAACCCGTACCGCTGATCCTAGAGACATAAAACTTAAAGGATATGTTCTTTGTGAAGAGTAAGTGACCACTAAGAAAGGATATTTGGAAATTGCGACTCTAAAGGTGTAAAATAGGTGATTAAAATTCGAAACTCATCCGGGTAAAACCACCGGCTAAAGTTAGTTTTTTTTTTATAAGTACATGTTAGATAGATGCCAGCCAACACTATAGTCTGTTTTTGATGTGAAACATCTATAGCCGCACGTAAAACAAATTTCTGGCGTGGCGACGCATGCCATGGCGACGCGTCGCCACGCTATATGATGGTGTATATATACAGTCACAGTATTGTGTACTGTGTGGCGATGATGTAATGTCGATGTTTCACATCTGCCAGGCGTCCCGTGACGGCTCACTTTTTTTTTGGGGTAGACGCAAGAAAAATAAACACTTCGTAAAAAGGAGTACACCAAAAATTTTTTTTAACAAACGAGTAGCCAAAATTTGTATGCGTTTTATTGATCCACATAATCAGCATAAGTGTTATTATTGGTGTTAAAAGCGTTGGCTCCGCCTCGACTAACTTCCCATATCTCTCTGTCAATACCAGAAATGTGAAAGAGATATACTCAGTACTCGTTTGTTAAAAAAATAGACTAAAGTACATATTTTAGATATATAAGTTCCAATAAATATGACAAAATTGACAAATCCGCAAACAAGTTATATAAATCAGAACTCCCAAACATATTGACAATAACAAGCAATAATTTAAGATAACCTCAGGATGGCAAAACTGCTCGTTAAACAACTAGGATCACCAGAAGAACGGGAAATTCGGAAAAGTCCCGCAATCTTCCGTCCTATCCATCGATGAACGCACATTTTGTGGCAAAACCTTAAAGGCCTTACTAATAAACGCTGCATAAAGTTATGACAGGCTTATACGTCAAAAAATGTATGGTTACACAGGCTTTATTCATTGCATAACTTTACACAATGATTATTAGTAAGGGCGTTAATGTTGTGTATTATGTATGTAACGTTTGTTTTACTAAGCAATGATACCGAAGTAAAAGTAAATTGTATTGTATCTTTTACACAATTATAGTTACACAAGAAAATCTTTAATGAATAATTATTACGCTAGTATCCAAGAAATAACCATGTGGTACCTATGTGTATATCTAAATAATCAATATTTCACGACTTATTGAGCTTCCTTAGCTAGGTTTATAAAACCTGTGTTTCAGGTCATCACTTAACAAGAGTGATCATTAATTTATGAATTGTAAACTGACTGACTAGCTGAATTACTGACTAGGTGATATATCAATGCATAGCTCGAACCACTGGTCCTGAAGACTTGAAACTTGGAGGGTATATTCTTTGTGAAGAGTCCACTAAAAATGAATTTGTGAAACCATGCGAGACGCTAAAGAACCACTAACACTATAATGCCGCTGAAAGCTAGTCAATGTATAAATGTCCAAGAAAGGGTCTTGTTTCTGGTAACCCTATTTTTAACACAACCCCCACATTGCCTCCTTGCAAATGTTATTAATAGACGTTGTCTAGACAGTCCTTAAATAACTGATAAACGCATTACTATCGCAGGTAGTGCCAAATATTTAACATTTACGCCTTGTGACGTTTCAAACTGTTTACATAAATATTCATTTATTTGATAAATACTTTAAACATTACAGATTTTGTATTGTTAATGCATTGCACTATAGTCCGTTTAGCTTTTGTATGTTACATGGTTTTTAGTCTATGGCAAAAATAAAAGTGACCCCAACCTAAATTGAACTCTCAAAACACAAGGGTCAGATACCCGAACGTTCACCCTAGGTAAGTTTTGTAAAACACTTAAAGGTCAATTTGTCAGTAATCTCAAAGTCACCAACTTTACGTCATTTGATGCGTCTTAATTACTGTGGTTAATTGGTGAGGGTATAAATATTGTCTTACTAACCTTTATAGCTAAATAATAAGTATAGTTAAGTATATAAATGAGTATTTTTTTTTTATATATCAAGTATTTTGGTTAAAATGCGCCTGCCACAATTATGATATCTCTGTACCATCCTGGGTTGACTGGTAGAGAATGCGTTAGGCATTATGTATTCATTATATCTTTGTGCATGAAGTTTAACTAAATTAATAGCTAAAAACTAGCATGTGTTAACTTAAACAAGTTTAACATATCCTGTAAGTTATAAGTTAATTTAATCACACTCATTCATTCTCTCGGACGTTTTTAAAGTGCACCATACCGTCCACTGTAATAATAAAAAATATTCAGCATACTGGACACTTTCGGAAAATTTAAGAGAAACATATCGATACAGGAGAGTTTTTGTCAGCTTTTCAGGGTTAAATTGAAACCCAAACAAATCTAAAAAAAATCCTTTTTTAATCAAAGTTAAATATTTAAGACACTTTATAAATTAGAACGCTATATTTTTTCACTCTAAAATGACCTAGAATCAGCAACCTTGAGTTTCCGGACGCTATCCTTCGACCCACATAATCCTTATGGTACTTTTATCCACAATTTCACCTAAAAGAAGATCAAATAGGTCGAACGTGACTATGCAAGTAATAGTCCGCTTGTGGTGTTCATTAGAGAAGGAATTCAGCCCATAATAGAATATGTAGGGGCTACCTCAAGGTTGTAAGATGAAGAATAGACTTTTTTCTTTATCCTTTGAACACGCGTAGTTCGAAACACAATAGAAAGACAATAGCAGCCCGACATCCGGCTGTCGCTTGGTCGTCAAGAGGATGAAGTTGCTATGTTGTTGTTGCTTTTTAAGTTGTTGTTGTCTGGTTACCACAGTACAAGCTCTGCTTTGGATCAGATGGCTATGAGTGAGTTCTCCCAAGATATTAATTCATTGTGTCAGGGTAGGTAAAAAAGGGGGAAGCATGAGGGTATCGGGCAAATCTCAAATTTCCAAACGTTCTGAAAAATTTGCAGCTTAGCATCAAAAAGTATGATCAAAGAAACCAAATAGGTTACATTAAATTTTATGAATTTTGACCAAAAACCGACATACCACTTTTACTACTATTTTAATTTTTAACAAGTACCAATATAGCTCTACTACTTCAGCCAAAGACTATAAAGATTTGTTACTAACGAACATTAAAACAAATGAATCACCTGTTGCGTGCAGAGTTTTCAGGCAAGAGAGCCTGCACCTATTATACGGGCGACAACACAACTACGACTTTCCTTATTTTTCCTTATTTATATAGCTTTGTCCGCGTGGAATAATGGTTCCTGTTCCCGGGGGATTTCCGGGATAAAAACTATCCTATGTCCTTTCCCGGGTCCCAGACTCTCTGTACCTAATTTCATTCAAATCGGTTCAGTGGTTTAGGCGTGAAGAAGACAGACAGAGTTACTTTCGCATTTATAATATTAGTACGGGTTTTGTGGAAGTTTGATGACACGCTTGCTCCCCCTTCCTTCTTTATACAAAAAACCAACACGTCTAGCATTTTAAACCTTTAAACACGCGTGATTGATGACACAATAGAAAGACAATAGCAGCGACTGCCAGCTGTCGCTTGCCCGTCGAAAGGTTAAAGAACGCGTTTAAAACAAAATCTTTACAACTAGTGTATATATTTTTGGCAATCACAATTAGCAACACCAAATATAGCCTTCAAACTACTCAAAATATTGTGCAAGATGTGTATTTCCATATCTGAATCGAATTAGTGTTACGTTAACACGACGCATTTGTATCTCTTCTAGTAACAGTTCAACGACCAAACACTTTCAACCATAATCTCGGCGACCTTCGTCAACTGACTTCACAGTTTCTAGTTACGGTTTTGATTACTTATTTAAATCTTGATACGGTCTAATTTACACTTTGTTTTGGGTGTTCATCCTCTCATTCTTTTAAAAAATGAGACGTATGTACAAACCACAATAGGGTTGACGATAACATAAAAAAAATGGCATTCTGTTTAGTCCGTCTTGTAGATCGGCCAAAAATACGGGACACGTATTTTTTGCTTCATCAAAATAATAAAAAAATACAAAGATAAAGAGCAACAAAGTTCTGGAGTGGGGGCGTAGTGGCGGCTTTTGACGCGACCGTAATGCTAAAATTGTATCTGATCGTGACGTCACGCACAACTTCAACGCACTGTATCGTCGTCATTTCTCGTTTACGAGAAAAAAAAAAATACGTGTCCAAAATTTTTTAATAATCTTAATGACGGACTAATTACTTTTTTTCGTCGTCTCGCCTATTATTATACTCATACATCTTTTCGAGCATAGCTTTTTTTTTACATTCATACGCTCGATAAACATAAGCCTCCTTTCGGCTGTCAGCTAAAAATAATTTAAAAAATCAAATAGTCCAACTGCAAATTCGGAAGTGGCTTTTGCCACCTCCTATGTTGAAATTCGTTAAACGGTTTTGGCTGTTGAGCGTGCCATAGAATGAGCCATATGTTAAACATATGCTCAAAAATCATAAGCCTCTTTTGTGCAGTCAGGTAAAAAGTACCCTTGAAGTCTGTTTGATTGACACAAGGTATATAATTTGAACCTCATCTACTAGCAAAATGAAAGTCATTATTTTATGTCTTTTATTAAATTTTTATCACAAATAGTAAAAACAAATGGAGTTACTGACATCGTCGAACGAAAACATTGTAAGGAAATTTGGTTTATGTTCGGAAAACCGGTTATTCATTCATTACTATAACTTAAGGTTTGGTAACATTTGTTAACTACTTGCTTGCCAATTAATACAGAGTATGTTGACCCACATTTCGCTAGTGTATGACCTATGTTATCCGGGATTTGCTTATTGCCCTTATTTGGCCACGTGATTACTTCCTATGACCTCAATTAAATAATAAGCACCCGACCTAGAAATTAAATTTACGCCCTTAAAACGACCTCAAGGACACACAATGAATCTATATATAATCATATAAACAAATATTCCTTCAATAACTATTATCAGAACTTTACCACTCTTCAATCCCTCAACAAACAAAAGCCGGTCGACATGAATGAAGACATCACACAGCGCAATCATTTCATAACCATCCAAAAGCCGCCCCTTCGACAGTCAATAAAGATTTCATAACACTTTGTCAAGATAACACTGGCTTTGAACTTGACCTCTGGGACTTGCAAAACACCCCCCACTTAAAGTCACTGCACTTACTGACTATAGCGACGCACAAGCCGCGGTGAACGCACGACTCTACCATGTACCCAAACCCGTTTGACAGAAAACATTCAACTATCAGACAAGTTCTAGACAGAATATTTCGAGAGAAAAGTGTACGGAAAAATGTACTTTCGAGAAAGAATAGTAACACATCGTCTTGTTCGTCAACAAGTTCGGAAAGTCGAAAGATGTTCGGTTTTAGTTTGCGCTGAGTCGGTGTACGTTTGTGATTTGTAATCGTGTTGGTTCGTTGCAGTCCGCTAGTCAGTGGCTCACTTTCACTACTTGACACTTCAGTAAGTACAATTACATCTTTCATTATTATCGTGCTTGTAGAAAGAAATTATATTGATGTAATGCCGCAAGGATGAAAGACTGTGAGGACAAAACTTTAAGAGGAATAAACTTTAACCGCCTTATTACAAAACAAGGTTTTTCTCTAAACCAGGTTTAAACCATTGAGCTAGGTTTTGTATTTCGAATCTTGATTGTATCAGGATAAGATTCAAATTAACCAGGTTAAACTCTAAACCAGGTTTAAACCATTGAGCTAGGTTTTGTATTTCGAATCTTGATTGTATCAGAATAAGATTCAAATTACAAAACCTGGCTCAATGGTTTAAACCTGGTTTAGAGAAAAACCTTGTTTTGTAATAAGGCGGTAAAACTTTAAAAGAAAAATAACATTGAGATGGTGTGCGTTTTTTGACAAAACTGACTGGATTTTTTTATTGATCTATACATTGTATGTACCTTTGTTTTATGTTATTGTTAAAAAATGTGTAAACATGTATAAGTTTTATATTGTATTCTAAGAAATGATATAAATAACTCATTATTATTTTAAAGTCAAGCGTTAATACCTCTTTCAAAGTTTCGTCCAGATTGTTCGATAGTCATTGCGATCGTTTAAGCGAAAGTGTTTCAATTGTATCATCTGTCTTTATCTAAAAATATCCATAATATCTAATCTAATTCCCAATATCAATTCCCCTAGAGAATCACTAAAAATAAGCAATCTTATTTGAGGTAAACCTCGGTACGTGAGTCTAGAAACATTTATGTGCGTATTGGCAAATTACTCGTTCTTGCAAAATCAATTTCTCACGTTTCTTGGCCCAATAGATGCTGACCCAAATCTCTCACAGGCTAATAACGCGGGAAAATGATCATTAAGTTTTTCATAATTAAACTCGATGCTTTAGTCGATTCAACTTCATGCGTGACTCGTGTATGCAAAATCGAATGTTGTTAGATCCACAAACGAAACATAATTTGTGCATATAATTTGAATATGTTTAATTTGCATTATTTTGAGGACGTTTAAATTAACAATGATTATTTGTAGGTAGGTAGCGTTAAAATAGCTTCTGTTTTGATTTTAAATAATAAAATGATTAGTAAATACTTCGATGCAGATTAATCTTTTTTTTGTATAAAAATAGGAGTGTATATAGAATATTCGTCGTCTGACACTTGGCCGTAACTATGTAAGACAAACGTTATCATTTAGTGGTCATCGTTATCTCCCTAGCCTTTTCCCAACTATATTAGGGTCACCTTCTAATCTAAATGAATTCAGTTGAATACATGGAGCGACTGTGTCAGAACTCCGCATTAACTGTTTCTGGGTTAGACTGATTATCGAAACCAATGGCTAAACTAATCGCAAAAAAATCCGGTATTCAGCCATCAAAAACACATAAACAAAGATATAATACAACAGTTTTCTATAATCCGTTGAGGATTTAAGTTCTATAACACTTAATTAATCGTTGAATTCGTGAACCACGGCAACACCTACTTCATAACGATGTTATTAAGACCTAATTTAGAATATCAGCGACCCGCCTAAGCCTAAGCATAAGTGTAATATGTATTTATAATACCTATCTTACTATAAAACTTCCCCGTTAATCAATTTATCTATTGCTAAAAACTGTATAAAAATCCGTTAAGTAGTTTAAAAGTTAAAAGCAAACAGAAAACGGAAGCGACTTCATTTTACACTATGTAAAGACAGTTTTCACTAAGTAATACCGAATTCATTTTATACTCAGTTTTCCAAATAAAATCAATTTTGTTCAAGACGGTCTACGACTCACGGAGTGATCGGTGTTCAAAAATAAATAACACCTCCATACTGAAATTTGTTACAAAGAGTCGCCTATATTCGAACTTTTGGTGAGCCTTCTCATAAAAGGAAGATATCATCATTGATCACCATGCTTTTCAAGGGATCTTTCAGCTTTTTTCCGACATTATCCTTCATTAATGTAAGTTATGTCTAAAAATTTAATGACTTATGAATTGACTAAGCCACAAGTATGTACTTAGATTCGATTGTACTGAACTATTATACTAGGTGAATTTTTAGTCCCGTACCACCCGCTAGGAGATGATTCTACCCATGAAAACAAAACAACTTTTATTATGGAACCAACTCTGAAATCACGAAAGAAATATCAGCTGTTCCTAACAAACGTTCAATGCCCTCCGACCGTAATATATGAAGCAGCTGATATTTTTTTCGAGATTTCAGAGTTGGTTCCATAATAAAAGTTGTTTGTTTTCATGGGTAGAATCATCTCCTAGCGGGTGGTACGGGACTAAAAATTCACGTAGTATAATGGCATATCTACACAAAATGATAACCCATTCTTCAATAGCGTTCTTCTATTTTTTTATATCTTCATTTACTAACGAGGTTTTGATCACATAGTGGATATGGCACCCTCTTTCTAAAACGTTTTACATGAGGAAATTAACCTATGCCTAAATCTGCTAACTTATATAACACTTAACACTCTAGCTAGCGGCTTTGGATACAGAAAAGCCAGAATAATATTGCACGCTCCTAATTGTCGGACATTTATATTTAACTAACTTTTGCCCGCGACTTCGTCCGCGTGGAATAATAGTTCCCGTTCCCGGGGGATTTCCGGGATGAAAACTATCCTATGTCCTTTCTCGGGTCCCAAACTATATCTGTACCAAATTTCATTCTAATTGGTTCAGTAGTTTAGGCGTGAAGAAGAGACAGACAGACAGACAGAGTTACATTCGCATTTATAATATTAGTACGGAAGTACGGATTGATACGGAATCGTAACTCTTTACTCTGGTTTCGGGCACTTTCAACCAATACACGTATGTGAGAAACATTTTCTACAACGTTGCATTCCGTACTGAGTGGAGAAAAGACTTTGCTCTTAAATGTAGTAAAACTATTTAACCTTTCAACGACCAAGCGACAACCAGCTGTCGGGCTGCTATTTTCGTTCTATTGTGTCTTAAATCTCATGTGTTCGAAGATTTAATGGAATGTGTCCGGAGCAAAGTCTGAAGCTGGCGTCCTTAAAATAATGTTCATGTATTTAATTGTGTTATACTGACGTCAAACCAAAGAAAATAATAGAGTATAATAAAGATAAAAGAGTTTTCAATCTCAAAATGGGTCATTGTTTCTTACCTAATTAGTAGGATGTAAAATTGCTAAGCTTGAGAACTTAAAATTGCTAATGTCGTGATGGCCTAGTGGTTAAGGCACCCGCCTCTCATGCAAGAGGTTGTGGGTTCGAATCCGGGCAAGTACCAATGTGACTTTTTCAATTCATATGTACTTTCTAAAGATCTATCTTAGACATCACAGACATCGGTGAAGGAAAACATCGTGAGGAAACCTGGACTTGTAGTGAATATAAGTCCGAAATCGCCAACCCGCCCTGAGCAAGCGTGGTGATCAATGCTCGTGCCTTCTCTATATGAGAAGAGGCCTTTGCCCTGCAGTGGGACAGTCATAGGCTGGTATTATTATTATTATTACATGAGAACTTAAATTATTAGTATTTTACTGTCGCAGCAAGGCATTTTTGTAGTCATCTCGTCCACGAAAAATTTGACCTGTGGGCCAAATGTCCACTTTGTTAAATGTGCATGGGTTAATATGCCTTTAAAATAATTTGCTCTTTAAATAATTGTCATTTTATTTAATGATTTACAGATTTATCTGATACTTACTTGTAACAAAAATTAAAATTACCAGTTATATCCCTTTATTTTTTAATAGGAGTCATCTGGTAACTAACAACTAAACAGATCCAGGCTAATTTTATTTATTTAAACTTCATGCACAAGCGTACAAGGGCGGACGAATCTACCCATGCACATTTTACGGGCCAAACTTTCCGTGGGCGAGAAGTCCCATAACCCATTATTATACTACAATTAAATATGAGTTGAAAAAGCCCATAAAATATGTCTATTATAAAACAAAATCGCTTTCCGCTTTTTGCCTTTATGTGGCTTAAACACTTTAAAACTGCGCAACAGATTTTGATTCGGTTTCTTTAAATAGGTATAGGTTTATAGTCGAGAAAATCCGGGTTTAAAATACCCATGCAAAGCTAGGGCAGGTCGCTAGTTTCAAAGAAAGTTATTTAAAAAATATTTTGTTAAAATTTGCGAGATTCACGACCATTTGTTGTTTTTTCTTTCCTTCCTAGAACATCAGTGCTAAAACTTAACTCATTGTATGCCGTTATTAAATAAATAAATTAAAAACTATTGTGTCTCACGTAGATCTGCGCTACCGGCAGTCCAAAGGTCAAACTCAGGTTATTTTGAGGGCAAGGGAATCGATGCCATTGTATATTTTTTGTTATGATTTTATTTTCTTCCTAGGTCGTCGCACTCAGTACATTGTGCCAGTTCAAATTATTTTTTCAGACTTAGGCAGGTTACCTCCTTAATTGTTATTTTAATACCTAACGGAACAGTTATATGTGTTTTCTATGTAAATTATATGGTAGCTACGTCTGTCATATTTATCAGCAACCTCGATTTATCACTAAGAAGGTTGTCATCATAATAAACATTAAAAAAAAATTAAATTACTACCTTAGGCCCGCGGTTTCTCATTCTTTTTACCATTTAGGGGTGGAATTCCCAAAAGTTCTTTCTTTGCGGATACTTACTTTTCACAAAAAATACACCCTCCCAGTTTCATGTCTATAGGATCAGTTGTTTGGATTGTGCTTTGGTGTGTCACACAATCAGTCAGTCAGTTTGCCATTATTTATATAGACTATAGTTGTTCCCTGCAGACTCATTCGTGTCTTTAGTTACTCGGCTTCCACTTCCAGACGCAGTACAATTATGCGGGTTTTAGTCTTACGCCGACGGCACGCGCACCGTCAGCGCTGATGGCCGAGATATATGAACTTCTAGGAAGCGTTTTTGAATGATGCGTAACTATCAGCGCGCACGGTGGTAGCCTCGGCGCTGACAAACTACGCGCTGAGCTATCAGCGGTAACGGTGAGCGTGAGACTAAAATCAGCCTTATATACATAACATGATAATAAGCTACTTATTCCTCATTAACCAGTTAAATATATTATACAGAAATAATTAGTTTAGTCCGTGGTACTTCAGAAATAAGCCCGTTTAAACAAACAAACAAAAAATCTCTTCAACTTTATTGTAATAAGCATAAGAACTACTTTTATTAACTCAAAGCTGTTAATGGATACCTACTCACTAATTACAAAATTATCTTATAAAGTAAGAAAAATTAGGCAAGAACGAAGTTTTTATGTAGATAATGTTTTTATTTATTTTTATTGACAGACACAATAGCCGAGTGACCTTCTCAATTATTCAAACAAAAGGAGAAGGAACTAGCTCCATACATCGCTGGGCTTAGGTAAATAATAGGAAATAGGGTAGGTTAAATGATTAAAACTAGCCTTATTTGTAAGAGGATATAATAACAAGGCCCCACTAAAAGTTTTGTGAAATTTGGCCATCCAAGAAACAAGTCATGTAGAAATATAGTAAAAGTATTATAACATTATGTTTTATTTTATTTACGAAATTACACATCACTGAAGAATAAATATTAAAATCGCCTCATCTTCCAAGACTCTGCTAACAATATAGCTACTGCGGCCAGTCGCAATCATACAATCTTTGATTATAAACATTTAAAATCAATCAATTAATACACAGCGATCCATGTCGACAATAACCAATAGCGTAAACAGTTAAATAAATAAAATAAATATCTTGGGACAACTCACACACGGTCATCTGATCCCAAGCTAAGCAGAGCTTGTACCATATAACCAGACAACTGATATACACACTTATATACTTTATAATTACATACATATTATAGATAAATTACACCCAGACACAGAACAAACAATCATGCTCATCACACAAATTTTGTCCTGGGTGGGGATCGAACCCACGACCTCCGGCTTAGCAGTCAGGGCCACTAATCACTAGACCAACAGGCCCGTCAAAGTTGTCCAAAATAGAGAGCCAGGTACAAGTTCCGTCAAATAGTCCGTTTTAATATGCAAAGTCAACGTAATACAATATGTAATTAATGAAACAAGAAAAATATGTGCGCTCACAGAACGAAAGAAAACGAACAAGCCAAGACAGATGTCCCGACAAGTGGCATTGTAGAATAGACAGCGATAACAAAAACAACAACAACAAACAAAAACAATTAAGCCATTAATTAGTGTTGAATTACATGGATGACTTCTATCTGACAATCCAGTATGCAGTAATGACAAAGATATTTAACCGTGCAGGGAATTTTCAATAGCTGTTTATTTTTTGTATGTGTATTTTTAGATTTGAAAATTTTAAGATAATTTTTATACAGTCACTAGCTGGCCCGTGCCCACTTCGTTGGGCGCCAAATATTTTAACTTAAAACTCGAAAACATGCGCTTCCCCAGACCTAAGACAGAGCTAGATCGATTTCTCGTCCCCGAAAACCCCCAGAAATCAAATTTCAGCGAAATCGTTAGGGTCGTTTTCGAGATCACATGCTTTTTCAAGCAATTAGCGCCATCTGCGGGGCTGATTAGTGAATCTAAATAAACCATCCAGGGCGCCACTCAAACGCATACAGAAAAATTCGTTTAAATCGGTCAAGCCGTTTAGGAGGAGTTCAATGACAAACACACGTACAGCAGAATTATATATATATAAAGATATGCTTTGTGATCATAATGTTATGACCGTCTAAGACTAGACTCCTCAAAAATATATTAAAAAATTAATTAATTTATAATATTAATTAATAAAAATATATTGAAATTCCTTTTTCAACCGGAGCGTACGAAACACCCTCACTTTATAATTATTATATTCACGAACGAGCTACGTACACGTTGTAGTCGCACATGCTTAGAAACGTTTTTTTTTCAGCCTAAGCAACAAGAACCCATTAGTGTTTCTTCTCATGGACGATATTTATCTGACAATCTTGTACGCGATAACAGCAGCGTAATGAGCGCGCAGTGAATTTTTTGTGTAATTTTAATAGCTCGTCTACGAAAACCGCTACTGATACCTTTTTAATTGTTTAAAAAAAGTTTTTAGGCAGATCTAATTACATAAATAATATAAATAATTATCAAATCTAACGAAAACAATAAAGCAATTAGTATTTCTTTTCATCTCTTCACAAGGAGGAGACCATCGCAGTCATATTGCATATATTTTTGTTATATATCTTTCTTCGTTTATGATTGTAAAATAAACATGGTCGTGGCAGAATTGTGGTGTGTTTTCCGCAAATGCCATTAATAAAGAGTTGAAGTTGAAGTTTTAAAGTATTTCTTTTCATGGGAGATTTATAACTCACATATTCACAATCAAAAGTGGTTACCGCGGTAAAATTATATTTTAACGCCCAGTACAAATGTAAATTTTTGTGTGTGAATTTTTAATGCGGTCCTACGACAACATGTAATGAATAGTTAATGTGCTTATTAATATTTAAATTTAGTTTATGAAGCAGAATATATTATTCTATTTCTGTAATATCAGTTTTTCAGACAGAACATATACTATTTTATGGAAACCTGCAAAAACAATTAGGCCATTAGCGTTTCGCATTCACATTGGAAGAAAGAAAGAAAAGAAAGAAAAACAGTTTATTCGTGGTTCGCAAGTTTACATTGGAAAACACAAATAATAAAAATAAAATATTACACACTCACTTGCACGAAAGGGCTAGCGCTCAGCATAATGCCGGGCCCATACACAGGCACGAGACCACGGCGCTGGTTTTCAGTGCTAGCCGAAGGCGTGTTTCTGTCTCAGAACAAGAGAACGTCAGTTGCTCATTGTTCTGAGGCAAAAAGCAAAAAAGGCGATTTTAACTGACAAACCAGTACTCGGGAAATGAGGCACAATCATATTTATACCGAATCCATCATTAAAAGACGTCCATGCCATGGGAACAAGTTCTTAAACGCACTAATATTCTAGTTTTACAAATTAAAATTTCTTGCCTGTTGATCTAGCAGACTAAGCCGGAGGTCTTTCACGACAAATCTTCGTGTGATTATAACAATCGTTGTTATAAGTCTGGGAGTAATTCAATTAAAATTGTGTACCTATTTAAAAATTAAATAAATATGTATATCAGTCTTCTGGTAACTAAAGTACAGCCTCTGCCTAGTTTGGAATCAAACTGTGGGACATTGTTCCAAAATATATACACAAATGTATCACTTAATTAATTATTCGCCGCCTCTCTGTTGCCAGGGCCCGTTTCGCCGGTAACCGCATACATTACACAATACAAACGCTGTTTAAACTTGAGCAATTTAATTTTTATAAACGAAGACGGCTGGGTTTCGCAAGTAACCCGCTCGTTATTTCTAGTCGACCTTGCGACTATTATACGTAGGTATGATAAAACATAGGTATGTGGTAGTTAGGGCTTAGTATCCGCTTTTTCTTAAACCAATATACTCACAAATGCAAACACACCCAATTTAAAACTCTCAGCTAAACAACCGAGAGTTGTAATTCCATTACGTTGTAAGTCGTCTGGGTTTAGATAAATGGCATACTTATTTGATACGGTTGTAAGAAGTTTGGCGACTCGAATAATCGTGTAAGTTTCTTGAATTTGAGATCTGATTCTAGAGTCTTTTTATTTGATTTGAGTAGAATTTGTTTCTACCTTTTACGTTACCTAGATTTCCTTTTTCAAAGAAACAGATTGGCAAGTGGACCATTGAAAAGTTTCTTGGAAAAGTCACAAAGGTCTCGAAAAATTACATTTACTAATCAATCGTTTGATTATAAACAAGCATTAATGGAATTAGTACACACTAACACATTGTAATACTTCCATTAATTACATTTATTCGCTTTGAATTTACATTATTTTAAATTACAGGATCTTGCATTTTTTAATAAACTAGCTTTTGCTTTCGGGGATTTCCGGGATGAAAACTATCCTATGTCCTTTCTCGGGTCCCAGACTATATCTGCACCAAATTTCATTCAAATCGGTTCAGTGGTTTAGGCGTGAAGAAGAGACAGACAGACAGAGTTAATTTCGCATTTATAATATTAGATATAGTACGGCTACTAGCTTTGGCTACTAGCCCGCGTGAATTTCAAACTTCCCCCTTCGTTAGAGATAAGAAGAGCTAAGACTCCTTCAGGAGTTGAATTTCCAGAAATATTTTTAGAGGACGCCTACTATTTACAAAGAATATTGAACCTTCTAAGTTTCATGCTTCTAGGATAAGCGATTTGAGCTGTGTGTTAATAAATTTTTGCGGTATTTCATAAAATGGGGATTACTTTTGGGGTCTTTAAAAAAAGGTTCAGTTTTTTTTTTTGGGAGTGGGAAATCATCAAGTGACTGCTCCCGTCCTGGGTGCGGCGGGAGGGCGTGTCAGACTTTTACTGACTAAAACCCACTCATGTTCCTTCGGTTGCCCTTTATGTTCCAGGGTCACGGTAATTATTATAAACATTCCGCAATCGAATCAGTATATCGAGATGCCTATTCAAGAAAATAAATAGAACGGTGAGGTTTTAGAAGTAAAGCCTAGTGACTGAACCCTTCACTGTACATATTTGGTGCTCAATCCCGCAATACTCAAAACCAGGACCGGGTTATAGATAATTATTATTATAATTATGGATAAACCTATATTTATAAGACCATTTATAAATATATTTATTTATGATATAAATGAGTATCTTGGAACAACTCAAACACGGCCATCTGATCCCTAACTTGCTTGTACTATGGCAACCAGATAACTCATAAATATACTTATACGAACATGAAAAAAAATACAGCCAGACTCAGAACAGACATACTCTTCACAAAAAGTTTGTCCTGGGTGGAAAGCGAACCCACGACCTTCGACTCTCGATCAGAGTCAATAACCACTAAACCAACAGGCCCATATTCCCGAGTCAAAGCCCCTAAGCGCCTTTAGTAATCTAATACAAATTTATAATTTAACTTTGAATTCCCCATGAAAATGTCCACAGCTAAAAAACTTAGTGGTTATTTTCTCAAATAATTGAAAGATTAGGATAAAGACAGGGATGAAAATATAATATAAATATCTGCTCTAAGCCTTGACAGAATAATATATAGTCTCCGTTGACCATGACACAATACTAAGCGTTACTACTACATCAATTTACATAAATAAAAGTGCAATACATAATGACGTAAAGAATACATTATTATAAATTGGAAATTAAGTAACGTCGAACTTACTAGAGTTCAAAAATTAATCAGATCATTACTACATACCTACACAGTCGTAACTTTTGCAATTTCCTAAATTTTGATCCATAAAATTAAAATGTTTCTTTATCATGTGTTAGAATCAGGTGGGCATTATTGAAGTTTGAATTCTGTGTCAGATAGATAGTAGATCGTATACCTAAACATATTAAAATAAATTTAACTTACTTTTAGTATGATTTACCAACTAAATCGATTTTATTAATTAAAACGATACGAATTTATACTTTCGACGAGCAAGTGACTATTGTCTTTCTATTTTTTTTTTCCCGGGACCACTCATACACGGTCATTTGTTCTAAAACTAAGCAGGGCTTGTACTATGGGTAACCAGACAACTGATATAAACATACTTATATAATTTATAAATACATACATATTATAGATAAATTACACCCAGACACAGAACAAACAATCATGCTCATCACACAAAGTTTGTCCTTGGTGGGAATCGAACCCACGACCTCCGGCTTAGCAGTCAGGGCCACTAACCACTCGACCAACAGGCCCCAAATTTTGTGCCTCGAATCACGTGTGTACGAAGGATTAAAAAGTAGGTAGAATATATTGTTAAACTGCAAAACCTAATTTCCGCATGCCTTCTCGCCTACACGTGAATAAAGTTGCAAGCAAAAATAGTATTACTAAACAAGGTTGCGCTAATTTCGTTTAAAAATGTCATAGGCTTTGCGTTACTATTGTATAACATTGCCCATCGTTCTATGTGCTAACTGTTCGAGGCAACAGACAGAATCTATCGACATAAGTAGGTTATATACGATTCGTGAGGAAATATTGGTCAAGATTACAAGAGCAAACACAAATCATTGAGTACACTGCTGCTAGTTATAGTCGGTAAAGTGATGGAATAGTCATGAAGAGGTTGGCATAAATAAAGTGGAAACCAAAATTAGTTTCCAGTATTATTTTCTGGATTTATTCTACACGTAGCACAATTTTACCTACGTCTTTCCTATGTACTGGGAGCTGTATTTTTATACACTCCCCCCCTCCCTTTTCCCCAATTTTAACTCTATTTACCCCGCTAGGGAGGGTTGATACTCCGAAAATAGAGTTAATAGCGTCAGTAGTTACGGATAGAAATTGATTACTACTAGAAAGCCTATGCTTGCTATAAAATGCATTATTTCTCGTTAATCTTCCAGCGCAATTAAACAAATGACTCTTCAATCTGAACTAGTATGATCATAAAAGTCACCTGCCAAATTGTATCTAAGCTCTTCAGTAGGCAGTGAACCAGACCATTCAAATCTACATAAGCGTATCACACGCCTAGACATAAAGAAGCATTGTTTGTACCCATTAACTTATTATTTTGCAAAGAGTACCTAAATTAACTACCTACCAGTTTAGCGGCTTCTCAAGTAGGTACTACAGGTGTTATATAACACCGAAATTGCTACACAAACGGCTTTTGAAATTGTATGCTAAACCGAATATTGGTCAGATAATTATGTAAGATGATACTGTGGTAAATGTGCCGACAGCACCGTGCCTCTTGACGGCCGGTCAAAGTCAAGAATTATGCCCAGATTGTGACAACATTACTGTAACACCTTTTTGTTTGAGAAGGGGAGATTGGCAATATATTCTTGCGACGGTTTTTATAGCCTGCGATACGCCTTTGATAGGGTCACGTTCAATGGAAGATGTTGACACTTAAAAGCGACTGTACCCGAGAAAAACTCATCTTCAAGGCCCGGCTTTTTTATTTTCCGTGGATTGTCCGAAGAAATCTGATTGTTATGGACTCTTACCGACTAAAACCTCAAGGTCCCTCCTACTACTCCTTATTTCCCGGTGTTTATACACCATACGGTGTTCGCTTATTTGTTGCAAGCTGTCCCACTTGATTACACCCGCATTTTTGGTTACTGCCTAGCTCTTGTAGGTCGTAACGTGATGTTACATAGCCTATAACTTTCCTCAAAAGTCTTTGAAAAACCTACTCTTCAGCTGTACAACATTAGTATTGATAGGCTTGTATCTGGTCTGGCGACAAACTGTCTCAAGTTCGCCACCTGCAGGCGCCTCTTTACGGTCGCCAAAGATCCCCCCTACACTAAACGACTAAAAACAAGTAATTCAAAATTCATCGGGGCCTTTGGCTGTCTGCGGAGATCCACAAAAGTGGGGCGGTGGTGAGTACAGCCTGTGCCTATCTATCCTCCTGGCTTACTTAGATTTACGGATCAAATAGCTACTATCAACCTGTTAATTATAAGCAGTTTTATCACCAGTTACGCCACTGTTTACGGTAGTGCGGCACTGGCCGGCTGTCCTAATCGAAAACGAACATCGCGTCGTGCGAATATGCGTTTGTCGCTATTTTTGTCGAAGGTCAAATCTCTTAATTAATAAAAACGGCGCAAAATCTAGTAGCGCTACAACAATAATCAATGCCAAATTCTTCTCAGAAATATTAATAAGCTAGGTATTTCTTGTGGCTTTACCTGACTAATTTCTAACAAACTTTCGTCTTCTGTTTTACCTTGTTAGACGTTGAATTTATTGCGCATTGTCGTAAAAATACCAAGTTCAAATCGATTTCTTGATTAAAACTTCTTAGAGAATTTCATTTTAATTTTTATTCGGCAAGCACAATTAGTATCGTCCATTGACGATCGAACGCATAAAGCCTTCAAACTAAACAAATATTATTCGTGAAACTGGTATTTTCAATGTAAGAAAATAATATTATATCGAATTTGTGTTCTGTTTACACTGCGCATTTTAGACTTTAGTCGTGATAATACACATTGTGGTTGGTTAAAACACGTGTAACACATACTGAAAGTCTAGGACTAATTTATTAAAGCTAACATGTGACATAAGACGATTCTTACAAAATGAGGGTTTTTGCGTATGAGAAATCCACTAGATGGCAATACCTATTCGTGAGTTCCAACTGCAGCATGATTGGTTTTTTTCGACATGGCATTGTCAGATATGTCAAAATTCACCAATCACGTAGCAGATAGATCTCAAGCCTACGTATTCCCATCTAGCGGATACGCAAAAACCCTCATTAGCAAGTTTTTTAGGTGCAGTTTCACGCGTTGATGTCTTTTGTTGTATATTAATTGATGACAGATTTTATGAATCGCTTGTCAAGCAAATACTTTAATTACGTATTTTTTGTTAAAAAATATTATCGATTTGTCGGCTGGTGTAACCGCGAGGAACAACAAGTATAAATATAAAATATGAACAGAATATATCCGATAATCATTGCGTGATACCTCAACATAATTATAAACATGAATTTGTTACGATTTACAAATATCTATATGATAGATAAGATCTACGCGTGTCGAACGAAAAGAGTATGTTCAGGTAAATAAGGGAAACTTTATATACTAGCACACGGCTTGCCCTTGTCAGGTTATAATTCTTGTATTCAATCAAAACAGTAATTAATAGGTTTGTGTTTTAAAGTACTTAGAGAAAACGTGGACCTTGGCATAGTTTTGTTTATATTGGAAGCGGTTCGTGGCCTGTAAGACTGGATTTTGTTTTAATGTAAATTATATATCCTGGGATAATTCACACACGACCCAAACTAAGCAGAGCCTGGGTATGGTAACCAGACAACTGAAAAAACAAACAATTGGCAAAATAAACTATGAATAAACTAGTTAGTATTAGTGTTTTTTTTTTTTTTTCATAACTATTATATTTAGTAAGTCGTTCAAAAATCCTGTTGTGTAACTTTAGTAGAAATCGGTAGAAGTAAATACATTGAAAATAATAACTTAGTCATTTCGTTCTTGTTTGTTTTAATATTTATTGTTAAAATTTCTTCATCGAATTCGGCAGTCAGTCGTGAAGTAAGTTAACACTAAGTCTAATATCTTTATAAGGACTTATTGCACTCCGACCTAAATGTTCCCAAACTTAACTTTTATATAGCCTGAAACTATTTCTCTCAACTATTTCTACTTGCCTTACCTTCCATTCTTCGCCACAATTTCAAAACCTCACCAGTACATTTCCTTAATTTAGCCATTATAATGTACTAGCACGTTCTGTAAAAATTACGAATTATGAGCTAACCACTATAAACTGCCAGCTGCCGACATACATAGGATTGCATTACATTGCAACGCGCCGACCGGTCTCTGAGCAAATGCATCGCGTGGCGAAATACGCACTTTCCATACATTTGCACGATTTTTTTACTCTGATTTGGTATTTAGTGAATTTTAAGCAGTTAAACAATATTGGATTGTGAATTACAATGAAACTTTGTGATTTTTTGTGTCTAATTTACGTTGTTTTAGTAGGTTTAATTAAACTTAGAATATGACTTCACTCGCTAGGTTCCAACATGAATAAAACAACAAAAATGTTTTCTGTATTTAAAGCATAAAAAGTGACCCGGTCTTTAGAGCTATAGTTATATATAAAACCTTCATAAGTTGGTATTTTTGTCTATTCTCGGTTTTGGCTAAAAATTACATAGGTCAGGTGACTCTGTGACCTTAGTCTGTTAGAGCTAACACACACAGCTGTGCTGTGCTGATCTGATTTTATTAATTTTTCTTTTCTAGCCATCTATAAATGAAATATTCTTGTCATAGTCACAATTAAGTATGTCAATTTTGTGATCAAAGTTTAGAACTGCATCAATGTACGGTTCTTCAATTAAAACAGTTAATTAGGCTTAGTTCACATCACCATAAAATTCATCGGAATAATCATTCAGTGCTCATAACCTAATTAGTTTAATCTAAAGTACAATTAGACGTCATAGTAGGATCGCATGATTCAAGTATTGCGAGAGAAAAAAAGACAAATGTAATTTTATTTGCGACTGAGGTCGATGGGGTGAAATAATTTTAAAGTAGCACTGGCTGACTGCCTTTAACTGATCTACACCTTTTTACTTGACTTAAGTTCCTGTGTCCCCTAGATGGGGCAGAGGGCGTCCACAGTGCGTCGCCATCCCGTTCGGTCTAGAGCTTCGCGTTTAATTTCACTCCAGGTCTTCCCTATATCTTTGGCTTCTGCGATGACCGTTCGCCGCCAGGTCTGCTTAGGGCGACCACGTTTTCGCTTTCCTTGGAGATTCCAGTCCAGGGCTTGCCTTGGTATGTGATCAGAATCCCTTCGGAGCGTGTGGCCGATCCAGATCCATTTGCGACGTTTGATATGCTAGTCTATCGAGGTTTCACCGCAGAGTCTCCACAGATCTAAATTTGGGACCTTCTCGGGCCAGTAAATACCGAGGACCTTTTTATTATAATATCATTATTATATTGCCATTTCACTACTCTCAAAAAGCGCCCGCCAACTTAGGCAAGCAATCTAGGGCAGCACTTATTCACCCGAAGCGAAAGACTGGCAGCATTGCCACGTTGAACGGCAATATGGCGATGCATAGCCTCTGGTCAATGTAAAAGCCAAAGTTTGGGTGATGGTGACAGATTTTTTGGACAAACATTTATTTCATTTTATTGAAATGAATGTTTAGACTTTACTTTAATATAGACAGTACTTGCCAAGTCTCTTAAAGTTGAGTAGCCTAAGCTTTTAATATTTTAGCCCAGCCCTTAGCTTTTATTAAATGACTATTAACCTTTACAACACAAAGTGGTCACGTTTTGCTTACTTGTAATTTATACACTAAACCCAAGTCATTAACTTATAATACAGTTTATGTATTAACTTTATTTTTTGACCAAATATATAGCAGTTTTTAAAAGAAATATCAGTTATATTTGTATTTTTTATTGACAACAATTTGACAAAACGCAATAAATTATGTTAATATATTTTTTATGCTCTCTTAACTAAAATTTATTGAATTGGCATGTCACTTTAAATATATTTTAACCATTAAACTGATATATCGTTAGATTAATGTAACAGACACGTTATTACGTTAAGTTTGAACTTGGTGTGAACTACTCGTACCATTCCCTAGTTTTAAATAGCACCTTACTTTCCTTGAATAATAAAAAAATATATTTTGTCAGACGTACAGAGATGTATGTGTGTTTATACCTGCCAACCTAATCCGTACTAATATTATAAATGCGAAAGTAACTCTGTCTGTCTCTCTGTCTCTTCTTCACGCCTAAACCACTGAACCGATTTGAATAAAATTTGGTACAGATATTGTTTGGGACCCGAGAAAGGACATAGGATAGTTTTCATCCCAGAAATCCCCCGGGAACGGGAACTATTATTTCACGCGGACGAAGTCGCGGGCAAAAGCTAGTCATACATAAAGCCAGAGGAGTTAATACATCTAAACAATGAATGAAGTTGATTACAAAACATTAACCTAACCTTGAGACTACTAATAATCAGACCATAGCATAATTATGTTTCCTACATACTTACAGTATCGAGTTTGATTCCGCCTGTAATTAAAAACCTAGGGATTTCCTTTTATTGATAAATAGTTCAATTAAAAATTTAGCAATAAAACTGTTTTTTTTTACATAGGGATGTGGGAAGTAATCATTTCCGATAAACCGTTTCAATTCCGATGGTTAATGACCTTGGTTTTTTTTCGGTTAACTCACGCCTCATCTATTAGGTATAATAAAGTAATGAGTAGGTATTAGCTTAATAGTATAGTTAAAGTATATATTTAAAAAGATATAGGAACTTTTCAAGCAAGTACGATATGTAAATTAATTTGACGTGTAATTATTGTAACTCATTGATTTTTTTTTAAATAACTTTATTGACATTGTTTTTTTTTATTTGACATTGTTATTTTTTATTTGACATTGTTTAATTATGTATTGTATTTTTGACCATTGTTTTTTACCTAAATGTATTGTATCTATTGTGTATGTAACATAAGATAAGATTAAAGCCTAATAGAAAAAACTAATCACCAGAGATTGATTATTATTTATAAAAAAAAATCACTTTGATTACATTTGTTAGAAACGATATTATTTTTAACACTTATGCCCTTACTAATAATCACTGTGTAAAGTTATGCAATGAATAAAGCCTGTGTAACCATACATTTTTTGACGTATAAACCTGTCAAAACTTTATGCAGCGTTTATTAGTAAGGCGCTTAGTTATTTATTTAAGCTTCAGTACTCATTTTGCTTCCGGTACTAATTAAAGGCCTTTAGTGTTTTCTTTCCAATTTCGTTTTAGTAACATAACGGAAAATTTTATGAAGCCGAAATTAGTTTTTTCCGTTGTTGCAATAATTTGTGTTACCTAAATCACCCAGCCGAAAAGGTTGGCTCAAGGAGATTTTAAAGGTGGTAGGTTGGGGCGCAGTCGGCGTAATGCTGACTTGATACCGCCATAAGGTGTACCTTATGGCGGTATCAAGTCAGCATTACGTGGGCGATAGATTGGGGACCATAATATAGTCTACGCTGTATATAATTATAGTCCCGAGAGTTGTGACGTCCCAGTGTACCCGGACTTCACTGAAAGTCGAACGTTTCCCGTATGCGGGCAGAGCAGAGGGAGCCTAAGTGGGCATCGCTGGATGGGTCGCGATTGTCATGCCTAGCAGTTCTCGTGGCCCATCCACCAAGGCTAAAGTAGGTGCACAAGCGGAGTATTTAGTGGGTGCGAGCCCCACATAACCAAGGTCTCCCCGGTGGCATTCGTAAGCATTTTCTTCGCTCAAAAAAAATGATATTAAAGGTCCAAATTCTAATAAAGGCCAGAGACCTTCTGTCTTTGGCCACTGTGGAAGAAGAAGATATAAAATAGGGTTGAAAGAAAAAAAATACTGTATTAAAATTATATTTTACTTGTTACAGGTATGTGAAGGCGCCTTGGACTGCAAAACGAAATGATATATCCAAAAAGATAATCCTAATATACAAATAAGGACAAAAACAACCTATGAGTATTACCTAGTGAAAAAAAAGTCATTTGAATATTAAGACGAAATATTGTGCCGAAAAATTGATGTAAACATGAATAATTATGTTAATAAATTGTTACATAAATCAAATTTACAAGTCGTAGTAGTATTTGATTAATTATTTGAGATTTTAATTAAAAAATAAGAAAATATTAATCATGTTTTTGTGTTGGAATTTACGCTATCTATATAAGTACAGCCTTTTTGCAGCATTTGTG